>JAPSGF010000005.1:5962628-5975509 GCA_035772895.1 Perdix hodgsoniae | reverse complement strand
TCAATGATTAGCTTAGACTACAAAGATTATCAAATGGTTGTAGGTAAGACAAATACCATCCTAAAATCAGCAAGAGTCACATCCTGATAAAATAAAGTTCAGAAAGTAGAGCATAGGGATCACAGCTCCAAGAATTACAGCCCTTAACTACAAGAGATCTAGAATCAGGAATATAGGAAAGTATCTTTCTTTCATTTCAGGATTCCAAAAATTGCTGAACAGTCATCAGAGAGCAGTCCAGATCTGAGCAATAACAACCAGTGCATTGCAGTCTGATCGCACCTGTATACTGCCTTTTTTTCACAGCTGTGAAACCATAAGCAGGACTAGGGAAAAAGAAGGAGCATTTCTGCACACTGTAGGATTCATCCTAAGAAATAGCTTTATAATTTTTCCTGTTAATGCAAATCATGGCTTTTTGTGTGTTTTCTTCAGAACAAGACAGAACAACAAAAGGCAATAATTCAGGTCTCAGTACCAGGTTTTGCCCTTTATCTATCAGATCAAGAATTAGAAAAAATTTCCAAGACAGATATCTTAATGACAAAATATTGGCTATTCTAACAGGAAAGATTTGACCTTGTTATAAAAAGAAGATGCTTTGCCTCAGAAAAATATTTGCAGCTAAAATTTTATTGAAATCAGTTTATATTTTGCCAAAACAGCATTTTTTCTTTTTTCTTTTTTTTTTAATATAAATGTCCAAACAATTTCTTAATGGCTCTGCTCTATAAATTTTATATTAAAGCTGCACTACAGGAACTATCAGATGCTTCAAAAATATAGGCCAAGCAGTATGGTTCAGTATCTAAAATGCAAAAGCTTATCTGTGCTACCCACGTTTCTTGTGTTAACAAATTCAGAGTTCAAATTCTATGAGAAAAATCTTTTATAGAGGCTTCTAATACTCCATGTTCTGTTGTTCTTATATATCAACAGTTTATGGGTGGTTCGACCCAGTTCCATGATTAGCAGGGCAGAGG
The DNA here is from genome assembly GCA_035772895.1 of Perdix hodgsoniae. Lineage (NCBI taxonomy): Eukaryota > Metazoa > Chordata > Aves > Galliformes > Phasianidae > Perdix > Perdix hodgsoniae. Next base: position 5,974,526 of record JAPSGF010000005.1, on the reverse strand, counting down.
GATTTTGCAAAATCCGCGCCTCTGGAAAAAGGGAACAGGGGAACCCAAAATAACTAATAACAGTGGCAACGATCTGAGGAGAAACAGACTAATTTACTAAATATGGTATCGGAATGCAAGATAACACACTATGATACGATATAATTAGAATTGAAGCTAATAAATTAAATATAATGAGAGAGAGCATGTCCAAAAGGTGGATACGCCTCACCACAACACTGAGATGTGCAGCCCAATTGAGCAGCAGGGAGACGGGAGAAGAGCCGACAAAGAAGAGCACATCAGGTGACCTTGCCAGGAGTTATATCTCCTTTCTGTGACTGCAAAGTCCCCGGGGAATGTAGTTCTTCTTCTCTTCCAGGCAGGTACCCAGAACTTGAGCATTAACAGTTAAACTCCCAGTGCCCCACATGATGTTATGATGTTGAATACCAAAAACCAAAAGTCACAAAACCATAACATTGTATTTTGTCTTTTGGGAAGAGGAAAGGGGAAAAAAGGGCAGGAGGAAAGAGTACCCAAACAGATTTAATAACTTTATAATGGTTTGGCTCAGTAATTTGCCTGCAGGGTTAAAACTAAAAAGCGTGTTTTTTTTTTCCATCTGTTTACCTCTTTAGCTTCAGTCATTCAGCACTGCAAAAAGCACAGAAGCTCATTTGCAACACTACAATGCATTAGGAAAGACAAGCTTCCTTTCTAGGTGAGAAAAGAACGAGACTGGTTTTGATCTCTTTCAGTCCTCACTTGAAATTGCAAAGGGAATGTATCTGTTACCAACAGCAGATGATACCACTCAATGTATCATATGTTTTGAATATTTAGAAAAACACAGGTGGTTCAGTAAGCAGCAGATGTAAAGCATCAAATGCAATTTATCAGTGCGTTTCTATCATGATGGTCATTCACAAAGATTCTTGTTATGAGAAAACAGGGAAAGTAATTTAGTCTCACATACTTTCTATAGACTCATACTGCACACTTACATTTTTCCATAAAGAGACACAAATAAAGAAATCAATAATACGCTTCTTTTTCACTGGCTATGCTTTAAGAGGACATTGGAACAAATAACAACTGAAACCTGGTGGGAAGAGTCCTGTGCCTGTTAGTACAATGGGACAGGCAGGGCAGGTGTATTGTGTCTGAGGAAGGCGCTAAATATTGAGGAAAGGTGTTTTCCTAGATTTGTTGCTTGTAAACAGAAATGGTTTTGTTGGTGAAGTGGTAATGTCTTCTTTGCTTCTCCCTTTAACACAAATAATGGAGTTTAGGAACTGAACTGAGGACAGTGACTGTGGGAAAGATAAACTCTCGATCAACTCTAAACTTGTAAGGGATTTGCTTCTCCAGCTGGATGCATATAGTGGATCCTGATGCATATAATGGATCCTGATGAAATTCTTCTCAGGGTAGTTAATGAGTTTGTGTGATGAGAGATCTCATCACAAGACCTATCTCAATTTTTTTTTCTTTTTCCAGTTTTGGAATCTTGGGATCCATTTTATTAAATTCTGCATTCCATACTGAGGTTTAAAAGGTTTCTTACAACAGCATTATCAATAATAGTTTTGTAAAGTGAGTGTATATTGTCCTCTAAAATAAGTCCAGAGATTGGTTTCTATATTTTATTTAAGAAAACTTAAGGAAGGAAATTCATTTAGCAGTTGATACATTTACAATATCCATTCTTATTGTAACAACCTAATTATTTTTTAAAACTTCTAAACAACTTTTGAAGATTATTTCATTTTGTTTTGTAGTCTCTCAGTTTATGACTGTCTATAATCGTAGATTTCTGTTTATGCGTTATTGGGGCACTATTCCACATATGTTTCATGCCATGTGTGCATTTCTAAACAATAGCTCGAATGAGGAAGAACAAATGTGAGTAACTAAATGGACACTTTTAAGCAACATGCATATGAAACTGTAAATCTCTATATTTAATTTTCACTTACTAGGTCTTATGGAGAAACACATTTATATATATTCAAACATTTTTTGTGTGTGTGTGGATGATCTCTAGCAGCAATTCTCCAGAACTCTCTTCTAGTCGTCCTTGACTTTATATCCAGCCTTCTTCATCTATGTCAGTTGTTTATCATGTAGATATTGCTAATGGAAATAAACTCCTCTTACACTGATCTGTGCTTTGTATCAATACACAGGAGTTTGTAATGTAGTCTTATTCAGTTTCTGAATCTGCTTCACATATCTGTCCCTTCTTCCTCAGTGTTCCTTTTTTAGATTCTATTCTTTTTTTTTTTTTTTCAGAACCAGTCAGGCTATTTCATTCTTTGTCTGCTCCTCTCTCTTATCAAGACTAAAATGCTTATTGTGTTTCTCTTTTTTTCCTACTTTATTGGCACTGGATATATTGCTTACATTTTCCTTATCCAACTTCTTGTTACGTTTTTAGGTCACATTAACACAGCTCATGGTCAGACCAACTAAAATTGCTTACTAACTGAGTTTCTCTGATTTGTTTGAGCAGCAAAACAGTTTTAATTTCCAAGAAGAGAGCAAGGCAGGTCTCTGTCAACTGCTGAACCTTTGAAACTAAAAATGCATATAGGGTTTCAGAGGAAAATGAGGGGTGTTTTGTTGGGAAAACTCCACAGTCATTCTGTAGCCCACAAGAAAAGTCTACTGCTTACATAAAGACCATGCTGGCTCTAGCCCTTTATGTAGCTTGGAGAGGAAAACACCTTCTACATGTGCTATACTGTCTGCATCATTGTTCCTCTTGACTCCTGATTGGCCACTAAAATGTATTTTATACATTTATATTTATAATTATTATAATCTATATTTATAATAATAATTGCTTGAACTTGTTTAAAAGATTTTTCCAGACATGTTTTCAAAGACTCACAGACATGTTTTCAAAGAATCATTATTTACTTTGGCATTTCTATTTTTTTCCCGTGGAACACTAAGAAGAGTGTACGGGACACACTCTTGGAATTTCTTAATTACATTCCTAGCGTAAATCAGCCAAAGAAAACTCTGTTATTGCTTTACAGAAAGTGCAGTGTAGGGAAAGACAAACTCAGTCTGAACAATGGATTCAGTAGGTTTACTATAAATCATGTGTAAAGGTATTTGGCTTATTTTTCCCATTGGAAAAAATGGAGCTTTGAGGTGAACTGAAAACAATTTTGAATCTATCAGATGGATCAATGATCAACATCACTTCTTTATGAATCCTTGTAAGAGATTCCAGCAGGATACAATATATTCATTTTAAATTTTTTTGTAAATGGGATAAATATTTCCACAGTACATATGTATGTCCTGTTTTTATCAGTGCACCATATCAGGACACTATGCAACAATCTGTTTTAATGATGGAACATGGTGCCAGAAAGCTGACTTTCCTTATTTAGTCCCTAGCAGTGTCATTTTACACAAGTTTCAGCTCTCTGAGAAGAAGATACATTGAGAAAAAAATAAACTACAGTCCCCAGAAGTCTGCAGTATTCCCATAGGATTTCCAACTCCAGGTAAAAGAGGTAGAATAGCACATTGATAGGGTAGAAGACCTCTCTCCAGTTTCCTGTAGTGCAGCAAGCAATATGTCTGGAACTTCTCTCTCTTCTATTTGTTTATTACCTGTAGCTCCTTTTCATATCATATTATTTTACATTTTTTTTCCATTTCTAGTAAATAACTTATCCTTTCTTATCTTTGTCGTGTCCTTTGTACTGCTGTACTCCCCACAGAGGAGGGAAAGATAGGAGAGGGGAAGCCCTGTCACTGGTGATAGAATCAAATAAACTGCGACAATATGAAATAAAATGACCAGAAAGAAAGATCATCAAAGTCTATTAAAATCTTTTTCCCGTCTGCATACTTTATGTCATGTCTTTAACAACCAGGAAAGCAATATCTTTGACGAGTAGCAATAAATTACAGAGACGCTGTAAGGGAATTATTTGTCATGGTCTGAACTGATTGAGCTCCCAGTGAAAGGTGTGGCTGGCCCAGGGGGCACCGGTGCAATCAATTGACTTGTGTTTCCCTTGTGACCAGAGGAGCAGACCCTGGGTGTACCCCCTTCTGTGTTCATCTGGGGCTAGCCAATGCAGGGAGATTATCTTCTGGGGGAAAGGTGATTTCTAAGAATAAGTGGTCTATAGTCAGAGATCATCCTGTTAGTTCTGTGAGTCAGCTTTTTCTTGTATTTGATTATTGCTGTTCCTAATAGCACTTTGCCTTGTATTGTGAAGAACTTAACAATAGTGATTTCACTATTTCTAAAGATCAGTGGATGTTACTCACTCTCTTCTAGGCGTTCCATGTTTTTGAATCTTTTCCTTTACGATCATACTGTAATCTTTTGCGGAGCTAGGACAAAAAATTAATTAAAATTGGGTTAACAGTAAGAATCAAATAACTTATCGGACTGTACATTAGTTTAGGACCATTAAAAGATGACCGGAGGTTTGAATTAACACACAATCTAGAGGGTGTTCGAAATCAAAGAATGGTAAAGAATTCTGCAAGGAATTGCAGACTTCTAAATTCTTGTACTATGAGATATTATAGAGTGGATCCTGGGTTTTCAGGTCAAATAATGCCTCATCTTACAACTAGGCCTATTGCAGATGTTATTTGAACCAGTGAAATGATCTGTAACAAGATGAAGAATAATGCAGTTTAACATGAGATCACGCTGATAATTAGCTACCCTTTAACTTCAGAAAATAAAGACCTATTTTGAGAAGACCACTTTTGCCTAATAAATAGTGGGGCACTTTGAAACTTGATAAGCCCTGAACACAGGATTTCTTCCTACCAGTTAGTCCCTACCTCCTTTGTGGCATTATTTAGCAGATTTTTCTTCAACACAAATGTTAACTTTTCACTTTGCTTTTATCTCTTTAACGGGAAATAAAAAGGCTGGCTATTCAAGTAAATGTGGCCCAACTTCCCTACTAAATTAGTGAATGCAAATCAGGCAAGGAATATAAGAAATTAACCTGTTTCCATTCCTCAGCTTTTAAGATATATATTACAAATAACAGTTAGAAAAAATGTCTTTGAGATCCAAACACAAAGCTTTAGCATTTTTGAAAGCAGAATGAGTGTACAGGGTATGCTACTTTATTGACATTTGTTATTTGTTACTTATTTGCACTTCAACCATTTCCATAGTCTACAGTGATGGGCCTCGTGTATGCTTCGAAAAATACAGAGGATTTTTTGCTGTCTCTGAGCAAAAGGAAAAATAGACTGGAGGAGAACTGAAGGCCCGTGGCTTCAAATATTTATAGATATCTGGCATCATTACCCTGAAGAGGAAAGTGTTCTTGAGAAATAATGAGAGCACTAAAATGAACCTTTGGATTCACAGCTGAGCTGTTTGACCTGCTAGACAAGTTTTTTCTGAGAAATTTCCTGTACCCTGACTTGCAGGACTGGATATTACGGATTTTGCTTGTAACAGGAGGATCTGAAGACAGATTCCCCACCTATTCTATCAATGACTTCACTACCACACAATGTTTGCTTACTTGTTTGCTTGTTTTTCTTGTTTGTTGTAAGCAGTGTTTATTTTGTATATTGGAGAATATTTTTCTTCCTTGGGATAAAATTAGACGTAAGTGGCTATAAGACAATGCTGTCAACATTTATGAATATCCTGCAGTTTCTGGATTATTATCCACCATGATTACAATGTCACTTGTGTAACCTTACTACCCATATGAGAATGTTTTCAGTAGTGTAATCAATTTAGGAAAATATCGTGCACTTATATAGTCTATTCCATGTAAGAAGATCTCTAAACAGTGTCTCAGTTGCATTTCAGCACAACATCTGTGTTCCCTGGTATGCTTGTTCTCCTCATATCTTCAACATAGAACTGAACAAATAGAAATCTTGTCAGTGTGTGGTTGCCTTGCCCTTTTCCAGCAACTGTCAGATTTGTACTTTAGTTACAGTCAGAGCGTTATTGTTTCCAAGTAAAGGAAATATCTTTGACACATGAGATATAACCCACTGTTTTAACTAGCATTTTTTGCAGAGTGCTGTCTGAAATGCCAAGAAATATTCAACAAGTGCCCTTTCAGAATACAGCATGAAGATATGTAGACCTGCTTTTAACACGTATGAATGTGTAACTGTAAGAAAGCCTGCTGTGACAGTAATCCTCAATATATCTTCTCAATATGGGTGAGAGTCAACTGATTCTAAGAGGCTTTTATCTGCAAAAAGATATAGCAGGACTTACTGAAAAATGCCCACTGGAAGGCTCCCAGTATGATCAAGAGCCTGGAGCACCTCTTCCACAATGAGAGACTGTTAGGATTGTTGAAATTGCTCTGTGTCCCTAATTGTGCAGGGGGGTGGATCAGATGGTTTCCAGAGTTTCCTTCACAACATAACCATTCTGCAAAAGATTTTTTACAATAAATATTGACAAATTGATAATATGTATGTATGTGCAGTAAAATGTTTCCAAGAAACAACAAAAATCTAAGATTACAAAATGTTCTGAATTTATTTCAAACATTATAAATTGTTATTGCTTATAGAAGAATTTCAAACACTGCAGTTTCCCTAGAAAATAATTGAGAGGTTTTTTTTAATGTATTTTTCTTGATGGATTTTTTTCTTTTTTTTATTTGTCACAAGTGACACTTGTTCAGTAATATTAAATGCATCTCTATTGAGCCACGTGGAAAATGGCTCAAAACTACCTTTTAGAGGTGTTTATTTCAAAAGATTCCTCCTTTCTACTTTTTGCAATGCTTTAGCCAGATCTTTGCTGTAAATTAACCTGTCTTCAGTGAAGCTGTGCGCGCCATTGTGTCAAATATTGATCAAAACTGTGTTTAATTTAGTACATATCTGAAATCTAATTCCCAGAGGAAGGGTATAAATGTGACAAACCATGCAAGGAGGACTGACTACCTTCTGCAGAGACATACATACACATGTAGGTACAAAAAGATAACACATTAACCTTACATGCTTGGGAAAAAAAAAAAAGTCTGAAAACTGTTATTGGGCTTTTTGGATGCTACCACTAACAAATTAGTGCAGTGGCAGTTGCTCGCATTCTCTCCCCAACAATGAAGTCTCGTGCCATGTCTCTGCCTGTGTAAAACAGCACATTCAGTACATCTCTGGAGAAACAGATGATGAGCTGCAAATGGCGTGTAAGAAAAGCATCCAGAAGTTCCAGATATGAAGTTATGATTATACTATTATAACTCAGGAACAGGCACAGGTGACCATGGTTTTCAATGAGAGTGGGTGCTGTTATGCACTTATTTATAAATATTTTATTTGAATAATTTTATGCAGAATTCAAGCATTACTAAGTTATCTGGTCTTGCAGTAAAAAGTGGTTGCCTGGATATAGCATCTAGTGTCATTCAAGTTCTGAGATATCCATTGAAGTCAGCTATATATGCTAGAGTTATTTAGGTTGTTTTTTTCTGGCACTTTATTTTAGCAAACAGTTTAGGGAGGTGTAAACAGAACAAGTTTTCAGCAATTTACTGTAAAGGATTTATACATCATTCTCAAAATCTCCTAATAAGGCTGTTCAAGCAATTTTACCTTAAAACAAGCACACAGAGTAAATAGTTCAACCCAGATTATCCAGCAACAATTAATTAAGCAATCTTAACTTTTGGTGTTTTTACCACTTTCCTTAAAATAACAACAGCCATTGTTTCTGACCTGCTTTAAAGTCAAAATTCAGAACATAAAATCCCTGGCAGTGTTTTTATTCAGTAGGATAAACAGCAGCTGAGAAGAGCTACTAATTTCACAGAGAGAGGCAGAGCTGAGCTTGGGTAGGCTTGGGAAGAATTGTGAACACTGTAGTGAGAGCTTACACTCATTCTATTTTACATTCCATAAGGTGAGCAGTACATTTACTCTCCGTTGGCTACTGTTTTAACCACAACAAATACAAAAGCTTTCCCTTTACCGTATTGCAATGCTCAAGTGTGCTCTATCATCTGAAAAGCTCCTGTTTGAAGTTTCACTTTCTGTCAAAACAAGTTTGCAGACAACAAAGTTTATCTAAAATAAATGTTAATAGTTGATGTTGTGTCAGTTTCCTGTTGCATGTGGCTTCTTTCAAAACGCTTGCACTTCATGAACAGACTTTTAACATAACATGAAAAGTCTTGTTCTTGAAGATTTTGCTGTGGTTACAGTGTTTTATGGATCTCCTGTAAAATGTATATTTTCTATATCTATTGTACTGGCAAGACAGGGGTGTTACTGCTGTTGAATACGTAAATAGGTTCTGATTTTGCATATTGAAAAACCTAGCCAGGCTTGCCTGGTTTTTGACTGCAAATTTGAAGGAAATTTCCTGCTTTTTTCCTTAATGACATATTAAAGCTAACTGAAAATACACAAAACCAGATGCTAGGTATTCACAGTAGAAAAATAAAAATTTCTAGAGTGGCAATGGTAGCATTCAGTCTTACGTCTCAGTTGTCCAAATCAGAAATAGGCTGCCCAGGTTATCAATGTGGTCCCCCTACCTGGAGGTATTTAAGAGATTTGTGGATACTGTATGAAGAGATAAGAATTAGCAATGGGACTCAGCAGGTGAAGTTGATAGTTAAACTTGATGATCTTGAAGGTCTTTTCCAACCTAGATGATTCTGTGATTGAACAGAAAAGCTGGGGAAAAAATGATTTGATTAACCATCCTTGTTGCTGCAAATAGCTTAGTTTCTTTTTGTTGTCTCCCAGAACTCTAAGCAATACCGTGGTAAAAATGTGCATAGGATCATTTTTCATCCATGATTAGACATTAGATCTAAGTAGATATAGTCCATGTCTCACTGTGAAGGATCCACACTCACTATGACAACCTGAGGGTGGAGTACATTTGTCTCAATGAAGAATGAAATCGACAATGTATAAACATTTTTTTTTATCCATTGAATATTTGTATGCAGTTATTTTCTGTGGCTTATGATTCATCCAAACAGAGAAAATATCTCACAGTGATTTCCTATGCAGTTTTGTGCCCTGTTCCACTGCTAGTGTTTCTCGGGAAAAAAACATTTTGCTCATGTTAACTAGCAAATCAACAAGCACTCCTGCCACTCAGTCTCTGAAGTGACTGCTCTTTTTTGATAAAACTAAAAAGGACTTTTTTAAAGCTAAATCTGGCCATGAAGTATTCCAGAAAAAGCATTAAGGCTTAATCATTATAAGCAACTAAAACAGGGCCTAATGATAGCAATTTTGGCCTAATCGTCACCTTTAATCTATAATAATTCCAGATAGGGGGAAAAACAAAAACAAAACAAAACAAAAATCTTAAGTGAGCTTAGCCAAAGGAAATGTTCTGCCTTTTTTTCACGATCTTGAATAAAGTAAATTTTAATAACCGTTCCCCATCCTTTATTAACTGCTTCCCCTGGTCTAAGAGTAGGTTTCCTTTATTCACTGCTAATTTTTCAAGAAAAAAGAGGTCCCTTTTATTCTTATATAGTATAGCAAACAGTATAAAATTACATAAATAAATGAAAATATTTTAATTCCAGGCACAACAGAAGTCAAAAAAAATGTGCCATGGATGCTGCATTTTAATTTGTCCCTCTATTGTTTAGGGAGAATCTTTCAAGGTCATTTGCAATTAGAAGAGCTCTGAACTCTTGTGTTGAGGGACAGAAAAAAAGGATTACTTCAGCAGTGTTTTGAAAAGACTGTGTCATGCATCTGAGTTAAAAATAATGTGTCTTGAACTATTACTCCAGATTCTCATTTGTGGGTTTACTTGCCACTTAACTGACAAGGAGTGATGGACTTCTCATTAAAGCATGTGAAAAAACTTTTTCTGTACTCCAAATTATTTCAGTCTGATTCTGAGTAATTAATTTAGGGTGAGCAACTAAATGTGGTTTAGGCATCTCAAAACTTTTAAGGGTCTGGGCTGTACAGACAGATCATAAAAGGTACATAGAGAAAAATACATAGGCATATAGGTGCTTAGTAGGAGCTAGGGATGAAAAATAATCCTAGACACCTTGCAGAGTTCTTTTCAGTGTTATTATAAACTCTTACACTACTCACAAAACAGAATAAAATACCCAAACCATGCAGGGCATTGGGGGAAAATACATGCTTTTGCTTTGTGCTCTTCTGTATATGACTATAAATATATTCGATATTATCAGTACACACAAATGGAGCACATAATGAAATACAATTGGCAATCATGTTCAAAGTTAGATATGTGCTTAATTAGGAGCCTATATTGGCCTAAACTGCATCAACAACTCAACCATTTGTCCAGTCTCTGCGTAGACACAGCTATGTTGCTAGAAACCATGGGAGTCTCTTAATAGCCCTCGTCCTGCGCCTTGCATAGCTTGGGCTGGCTACCTGTTCATTTCAGAGAAGGTGTACTCCAAGAGAGCCAATGAAGGGAAGATAGCATAAGCCTTCTGCTTTAAGAATAAACACACATATGCACATACTGTGAGTGTTGCTTCTGTTTTTTTTTTTTTTTTTTTTAAACAAGTACAATATCATCCCTTGAGCTTTTTTCCCCCTCCTTTCAGAAGTGCTTTTTATAGGAATAGCATATTTTACAGGAGTCAGCCACGGCAAGTTTGATTTGCATAATGCTATTTATCACAGTATACAGATCCTTTGCAGAAAGTTACAGAAGCCCTGGAGATGTATGTTCTCATCCACAACAACCACCTGAATGTTGTCCAGAAGTCCATTACCTACAGAAATACCTAATGTATTTTTAGCAGATGTTTCTGCTTTTTTACTGTCACTGTGGCATATTTCTGCGAAGTCAAAGAGAAGTGAAAAATAAAGAAATTGCAGTAGAAATGACATGGTGAGCTGAACAGTGTGGTGGATACATGCCTTCCCTCAGAAACAAACGTGGGTGTTAACCACCAAAATAGATTCCCAGTCTTCCCTATTGAATACAGAGATTAGGCTATATACCAACAAGCCAAGGACACAAGCTCCTATTATTCATGAAATGAAAGACATCAATCTGGTCCATTCCAAGAGAATAACACGTCATGTCCCTTTAAAAAAGCATTATTTTGCCAGTGTTAAAAATGTCAAGTATATCTTTTTGCAGTGTTTTCCCAAAGCCTTATGCTGTCAACACGTTCTTCCATTACTTTTTCCAGGAAGAATTTCATCTTTTCTTTAAAACTACTTACAAAGAGCTGGACATTCCATGGAAAATATCTAAGCTAAAGAATCAGTATGTCATTTATGTGGGTGATTATGAAACTTATACTAGGTCTTTTTACACTGCTAGATATAAATGAAGAATATTTTGTAGCCATAAAATCAACACTACATTCTGTGAAGTATCAGTTCAATATTACAATAGAAGATATTCATGAACATAATGATAGCAAATCAAGATTATGATTCCACAGAGAAATGAGGAAGCATGTTATGGCAAGTGTTAGACTCTATTATGTGATAAGGCAAGCAAGCTCCATGGCAGGGGGGAGTAGAAGATCAAGTAGATCTTCAAGTAGAAGATAAATAGCTGTAGCACATATATAAATTTGGTCTAGAACACTGTACATTCCAATCAAATCTGTCATCATTTCTAACACTTCAAAACCTACAATGAATGCCAAAAAAAGGACTGTAGTGTTTTAACTCTGTCAGACAGCTGAACACCACACAGCTGCTTGCTCATTCTGCCCTGGTGAGATGGGGGAGAGAACTGGAAAGGTAAAAGTGCAAGAACTCATGGGCGTGGTGGTTTCACACATCAAGCTGCTTTCTCAACTTCTCTCAAAAGAGCTGAGAAGAAAATATGATGAAAAAAAGGTCTCATGGGCTGAGATTAGCATAGTTTAAGTAAAATAAAATAAAATAAAATAAAATAAAATAAAATAAAATAAAATA
>JAPSGF010000005.1:5951912-5962618 GCA_035772895.1 Perdix hodgsoniae | reverse complement strand
TAAAATAAAATAAAATAAAATAAAATAAAATAAAATAAAATAAAATAAAATAAAAAGAAGAACCAAAAGCCTCATGGAAGCAAAAGTAGAGAATACTTATTCTATATTTACAACGGCAAATGATGTTCTTCCACTACTTGGGTAGCAGCCACTATGTAAACATAGTGATTGCTCAGGAAGACAGGTGATTTAATAAGGAGAGTCCCTCTTCTCCTTGCACTTCCTCAGTTTTTTTAGTGAGTGTGATGTCATATGGTATGGAATATCCCTTTCATAAAGTTAGCTCAGTTGTCTCATGTATGTCCTCTCAACACTTCTTGCCCAACCCTGTACCACTAGCCTTTCCATTGTTGGCAAAGCAGCTTTGATACTGTGCCCGCACTGCTCAGCAGTTTTCAAAACACTGTTGTGATATCAGTGTTGCTGTAGCTACAGATGCAAAGTCCTGTGCTGTATGGGCTGCCATGGGGAAACCTTACCCCTTCCCAACCAGATCTAGTGCAGTGAACTGATATAAAAACAGTTTAATAAGGCAAAAGCCACGCATGCAAGCAAAGCAAAATAAGGAATTTATTCACTACTTTACATCAGCTGGTAGATGTTCTATGACTTGCAGGAAAGTAAAGCTTGTCCTACATAAGGTTTTTTTGGGGAAGACAAATGCCATCACTCCAAACATTTCCACCTTCTTTCCTCCAGCCTTTTTTTTTTTTTTTTTTGGAGCAGGACATTCTAGAGCATGGAATATTCCTTTGGTTGTTCTGGCTGTGTCCTCTCCCAACTCCTTGTGCACTCAGGCTCCTCACAGACATGATAAGTTGAAAAGTCCTTGACTAAACACAACTCAGACACAGTTAAAACACTGGAGTGTTATCAGTATTATTGTCATCAGAATCTAAAACACAAAGTCATATAAGCCTCCATGAAGAAAAATAATGTTATCCAATCCAAAACTAGGACAGGGCAAGAAGTCAGTCTTTGAAAGAGATTTCCAGTGCATGGAACAAAACATCTGGCCCTTGGTGCAGTCCAGCGCTACTTCCACATAAGTTGTATAAACTATGCAGGAATAGATAGAGCCTATTTCCCATTGAAGTCAAAGCATATAATCTCCTTTATAATTATGTTTGAATATTCATGTAAGAACTCAGTCCTTTTTAAGTCTTGTTAGGATGTATGCATTGCAATTTCCCTTGTAAGTGATTACCACATAATAAATAAATTCTATCTGTACTGCTCTCAGTTGTTTCCCTTTGAAAGTCACTGAATATTTTCTTCTTCTATTTTGGGACAGAGGAACAGAACTTCCTCAGATATCTTTTCCATACCAGCCTTTAAATGTATTCAGTTTAGCATTAATGAAGAAATGAGGAAATGAAGAAATTAGAAATGAAGATGGGGTTTACCTCCGACAGGCTTCTAGCAGTTGATAGCTAGTTGATAACTTGAGAAATGTTCTTTTAGTATCTCACAGCACACATGGCTGTGTATCTGTATAAGGTCTCATAGACAACCTGTCAAGGAATTTCTCCATGAAATTTCTGTAGAGGCAGGGGAGTTACTATTAAGGTTACCCTCCCTTAACCAAGCTTTACCTTACAAACAATTGCATTTAAGATCCACAGTGTTTCCAGTGTTCTTAGAGACCCTTTCCGTATGCACCATTTCCTACAAAGATCCTCCTCAAGATCAGTGTCTGAAGACAGTGTTTTATGGCTTTAGTAATGAAAAACAAAAAACAAAAAACTTTCTCAATAAGCAGATTTGATAAATCCATGAACTTACATGATTATTTAAATTTCATTTTCCATTACAAAATTCAAAATTGAATACTGATTTTTGTAAAAGTGGCTGCTCAGCTAAGTTTAAAAAATGAGTGGGAAACTATATTTCATAAAAAATGCAGATAGCGCTGGATTAAAAAATGTGCAGACTGTAACACCACAGAAAGTTGACATTTCCTATCAAGTCCATTTTCAAGCACTTTACAGATCTGATCACTTTTGTTACATATCTCAATGTTAGACAAAGCAAAGCATTTTTTAAAGAAATAGCTTGTTAGTAGTCAAAAGCTAACATATAGCGGGATGCTAAAATTTATGTGGATATCTAGTCAGTGCAATAGAAAAGCTTATGTTCTGTTACGGGTTTCCTCAAGCAATAGTGTAACCCCATTTAACAGAAGCCAACTGCCATGTGACAAACATCCTTATTTTCTCTGTCACTTCCATCCATCACTTATGCTGCACCAAATAGAAATAGTCACTTCACACTCTTTCTTCATCAATTTGCAATTAAGAAGTGACAAATAAAGGCTAAGGGGTAAGATAATACAGTACGTTTATGTAATCTGTATCACCAAATATGTCATAAGGCTGGCACAAGGGAATACATTATTTTTAAAATATATTTTATTAGACTACTAAATTTATTTAATGGTCAACTGTATAAGCATGGTCAATCAGTAGCAGATAGCGCTTTAGTATGCATAAGTTTTGTATAAATATTAAGAAAAAATAACATGTGCATCGATTTTGTGTTAACAGTACTCGTTACACAATAAACTTACCTGTAACTTCTGAAAATTAGAAGACAAGTTCACAGTAGGTAAGTTTGTAAACATTTTGAGGAGAACTTATGGATAAAAAATAGCTGCTGTGCTACGGTTGGGTACTTCAGTGCAAAAAGTAGAAATATTTTAATTTGGGATAACTTTTATGTTAAAAAAATTATTTATTTAAAAAACAAACAAAAAAAAACAACACACACACACACACAAAAAAAACAAAAAAAAAACACGAGCAAATTAGTCACACAAGGCCACACTTTTTTGAACTGTTCTGCCTCAGAGCTAGAACAGTTTAAAGGAGGACCGTAGAAGAGCTAGCAGGATCACATTCTCATATCTCCAGTATACATTTGAAGCTTTTTAAGTCTGTTCTGCTCTTTGTGATGTATCCATTCAGATAATGCAACCACTTACAGCAATGACTTTAAGATATTTCCGGTCCCTCATGTGGAGCATTGTGACTCCTGTTACAATAACATAGCACGAAAGATATATGTATTACACTTAAACAATCACTGGCACTGTGATACTCATGTCATGTTATCAAGTTAAAGAAATTACTTTTATTTGAGTGAGCCGATGCAAGTAAATAGCTTTATAAAACGAATGCTTTGAATCTGCCCACAGCAGTTTAAATGTTCACTGTGCAAATCCTTGCTTTCAAGTTCTATTTTTTTCTCGGGCTTCTAAAAGACCATTTATTGAATCAATTAGCTGTGGAAAAACAAACATCCTTTAAATAATGCAAAATACAAACTGCCCGGTAGATAATTCTCTGCATAAGACACAAGATTGATTTTGCCTTTGATTATCCATGCTACAAATAAATAATTTTTCCAATTAGGGTTAAAATGTTAATGTTACAGAGTCAACAGCTTGACAAAATATCACATTAATCAAGCAGTATAAATTCATTGGAATTCTACCTATTATGCCCAAGTAGTCATATGTGGGATATCAAACAAGCACCCAGATAAAGCAGCATGTTTTAGAGCAAGGCCATTCTGATATAATATGTTGGTTGTATGAGTAATAACATACATATCTTTAAATAAGTTACTGACATATTCACTATCACATTTCCCACACCCCCAGAAGAAATCAAGAACCTAAACAGTTGAGATACTTCCTATAAAAGTTATCTTACACAAAACACTTCCTTTAAAAAGAAATCAGCATATCTACCACAATGCTATCACAGTCAGTTATGCAGACGAGCTTCTCCTTTTGTCTTTATTGTTGCAGGCACTTATTGTTGCAAGCTCACAACAGCTCTGGTTTTCTGCTCAGAAGCAGGGATCAAGCAAACACATAAGAGGGAGAAAGTGGTATCATCAATCCTTGGGACTTCTTCACATGTATCCTTGATTTGGTGACCAGTCTTCACTGGAGATACTGGTGCCTCATACCTCTGGAAATCAGACCATAGATGAATTAAAGTGCTTATAAATTATTGCTGGCAGAATGGCCCCATACTTGTGGTTCTTATGTTTCAGTATGGGTTTAAGATAAAGTTTTCTAGACAATAGAACCGTACAGAAGATTAACTATGATGAGAGCAACCTGACAAGAAAATTCACTTAATTTGGTCAGACAGTTTTTGGCTCCCATCAATTTTATGAACATTTCCAGAGGACTAAAATAGGTTCAGAAAGTTATGTTTTATTTGTGTTCCTACACCTCCAACTCAAAATAAGATTTTGGAGTGATGTTTGAATAGAATGTTTGAATAACTAAAGGCGAGATTTGGATTAGATATTAGAAAGAAATTTTTTCACTCTGAGTGTGGTGATACACTTGAACACATTGCCCAGGGAGGTTGTAGAGACCCCATCACTGGAGGTTTTCAAGGCTGAGTTGGATGGAGCAAACTGGTCCATGGGAAGGTGTTTCTGCCTATAGAAGGGGGTTCGACCTGGATGGTATTTAAGGTCCCTTTCAACCCAGACATATATGTACCTATAAATAATATTGGCTACATCAAATGAGTATTAAGAAAAGTTAGTTTGCTTTGTAATTTTGTTAATGGTCAGAGAAGAGCACTGTTCGCTGTTTGTTTCATATTTATAGCAAGGAAGGAAATGAAAGAAATAATAGAATAAAATGATTATACTAGCTTTTCAGGTAAACTAATAGCTTGGAACACTAAGAATATGGTTATTATTATTTTGGGGACCTTTCTCAATGGATACATATTCTCTCACTCAAAAAAGAAATTATGGCCATTCATTTCACTTTGAAAAACTTTCTTTTTTTTAATCCCAGATTGTAGTTACACAAGCAGTATTCAATTCTGGCCCATTAGTGAGTGATTTAAAAATAATAAACGGAAACATCCAGTATTGCCTACTGTAGTAATAGCTTTTCTATGAGTATCTCACAGAGACACTGATGAGATCACAATTTCATCTGAGGTAATAAGACAGTTTTTGAAGTGCTATATACATCCCCATTATTTCAGTATACATGGATTCCCATGTCAACAATGATTCTATAATTCGAAACAAACTCTACTCATGTCCACCTAAGATAGCCTTTTAATAAGTTTAAGGAAAAAAAATTGCTTAACACTTCATAGATATTACTACATCATCATTTTATTCACAACTTTGTCTCATATGCAATTTTACTTCTAAAAAAGTCATACAATTTCATGTAGAGTCTCCTAATTCTGAGTAAATTTTCTGGGAAGAATTCAGAATAATTAATAACATTATGGAGAATGAAGACATTAGGCAAGAAAAGAAGGAAATGAGTTGGGATGTGACAAGACAAGGAGTAAAAAAGGAAAAAAAAAAAAAAAAGAAGAAAAAAAAACACCGCAAACCTCATAGAAGAAATTAGTCGAACAAATTAATAAACTTATACCATTCATCCAGGAGAATGAAAGAGAAGAAAAACACATAAGAATTATGATGAAATTTTTGCAAGGAAATATCATAGAAAATTAAAAAACTGTTTCACAGATCACATAATCATCAAAGAACAATTTTAAAATGTAATGTGTTTCAGGAATGACATTTTTTTTTTCTCTCTCATTTCTTCATTTACAGTTTCACTGTAAATATTTTAGAGTGTAACAAATTGGCTTCCATGTTTTTGTTGCATTCAGAAAGCTATCATAGTATCATAGAATCATAAGGTTGGAAGCAACCTGCAAGATCATCTAGTCCAACCACCTTCCCACCACTACCGTTGCTACCACAAGCACTAAACCAGATCTCGCAGCTCCTCATCCAGATGCCTCTTGAACACTGCCAGAGACAGCGACTCCACCACCTTCCTGGGCAGCCATTCCAGTGCCTGACAACTCCCTGAAAGAAAAAGTTCTTCCTTATGTCTAACCTAAACCTCCTCTGGTACAACATGCAGCCATTTCCCCGGGTCCTGTTTGTTGCCTGGGAGAAGAGGCCAAATCCCTCCTCATCACAATCTCCCTTCAGGAAGTTGTAGAGTGCAGTAAGGTCTCCCCTGAGCCTCCTATTCTCCAGATTAAACAATTCCAGCTCCCTCAGCTCCTCATAAGACTTGTGCTCCAGACCCATCACCAACAGTGACTATAGATCTGACTCATTTTTAATCTCAGAAATTCATTATTATTTTATTTTAAGAAATTTTAAGGAGTTTGCAATGGAAAATAAACACACTACCACTGTAGCACACACTACCAAAGTTGCAGCACTCTATTTTATCTGTTCATGGAATGTAAATAAAGATAGACAAAACAGACAAAATATGCTTGTTTCTAAACATAATATGAGAAATTTAATAATGATTATAAAAGACGAAGATAAAATTCTAATTACATTTATCAATAATTGATATTAACAATGATTTGTTAAATTGTTTAAACAATGATTAATAAATGAATATTAATGTAAAGCTTTTAGAAGTTGTTTTTCTCTTTGTTAATGCAAGAAATAACTTGAAGGCAAGCAGATTATCTCAGAGAGATGTTTTCTAACCATACAATTTAATTCCTGAGCTATATAAATTACAGTATCTTATATAATCCTTTAATCAATTCTGCATGCAGTTCTGGTTTCTGTATCTTAGGATATGGTACAACCAGAGAAGACAAAAAGAAGAAAGTAAGGGGTCATGAGGTGGCTTCTCTGGCAAAGCAGGTGAGGATTCCTCATGATGGAGAAGATTCATAAAATCATAAGTGTCATGAACAAGGCAAACAGGGACTGGCTCTCCCAGATCAATAAATAGGGTACATAAAAAGTAACTAGAAGATTAAAGGTTGAGACTAAACTAAAGATTAAGCTGAGCTATGAAGTAATCTGTTTCTAGTTGTTAAGGATGCTAATATGTTAAAAAGTTACTGGGCAAATTCACTGTGATTATTAAACACAAAGGCAGTATCTTGAAGTTCCTGAGTCACAACTGTAGGGAACTAGGAAAAAATCTGGAGAAGAACATGGGTTTTTGTGATCTAATTCAAAATTTCTGTACAAGAATATGACAAAATAATGAGCTAAAATGTTTTTGTCATATGCTTGTCATTTCTTACCAGGTATGTAAGAATTTGTATCCTCAATATATTTGGTAAATGACTCAGTATACTTCAAAAACACTGATTTCACTGGCATTTGCAATGGCATTCAATGTTACAGTATCCTAATACTTAGCATGAGATTTCAAATTAATCCATACATGCACAATTTAATCTAATTGTTCCTTTTTATTTCATTTGCAGGAAATGCTTTTATTTTCTAATGTACATTATTAATATTTATTTGTACTTATGAGAACTGAACACTCTATATAAAATAGAAAAACGCTTAGGTAGATCTTTTAAAATAATAACTATTTCTGTTTGTGTGCCTCTAGAAAGTTTTGGCATAATTATGATAATCTTTTCAAATGTTTTTTTTTTGATATTTTTAATCTATGCACTAATAACCAAACCCAGATTAATGTTCCATATCACTGTGACTTCTGGTATACATCTATCTCTTGGGAGTTCTGTACTCTATTGCAGTGTGCAGTGCAGATAGGTCTGAACACCTTGCCTCTATCTCTCATAGTATAGAAATTTTACAGCCAGAAGCAAAACACTAGCCCTGATCCCACCTGTAGTTCTGTAGGGATTAAACAACACATGTTAAAACACATTTCAGCTGAGTTCTATTGCGTGGAATACTCAGATTTATTTATTAAAATAAATAATTATATAAATGGAGTTCTATTCCTGGAGTTGCTCCATGTACTCATTTAGATTTGTAAACAGTGAAGAAAATGTAAAAGCCGTACATTCCCAGCTGAGCTGCAATTTACAGCTGCAATAAGTACAAATTGTGCAGGAAGAAGAAAGGAATGCTTAAAACAATAGTTGAAGCAATTATATCTTTCAATAACCTCCTTAACAACTACCACACCTGTTTTCCATCCATCTTTATTAATAAGTCTAATGCAAGAGATTAAAAACTAGAGACTTTCAGAATTCAAATGCTCATTGCCAGCTGTTATGTGCAGATGTCAAAAAATTGGGACTTTCAGATGGTTACTTGAACCACAAACAACCTGAAAAACACTGAGTCAAATTTTGTATTTGCTCATCTGATACTCATTGAAGGGAAGACCTGACTGTAACAAAATATGATTTTATCAACATGCATTATCTCTATCAGAGACAAAGAGAATAAAGGAGGGTTAGGAAAGAAAAAAAGAGAGGATCATATATTTCTTTATAATATAGATGAACATTCTTTTTCAAACATTTCCACTCATCCCATCCCATTATCTTGTGGCCTGTGCTGTGCACTTTCAAAATTAGCAAACAGGTGTTAAATCCAGTATTTGACAGCTATAGCAATGACATGCATTATTTTCACAGCTGTGGTAACTGGCAGACATTGTTACCACAAGAAATGCTGGCAATTGAATGAATAATTTGCATTAGTTTGCACTTGCATAGAAATTAGTATTGTGAAGCCACTTCAGCCATCAGTCAGCTCACTGGGCAGAGTACTCAATGTCTTTTGTATCAATGAAGACAGCAGTCCATTTATTTTGCATACAGGCATTTAGTATCAACTTGTCACTTAGTGGATTAGGCAAGTACGTGAACATAATCTCTGTAGCTTTATGAGTTATGAGATCTTCAGCAATTCTTGTTAAAGATGAAATGAGACAAGGCCATTCACTATAACTTTTCTCTCTAAACAGAAAAGAAACAGATTTCCCAATTCATGTTCTTTAGAATAAATCCCAAAGCTGAATTTTCACTTGAAACTGAGAATCTCAAAATCTGTGCCCCAAGATTTAAATAAGACAATGAAGTTCAGATTGCCATCCAAACGTAAAGAATTGTAGCACCAGAAAAGTCAAGCTTTTCTTCTGTCTGCACAGATTCACCACTGGTAGTAAGGATTGGGAAAACTCTTGAACACTTTCTTCTGCTTCCTAATTCATTTTTTCATTGTTTGCTATTTGATACAAAAAGCTGATGCTTTGGGACCAGAGCATCCACTCCCTTCTTTCTATGAGCTCTCAATATTTTAATGTGCATTTTCTCCCTTCATGTGGATTCTGGGTCAAACCCAAAAGATTTAGCTTACAAAAAGAAAGTGTTTGTTGCTAACAGTACTGAAAGTATTGAAACTGCTTCTGCATCATTGTTCCTAAAAAGAAAAATCTTTTTTTTTTCCCTATTGTGTTTCTTAAGTTTGCAGAGCCACAGATGACACCTTTTAGCTTACCTTTTTAAATAACATAAGAGACTAAAGAGTAAATTTCTCATGATTTGTTATGAAATTGCCTATCAGAAAGTGTTACAAATAGAACTGTGATTAAAAACTAAGTGTTCAAAGAAGAAAAATTGTAAATCAAACCATTTGCTTAAGTTTATGTTCAAATATATCCTAATAAGCACCGTATTTCTACAGTGAATCTACCATAAATCACTTCCTGAAGTTATTTATATTTTTGGGAAACACAGCCCCAATCATAAATATTATGCTTAGATTGATTTATTTTAGTATTTATACACAGTCTGCTCTTCAAGCTTCTGGGCTTTTAATTAATCTGGATTTGGGGCATAAATTCTTTATGCCTTGATTAATACCAAGCAGGTTTTATTTAATTAAAGAGACAGACTGGTAAGAGACATTTTAATCAAAAAATTCATATGCATACAGTACATCTGTATTTTTAATACACGCTCAAGCACATTAAAAAAAGATTTATTCTTTCTCAGCTGTTTTCCTTTTTGAATGATGGAATATTTCTAGTTTAAGTGAGGAGTTATCTTCACACGCTCATTCCATTCCCTACCTTTTCTCTCCTCAGAACAGCAGAGCAGAAAAACAAAAGTAAGTGACAGGAGCACTCAGAAAATAATAATATTTAAAAAAAAAAAAAAACCCAGAATTTTCTAAAAGCAAAAAAGATTAGGCATTTATTGAGGAGCAAAGTGATTCTAGCAAAAATATGAGATGTTCTTTTGGCTCTAAATAAGCAGTGGGAAAAGAAACTTCCAAGAAAGTATGTATTATATGCTCATATTCTCATTGTCTTTTCAGCTACACTGCTTAGTGATATTTTTAAAGCATCACTGACTAGAGTGCTATATGGAAAATAATTGCATTGTACAGAAACAAACATTTGGTTACAGTTTTGCATCTGGCTGCATTGTGTGTGTACATATAGTTTGTCTTCAGCACAATGTTCTCTTAGCAGCATTTGATTCTTCAGCATGTTTATTATCTCAATCCTTGTTAAAGTTTTTAAAATATATGTAATACCAGAACAATATATATTTTTCATAGAAATGAGTGTCTTTGTAGGTGATAAAACTGGTGTAGTCCTTGCAATTTTCACATGGCTAGAATCACAATTAAGGATCGTCAACAGTGTGTTTACAATGAGATCACAGTATTCGGGAAGGGATAAGATCAAGTGAGCAGAGGGGAAGATTTTTGAAAAATCTTTGAAACAAATCAATGTAGACAATACATGTAAATCATACATACATCGTAGGCAACCTTTAACATTTTGTTAGCCCTGGAGAGAACAGGTAGTTAGACCAGAAGATCTCTGAAGGTCATTTCCAACTATTGTTTTTGTATGGTTTTGTATTTTATCCTATCCTATCCTATCCTATCCTATCCTATCCTATCCTATCCTA
>JAPSGF010000005.1:5886967-5951902 GCA_035772895.1 Perdix hodgsoniae | reverse complement strand
TATCCTATCCTATCCTATCCTATCCTATCCTATCCTATCCTATCCTATCCTATCCTATCCTATCCTATCCTATCCTATCCTATCCTATCCTATCCTATCATGTTCCATTCCATTCCTTTCTGTTATTTTCATAAGGAATTTCTCTAAAATCAGTGACTCCACTTGTAAAATTTTGTCTTGTTTATATCTGCTTTTTAATCTTTAAGAAAAATTGTTCTGTGCAATGTATATACGTAGGTTCAATACATACTATTGCGGAATTGGATTTAGATGACTGGTAAAGAAAAAGCATGAATGTTCCTGATGTTGTGGAGAAATCATGATGGTTAGGACTAAACTCTTTAAATGAGGAGATTCTGCCTGTCCTACGGGTCAGTGTTCAGAGAACTTACAGGAGACAATTTCGTAAAAAAATAAAAAGCATCCAGTGGGAATCACCAGACTTGCTACAAAGTGTTTGTAATGCAGTCATACAAAGCAGAGATTACCTTAGTTTCACTGTTAACTTGTTTTTCTGACAGGAGTAGCAACTTATTTTAAAATAACTGGTAATTAAATTTTCTAGTGAAAGATGCTGTATTGATAACTATTTTCTCTGGAAATGCAAGCCTAGTGCTCATCTATAAACAAAAACTATGAAAAACAGCTGTGATTTTCATACCCAAGTTTTAGAAAATTATGCAAGAGTATATGAAACCCGTTAGATTAGAACTGGAGAAAGTGGTATCCAAAAATCAATATTCTCCAATGTAATTTTCTTACCAGTGTACACTTACAGATAATTTGTTTGCAGAAAGTAACAACAAGAAGGTAACAGGTATTGTTTTTGGGAGAGGGTAACACACATTTTTGCAAAACTGAACACAAAATGGGAACATTTGTTTAAATAAATGTCAAAACAAAAATATCAGTGACTACCCAAACATCTGAATTGTGAAATTCAACACCAAGTGCTGCCTGACTGCAAAGCAGACATGCTAGACCAAGTATATGTTTAAGAATGTCTGTTTCTCAAAACACAAGAAAAAAATATCTGTGAGTACATGAACAATAAACTGTCTTAAAAGGCCTTGGAGTAGAGATTTAAAAAACAAACAAAGCACATGGTGTTTTGTTGTTGAGTTTCTGAGAAGAAAATACCTCCATAGTGAATGATTACAAGAAGTAAAATCTGACTAGAGATATCTGATCTGCACCCAAGCAATTAGAGGTTGCCAGTGCCTTTCCATGACATGCACAGAAGTGAATTGAAAACAGCAGTTCACAGTGGGTGATATTTCAAACAGAGTGAAGAGGAAGATCACAAACAGAAAAATAATTTTGAAAATCACTGATATAGGTATAGAAGGTAGTGAATAATACCATTCACAGAGTAGTATTCATCTTTTTAATGACAATCAACTCTCATTAGTTAAATTAAAAATAAATACAGGATTAACATATCAAACATACTAAGTTATCATTCAAACGTGGTACACATGGGGTCTTTGAATAGAATGTACAGAAAAATGGAGATGAGCAGTAATTTTTACTCCTTGTTGGCTTTGGATTGCAGAAGGTAAATATTAGAAATTT
This sequence comes from Perdix hodgsoniae, assembly GCA_035772895.1. Taxonomy (NCBI): domain Eukaryota; kingdom Metazoa; phylum Chordata; class Aves; order Galliformes; family Phasianidae; genus Perdix; species Perdix hodgsoniae. Next base: position 5,950,327 of record JAPSGF010000005.1, on the reverse strand, counting down.
TGTCTGCCTTCACTGCAATCACTTCAGTGATAGCTCATTTTTTCAGAGGGATACTTCTAAGCAATATTTGTGCCGGTGGATTTTTGTGTTCAAGTTGTGCGGAAGCTGGTTTTACAGGAAATATCCACAGAACTGCCCATTCTCTCTCTCTTTTATGCGCTCTTGAACATTGTTATATTATGTTTCACCACCTGTCTGTCAATAATCCCCTTCTTTCAACTTAAAATTCCTCTGAGGGCTTTTTTCTTTTTCACAGAATTTTATGTGCAGAGAGCACTACTAGATATTATTGTTACATAAAATAGTGTGTCTACATCAATGGGATGAACCATCTCAGCCTCCCAGCACAGGAAACACACAGAAGAGGCAGGATGTCACTGTTATCTCATTCTTAACTGTGTACGTGCAAGTCTAGGTTCATCTTTGCCTGTGCGGTAGTTGCAGGAACAGGCTTCACAAACATGTCTACCTATAAGACAAAGATCATCACCAAGCTGGGGAGGGACTTTTTTTACGAGGGTATGTAGCAATAGAATTAAGGGAAATAGTATTAAACTGGAAGAGGGTAGATTTAGGCTAGTTATTATGAAAAAAATCTTTACTGTGAGGGTGGTGAGTTGCTGGAACAGATTGCCCAGTGAGGTTCTGAATGCCCTCTCACTGTAAGCATTTGAGGCCAGGCTGGATGGGGCTTTGAGGAACCTGGCCTAGAGGGCATTGTCCCTGCCTATAGGAACGGGTTGGAACTGGATGACCTTAAAGATCCCTTTCAGCCCAAAATATTCTAAGATTGTATAAGTCTATGAAGACATGTATTGTATACATTTAATACTATATATCTCTCTGATCATCACTCAGAACTGTGGGTTGCATAGACTCTCTCTCTTTTCAAGTATTTATCAGAAATATCTGTATACTTGTTGGAAAAAAAAAATAAAATATCTGTTCCTTGCATGAATGATACACAAGACGAAAAAGAGCCTGCATGCTGCATTGCATGCAGCAGCAGAGGTGACCTGTAATCACTGTCTCCATTGCTCAAAAACACTACCCACCACCCCACTGTGCTTACATCCACTGTTTGTCTCCAGATATGTTCAGTAGGTGTCAGTGAATATCAATGGGTGCAGGTTTTTTTCTGCGTGGAGGAATTCATTTCCACACCTTTGTTTCATATGTGCTTCTGTCATATGCCATTTTGTCAGAGTGCTCCTTTGTCAACATCTCTCACACTACAACAACATGTAATGGAATATTGATGGGAAAGTTCAGCCCCTGCTGACATACAACTAACATCTGCCTCTGACATCGTGGGCCAACATAATAAACTGGAGGCATTATTTTCACAGCAGCCCTCATAAAGGTCAAGGAGAGCTTTCTATAAGAAAATTCATTGTCTACCTCGGTTGAAGTTAATGAAATTCACAATGAAATTAAACAGGTTTTATACAAGCTTTTTGAACTCAACACAGGTTTCATTCAGATTTTGTTATTAATTCTCTTTAAGCCACTTACATCTTCTTCTCAATAATGCTGGCTTGCTAGAGAAGCAAATGGTGAGCTTCAGATCAGATTAAGAAATGATGATTGCAAGTTTTATATTGCTCGTTGCTTAATACAACAGTCATGACACATAGATTTCCTAGAGTGTCACCAAAAGCGGCAAAACAGACAGTGATCAACCATTGCAATTCCCCCTCAACTAGAATCTCTTTGTTTCCCTCCCCCCCTTTTTGTAGACTCATTTTATAAGTTATTGATCTTATTGACAAACAAAATGCAGCATCCCAAATATCAGAGTCAGTCTTTCTGTGTAGAGAGAAATTTTATATTTCATTAATTATATTATTACCACAATTTGTTGGAAGAAACATGTGTTCTTGGATGTTAATTAACAGCTCATTATTATGATACAAATTAACTTGGCAGCACTATGTACCATATATTTGCAGAATAATGAATTACATTAAAGGGAAGCCAAGATGGCAAACACTGAAGTGAATGCATCTATTATCTGCTCCTTAGAAATGCATAAACCTTCCCTGGGGCATTAAGCACAAATTCAAATGAGAAGTACACTAAAATCAAAAGAAAAGAAGGAAAGAGTGGATAAAAAGGATAAGGAGTGATATGCCAACAACTTGAAGTACTGAACATTACAACAAGAAACAATAGCTGCTGTTCTAACAGCACTTACCCGTAAATAGGTTGTCATAAAAGCTGGGAAACCTGACAATGTATTGAACAGTAGTTTGAGGTTTGAGTCTGTATTATATAAAATATTTATATTATATACAGTATATATTATATACAATGTAATATAATATATTATAACCAGCAAAAGGTTCATCTCAATTGCTTTGAGCAGCCTGTGCAGCAGAAGCTACGCTAGACTGGAAAGTACTACAGAAATTCAGAATGAAAGAGGGAAATCTTCCCTCCCCTCCCCCCCCCCCCCCCTCCCCTCCTCCCCTCTCCTCTCCTCTCCTCTCCTCCCTCTTTTATAAAAAGAGAAAGTGAAAGACATCAATGGAAGCAGCAATTCACTTGTAATCTTGGTATTTTTAACTATTTACGTCTTCAGGCAAAATGTACATCTAATACATTTTATAGTCAGGAGCAGAGTTTTGTTTCAGGAAAATAACTAGTTCTGCACGCTATCTTTCTTCAGGGTCTGATTATAACCGAACTTAATTCAGATAACATAGATAGAACCAAAGCATCTCTTCAGCTGATTCTTGCTATTATTTTTAAAATTCTAGATATTACACTTATTTCATAGGAAAGCTTTTTATAGAGGGCTAATACATTTTAGGTTATGATGCCACTATGAAAATCATAGCTTTATTTTCTTTGTTGTAATGTTAGATGACATTTGTGAGCCTATACACAGAAATAAAATGTTCATCTTTAAATAACTTCCTACAGTCACCAGCATTCACTTTTCCAGAAATCCGATAGAACAGTATACCTGACCTTTTGAATTCTCCTCATGACTGGCAACTGAAAGAATCCAGTATAATCAGTTTGGATGGTGCTCCATTAGCCAGCCCTGCCATGCTATGTATAAAATTCTTTTTCAAAATGCTTTTAACTCCTTGGTGCCAGTTGAAATTTTCATAAAGTGAACATATGAGATATTGCTTCATAATCCTCCACTAATTGTTGCAAAAATTTAAGGCGCAATGAGACACTTTAAAATTTTCCTTCATAAGTCATTTCCAGTGCTGATTTATTGAAAGAAAATGTGTGTATATTTTAACATTCTGAGATAAGGAGTTTTAAGTTTAAAAAGTATTTTCTTTCAGTATTTTTTTTATTATTATTATTTTTTATTTTTCATTGGAGGTAGAATTGAGCATTATGTGTTTAGAATCAATGTTTTTATATTTCCAAGAAATTTTATTTAAATTTCCTCCAAGGCCTGAGCTTTCCATCCTAAGGTGGTCTCTCTCTCTCCGCTTGAAATATTACAAAAGACTTTCTCAAAATACTTGGTGTTTTATTAAATCCATATCCCAAATCCCCCTAACATTTCTTTAAAAATTAACATACAAACTATTGTAGAATTACAAAACATTTAAAAAACAAATCAAAAAGGTAGCTCTGATGGAAAACTGAGGCATAGTTGTGTGTGAAATAATTTTACATAATGAAATTACTTTCTTGCATTCTCTGACTTCTGTGCTTATTCCAATATAAGGATAAAAATCCTTCAAATGGAAATATTGTCTAAGAAACAGGGCAATTATATCTTCTAGACTTAATGAGTACATGATAGAGACTGTAAAGAGCAATGTTTGCTATAAACTTTATGAAATAACAGCTCCATATTTGGTCATGAGGATTATCACAAAGAAGTCACTGAAATGAATCTGGTCAAAATAATTGTAATATACCTAAGATTAAACTGATGTTCATGTTTCAAGTATGAAAATGCAGAAGACAATATGGTAGCTGCCACATAAACATCTGTACCATAGAATTTTTGTCTAAACTGCACTAGTATGACAATAAATTAAATCCTGTAGTTTTATGAGTTTTACTCATAAGTAAAACTATATATATCTTGGTAGAACAAAGCTTATTTATTGTCAGTAATATGACAGATAATATTTTTTCTCTTCAGATGGTTCTTTTTTCTTACAAGGAATTATTAAAAATTTACTACCTGCTATTCATTATGACATGCTTAAGAAGGGAATAACTCCTTGACTGCTTGGCTGCTTTCAAGACAAAACTGCAAATGTTAGAAATATTTGTAATGCAGTAACTTTATTACAAATGAAAGAACAGTACTTTGATGTGCTATAATTTGCAGGCAATTATATTTTTTACATTACTCTTTATTTTAACACAGTCCCTGTACAGCACATGCATAGTAGGCATAAAAGTAGACAAACCTGGTCTTGCATACGGAGAACTTTTGGTCTAATTCATTCACTACACAGAAAAGTATAAAAGCAAACTAGTAACAAAGCCTTTGCTCAACAGTACAACTCATCCAAATAGCACGCCTTGGCTGAAAAAGGGAAAGGCATTTTATTTGAAGCATTTATGATTAAGATATTCACCAATATAAAAAAAAATGGAAAAAAGTTGAACAGAACTATTTTAATTTAGTTCAAACACTTTCTCTGCAAGGCAAGGTTTGGTCATGAGAAGCTTTATGAAGGCTAAAATTATCTATGACTGTACAGAATGGATAGAGTTCATAGGAAAAATACTGTACCATGAGATCTAATAGCAAACCTACAGTGTTAGGAGTCCTGGCTGATTTTTTTTCAAAGTCTGGTTTTCTCCATGGTTACCTCACATAATGAATGTCACAGGTATTTTCCATCTCAAGTCAGAATTGAACAGTTTGGCAATAGTTCGAAAATATTTCTACTAGTAGGTTTGTACATTGAAGAGCTCAAGAGTGTATGTAAAACATTGCATAAAATGATGAAAAAAAGTCACCTAAATACACAGAATAAACTTTATGGTGTAAATTAAATACTTAATAGAGACTAGTTTAAAAAGAAAAAGCATACACTAAAATGCAGGCATTTTCCTAAATGTACCTTTAAATAAATAAATTATACATACTATTTATATTTTCATTTAAGAAATGCTCACTCTATTTCAAATGCAAATGTGAAATGTTTTGTATTAATCATATGTTACAGTGTTTCAACAGAAACCTAATCCCACAGTTTCCTCTTGTCCATATATTTTCAAATAATAGATTTATGCTTGCTAAGGAACAAGTAGATGGTGCAGCCGATCTGTGACAGTAATTTAATGTTCCATTGTACATTGCTGTTTCTGAGTCATCATCTAAAATGACAGCAAAAGGAAAGAAACTAACACGCTAATTCTAAAAATCACTGGAAAAGTCAAAACAACATCTGCTTTGTCTGCCATACCTTGACAGAACATACAGATTCATTTTATTTGTCCGTTTTCCCTAAGAATCCTATGTGAATATAATTTTTTTTGTTGTTTCAGATTTTTGTCACCTTAGATTTCAGAAGAGTTTGACAGAATAGTTACACAGTCCACAGATTTCTATGTGTTATTTCTAACATATTCTCCGAATTATAATAGAATGCAACAACACTGGTTAGATGTTGTATACTGCACAGGACGTTATTAGAACCATTTCCAGCTATAAGACAAAGGATTATTTGCATATTTAATCATTTATTTCTTTTGAAATATCAAAATAATTATTTGAAACTTCTCTGAAATTACTTGCAGGAATTTATTTTCACCAAAGCGAAGTAGAAGTCAGAGATTAAAGAAAAAATTGTTGTAGCTGCTCTATGTTTATCAAAGTGATTGGACAAGACTAAGAGTAAAACCCCTGCATCCCATTTTACCTTGTCTTCAAATAGATGACACAATTCGTCCCACTGAAGAGAATGAAAAGTTAATTATTAACAACAGTGTCTTATGACTACATTTTTAACTGGAAGTGATATTTTTTCCACTTCTATTTAAGCAAGGCTATTAGTTATTGGTAAGGCACAATAATTTACTGTATTCTTGCATTTATTATCTTGGCAGTTTAAATATTACTAATAAATATAACATTTTTCCTATATCCTGGAATAATAAAATGAAATTATTGAAGTTAAAATATTTTATGATCTTTTGTTGCTATGGATTAACATTATTACTGGACACATATGTAAATATTTCTGAAACAGGGAGCAATAAAATAAATGGCTTGTTTTATTGTACCTTACGAAGTACAAGTAGGTATGTATAATATAGCTTAACAAGTTCCACAAATCTCATGTATACTTAATGCAGACAAGGTTCTTGAAAGATTTCAGTTGCTAAATTCACAATTAAACCATCTGATAGGTTGAAGAACCACATCTGTAGTTCATGAAACAAATAATGCTATGTATTCTATACACCTTATCATTGTGTCCCTTAAAGGCATTCAGTGCTGCATATGCTAGGTAACATATACTACCTTGGTAACTTAACCACATGGGAAACGTAGGTCAGATACTGATTTGCCACTTTTGCCTAAAACTTTACCCAGAATGAAGTCATAGGTCTCCTCTCATTTATGTCTGATCTTCATATCAGTATAGAATTATGTAGGAATTCCACAAGCAAAGAAAGCTAGAAAGAAATTCTAGGTCCAACATTCAAAACAACCCTAAAATGCAAGGGAACATTAAACTATAGAAAACCTCACAATTATAGTTCCCGTAACATTTTTATAGCATTAGTAACATCTTTTTCACCATGCTTATGAAACATTCTCTAGCTTCTGACTGATATAAATGCATACAGACCAAGCAGCAAATTAATCATTGTTGTTACATACTGGGGAAAGTGTGAGTTCATCATTGCTACATTTTCCTTCAAAGAAAATCATGATTTTCAGTTGAGGCCAGTAATATAAACAAGATCTAAAACAAAATTTACCACTTCAGATTTAGGAAATGTAGAGAAAACAAACTTGTTCGTACAAGAGGTGTTTCTTATTCATCAACTCATTATACCTTCAGTTTGAAAAAGTTTTTTAGACCTATTCAATATCAGCCACCATAAAACATATATGTACTTTGGGAGAAAGAATACATGAATACATGTCCTTAGCATATATTCTCTGGTTTCTAGAGAGGACAACCACTCATTATTTGTTTACTTTTTTGTTCACTGAATTTTCAGTGCACAAGTGGAAGAAATATAGAAGTATTCCTGTTTATTTCCTAGGCTCCTTCCTTTGCTCATTTATCACAAGGATTGATTATTATGGTAGCATTAGGATTGCTCTTGCTAGAGAGAGGAACAAAGAAGCACAGTTGAAGCAAACATACCAAAGTTGTCTGATGGAAACTGTACTAATCTATCTCTAGTCTTCCCTTCTGTCATAGAGCATTTTCCACATTTCTTATCAAGTGTTTTATCTACTCTATGGGACAGCATGTTTTATCAGAGCACATCTGCTTCATTTAAAGCTACCAGAGTTCAAAATATCTTCTCTTTCCCATGAATGCTATCTGCCATCCAATAGATTTGCCAGTGTTCCCAGAGTAGATTTATCTCTGCAGATTTTCCTTGCTTTCTCATGAAAGGACAATAGTTCTCTCTGAGTTCTGACATCCTAATGGCTACCAGTTGGGCCTTTTTTCTACATTTCATATGAAATTTTCACACCTCAGAGTATGCCATTTTTCAGTTGAATTTGACTTATTGTTCACAGATGAAGAGAGACTCCTGATAAAACTCTCTTTAGAAGACAGTAGAAGAAAACACATTTATGCATTGTGACAGGTTAATATTCTACACATTGATTTGTTCATAGTTTTCAGGGTGTGATGCCAAAACCTTTAGTAAATGGGATTCAACTTCTTTGAAAGTTGTTGTAAGGCAGTGTAGTCCTACTGCAAAAACAGGGAAATGATGAAGTCTTCTTGTGGTAGGAGCAACCACTGGCATGGAAAGCAGCAATTAGCATTGGCTACATTAGTGCCTCAGATCTTAAGTCTGGTAATCCAGGTCATATGTCCTGCGATAGTACTTGAATTAATGGCATGAAACCACATCAGGGGAGGGTCAGACTGGGGGTTAGGAGAAGGTAGAGTAGGCACAGTAGGCATTAAACACAATTGTTCTGTAGGGTTTATTTGTTGTTGCTGTTTGGTTCTGTTTGGTTTCATTTGGCCAACTGAAGAAGTTTTGTTTTCCACTAAGAGAAACAATGGAGAGCTGTATGTACCCATTTTAATCAGAATGTACATGTGCACACTCTTCAAGCACTAGTGAATATAGTACAAGAGAAATCAGATGATTTTCCCTTGCATAAGTATAAAGTATTTTTCCAGTTTCAAATTTCTACACAGATAAAACTGTTACATTGTTTCTTAATAACAGTGATATTTTTCTTAGTTCAATAATAGCTATCCAGTTATGTGGAAAATCTCTATTTGTGAATGCTCTGAAAAAAAAAATAAAATTATTTTTTGCTTTGTTATTGTTTGCTCTGTCAGATATATTTCTGCTTCATCTTTAAATGTAATTTTCTCATTCTATTTTGATAGCTGCTATTCAGCACTGTGACTTCATTGTTTCAGTGGACATCAAGTTATTATAAGGCTTAAATTTAATAAAATTTCTATGATAGCTTGCATTGCACTCTCTTGTTTCTCTGTTTGTGTGGGAAGTTGACGTAAAGTGGGTGGAAACGCCTTACTTTCTTTCTGTAATAAATAAAACTCTTCAACTTACTTCCAGTGAAACTTTGGTTTTCAAAGTTTATTAGATAAGCGGACATTTTAATTAAAATTTTCTACATTTCAAACACAACATTCTTTGGCACAGATGGCCAAGCCAAGGATGAACCACACCCTTGGTCTGTAACGCTAGAGGTTATTTCAGGAGATAATCTGTTGCAGTGCCTTATTGTGATCTTACTGTGACCTTGTTAGGGCCATTCATGATGGATATTTGTCAAACCTGTTACAGAAAGAAAGCTGTGTTTTTTAGAGTTGGGTTGTTGGGTTTTTTGTTTTGCTATTTATTTGTTTTTCCCATTCTTGTATTAGCTTAGTTGTTAGAAATATTTTCTTTAAGTTTTATTCTTCACTAAAATTTTCTATATGATGAGGGTAACAGAGCACTGGAACAGGCTGCCCAGAGGGATTGTGGAGTCTTCTTTTCTGGAGATATTTAAGACCCGGCTGGATACCTACCTGTACATCCTGATGTAGGGAGACTGCTTTGCCCGGGGATTGGACTGAATGATCTCTGGAGGTCTCCTCCAACCCCCAAAGTTCGATAATTCCGTGAAAATAATGTTCAGGTTTTCCATGGCAGGCAGAATACAAGGTAACTCTGTGACGATATGGGCAATGTCAATGATTGTTTTGCTACCACTGCAAAGTCCACTTGCAGCAATTCACTCTAAATATACATCTTGTAGTTCATCCATATCTAAGGTCAACCAAACAGTGAAATATCACTTGCATCAGTCAGAATACCTTAATGTGTATGACAATCCCACCCCAATCCTGATGACAGCTGTTTGACTTAGACTCAATAAAACCAATAAATTCCTCCCCTGGAGATAAATAGAGGAATCCCTATAAGTTAAAAAAAAAAAAAAAAAAAAAAAAAAAAAGTGCCAGGAAAAGACACTTGACACTTGTGGGTTTTTTTTTTGTTTGTTTGTTTGTTTGTTTTTGGTTTTGTGGGTTTTTTGTTGTTGTTGTTTAATTCTGCAATCAAATGAATAAGTTCAGTAAATTCTTCTTGGCAACACTTTCTAAGCCTTCTAAAACACTTCTACATTCACAGAGCTTGAGATCTGAATTTAAAGTCCAGATAGAGAAAAAACAGAAAAAAATTGGGGGAAATCTGTCATCCATACTAATGTTTGAATCTTATTGAAATAATAAGATGAATTTAAAGACTAAGTAAATATTTATACAGTATGCTTAACATTTAATCAGCCTTGTGTATTGCCACAGCAGCATCAAAGCTGTAATAATGAACTCTGAAACTTCCTTTCACTAAGCAACAGTGAAATTACTGATATAGTCTAAGTAGTTTAGTAACCTCTGGCTGCAAAGTCCTATGGATAAAAAGAGATATGTTCCCTTTTTATTCCTTTTATGTAATTTTTATTGAAGATATTTTAATATATTTCAAAGTTATCTTAGTGGACCAAGAAGTACAGTGCCTCTGCTTAGCTAGATAATGTGAGTTATGTAAAAATCTTGGTCACATGAAATGTTTTTTCCATGAACCTCTTTTCATCATTCTTACATCTTCATCCATTGATTTTAGGAGAGATTAGCTTGATAACTTGAAGCAAAATTAGTTTATTCCTTAATACAGTAATGAGTCACATGCAGAAGGAAGGAAGGAAAATGCAGAGGGGCAGTCTGACTAAATAGCATCTGACATGGAAGTGCATATAAAGCAAAGCTGTGGAACTGACTTTCTCCATTTAGAAAAAAATTGCACCCACTGGCATTCAGTAATGCTTGCTGAATGTTTGTAGAGACCAAACAATGGATGTGAGCTCTGAGGAAATTGTACTGCACAGACAACATTTTCTTATCAACAATTCCATCATGGCACCTGCATAACAGCGGATCACTTCTGCTGTTGCAGATATTTATGAGCACAGCACGCAGACTCTTGTTTATTCCTGGTAAAAACACAGCTACTAGTGGTGACTACATTGAAAAACAGTGTTTTGTAGCTCAGAATTTGCTCTACCTAATAGCATTATTGTGCTCATTGAATCTGTTCTGGTTTCCATGGACATACTTTGGAGGTGTTTCTTTGGGAGCAACCTGTGGAGAATGATGATTAGCTGATCTCACTATTTTATTTATTCATTTGCTGGTTTGTTTATTTACTGTGCTGCATTCTTTGCAATTCTTATAAATACTTTCCTGAAGAAATAAAAAACAAACAATTTTCAACAAATCTGTACAGAATTCAGGTAGCCTGAGACTACTAGGTCTGTACAAGTAGTCCTTTAAAGAGTTAGTTGCCCTTTTCAGACTCTACTTCAAAAATATTGAAATGTTACAGGTCTTGAAAATTTATTTCACAGCTTATGTTCAGATCTTAAAATTAATTCCTTTTCAATGGCTGCACATCCAGACCCAGAATACTCCAATAAAGGTTTACAGAGGCTTTAGTGTGGGTTGTGAGGAACTGATTTATTTCAAGGAGTGTTTTGGATTTATTACAAAAGAACTAGAGGAAACCATATGATTTGTAACACATGTAGTATCAGCAACACAACCTGATAGATTTTTTTCTCCTCAAAGAAATTTTCTGAATTGTGTCAATACTGTCTCACTCTGATTTCATTGTATTTATGTATTTTGTTTTCAATAGGGCAACATTTAGTACTCTGATTAATACTTTTTAGTTCACATTTACCCAGATGCTAACTTCATTGATATACATTCTAAACCTAAGTATGTATTTGATATCTAGCCTTTGTTCTAACCATAGCCTTCTGCTGAAATAAATTGTTTATTTCTGCTGAAATAAATTTTTATTTCTGCTGAAAATAAATTGTAAAATCAAGTTTGATAAGATGTATGTATCCTCAGTTCAACAACTTCTGTATGTGCCACATACATATATAGTGGGCACTGTCTATTCTTAGATAGAGTACAATGACATACTGGCCCACAGTTCTGAGGAATAACAAACAAGCTCATTGATTTCCTGCTATTTTTAACAAGCTTCAGAGAATTCAGAGCTTCATAATTTCCTAAAGTGCATCCAGAGTTTGCACTGTGCCACTCAGTCACAGATTAACAGATACCAATGATAGAGAACTTTAGTATTACACACAGTGTAATAGCAAACTGGATAATATAAATTGATATTAAAAGATTTCAGAGACCAATAGAAAAGTAACATTCATTATTATTATTACTTCTTTCTGTTGCAGGACTCCTTTCGTGTAAGTAGACCTGAGGAAAAACATGCACAACACCAAAATTTCATTTTTTCATTTGTAAGTTTTCGTTAGTAGCTTTAGAAGGTGGAACAATTTAATTCTGTGATGCTAGTATACACACACATTTATTATACAGATACTTTAAAACATTAACCAGTTTTATATAATTTCATCATATATTTGTGGAGAAAGAGAATGACATAAGTTTGCAGTGTTCCTCATTTTTTTACTGTTAATTCACATTTTGCACCACATCTATATTTGTCAAGTACAGAATTAGCATGTTAAATGAAAGCTTCCTCTAACCACTTACCATGTCCTGTGGCATGGTCCTGTTGCATGGCTGAAATTTAGTCAGCAACTGAGATCCAGCCAGATCCAGTATGTGGGCAGAGGAAGGACATCTCTCATCATTCAGTTTATCTCACTTGCTCCTTTTAATTCACAAATTTAAATAACTCTCTTTACAAGCAGTTACCCTACTTTCTGACACTTTTCCTTAGAAAAGTTACTCATAGGAATTTACTTCTAACTTCCACATGAAATACAGTGAAACTAGTCATTACCCATAAAGCTATTGTCAGCGCTGTTGAAAAAATAATGTTATCAATTATTCCTTGCTGGAATTTAATCCCCTCAAATAGAATTCAATTCTCACATGTATCTCTAGGCAACATAGTCCATCCATGTTTGTAGTGAGGCTAAAAATGCATTAGACTTTTTACATAGGTCACCACAAATGCATTGTCTTCTATGTTTTTCGATGGAAATGGATACAATGAGCATTTGAAAGAGCAAATGGTATGGAAAAACCTTTTTTTTTTTTTTTTCATTTTTATGCCTAGTTCTCTCTGTCAACATAGTTGCCCTATTCAATAACACATGGTCAGGGGAAAGCCCCAGTTGCCCTCAGACTACTCAAGCCTGGTCCCTCAGCCTGCATCCTTGCATCCCAGCACCATGCCAGCACACCATCGGGGAGCTCAGGGCTACCAGTTTCTGCCTTGGACACCCTGATTTTTACAGCCCAGCTCTGCCTACTAACCTCACTGTACTACAAAGGCTTTTGCTGCCTTAATCTCTGTCAGGGTGTTTCTGAGAATAGCAGTTTACTTCATAACCCACATCCAAAGAAACATCTCCCAGCCCCTCTCATCATGCTCTCTCTATCTTACATCTCTGTGTGACAGATGCTGTTAATCATCCCCTTTAGTCTTTATTAATGAAAATGAGTTAGAGTGGATGATTTTACCCAAACCTTTGCAGTAAAATGAAGTACTGTCTCTTCACATACCAGTGGGACCCACTTTTTGAACTTGCTTCTTTAGTAGTAAGTTCTACAACCCCTATGTCCTTGAAAGTTTAGACAGACGTGTAAATAAATGCAGACTCTCAGTCAAATGCTTTCTGCCTGGACGGGGACCTATCAAAATGAAGCATTTCCACATCACTAGAAGTATATTAGAATTTCTATAAGGGATCACTGTTATAGCCAATAATCCTATTGTGTTAAGCCCTGAACAAGCTCAGTAGCCTACAGCAATGTAGGTGAGATGTGTGCAGCAAACATGGTAAAAAGGGAGAAATGAAGAAACATAGTAAAAATACACAGGGCTACGAGCTAAAAAAGCTTTTTTATGACTAAACCAATTCACCATATTCTTCATTTCTTACGTATAAGTGGATAGCAGAAAAGAGCATCTCTCAATCACTTCTCGACTCAGATATTAAGATGACAAACTGAATCAAAATATTCTATAAACTTCTACCAGAAGTAAGCCACACTGGGAAGATGATTTTCAAATATAAGAAAGTCTTCATATGATATAGAACTGATAATCCATGCTGTTGATAGAAAGCCATTTTCTGCTGAAAAGAAAGTTTTGTCTGATTCTGTCACAAATTATGGCATTCCTATTTTAAACCGTGGTTTGAGAGTATTAGAACAGTTGTTAAAAGTTCAGCACAACTTTGATCAAATTTGTGTTTGCTTCATTAACTTCTATTCCACTACTGACAGAAAGGAAGGAGCTATTTTGAATTAATGCATAAGTAGGGTTTTATCAAATTGTCTGCCTCGGAATGTGCTGATTTTGGGGGGAGATTTTAACTGCACTATCTATTATGACAAAGACAGGAACCGTTTACAGTCTCATCCTCCATCTGTAAAAGAATTGTCCTCTTTTACACACTTATGATTTAACTGATGTAGGAGAGGAATTTTAATGCATAAAATAAGCAATACCCTCGACTCAGTACAAATGCTAACTTTCTTTCCAGCTAGGCAGAATAGGTTTCGCATTTTTAGAATCACATAAATCTGTTAAAGATGAATTATATTCATTCTAGCAGGTTTTTTTTCCTTCCCAATCACAGTTTAGTTGTTCTTAATTTTGTTTCATCTTCCTTAGAATTGTTAACACATCTGAGAGTCTTATGACATACATTTTTCAAATTCTTTCTCTAGCTGAAATAAATGTGAATACTTTGAGAAAGTATTAATGCGTTTTCAAGGCTGAATTCTGTTTTTAAAAACCAGTTATAATTTAACCTGTTTTTATCCACATTTGATTAAACCTGTTTTACACCATTCTGATATCAAAGGCAAAACTTCAGGATCTTTAAAATAAACGAGAATTCAAAACCATGCATAAATGCTTTGCTGAATCAAGTCTCGCTTACTAGACTATTACATTAATATCATCATGTTGTATTATATCCTTCAACAAAATTGTCACCATTGCATCCAGATATCTGTATTTAAATTCCAAACACTAGAAGGTCTTATCTCTGAAAAACAAGAAATTAGCTTTTCACAGTCATAATAGAACATATAAATTAATAATGTAATGATCACTTTAAATAAACACATAAAATAGAAAGCAAACAAGTAAGAACATTCCTCTTTTAACATATGATCTCAGAAACTTGCTAGCACCTTTCTTGACTCTAAAAGGAAAGTCTGAGTGCAGTTTGCTAGTGTTTCCAAAGATGACACAGAGATTATACTGTAGGTTTGGTCAGGTTCAGTAATAGAGAATGGATTCTAAGAGATAATGAGTGACTGCTCAATACTTCTGTTAAGCTGCAAAGTAGTGCATTTTCTTTTGTAGTGTTAGAAAGTTATGCACTAAGGACTGACAGAAGAATTTCTGCCCTTAACTGGAAGTACATTTACTGAAAACAGTAGAAAAAGGGAAAGATATGTGTGTGAATCATAAAAGGTGTTTTATGTCGATGCTGAGAAATAGTAATGACAATATAGGATAATACTACCTATAGAATTAATAATTTCATACTCTTGTGTGTGCATATAAATACAAGCACATAAACACTTGTACATAGACATGTACATATATACCTTCAAAACCACACACTGAATACTGTATATAAATGAAAACAGGGATCTTTTTTTTTTTTTTTAATGCAAAGAAAATGGACAATGTAAATGAAAGCAGAAACAGAACTCCTTGTATGAAATAGTTTAGCTTACAATGAGTAACATAAGGTAGATTATTTCAAGTAATTTCATTCGTCTTTAACCTAAATATATATATATATATAAAAATATGCCTTCAATTATTTCAAATGGTGCTATTTTATTTCAAACTAATTTTTTTTATATTTGGTGTTTTTTGTTGTTGTTTTTGTTCTCAATGTTATAGTGTACAATTTACATTATGGTGAATGAATGTAATCACAACTTATCCGTTTTGCAATTTTGTTCACTCAAAATTTGAGTTTCTTCTGGCTGTCCTGTAATTGTATATATATTCATATTTTATTTTTTACTCCTGTAAGTGAACCTTCCCTTCCATTTTCAAGCAAAAAATTTTTTTTTCCCAGTACTTTATTCTTTTCCTACCTTAGTGAACATGTCACAGAAAACCCACATAGAATTTTAGTATGCAGCAGAGCATGCTTTCCAACAGCAGATATATTGTCATTACACAAAAATGATGTCTACATAATGCTTAAGTAACATATTTAGAAGAAATGTCATCTGTTAACCCAGATAACAATTCTTGATGAAATAAAGTCTGTTTCTGATGAGCAAGTAATTTTTGCAGGCATGCCTCATAAGTCAAATTTATTTCAGAAAGACATGGGAAAGTCTGTTTTATGGGGAGGAAAAACAAAAACCAAAACAATGCAAAACAAAACCCAAGGCATTTATGAAAATATGAGAACATTATTTTACTGCCTGTTGCTAACATGGTCTCCAGAATCATGATCATCTCAAATCATCTTGTCTAAACACTTTACAGAATGACTGGGGAGGATGACTTGCAGGATTATAAGGTTTCTTTGTTTTGTTTTCTTTCTTGGAACGTATCTTATCTTTGTTTTGTCTTGATTTAAATTCCAGCAGTTTTAGGTTAGATTTCAATTCATGATGGAAGTACAGGCAAAGTGATATTTTTGTTTCCATATCACTGTAATAAAACTGTAATTATTATTTCTATGGCTTGGGGGCAATCAAAATCAGTCAAAATATCTAGGATTTTGAACTTCAAATGAGAATGGATTTCAGTGGAGGAAAATTAACAGGAGAGTAAAACTGTAAGTAAATTTATTTTGTCAAGTATTTTTTTTTTTTATTGCTCACAGAAATCTCATTTAATAGGTTACAGAGAAATGCTTTTTTCATTCCTTCCTTCCAACTGCAGTTCTTGTGGGATATTAGGAGTTAGAGCAAGAACTCATACACAACAAAACTAACACAGAAGATCTGATTGGAAACATTGGGTGAGAAAGTATTTCTCAATGTGAATATTGCTGAAAGAATTGATCACAAAATTGTCCTTACCCCCATCCCCCCCCAAAAAAAAGGAAAAAAAAAAAAGGGGGGGTGGGGGGAGGAAACAAATAAATATGATATAGGGAATGTACTGACCTAAAGTATAAGAAAGTTTGTAAAGCAAATTAGCTGATTTTCAGCTGCTGAAAATTGATGAAAGTCTTTATAAGTTGGAGAAATCTTGCAGATAGTAAATGTTTTAATGCATATAACCTAAATTTCAGATAACTAATTCCCCTTTGAAAGCACCAAAGCTTATGAAAATGAAGCCAGAAAACTGACACCATTCGACATCTTCCATAAAATGAGAGTGAGGCAGAGGCCTAAGGATCAATACATTAGGAAAGAGGAATAGTTTAAAGAATCAGTCAGTGTGTTGGGGAAAGAAGCATCTAGAGAGGAAAATTATGAAATAATCTTTCCTCCTTGGTAATTTCATGTCTGTGTAACTTGCACTGAGTCACTATCCCAGCGCTCGTTTGTTTTACTGAGACAATCTTCTGAATATGAATAGAGGCTTGATTTTTTGTTTGAGACTCAGCTCAGTGGATTTCATTTGAATCATGAGCATAGTTGGAGGGACCATTTATTTCATTCTGACCCTGGTTTGTAAAAGTAAAAGGCTATCTACTGTCAACTCCCCCTTTGACAATCACTTTCTTCAAAATAGGGTAAAATCTAAACCATTTTTCCTGGACTAATAATATACATATATATTACTAATAATATACATATATTTTAACTTACATATAACTTACAGAATTTTTAAAAAATCAATTAAACTCATCTTTAGGCAACATCTATTTTCATATCCTCCTTTGCTGTTGCTGTTTGACACATTTACTGGTATTTGGTGATGCTTGGAGACAAAAAGTCATCCTTTTATGTTTAACATACAACTTTGTAAACAGGTTAAGTTGCTTGTATTTTGTCTTCCTCTTTCATAATTCTTCTGCATTTGTTTTCAAAGACAAGAGTCATACGAGGAGTGAGTTCCCCTTAAAATATTAATAAAAGAAAAAAGCATATTCCAAGAGAAGGTGCTGCTAACATTACATCACTTTTCTTATAATAATAAAATGAAATCATTTGCTAATAATATTAAAGTGGAAGCTATCAAATCCACTGATGACTGAGAATGACCTAAAGCAAAGCTCATTTATTGATTTAGTGGGGAATTATATGCTCTTCATTTTTAAACTTTACAATAGCTGAAAACACTGCTTAAGTAACTTAGCTAGGACAGGATGAACCTGACCAAAAAACACTTTGAAACAAAATGTTACAAAAACACTGAAAAGTAATTTAAATCAGTCATTGTTTTATTTTATTGGAAATGTGGTTTTTTTTGTTTTGTTTTTGTTTTTTGATTAAGAGAAAGTCCAAATAAAAATTCTAACCCTTAAAAGTCCCTTTACCAAAGGCAATTTTGGATTTCTCAGTTGATCATTGCATCAAGCTTGGCAGAATATCTGTTTGTATTGGAAGAACTAGTGGTATTTTTTGCTAGCTTTTGTTTGAGCTAGGTTAGAACAACTGGTTTCTTGCTGGCGCATCACTGTCAACACTAAAGCTTTACAAAAAGGTGATGCTGCATTTATACTGAGAGAATATTAAAGTGAAAGCTGGGCTGCTGCACTGCAACAGTACATGTGCACTTTTAACCCCAGAGGAGATGTGAGTGAGACAAGATGCAAGCAATCATTCAAAAGACTAGTGGTGTATAATGGCTTTTTAAATCAATGTTCTTTTTACATCTTAGCTTATGCTAAGAAATAGTGTTTCTTATCCTGTTTTTTTTTTGTTGTTGAAATGTTTGATTAATTGATTTTCATAGAATCATAGAATGGCCTGGGCTGGAAAGGGCCACAATGATCATCTAGTTTTAACCACCCTGCTACGTGCAGGGTCCGCCAACCAGCAGACCAGGCTGCCCAGAGCCACATCCAGCCTGGCCTTGAATGCCTCCAGGGATGGGACATCCACAACCTCCTTGGGCAACCTGTTCCAGTGCCTCACCACCCTCTGAGTGAAAAACTTCCTCGTAATATCTAACCTAAACCTCCCCTGTCTCAGTTTAAAACCATTCCCCCTTGTCCTATCACTAGCCACCCCCATAAACAGCCTCTCTCCCTCCTATTTATATGCGCCCTTCAAGTACTGGAAGATCTCCCCGGAGCCTTTTCTTCTCCAAGCTAAATAAGCCCAGTATCCTTCAACTGGGAGAGGTGCTCCAGTGGTCTTATCACCTTAGTGGCCCTTTTCTGGACCTGCTCCAAGAGCTCCAGGACCCACTCCCAGAGCTTTTGTTTCTTTTCATTTGGTTTTATTTTATTTTAGTTTTGGATTTTTGTGTGCGTTGTTTTGTTTGCTTTATTTTCTTATTTGGCTTACAAGAATTTCTCATAAGGAATTCCATAAGAGAAAATCACATTGAACGAAAGTGAATTTATGTTGCATGAGTTGGTATTTTTCAAATTTCTATTTAAATGTATGTTCTTTTCCATTATTGTTATAAGAAAAGACCACTGAATTTCCAATTCTGCTTTATATATGCTACTATTTTGTATATCTACAACCAATTTCCCCTTTTTAGATTTCTGTATAAAACCCACATGGCAGATTACAGAATTTTTCTTTACATCAGCTTTTCCAGAGTACTCATGGGAAATTACTGTTGGCCATTTCCAGCTACAGTAATTTCTGCCACATTCTTACAGACTTATTTACTGAAAAATGTTGTTCAGAAATTTTACTGAGAAAGAAATGAATCATGTTTCCAAACCAACTTCCATCAGTTCTTTAATTAAAACTAAACTGTATAGTCCTTTGAGTTTATTAGATGGCATTTATGTTTTAATGTCATCCTACAGCATTAATTCATTTTCTTGAGAAACTGAATAGAAAGATGAACATAGAGGGATTATTTACATACTGTGAGTTAAATATTGAACACATTCTTACTTACTTTTTCAATCTGATTAAACTGTAGCTATTATTTCTCTACTCGACAGAAAATCCCAACATGAAAAATATGCTCATCACAAGTAGAAAAATAGTCTTTCTCCCTAAATCATTTAGTCAGATTCTTACAGAGCCCAGTGCAGATGAAGTCAGTGTTTGTAATAATCCTCAGATGTCTGCTCTTTTTTTGGGAAAGATGTTGTTAAATGGAAGAAGAAGAAGAAAAAAAAATAAAATTATTCTATATTCTGCTGAGGAAATAAAATTGATAGGCTCCCTGTTATGCTGCATCTGAAGAGTTGAAGACACAGGGACAGTGGCAGCAGACTGATTTCAAAATGTATGTTAAATACTAATTTGTGTCAGGATACTTTATCTCCTCCTTCTCCTGCTCCCCATAATCTTTTTTTCACAGCATGCTCACACAGCAGAAGATAATAATTAAGCTACTGTGCATTGTCTGTCAGTGGCACACATTAGAAAATTATGAAAGAAGACTGAAGAATCACCAAAATTAACTTTCAGAAACATTAGTTTTATGGGAACTTAGTGTGAATTTATACCACTCAGAGTGTTTTTTTCCTAAGGCTGGACAGACAACAGGCATTTTTTCCTTTATAATGGATTCAGAAGTTTTGATTTTTTTCCCTAACTTGAAAGAGAAATATTTTATTATTATTTTCAGTGGAAAGGAAATCTAATATTAAAAATATTTTTCAACACAGTCCTTTTCAGGGATCTTGAAAAGAAATTATTTCTGATATACTGAAATACAGCAATGGGTTTTCAACTGAAAAATTTACCATTTTTTATTCTCAGAACTTCTTAGCAAGCACTATTTTTAGTTCAAGCAAATGACTCTGAGGGGTAGATGTTAGAAGTCCTGGGATTCCCAGCTGAGCTGTTATTTTGGAAAAATTCCCCTAAATAATAAACTATGAGAATCCAGGGAGGAAAAGAGCTAAGTTTGCTTGAGAAGAGATGAAATAGGATAAGTGGCTTTCTGGTCATCACCCAAGAATTGTCTTACCTACATTTCCCTTTAGGATTAGTTATTTGGTAGGAAGCCAACATCTGTCTGGGAAAGGGCGAAAATGTTCTTCCAGCAAGGCAGTAGGCAAAAACTTTGACATTACTTCTACTGGTGGTCGGACTGACCCTAGGGTCATTTGGGTGCATTCTAGTATGCAGAGCCTATTGCCAGGCACATCCTAGTATTTAAAAATCAAGGCCAGTTTTTTGCAGTGACACATCATCTTCAATGGGTTTGTATCAAATTATGCTAGAAAGTCAGCTATCTATAAATCACATATTTTTAAAAAGTAAAAAATTTATATATATAAATATATATATTTCCTAGTTTCTTCTGCATATCAGTCTTATATGCATTGTAATCTACAATAGTGTCAACTGCTAAAAAGCTTCTTTAAGCAA
Source organism: Perdix hodgsoniae (assembly GCA_035772895.1). Taxonomy (NCBI): domain Eukaryota; kingdom Metazoa; phylum Chordata; class Aves; order Galliformes; family Phasianidae; genus Perdix; species Perdix hodgsoniae. Next base: position 5,929,178 of record JAPSGF010000005.1, on the reverse strand, counting down.
TTTTTACTGCATACTCTACAAAAATGAGTTTGACATTCTGAATGCTTTTCCTGCTTTAGAGACTAATAGACATTAACTTATATTTGGTGCTTAGAACTGGAGATAACAGGGTGAAGAGAGAGGGCAAATGGCTTAAGTTGTCTTGAGGTATTGTGAATATAGTGGTTATTGTCATACTTTTGAACTGTTACAATACCAAGTTGTGAAAGATTTATCTGGGCCTTGGTTTTAGTGTGTGAGTATTGAACCATTATCTTTTATTTCTCAATTTCTTTTCTTAGCTCATTTGTAAGTATTATAGATAATCACCAAACAAGATACCAAACTCATTGTTTGTGTTCATTGTATTGTAATTGCAGAGTAAAGCTAAACTTGTAGTTAGAGGCTGCAATGCTCTGTTATCAGCACAACATAACACAGGAGGGAGATTTATGGGATGCATAGTGTTACAAATTGCCTACACATGAAAGGAAGTAGAAATAGCTTATCGTAGGACTAGCTGTTAAGTGCACAGCCATTCTTTGGTAGCTAGCTTCTCATAGACTGCTAAACACAGTCATTTAAAGCCATCATCCAGTAGTGCATTAGTTACCTTCGCATTTGTCATGTGTTCATGCTCTTCACTGTCCGGAGAAAGAAAAATATTAGCAGTGAATGTTTTGTTTCTGTATTTTAACTGCCTTAGGGAAAGAATCTGCCATAGATACAAAAACATGTGAATTCATCTTTCTCCAACTGTTCTTGGAAAATAAAGTATCATGTTTATACAATACAGGAAAGACTTGGCAGCAGTTACATGGATGGTGCCTTACCAGAGATCATGCAGTGCCTGAATCTATTAATGACCTAAACTACATCCAGCAGTGCCCTTGGAAAACTTCTGTTCCTAGCAAATGGTGAATCAGAAATACTCTCAAAACAAATCTGTTGTAGATTAACTTAATTATCTAAAGCTTCTGGGAGCCTGGGATTTGCAGTGAAGTATTTACAAAAGCTTAAAAACAAGAACAAGTAAAATGAAACACATTTTCCAACTTGACCAATGAAAAATTAGTCTTGGTCATTTAAGCCTCACATGTGTATGGTTAGGAAGAATATTAAGAAGATACACAACTGGCTGACATAGTCATTTATTTTTTATCATAAAGAATAAAAATCCTAGAGTCAAATGCTTATTCCCTGAAGTTGGGGAGAGCTTTTATATTTAATTTAATAACCATGAGAATTCCTCTCTAGTCTCTGTATCATCACTCATAGTGTTCCATCAAATGCCCATGCCATTTCCATTGTATTTAGCAATAGAATTTTTCCTGTTTATTTGATAAACAAAAAAATATGTATTGACATCAAATAATTTCCCAAGTTATATGATAGCCTACTCTTATGTTAAAAAAAAAATAATAATAATAATAAATTAAGAGGTTAATTAGGAGGTTAATCTACAGGAAAATAACAGTAACTGGTGATTGGGAAATGTTGTGTTAGGTCAATTGGACCATTTTAACATTTTCAGTATTGTGGAGGGGAGTAATATAGTGGTTATCTTTTTCACTTAGCAATATTTTAAGGAAGAAGAAGAGGGTTCTGGAATATGTTCTTTTTGTAAATTAGCTTCTATCATGCATTTTAATTCTCACAGTATTTATCTGACAGTCATGCCCTATCTTTGTGAATGACAAAGGCCATTAGTCTAACAACCATAACAATTAATTACCATAATTAAGGAGACTATTTAATATGTCAAAGTCTACATTTCCTAATAGATCTAATTAGCATAGCATTTTGCATCCTTTGGAAATTCACCATATCCCTCCAGCATGAAGTAGTTGACCTGACTGAAAGATAGGGAAGGATCTGATGATGTTAATTTCAGAATAGTCATAAATGTAACCTCAGTAACCCATTCCATTTCTCACTACTGAGCCTTTAGTGGGTAATTAAGAAAGCAGTACTCCACTCTGGAGAGTAGCTCTTATCTACTAATATTTGCAGATAGGTTATTCCAAAAGTAATGACTAATTTATTTCCATAGAAACTACAGTGGATACAAGGAGTACAATAACACTATTTGAGCAGGCACCAGAATAAATATTTAGGTCTCTAATATCCAAAGTTGAAATATTTTTATTTATTTTATACAAATGCATTATCTTAAGCCATCTCCAGATTTTGACATCAGAAAAATATTAAATGAAGTATGTTGAACTCTCTGAGTAAATCCATGCTAGCATGGAAAAGCATAAGAGACACATCAATTTATTTTCTTTCTTTCTTATAGAGGGAGGACTTCCTAAATGCTTCCTTCACACCTCCAGTCTAACTGGTTCCAAGTCCTTTTACAGACTGGTTAGAAATGTCTGATCTTCATCTTTGCCATCTATTACAGGAAAATATTGTATATATTCACAGTACTGAAGAAGAAAATAAGAAAGTCACAGCTGACATAAGCCAATCTAAATGGCACTGTACACAGAAAGTTTATGTCAGGAGCAGCCCACACAAAGCAAGAGTCCCATGCATATGAGTGAGTCTGAAATCTATTAAAATTCAAATTCTCTTTTAATAGAAATTGTAGCTATTTGGAAATATTACTTAAATGGTTTAGAAATGCTTATAAAAGAATTTGATATCTCTACGTGACATAGATGAGATTAAGTGCACCCTCAGCAAGTTTGCTGATGACACGAAGCTAAGTGGTGCAGTTAATAATGGGATAAGGAAGGGATGCCATCCAGAGGGACCTTGATAAACTCAAATATATGAAACTAATGAGGTTCAACAAAGAAAAGTGAAAGATTTTGCTCTTGTCCAACACAGACTGGGAGAAAAACTCCTTGAGAGCAGTCCTGCTGAGAAGGACTTAGAGGTTCTGCTAGATGAAATACTTGACATGAGCCGACAAGTGTGCACTTGCAGCCGTGAAGGTCAACATATCTTGGGTTTCATAAGAGGAAGCACAGTGAGGGAGGAGATTGTCCCTCTCTGCTCTCTTCAGGCCCCACATGGAGTATTGCTTCAGTCTGGGGCTCCTGCACAGGAAAGAGGAGGGCCAAAAGATGATCAGGAGGCTGGAGTACCTCTCCTATAAAGTCAGGCAGAGGGAGCCAGCCTTGTTCAGTCTGGAGGAGAGAAGGCTGAGGGTAGACATCATTATGACCTTTCTATATTTAAAGGGAAATTATAAGCAGGAGGGAGATCAGCTTTTACCTGCGTAGATAGTGATATAACAAGGTGGAATGGTTTTAAACTACAGAAGGGAAGATTTAGAGTAGATGTCAGGGAGAAGTTTTTGACAGAGAGAAGTTTTGACTGAAAGATGCTGAAACAGGTTGCCCACAGAGGTTATGGGTGCCCCATCCCTGAGTGGTGTTTAAGGTCAGATTGGATGGGGCCCTGGGCGATCTGATCTAGTACTCGATGTAGCAGTTGGCAAATTGCCTGCATCAGGAGATTGGAACTTGATTATTCTTGAGATCCCTTCCAACTGAAGCCATTCTATGATTCTGTGATTAAACAGAGCTGACATGCAGCTTCCATCAAGAGACACATTTCAGAAGTCATATTCATACCTCTCTAAAAAAAAACATAGGTCCTGTCCTGAAAATTATATCTTCTTAGTTCTCAAAATATTTGCACTCACTTGATAAATATTAATAACATTCAAATGTCATACCGAGGATTTAGTGTTTTGATTTATTTATTTATTTTCATTTTAAAACTTAATCCCAGTTTTCACAAGTTGAGCCAAAACTTGGCCTGAATGCATGCACTGGCACTATTACAAAAGGATCTTGAAAGGACATCAGCAAGATATTTAGGAATATCAAAGAAGCTATGAATAGGTCACCTCTATTATATCAGTTTATGCCAGTTCACCAAGAAACACTGCACAAAACAGCATCTGAGCTCTGCTTAGAGATAAGACATTGGCTGGGATCACTGAAGGTGATCCTTAGGCTGATTGATAGAGATCACACAGGCTTAGTTCAGGGACTCCAGCCAGCTTTAAGTGATGGAAATGCTCCTGACATTATCCACTCGACACAGTCCTTTAAAGAACTGCAATTGTTTTGCTCCATAGATAATAGGAGAACTTAAAGCTGTCTGTGATACCTGTGATGAATACATTGGGATTTTGAAAATAAGCAATAAAAATCAATTCAGTTAAAAAAAACAAAAACAAAAAAAGTACACACAAAAAGTAAGATAAATGTAAGATACTGGAATCAGATCCTTACAAAACAACAAAAGCAGATAACCTTGGGTGTCAATTGTTCTGTTTAAATGAAAGTCACTGGTAGAACAATGTTTAAAATTTAGAACATATAGAAATAAAAGCATGTGTATCTCAGGGAATAGAAGAGATTACAACAGGTGTTTATTATCTTTCTTTATGTATACCTGAATCTAAAAAGAATAGAGAAAGGATGAATGATAGATGGTTGTTATGAAGAGAAATTACATAATACGTATGCTAGGAGACAAAGGGAATCTGTGTATCTGTGAAAATATTCACTTTTAAATGTAATCTTTTTACAAGCCTCACTTCTTTATTGTGGATATAAAGTGAAGATTGAGTTGCTCCTTCCTTTGACAAAGTAATCAGTCTGCTTATTAGTTTGTCAAGACTCGGAGCTGTTTTTTTTACTAAGATGGACATGAGGACATATTTTATCTAAAACAAAGACAAGCACAAGAAGGGTGGAGCTGACATATTCTGAAGCAAAAAATGAACATAAAGTGAGAAAATATGATAATGTAGTATAGAGGTTGCCACATCAGTAAAAATCTCTATATGAAAGCAGAGGAATCTGCTTCAGACATACACTCTCTCATCCATGCCTGTATGTTATAGAAAAATGTACATTTGATGGAGTGATTGCTTTATAACTCTGTGAGTCCCCTAGATGTGTAATGACAATGTTCACTCATGAGATCTTGATTGGATGAGTCATTCAGTTCTCTCGTCATTTGCATGTGCAGAACAACTTGCGTTCCTTTTTTGTGTCCTACCCCTGAGGGTTTGTTCTGTAAATGTGCATCATATACACTTGATAATCTTCTTTATGTCTTTATCTAAAGCCTCTGCTCAGCACATCAGAGCACACTGCAGGGAAGATGTTAGAACTTGTCTTTAAATATCTCCACTAAGTCACAGATTTTCTTCTTCACCGAGGCAGACCAGTTTATGTCTGCTTTTCTTTCCAGTCAGCCATCCCTGCTGCAACTTTTCCAAACATGTCCTAGACTAGTGGAGCAGAAATTTGCTTTTAGCTTGTTGTTGTCTTGTGTGCCTGGGCTCACAGTACAATTCAGCTAATGAAAGCATCTGCTCCGATGAGACGTCTGAACCGGACCTATATAATCATTTGAGCTCCCTCATGCATGAAATACTGGAATATGTGTGTTCATTAGGTCTGTAGATTAGCAGAGGTAATAGCTTCCCCCAAAATTTGGTGCACCACCTGTGTGAAAATTTCCACTAGCAATGCCAGAGGTTTGAGACACATCACTGTGTACCAGAAGAACAAAAAAGACTCAAAACAATCTTTATTTCCAGTATATTTTTAAGAAATGATTCAGGTGAAAGGTGAGTGATACAAACTTATGAATTACAAACAGTTTGCTAGTTTCATTCCATCTTCAATTACAGTGAATCTGTTGCAGATAAGACAATTGATGGAAGAGCAGAAGAAAAGGGGAAATAAAATAAAAAAGTTCTTCTGCCTTCAACTGATGATAGTTTGACAGCAGACTAAATTTTCAAGGCAACTTCTGTGGAGAAGTACTTGAAACTGTTATGTTTTTGTGATGGGATCTAATTTTTTCTGGGAGCTAGAGTGGACTATTTGGTCTACCATATCTTTTAAAAGTCATCATTGCTTCTTCTGATCTTCACAGTCCTACATTATAAACCCAGGATAATTGGAGGTCATGAACAGTGTAAGGAACATGCAAGTTTCTAAAATTATCAAGTAAATAATATCAGCATACAAGAGGAATATTAAAAAGACCTAGAATTTGCTGGGAAAAAAAAAAAAAAAGAAAAAAAAAGGAATAAAAGGCCATTTTATGGTATATTTCTGTTAATTTTTCTGAGACTCAGTATTGCCATTCTATGAGTCAGAACTCATAAAAAAGGTTTAAAAAGGGAAAAGATAAAATCTATTTAGAGATCTCTGCCCTTGTTGCTGAATGCTCTCTGCCAAGAAAAAAATATGATAATTTGAAGATTGATGACTGTCCCTTACTAATAGCAAAGTTATTTTAGCCTACTGAAGGAATTTTTACTAGAAGATCCAAATAAGATTAGAATATGCTTATCTGCATAAAAGTCTTCCTTTTAATGTATAACCCTCCCACACACTTCTCAGCAATTCCATTCTTTATTATCACTGGTTTCTGGATCAGGAGAGCTGCCCGTCTAGTGTAATATATAAATAGTATATATATAAGTTATACTATTCTCTTTCTAGGGCAAGGATCTACATATGAGATACAAAGTATTATGCATATGTGAAAATAGGTAAGAACAGGACAATAAACAGTGATGAAGAGGAAGGAGCAAAAGGAAGTCAATACATGGAGCAGTGGATGAAGGAAGGACATTTTTAGCTTGTATTCCCTTTTCTCCCTTTCTCCATGTGAAACTCCTCTGTAGTGCATAGGCATAAACAATTTGCCCCTCTAAAGGACAAATGAAAATTATTTAGAGAGCATGTGAGACTTTTTATGTGAACATCTCTTTTATAGTTCTCTATTTATTTATATTAATTAGTAATCAATGAAATTCTATTTATCCAATGTTTGCTTTAAAACTTTTTTATTTTTGCATTATTCTGGGGTAACTGAAGCTTTCATCATTAAGATGAGTATCCATATGCAGATCAAGCCTGTTATACTGCTGTTTTAATGTTCAAAGAATAAAGACTTGGTCAACTTTAATGTAAAGTTAAAGTATCTACTGAAGGAATCTACAAACAGAATTAAATGGAGATTACAGGATTTCTTTCAATCCTACTAAAAATGCATAAATATCTTAGTTTCTACCATACATAAGTTCTGCAAACTTCTGCTTCTGTTCTAAAGGGTACATTACTAAAGGTCAATGCTAGCTAGGCAGGATATGAGATATGAAGAAAAGTTTTCGGATAAACATTCATTGCTTGTTTAAATTGGAATAACTCATTACTTGTAATGATTATCCTTATCATTTGTAGCTCATGGGGAACGTCACACAATCTTTAAGCAGTTCCCTTTTCTTCTAAGATCATTTCAGAAGTGCACGTGGCTTGGCATCGTCAAATTTTCTAATTGCTGCAACTAATTTTTCCAGTCTGTTTGTGCCTTCTTGTCAAGAAGACAAGCTTCTTTGAGGATATCATAACATGAGGGGAAAAACACCAGGCATAATGAGACAGAATTATGTTATAAATCCTCAGAGAGGAAAACATATTTTCTCAAAATTCTTGGCACAGAACTTTGCAGAATGACCTAGTTGGTAAGTGGCAAGAGACAAAAAGTTAAGTAGTACAGCATAAATAAAATCTATGCTAAGAAGTGATGCAAAACAAAAGCATATATATGTATTTGAAACAAAATTCTGCACTGATCACTTAGGCATTATCCCCTTTACATAATTCTCATGACTTTTATGCAGCTATATTCAAATTATTGAATGTCTGAATTCTTTTTCCACTGTCCAGTATGGGGTTTCAGTCCATATCCCTTTCCTCATCAAATTTTGTTTAAAGCTCTGTTAATTAACATGGCCAACTTACTGCCCAGAACATCTTTGCCCTACCTGGTCAGTTGCGTCCCATGCAGCATCAACATACTTGGTCTCCTGATGGTAAGTTCAGGATGATAGAACCCAAAACAGGGAACACAACATCTATTTGATTTATTATCCTCCTCATTCCTGTGTCTCAGTCCCCAGCTGGGAATATAGAGGAGAATATTACCTGTAATCTTGATCCCTTAAACATCCTTCTGAGGGACGTAAAGTCTATTTTAATATTTTCTAATTTCCTTGTTGCAGCTCAATGTGACCTGCAGTCTTTTTTGTATGTATTTATTTCTGGAAGGAAGAAGACAAGAAAAAATGACCTCATGTTTACTGGGAGTTTTATTTTTAATTGTAATGTTATATATAGTGACAGACTAGAAACAGCTGATTTACCAGACAGAAAGATGGTCTGGCTGTTTTTTTGAACAAACATTCCCATGACAGTGAATCTCTTTAAATCAGATTCATTTCCACCTTTACCAATTCAATCCTGAATTCCTTCTGAAAACTATCAATTTTTTCATTATTTAGAAATACAGACTAGTACATTAATATGATTGTGAAACTATCAAAATCAGAATAAATGGCTGAGAAATTGCTTTTTCTAATTCAGTGTTTGTAAAAAGTTGGTAACTCCTATTAAAAAGCCTTACTCATAGCAGATACATCTATTTTAAAGAGGGAGTCTTTGACTAACAGTAAATGTGTGCAGTCCACTATACATCAATCTGTGTCAGAGTTCACATATTTGTTTTATAAGATTGAAACCAAATTAATGTGGAATTTCTTGATTGAAGAAGGAATTTGTACTTTTCTGAAGTGGGTTGTAGGGGAAGAAGCAATTTTTTTCTGGAGAGAAACTTTCAGATACAAACTTATGACAGGGTAACAAGGAAAAGCAGAAAGTCTCCTCTAAATGCTACACATCCAGATTTTGATACACTTGAGTACAAGCACACGTACAGATTTCCGAGGTGGCAGAAGAGAAAAAGATATCAGAAGGCATCATGTAAATTTAGGTGACAGAAAACCACTCCTGGAAGAGGAGATCTTCCTGGACTCACTGTGCAGGTGAAGACTGATTAATAACCATTTTGTTTTAATTTTTCATTCTGTCTTTTCAATTAATTGACAGTTTTAAATATTCAACTTTTTTAGATTAATAAATCTAACTTTTTAAGTTAGGTAGCTGTCCATATTTTCTCTGGTAAAGTCGTTCTAAGATTTAGACAAATCTTTTTCATTTTTAACATCCAGTTTATAAGCATATATAAGTCTTCTGGAAGAATGATCTATGATAATCACTCAAAAAATTAGAGTAAACTTTTAAAACCTGTCTTGAATTTGAGAACATTTACTATTTACTGACAGTGTAAAACTGAAAATAATTATAACTTTCCTGATGTTAAATGTAGAGATGCACAAGAATAAATTACCAAAGGCATTTGTTGAGATTCTGTCATGTCAAAAACATAGTAGAAAAGTACCTGTCAGGAATAATTTTGATATAAATGACCCTGCTTGGGGCAAAGAATGGACTATACGATATCCCAGAGTGCTGTTTCCTTCCACTTCTTATTATCAGTCCTTCTGAAAAAGGAACGCACATCTCTACACAAATGTTTCTTCAGAATACTTTTTCTTTGTTTGAATTATGTACAAAAAGCCAGAGTTTAAAATAGCTGAAATAAGAAAGTTGTGCATAAGCTGTTTATCATTTAACTTATTCAAACCTCCAAGATAAAAATAAGATAAAAAGGCCAATGGATAATTAACCTTCAGGAAAAAATAAAAAAGGCCAAGGACAACATTACTGAAAATGCTCAGAACTCTTAATTCCTCCAGGTCAATGTGTATCATTCCACAGCTTTCCCAAGTCTCATTAAGAGGATGAAATAGATGATGCAGTATTTAGAGAAGTCTTGATGCTGTAAAATATCCTATTGTCTCTTTAGCTTAGTCTTATCACCTTATACTCAACTATAAAAATTAAAAATCCTGTGGGTGAACTCACCCCTCCCGCATACATATTGTTTTCACAGAGCTTTTCTATAATCTCTGAACCCTTTTGGTATCAGCCCCATGACAGATAGCCAGCCTTCCACAGAGATTTCTTCTTAGCGAAGATCATAGAGCTTAAGTTTGTCATATCCTACTTAACTAAGCCTTCCAGCTAAAATATATTTATAAAGCTTGAGGCAGACTAGATCATTTCTTGTATTGTCAACAGACTCATTAAACATGATCTTCTATTTATTTTGCAGAGGAAGATTGGGAGGTCAAATGTGATATATTTTGTACTTAAAAATAATCGTGCTGTCTCTAGCATTGAGTGTATGAAGGAGGCTTCTTACTTCATACATATCTTCAATCAAAATATGATAAAACTTCTTGATAAATAGTAATAATTAAAGGAAGAGTCCAAAAGAAGATCATAAAAAGAGAGCAAAATGAAAGACTGCTTGAGGAGGAATAGAAAATATGAACTTTCTGAAAAAAATATATGGTTTGGAAGCAATAGATTTTAGTTCTATTTCTGTCTCTATTACTGACCAAATATGTGTAGCAGAAATCTCAGCTGGCACCTTCCTCTTCTCTGCATAGATCTCAGAAACATATCACTCACCTCCTGGGTGAATAATGGTCACTCTTTGCTAAGCAGAACATGAAATTCAGTGCTGTCGATGCACTACTATTCACCAGGACAAAACTTAGTAGTGTAATCCAAGGTTGGCTTGTCCTAGGCATTACATTATTAACATTTCTGTGTCTTATTGAGCTTCTGGTAGTTGTCAATTCAGAGTGCCCCACATGGGCTTCAAAACAGGATTACTCAGAAATTTGTCCCTTGCACTTTTTTGACTCCTTAGAAACAGATATATTATATCTAGATGTATCTAGAGATATTATATCTAGATATTTATTTCTAGTGACTTGTATATGAACTAATTGTCTGTGTTCACCTTACACTTCTCAGAGATCTGGTCAGTGTAGGCTGGAAAACTATACAGTTCACTTTACAGCTGGTATACACATGTAATTAGTCATAATACGTCATCACAGATCCACAGACAAGAGGAATACCCATCACTTCCACAGCTTCCAAATGAGAATGTTTGACCCACCATCCAATCTTCAAGTTGTTTTTCCAGGGATCAGTCAGGTTACATATCTCTGAAGTACTCTCCAGCTCATCTATAACAAATCTTGGATGCTATGCATTATTCTTTTTATTTCCTTTCAAGCTATTTAACTGGTTTAAGGCATTATATTACATTTACAACACATATTCGGCATTTATTTATTGTCTGTTTGAAATAATTTCATGCCTTTACCAAGTTTATGAAGAGACAGAAAATCCAAACAGTTTCATGCATCTTGCACTGTACAGCAGCAGGAAGATGGCATTTTCTCTCCATTGTTATTTTCACTGAAGCATGGACTAAACTTATTTGAATATGCCCACAAATGCCCACAAATGTCCATCAATCTCTTTACAATAAAACCTTAATAAACCTTGCAGTTTTCTCCTTTCTCTGTGAGTATTTTTTCCTTCTTTCAAATGTAATTTCAGTATGTCAAACACCGTCTTGTTATAGCCTATTTAAACAGCTAACGCAGGATTTTCTTGCTCTTTTCACATGGGAAACATAACTAACATATTGGTTTTAGCAAAACTAGATATTTTTAATGTAATTTTAGACAAATAATATTATATAAATAATATTCCCTGCTTCCCCCTGCAGAACCTTGATAATTGCTTCCTCTTTTTAACACCTTCTGCAATCTGACAAATAGACCTTCTAAAAATGGCATGTTTCCTCCAGGTAAAAAATGTATTTTTCCTTCCTCTGAGATCCTAAATAAGAATATGAAAAAAAAACTAACAACTATGAAGCTCATCTCATTCAAAAATTGAATCATTTTGAAGCTGAGAATAGACAAAATAAAAGGTGACTATTTCACCATATGAAAAAAGATATATATATATATATATATATATAGACACAGCCTTTATATAAATTAGGGTAATCTGATTTGCTGTCATGTAGAATGAAAGCTAAATAATTTTAACTAACACCTCGAGTATCAATTTGATTAATATTGCTTGAGCTAGAATATAACTTATTGGAAGGCATACTCTATTGCCCATTGCATAATACTCCAGAAAACTTCCATGGCTCAGACAGGAATTAGTTACAGTAAATTTTGACTAATACTGTGCTTTCCTTGATATTAAGATATGAACATTCACACAGAACTTTTTAGGTTTTGTTAAACTCCTTAACTGTCAAAAAAAAAAAATGTATTTCATGTCTCCATTTTCACTTTGATTAACTCTGATTTCCAGAAACTAGGCCCTTCTTGCGATATAAACTTTCTCTTTGCAAAAGGTAAACAGTCCTATTATGGCATCTTTGTTCTTTCTGCGTACTATGTAAAATGTAAAAGATATTCATATACTAAAAATTTCTACGTAACCATTTATACTTCATAACTGTGTCTATCTCTAAATGTTTAAGTACTGAATAAAATTTCATTTAATTTTGAAATCTAGTTTGCCATTCATTATGATCTTCAATATCTCCTTTGCCTTCCTACACAATATTTTAAAGAGAGGAAGATGTATTTTAAAAACTCATTGCTTGAGAAAGAATACCAGAAGACAGCCTGTTGAAAATTGAGCATTTATTGGTATGCAATAAATTGATGTAATTCACTATTGCAATGGGCAACAGACAGTGCAACTTGAAGTCTAAAGTATATCACCACCCCACCAATCCCTAAAACAAACAAACAAACAAATAAACAAAACTAAAAAGAATTAGATGATCAAATCTGAGATTTCTGGAAAAATTATGTGGATATAGGAATCATGATGCATTTCTGATTTCTACTTATAAGAAACACCATCATCTGGGATTTTTTTCCACTGTTTCAGATATTACTGCTGATGAACTTGTACAGTTATTTCAAAATTCATCTACTCTGCCTTTAATTTTCAGCAATTTCAAGGTGATATGGGCAGAAATTTTGCCTAATGCTGCAAAACATATGTGCAAAATCCCTCAGGATAGCTGCCTAAAGCAAATAGGTTTGGTTGGTTCATACATTACTACACACAATAGCAACATAAAATCTCTCAGAGGAAGCAAATGTCCTGTGATCACCAGAAATTCTAAATTCACTTTATTTTATATAGAAAAAAACAATAATAAGAAAAGCTATTTTAATCTCTATCTGAAAGATATATGTCACATAAGATGTCAGTAAGATACAGTAATTCTAATTCACAGAAAAGGAAAGAGTAAGGAAAGGAAGATAATATTAAAAAGGAGAAAAATCTGGTAAGATGAACAGTGAAATAAAACTAGGACCTTATATTTTTAAGTATGTCTATACAGTGTTAGGCATTTAATATATATTTGTGACAGCAGAATGAGAGTTTGAATAAAATAGAAAAGTTTATTTGATGCTATGCTATGCTTGATGTAGAGTCCCTCACATGGCTGTGGTTTGAAAATGAGGGAACATATGTAATGAACTAAATATTTTACTTAAACATATTCCGAATTATAAATTTTGTTTTATAATTTCAACTATTTTTGTTTGAATACTTACTTGTATTTGCTATTAGAAGAACATATTTAGTAAACATTCACATATTTCATATACATATTCTATATTTTTTAATATTGAGGTATTATTTGTTGAGATAGATAAAAATTATTATTCTGGATCAACTTGTTTTCCAGTTTGGTCATTGAATCTAACTTTAGTAATTTTCATATTGTTAACTAGAAAATGTTTGTATTTAGAGAGTATGAGCTTCTATATGTGGGAAGAGTTACTGGGAACTGGAATCTATTTTGTATTTGTCAAAATACTTCCTTGATGTAGTTCATGGGCTGCTAATTAATTTTCTGCATGAAACAAGTGGCTCTCAAACAAGGGAACCTGTTGTTTAAGAATTAGGTACAGTCATCTCAATTGTAGTTGTTTGTATCTAAAACAGAAGTATAAGGCCATAGGAGCTATAAAATTAATGTCTGGCAGGACAGAATATCCAGCATTACATAAACTCTTTATAACTCAGAAGAATGAACTCTGCAGAGAGAAATGTATTTTTAAGTCCAGATATCCGTATTTAAAGGTTTGCTTGAGATAATTAAACTCCATAATGTTTATCATTTTCATGCAAAGCAAATACTTATTTTAATCTGACATTAACATTAAAGTACAGGTTAGAATTTCCTTATTCTGAAACAATATAGCATTCACAAATTAAGTCTTAATATCACACAATTAAAAGCAAGCCATAATAGTCTAAAATTCTCTACTATTCAATGATTCTTTCAAGTGGTTACAGGTTTCTTAGTCAATACATTGACTATGCCCACTGCATGACATTAACATATTAGCCAAAGAACATTTATTATAGTTTTTTACCAACCCATGCAACTTTGATTTAAAGTCAGGCATTCTAATATGTTTTGACAAGTAAATTGCTTGCCTTTTTTCCTTGATAACCAACCATATAAATAATGCATGCATAGTAATAGCGAGAGCAGTAATGTAAAAGTCAAGTAAGGCAACATATACAGCGTGTTAACAATAAAGGTGCACTATCCATTTCAAACGGGAGAAAAATAAACTGTAAAACATATGAAACAAAGAGCCCAAATCTTTAAAAAAAAAATAAATAATAAATCCTTTAATGATTATCTTAAATTCTTGAGCGATCGCTTTAAGCACCAACAAATAATGGAAACTTACTGAAAGCACATCATAAACAAACACATTTCTTGCAGTTTTTCTCTTCTCAAGTACCTCAGTATGCCCAAGTTGAAGCCAGAGTAGAGCAGATTTTAGAACTGGAATCCTCTCTGATCACTTACTTGAACCCTACTCAACTACTCCATGGTTTGAATGACTTTTCATGGAATCTTAACAGGAAGGCGTCCAATCTCCCTCTGAAGACCTCAAGAAAGCAGGGAAGAACAATTTGCAAAATAAGAGTTTATTGAACCAAATACATATGGTGGCCAAATCTCTGCTTATGTTGAAAACTGGAAGAGAATAAAACTATTTTTAATTTTTAAAACTTTATTCTTGAGATCTGTCCCCTTTCCTTATCAGTAACCTGTCATATTTTAAATCAGGGAAATGAAATGCTACAAATCTCTCAGAAGAACTTCCACAGTTTCTGACCCACTCCTTATTTCCATATCTCTGTGGTCTAGCCACAGAGACAGTGCAAATTATTTAAAATTTAATGTTTGCTGCAGTCAAATTAAACTATCACTGCCAATTCAACCCTTTTCTAGACAAAAATCTGTAGCAAACATGTACCTATTCTTCTGTAGCTCTTCACTGAATAGTTCGGACAAGTTCTGAAGTGATTACATTGTACTTAGCATGTTCATGGCTAGAAATAGCATTAAGAGTTACTTCCTAAGAACTACAGCACTGCTGACAAATAAGAAACAAACTCCTTGCAGGCATGTGGAAGACCTTTTACTTCTTAAGATTTTCACATTTTTCTTAACATTTTGAAAATTAATTTGAAGAGCATTTGCCTACTTTTCATAGAAAACTCATATATTTCAATCAAATCAATTCTGAAAATTGGTCAAAACTGAGACTATCCAATTTTCAGACACTGCATAGGTGTTCGAATAGGTCAGTGTATCCAAGCCTTTTCTTCTTGCTGATAGACAGGGCTGGGCAATATTTCTCAGAAAAAGTCATATACTCCACCTTGGATCCTTAGTCTGAGTATAACTGTGTTATACTGGAGTGAAACTAATAGGGAGATAAAGATGACACATTTCTCGGTCAGCAGAAAAGCATGCAGTAAAGCAACTCAGACAATAATTCTAAGTTTTATACTTTGCATTGTCTTATTTGATCTATTTAGAGCAACTCACTTGCCATCAGATCCTATTCCAACCATGGGAATGTTTTCTGCATGCTTTTCAAATATATTTCATTTTCCTTAGGGGAATACTTGAACAAAATCATACATGCACATATATAAATATACAAACACACAATGAAATTCTGTCATTCACATTGTAAGGTGTGTTTTCTTGTGTTACATATCTTGGTGTCAATTCTTTCCATAATTGGCTCTTTTTAATAAAGGTATACAAAGGAAAGTGATTTAAAATCCAATTACTATTTAAATAAAGCCACAGATCCAGATACAGAATCTTTTGTTCTGTAGTTTCAGTACAATATGTATATGCCAACACTCATTTCTGATCAGTTTATTAGCATGCAATTTAAATGCTTATATCTTCCCGAACAAACTGTATGATTAGCCACTTAAATACTCTCATTTTGTTCTTTTAAACAATTCTGTAAAGAGCAACTCTTTGCTATATCAGCAAGTGATTTGAAAATGAATTATTCAGTCTGCATGCTGCAGATATAAATAATCACAATAAACTAATAGGTATGTTTAAAATTTAGGATTGTATTCAAATCATGTTGATACACAGATCCAGTATGTTAGTAATAATAATGCTATTTTAGCAGAAACCTTCACTTTCCTCTGTCCATTCCTACTTTCAGCAGACAAGAAGTTAGAACTGAAGGAATTTCAAGAGGGCTTTTACCTGGAATATTTATCCACGGATCTATCCTTTGGTACTAACAATACTAACAAGAAACAGTATGAAAAATCAAATATGCTTTCCATATATCACAAATACACTTTCCAAAACTATTTGAAACCTTTCACCATAAGGGGTTATTTTTTCTCTGTATTTTCATGCTTTCCTTCTCTGGATTCTCCTAAAAAGTTAATTTTAAAATCATGAACTCTGCAGTTCACTTAGCAGGAGTATTTTTATGAACAAGAACTATTTTCAGAATAGGCAAAATTTACACTTTGTTTTTACTTTTGTTTTTACTACATTCTGTTGGCCAGAAGTATGCCTGAACAAAGAGAAAAGTGGTTTCATAATGGACTTTATTGGTTTATAAGAAAAAATCTTGCAGCTTGGCAAATTGAAAATGTTTTTCCAAGGATGCCCTGACTTGTGACAGCAGAACTCAATGCTGGTGATAAATTTTTAAGTCTTTTCCACAGATATAGGCTGGTTTGTTTAGCAATGGGGGTCAGTATATTAGTTTAAGGATCAATATATTAGTTTAGCAAAAGGAATAAATGAGTGTTAGTTCTAAAAAAAGTTCCATTTCAACTTTGCTTAGTCTGTGGACAGCCTTGTTTTCCTCAACGATTCTACCTCACAGGAGGAATCGTAATCTACTACTTGTCTTTGCATTTCACCAGGTGCAAGGAACACACAAACAAAATCACTACAAACCAGCTAAAAGTCTCAGTGATTAACCTAATAATGGAAAAATTGACATACCATAAGTGGGCAAAGGACCTCCCAAGATGCAATTGTGCATGAGGGACATTTGCATATATTAATCAATTCTTGGAACAGAATGAATATCTATGCCAATGTACTGCATATGTATATCTTAACTGTTTAAGTGTGGAAACTTAATTCTGAGAAAGCACACTTGTTTGTCAAGTCATCTGGTATGTATCCTGAGGAATAAAGAAATGCCACTTTCTAACATCACATTGGAGTTAGAGAATTTTCTTCCTGGATTTCAGATGACACCACTTTAGTTAAAAATAAAATGAAAATGGAATTTTAGTTTATTTTTTTAATAAAAGGAAGCCGTTTCAAAGTTTGTGATGGGACCCTGGAGTTCCCCAAACCAAAATGACTTTATTTAGTATTCCTGAAAATAAAAGGATGCTTCAGATGACAAGCAGATGCTGAATTTTCTTAGAACTGAGGACCTTGGATCAGAAACTACTGAGAATTGTTCAGACATTAGCAGTACTGGAATCTCAAACCAGAGGAGAAACTGGAAGTTTAGAGGAATCAGGTATTTTGAGACCTGTTGGACAAACGTGTGTCTTATCAATGTAAAATAACCAACAGTTTTGTTTTCTTGCCAACAATCATGATATAGCTGGGATCTACAGAACTGTATTTAAGTGATGCTTTTGATAACAATTATTTAACATTCTACAGGCCTGAGAACATATGTGAAACCAATTAGCCAGAAAATGAAAATTACAGTGTGGACAAAAGCTTTTATTACATTTACAAGCCAGTGAATGCAAAATGCTCCTCATAAAGTTGCAAAGCCTTTAGGAGGTTTTTAAGAAGCCTTCTCCATACTTGAGGGTTGGGGGATAAATGACAGAAAACAAACTGAACAGGCATAAGATGAACAAATGTTCCACATCAATCTGCTGAATAATGGAAAGAATGGAAAATCTCAAGAAGTCTCAAACTGAGCTTATTGTACCAAGAAGAGAAAATAGTATATTTTGTGTAACATCTGTGGAAGAAGAAAGTAAGCCGAAAAACATCTTTGCTTACAGAATGCAGTATCCACAGAAACATAGACACTGTAACATGCAGGGTGTCTGTACTTCAGAAATATGCAGAAACTGTACTAATTGTGTTAGAGGCGGTTCAAAAGTAGTTATGAACCAGCTATGAAAGTGCATCAGGGAATCAAAGTTGATATATCCTGCTAGTTGCTAAATCTTACTTTATATTGAAATTAAATTCTCAACAGAGTACTATTTTGTGGCTTTTGAAGAATTTGTGGTTACCTAAGAAAAAAAATCAAACAAACAAACAAAAACAACAGCAAATTACTATTTACTTTGCCACATTTTTCTTACGGGTTCTTATGGGTTTCATTTCCATTAAGTTGTTCACCATAAAAGATTGAGCAACACTTTTAAATCTTGACTGTGTAGGTAAGGATAAAAAAAAACAGCTTTAGAAAAAGTCGCATTAGTTACTGGGATGGAATGAAGGCATAAGTGGAAATAACATGAACAATGTGTAGGTTGCTACAAAAGTAATGACTCCTATTTATTTCCATGGAAACTACGACACAAAGGCCACAAATTCTCAGCTACAAAACACTTTTTTGCAACACAGTCACCACTATTAGCAATGCATTTCCAACACCAGTGAACAAAAAGCTCCTTTCTAGTGAAGATCAGCACAAGCAGAGGTGAACCACTGTTAAACAGGGGCTACGATGTCTTGTCTTTCACATCACTTCTGCCACTGCTGAAAGGCACTGCTTAACTACCTCACTATGTTCACATCCACTGTTCAATCTCCAGAAATGTTCAGCAGGTGTCGGTGAATGTCAGTGGGTGCCATTTTTTTCCCACACTTAGGAATTCAGTTTCACAGCTTTGCTTCATACACACTTCTCTGTCAGATGACATTTTGTCTGACTGCCCTTCTGCTGCCATCTGTTGCATTGCAACAAAGTGAAATGGATACTGGTGGGAAGATTCGACTTCTACTGCCATACCACCAACATCCACATTTGATGCTGTGAGCCAACATAATGAAATAAGAGGTGCTACTTTTGTAGCAGTCTTTCTCCATTTTGTGGAGTAATAACAATACTACCAGTATGCTCGTCTTTACTACAAAAATCTTGGAGGTGAACTCTTTTGTCTTTTTTGGATATTGTTAAGCTATAACACTGATGAAATTACTACAATCACTTGGTGATGGTGATATAATTTTATCAATTGCTTGTAATCTCACTGAGTAAACTAACAGAGCTCAGCCACCATGGTCCCTTGAACTGTTTATAAAAAGAGTATATTGCACTGGAAGAATAAGAAAAAACTAGCTCTTGTAAAGGCAAAGGGGTATTTTTAAAGAAAAAAAAATAATAATCAGGTGGCATTCTATTTACTTACCCACTTTGACTGAAGATCAGAGTCTTTGTGTTTAATTTCTTGTCATTTGTCTTTAAGAGATAATATAATATGTTGGCATCTGTTTCATTTGACAACTTAATGTGGTCTCCATAGACTCACTTTGACAACACTTTGTCATGATTGAACAGTGCAGGTGTCATCTCCAATGACTCGAACTTACACACTGCTGCGTCTGAACTTTGACACTTAAGTGGGCTCATCTGAGATCAGATATCTCAGATGTTTATTTCCATTCATATTCTGTTTTGACATTGTATCATTTTATTAGGTCCAAAAGTAGGTTATTCCCAAAATGGGAAAAAAGTTCTTTGAATTCTGATGTAAAATTTGAGATTTATTATGAAATGTAACTAACTGAGCATTTCATACATATTGAGCTTTTGCATGAAAAGATAATTATTTTCTGGTGAAAACCAAGTATCCCTTAACTGAGAATAATGTGCAACAATTCAAAATGGGCATGGATTCTACTTTAGTATTTGTGTATACCAGAAAAAGTCAGCTGAAATCATTGGTATTAGCAGACATAAAAATAAATCATGATGTCAGAACTGGGACACATGATTTGAACAAAAGATTTACTACTATAAAGGCAATTATTATATTCTGTATCTATCTATCTATCTTAAGATGTACATATGCACATTCATCCCTGAGTATGGCATGCTCTGGGTTCACAAGATTAAAAAAAAAATGATTATTTTGCACTTTCAAAGAAACCATAAACACTTCATCTAGCAAAATTTTATAAAGGCCTTGTGATACAAATACCCGTGACCATAAATTAATATTCCAGTGCTTCTTCTAAACATGGAGCCCAAAGCCTTCAGAATTTAGATATCAGAATGTCAGCGTGTACTGGTTTCCACCAGATTGATCCCTTTTTTGGTCTGTGGACATAATATTCAAGTTAAGGAAAATGAAAGTGCTTTGCTTTGTTTATTTTAAATACAGAAATAATACAGAAAAAAGTGGTTTGTTAACAACACTAAGGTTAGATATTATATGAAAGAACAAAGCATGTTTAAAGTAATAGATACAATGTATATTTTCGTATAAAAACACATCCATATTTGTACATACAGTGTATATTTAGAAATAAAAGTTATATTTTATGTATGCCTTTATATATTCTTTATAGATGTCTAAAAATCTTTATGTTATTTACTTCTCAGTGCTTTCCCAAATATTGAAACATTTATGAGGGGAAAGAGAGATAATATAAAAATGATAGAGTAATTATCTCAAGAAGAAAATCTACCACAGCCTGTTATTATCACCAATTTCTTTTGGATTTACTCAGCAAAATTTGACAGTTCAAATCATAGAAAGAAATGATGAGAACTGAGGTACTAATTCTTAAACATTACACATATTGGTATTGGTTTCTTCCTGTCAGCAATTACTTTTCAAAGTAGGAAAGGAATCACCACTGTAATTATTTGATGTATGGTTTAGTGAAAGCTATTTGACCTCTCTTCAAATTCTGTCAGCTCTAAGTCCATGCAGACCAGCAAGTAATCTTTCTCAAATTTGCTGTATGTAAATCAAAACCTAATAGATCTGTGTCTGGTATTAGCATTACAACAGCATCTACTGTAAGTACCTAGGGAATCTAACAAAGTATAGGCTACCCCTTGAGACTGAAAGAAGGATAACAGGATAACTTTTTATTTTCTGTTCTACCCTGATGACAGAAATTGTAAAGAGGCCAGTAACAAACCCAGATCAACAAAGAAATTTTGCTACATGCAGAAATTATACTCCTAATAATAAGAGAGAGATATCTATTTTCTAACCTCATTATCTATTTTCTGTCCCTGATGCCTAGTGCACAGAATTCCAAGTAACAGTCTTCCATAGTTTGAAAAGTACCACTAAAGGGAATTGCTACACTTTATAATCAGCACCACATATTGAGTAACCAATACGTCATTGAATGGCAGCATCTAGTGTGTGTGAAATGAAAACAAAAATAAAAATAGCAAAAAAGCCGTGAACTTTCAGTATGATTTTTGAAGATATCTTCTAGATGGTGAAAAACTTCATAGAAATAAAAATAAAAGTCTGTTGATGCACTGACACCAATAGATGGTTAGCTTTTTTGCTTGTAAGAGGATTTTATTGCTAGAACATTTATGCCTACACATTTTTGGAAGCCGATTAAGAATTAATAATAATTATTTTTTTTTTGCCTCTCATATGGGCTTTGGAGGAACAAGTATGCATTATAGGCATGAGGAGGTAATGGACTATTCCAGGAAGTGGCTACACCACCAGCAAATTTGTCAGCCCCCATCCTTATAAAAGTATGTGCTTCACAGACAATGCCTACAAGAATAGGAAGAAGAAATGAGTTACAAAACACACTGTGCAAAATGAGAATTTTCTTATTCTTCCCAGTGACTAATAACTAAAATGCAACAAGTGTGTTATTTTACCTCTGGTTACCTAAGGAAAACTGAAAAGACTAGCCAAAAGTCCAAGGGGATGAAGTACCAGTATGTGAAACTCTACCGTGACTTTTTTAACTTCTAATATGGAGAATATCACTTTTTTTGTTTGTACCTACCACCTTCTTGCAGTCAAAGGCAAGAGCATGTACTTTAAAGACTTTTTGGGGGGTTTCTAACAGGGAATGAGTTTGTCTTTCAGAAAAGAGAGATTCTTTACAAGAAAAGTAACTCTTTGATAAAGCACCATAAAAAAATCATGAATTTAGTCTCTTGTTTTGTTTGTTTGTTCTTTTTGTGTCTTTTGGGGTTGGGGTTGGGGAGAGGGTGTTTTATTTTCTCTTCAAAAGAAACAGCATTTAGCTCTAATCACTGGAGTCAACAACAGGAAGATATTTCCAAAGATTTAATAACCTTGCAACTACTGGCCTCTGTGGTTCTAACAACCTGTCTGATGGATTGTGACAGAAATGTGAAATTGCATTTGGGGTACATGGACCTAAGAAGTGGCATATTGAGCATAATGAAAATGAAATCCCAGGCCATGGGAAGCCAATGAAAAACGTGTCATTAGGTCTGGGATTTCACAGTTCTCATCAATTGCTTTATCTGCCACCTTGCACCATGTACGTGCACATATTGCACTGTCGCTGCTTATGGTTATGTGACCCTTCACCTAGCTGTTAAAAGAAAACAGGCCACTACTTACAGCAGGTTAGGTCCACATTGAATTTTTTTTTCATGTATAGGCATACAAAATTATAGCATATCCAAAATAATGTTGTAAGGATGACATTCCATATACATCAGTAGCTCTTCACATTGTAATTTCTGTTATTTATTATTTTTTTATGTCAAACCTACAAGTTTTCCAGGTTCTGTTCAATTAGTTTAACTTCTAGCCAGGCCTGTGATAACAGTTGATCCCATATGTAGGCAACAAGAGCTTGAGCCAGGCAGTAATTTGAAGAGCCAGACCATTGACCTAGGATTTAACACCCCATGAACAAAAAAATTACAGAATTGGGCCTATATGGTTGCAGTTTCTTTGGATGCTGAGAAAATGTGCAAAAACATTTTGTATTTGTCTTGTAAATACTAAAGTCTTCATGCCCCATTATTTTGTGTTGTCGCAGACAGCTGAGAGAACTTACTTAGAAATTTTACTTATTAGTATAGTCTTGATCATGAGATAGAACAAAGTGTTCTAAATAACTGAAGATTTAATTTCAACTACCTGAAGTGAAATCAAATAGTGACAGGTATCCAACTATACTCTGAAACTGGAAAACAAAGTAAACAATTGTGGGTGGGAACCATTAGTCAACATTGTGCTAAACAGTGTTCAAGACTATCCCAATGTCTTTAGATGATTTGTTTTCAGATAGCCTTTTTTTGCTGACTCACCTATGTAGCTGAAGGTCAGTCTTTCTAGCATAGGTATTCAATCAAGATTTTATGTTACTTACCTAACATAACTTCTTAAATATGTACAGAATGACCAGTTCATCTGGTAGGTCACTGACTCCTTCACGTTTCACGAATAGTTTTTCATCCTTTTTAGCTCATCTGGAAAGCAGAGACAACATCTATCTATTTTGTGAAGTTGCTCAATGATGCTTAGAAAGTTGAAAATGAACATGGCTGGTAGTAAATTAGCTTAGGAAAAAAAAATTCTACTTTAATGCCATTTTCATCTGTTGTCAAGTGTTGGATTTTCCTGCTTATCATGTTAAAGTATTTTGGTTGAGGATACTATACAACTAAATATCAGTATTGCCATCATTGCTCTCCTTTATTGTTTCAAATCATGTTTTTCCAGAAGTGTGTTTGTTTCCTCTGTTCTGCGATTTAGAGAGAAATGTTCTCTATTGTCATTGTTCCATATTTTGTCATCTTCAATCCCTATTTCTGTACTGCTGTTGGGAGTTATTTTCCTTATAGTTTCTATTCTGTTATTGTGCATTATATCTGTTGTCATCCTGTCCATCATATAGAGGAATATTCTCTTTTCAGACAAATGATTTCTTTTATTCAGGTATTTTATTCTAGTATTCCACTCAAAATAATTATTTCAGATATGATGTTGTGTCAAAATTCCATTACATGGAAGAGTACCAAATATATTGCTAAGAAGCTCTATTAATCCTGTAAGTATTCTCAGGAAAGAGAAAAATGTTTTACCTGGAAAATGTGATATTCTGTCACTTACAGGATATTATATTATAAGAATAGAATATTATGGAATTTTCCATTTTTAGTGTGTGTTTTTCAGAAATCTAATTTCTTATGTTGCTAATCTGAAATTCTTCTAAACTAAATGAACTTGATATTTTTGTGGTTTCAACTGTGTGTTGTAATTGCCTGAGGTTAAAACAAAATGTTTATTGAGATATCCCTCAAACCTATATTTTATGGCTCAAAGTTAATAAGTCACTTGAAAATTGGAGTAGAATAATTTATGTTGTTTTACATATATTTTAAGTAGCAACACCCTATTCCCTCAACACAGTTGATGATAGTTCCTTTCATCAGCTCCTGAAACTGTTGCTAATACACAATTGTTACTTCAAGAAACTGATGAAAGTGTGAAATGAAAAAGAAAGAGGAAAGTTCTGACCTAGCATCTCCCAGAGATAAGAGAGGACATTCTTCCACTAATTAAATGCATCCTCAGCCCATATGATGTAAACCAATTAATACTGTTTTTTTTTCACTTACCAATACCACAGTTTTTACCTGTTAAGGAGGCTTTGACATCCCCAACTAATTAATTTTCTGTTTTTCCCCCAAAGCTCATTTTCATGTAAGTCTGCCACTGACCTCAACTTCTGATTACCATGACTCTGGTGTCTTTATTCTAAATTATTACTTAGGGGAGGGGGGAAGGGCAGTTGAAAAAAGAGCTCAACAAGACTAATTATCTAATATAGCTATACAATATCCAAACATTATACAAATGAAATGAATTAATTAAATTCTTCAGGAAATAAAGACACTTTCTGTGTCAAGTTTACACTTCTGCTACAGGATCTAAAGGCACAAAATGCAATCTGATGTACTTTAAGGATCGATTTCATTTGTGAGTACATTGTGTTTCTAGATTGCTTAGAAATCAAATCTAAAGTAAGCCAGCTCAAATTGGCATCTGTCAAACTGCATCTAGTTCCCCATGTCTGAACACATGCTCAAGTTCTTCAGGTTCTTAAAAATCATCTCTCATATTAAAACATAAATTACATAAGCTGGGAAATAGTTTATCTGATTTGCTACATTCTCAGTTATAATGTAGGTTGAGGCTACATCTCAGTTGTGCATAAATGCATTCCCTACTGGGGCTCAGAAGTACATAGTAAAATAATAATAATAATAGTAGACCTGTCCAGCTGTAGAGCTATTAGAAATATATCCAGATACTCACTCTGTTTTCTCCTTTCTGAGTTCCAGGCCCTGCATGTGAATTTTTGTTTTCATTTTGATTTTCTTGTTCTTCATCTCCTGCTTGTGGGTCACATTATCTTTCCTATGTGATTTATCACATGTGGCTGGAGTTGGTGTCACTTCTTTTGAGTCTATAACTAGAGTCATTCAGCAAGAAAATAGCCTTCTCTGAACCAAAGCATTGTTTATTTAAGCAGTGCTAATATAGTATAAGCTGGAAAAAAGGCATTTCAAAATTAACAGTGTAAGCATATGTCTGTTTTACATAAACTCCTCTAGAAGATGTCACAGTCTGCTCAGAAGATGTATTTTGTTCGGACACCCTCAGGAGATCACTGAACATCAATGTGGTTTCCTGCTACTGAACAGCCATTACAGAACTCTTGAGACCATGCTCTTTTTAAAACAGCAACAGCCCAGTAGCTTTCTTCATTTCAAGCTCTTGCCTGTAGAAAAATTTCTCTCAGCAACCCTAAAGCTTTCAGAGAAAAGTAGCCTAGACTGTTTTGAATCTCTGCTTCATTTTTCTTCTTAATACTTCCTTTATACTCAAATGGAAGAAAGGCAAGATATAACTAAACGTGGGCATACCGGTGATGTAGATGAGGTTAGTCCTAAATGTAACTGAAGTCCTAAAGCAGCCTTTATCTCTTTTATAAATTTACTTATTTAAAAATTGATAAGATTTTTACTGCTAATAAAATTAAAATAGTCAGCAATTTATTACTGAGAGCTTATATGCTCCCCTGACAATTCAGCTACCTGTGAAACATACTGAGGGACCTCAGAGACTTCATAAGTGACATCTGGTTGTCTAACTTTTGGTTGTTGTAGTGTATATACTCCCATTGTATTAATAAAAACCAAGAAAAGATTTTTCTGCGTGACATATTTGTGCATACACGGGCTCACATCTCACTTGATGATGGTAAGTTTCCCAAGGTAAGTCTTTCTGACTCTCATTTAACCCCTGTACAGTGTAAGTACATCACAAATTTCAGTATTGTCTGACACAACAGATTATTATTATTATTAACATTAAAAAAAGAGCAAAAATAACATAAAACTAGTATGATCTTGACCTTATTTTTGCGAAACTAATACATCAGACTGGTTCAACAGAAGTGGTTGCAGTTTCTAGTGAGGTCTCAAGGTGTTCCTCAGAGATTTTTGATGAAATTTTACTCTTTCTGTGCTTCATCCTTGAAAATAGTTGTACACACTGCAAGAGAGAAATGACATGAATAAGGTGCAAATGTGAAGTGACAGATATTTTTCTTTGGTAAGATAAGGCTTATAAAAATCTGGTAAAGAGAGATTTTTCTTCAGTTTGAATATCTGATTGCAACTCTACACATTCCATTTCAAAATTCACAGGTATTGTATTTATGGAGTTGCAAATTTTTTTTAAAAATTATGACATTTTTGGCAATCTTGAATCCTGTTCTCAAATTCCTTCAGCACAGCAGAAAGTACAGATACATTTTTTTCACTGTTCACAGGTCTATGTTTAGCGAATATATCAAAGTGCATACAAATTAATTGCCATAACTTGAGTTAACGCTGTTCTGCACCCTGCACCCGCCCTGGTTTCAGCCCAGATAATGCCAGTCACACACAAATGTTTGTTTGTTGCTGAGTGATGTGTGTGTGTCTGGGCCAGGTTGCTTGCAGTCTGCAGGGTGTAAGGTGAATTTCTGAGTAATTATTTGATTTATTTCATATTGAAAATAAAGATATTAACTGAATTTTAGGATAATTATTTTGAACATGAAAATACTTTTGTCCATTTCATAATTACATAAAAAGTCTATCAGTGCATTATACATTAATATTTATTGCATTTTGCACGCATTTGCTAGCTTAATTAGAAGATTTACAGAAGTTTTATCAACTAACTTTTTCACTATGACCTTTATAGAAAAATTATGTGGATTTATAGTAATTAAATCAACATTCTATAGTTACTTTCTTAATCTTCTATAAAATTACCTTTGACAGTTAGGTCAAATATTTCAGCCACCACACATTCAAATCAACCACTAAAACTTTTTTTTTTTTTTTTCAATATTATCATTCTTTTACTTTTTCTGAAATATCTCAATATTTCAAGAATTATTGTCAATCATGCTATAAGACTGGAGTTCTCTTCAATTAATGTTTTTAATGTTTCTTTTAGTGTATATCTCTATGCTGGTTGAAAAGTATTTATGTCCATAGCAGATGTTGATTTATACATCTTTGGTTGCTAATAGATCAGAAAGTAATTTATCATCTTCTTGTAATATTTTCAATTTCCACATAATAGAAAAAGAAATAAAGAACTTTTGTCTTTTTATATCACTAATTATCTTATGTTTTCTCTTGGTAATGGACACTGCTTCTGTAACTTCTTTAACTCTCAGTGTGTATAAATTCCTTTCTATTGGTCCAAGGTACATCTTAACCATGATAACTTATTTATCTTTTTAAAAAATGTTTTTGAATGTCTTTGTTCTCCTCTAGTAAGAGAATAGCAAGTACATTATCTTCCTGAAAGCTACTAATTATATACTTACACAAAAATCAATATATATATTTATATTATATACTATATAAATATATATATATAGTTTCCATTTCATTCAATTCAGCTTTGACCTGTGAGTCACTTTTTCATGACTGTGGTCTACCATGTCTCATCTCTCAAGCTTTGCAGCCATTTCACAAAGGTTCTTAAAATTCTTTCTGGTCGTAGATGCGATTCATAGATGCCATTAATTGGTTCAGCACAAAATCAAAATACACTCTGAGATATGAAGGATAGACAAGAGCATCCATACTTGAAAGCAGCACCTGATTTTTAACCTCCATGACTCAACACAGCTGTTCAAGTGAATTAAAATAAAGGTCCAAAAGAAATCAAACTATTGTGATTTGCATTGGCATAATGAATTTTCTAATTTCATATATCCAACCACCCCAAATTGATGCATTTCTAACACAAGATGAAGGGAAATGTAAACTTGTGGAAAGAACATTTTTCTTCCAGGTTTAAAAACTACAGTAGAAGCTCAAGACCAACAACTTCATCTTGTCCAGATTATTTCATTTTTTCCCTTTTAACAATCGGAAACTCTGTATAGTGAAAATAATAGCAGGGTATTTTGCATTACTGTCTCCCAGGTAAAGTTAATTAAGACCTTGCAGTCAAACAACAATAGTTGAGCTCATAAGATTGCCATATAAATACAATTTATGTGAGTTCAGTGACTCTTTGCAGTATCATTTTCAAGCCTACCTATGACAACTACCAGGTGCTATTCTCAGAATATATCACTTAAATGTAAGATCACTGAGAGACTTGGTGACCCAGCTTTAATGATCATCTTATTTAGTTCCTTATGACCATTGTGTGTTGTGACATAATCTGAGTGAATTGTTTTACAGTGACCTTTGTCAGCTTGTTTTGACTGAAATTGTGCCTCCTGGGAGAGATCAGCCATGTTACTGAATGCCCAAACTCAGTCAGATAAAACGCAATTTGATAAGCTCTGAAACCATTTTCCTTCCTTGCCAAGAATGGAAGAGGGGAAAAAAAAAAGAAAGAAAGAAAAAAAAAACCACCAAAACTCAAATGCAGAATTAAGCAGCTACATACATTTCCCATCAAGACAGGTAAAGAAAGACACTGACTGAGACATATCTCCTTTTCATTAACACTGTTTGTCTTTGAGAAAGTTCTTGTCTGTCTAGCAGACAGACAAACTGAAGAACAGAGAAAATGAAGATAACTGTGGCAAAAATAGAAGAAAAAAAAAATGAAGGGCATGATATTCAAACTAATAACATTAAGATTGATATCACTTAGCAAAAGAATGCTACCTCATCTCCCAAAAATGCATGATTGCTCATATGCCATGAGCTTCCTACATTTTACAGACATTTATAAGTGTTATACAAATGGATGATTTCACTACTCAGTACTTTGCTAATCAAAACAGAGGAACAGTTTCTTGGTTGGAGAACTAATTCTCCTCATATGTGATGCTATGTAGCCTCTAAAACAAACTATGCATAAGATCTATTTTTAGTGACTTTACACTTTGGCTTTTGGGTTTTTATCAAAAACAAGCCTAGTTATAAAGAAGAAACAAGTATTCAATTTTCTCTAAATTTTTGGTCTCTGGGGTCTATGATTAAATAGCAGATACAGAATGGATAAACAAGACCAATATAATTGGCTATTATGAAATACTTATTGCTTTGCTAAATTTCAGTTTGCTAGGGTGTGAATCCATGTGAGAAATGAAGTAAGCTTGTTGTTATGATTTTTTGTTTTTCTTGGAAAATTATTTCCAAGATCATGTCTGGGGAAAAGGTGCTTTTTTGTCCTTAAGAGAAAATCTTCAGATTTCTAAACGTTCACTGGGTAATCAGCTCCTCTGAAATAGCATCTTTACTTTCAGCAAGTGTTTCTGTCATTATATATAGACTCTTAGACAAGCATTCCCAAATTGGGCCCACCCATGGATATTTGAAAAAACTCTTCCCTAAAGACTGAGTTCTGCTCCTGCCTTTGCTCTTCCATTTACAAAAAGACTGTTCAATTTTTAGTAACAGAGGAGTCACCCACCTTACTTGAAACATACAACATATACATTAGCAGTGATGCTGGCTTTTCTTGCCTGCTTTATCAACTCTATGTAAAACTTTTTTTCCATACATACTTTATTGCTGCCACTTCATCAGCTTTGTAATTTGACTTGTGTTTAGAGGAAGTCTAATCCTTTCTGGATTTTTAAATTCTTTTTTAATCTTTCATTGTGAGCACATGGTGTAGAATCCATCCTGATTCACGATGACATTGTAGAGAAGTCATTTACACTTCTCTCTTAAATATTCAGGCTCACAAATGAACAAAATAAAACCTGTCCTGATAGCTATACAACAGATACTCATATAAATCAATTCATTATTATTACATCCTGCTTGACTAGCCTAGCGGACTTTTATGGTCACTGCGTCAGTGGTCAAGAGAAAAGCCACTGATGATGCCATCTATCTGGACTTCAGTAAGGCCTTCGACACAATACCCCACAACATCCTTTTCTCCAAATTGGAAAGATATGGATTTGATGAGTAGGTTGTTCAGTAGATGAAGAACTGGCTGTAGGATTGAGTCTAAAGAGTGGCAGTCAATGTCTCAGTGTTTGGATGGAGATCAGTGATGAGTGGTGTCCCACAGTGGTCAGTTCTGGGACCAGTACTCTTTAATATCTTCATCAATTATGGTGACAGTGGGTTCGAGTTCACTCTCAGTTTTCTGATGACACCAGCAGGGTGCTGCTGATGCCTAAGGGGTGCGGCCAACACATCAGATTGATGGGATGTCATCCAGAGGGACCTAGACAGGTTTGAGCAGTGAGCACAAGTGAAAATCAGGAAATTCAACAAAGCCAAATGCAAGATCTTGCACCTGGGTCCATGCAAAGCTCTCTACCAGTACAATGGGGAATTAAAGGATTGAGTGCAGTATTGCTGAAAAAGACTTGGAGAACTGGTGGATGGGAAGCTGGATATGAGCCAGCAATGTACCCTTACAGCCCAGAAATCCAAAAATATCCTGGGCTGCATCAAAAGCAGTGCATCCATTAGGTCAAAGGAGGTGCCCCTCTGCTCTTCACTGGTGAGGCCTCCTCTGGAGTACTGCATCCACATGTGGAGTTCTCAGTACAGGAGAGATGTAGACCTGTTGGAGAGTGTTCAGAGAAGGGCCACAGAACTGATCCACAGAATGGAACACCTCTCCTATGAGGACAGGCTAAGAGAGCTGGGGCTATTCAACTTGGAGAAGGATTTGAGGTGACCTGATAGCAGCCTTTCAGCATCTAAAGGGGAGCTACAGGACAGAAGGGGACAGACTCTTTAGCAGGGTCTGTGGTGACAGAACAAGGTTTCAAGCTCAACAAAGGTAGATTTAAGTTAGATATAAGGAAAAAAAGTGGTTTACAGTGAGAGTGAAGAGGCACTACAGTGGTTTACAGTGAGAGTGAAGAGGCACTACAACTTACAGGGCTGCCCTGAGATGTGGTTGATTCCCCATCTCTGGAGACTTTCAAGACGAGGCTGGATGAGGCCCTGGGCAACCTGACATAGCTGTGGTGTCTTTGTTCATTTCAGGGGAGCTGGACTAGATGACCTTTAAAGGTCCCTTCCAACTCTAAGGATTCTATGATTCTGTAAGTACATGTAATTGTATCCATATATTATGATGATTACGCTGCATTACTTTTTGTGTTATAATAGCAAGTATACATATGTTTTCCTCAGCTCTCAATTATGTGCTATCCAGAATAATGACAGCCTGAGTTTTATTGCCAGTATGAACTCAAACACATGCTAAATATACTCTTCTTCTCCATCAGTGTGAAAGAATGACTAACTGTAATTATCTCTGAGAAGTCATCAAGACACACTTTAAAAAGAATAAATAATAAATGAATCACATTTGTTGGTAAATTAACAGTTTAGGAAGCCACTACAGCACGAACAATAAGTAAAATTCGCCAGTTAGATACATATTTCCATGTCTAAGCATTAAAAAACCTCAGCACATTTTTTACTTCCAGTATAAAGCACAAAGATAATGTTTAAACAAAAATATTCCACTTAATATCTAGGGCTCAAAGAATGTAACAAGAAAATATGAAAATACCATTCGCCAAGTAGTTGCCTACACTGCGAATTGGAAACACATACACTTTCTGCAGTCAGAAAATAGTTTAATTATGAGAGCTGAACACAAAATCTCCTATTGGCACAGACTGACTTTGAAGTATTATCACAAAAGTGAGAATTTGGAAAATCCTTGACTAGTTTTGTTGAAAATATATCTTATTTCTATTTGTCTCAGTGTTAACCATGTATCATGTCACTCCCTTTCATAACGTTTCAGAACCTGACCACAGTTCAAGTGTATTAAACTAATCATGCATGTTTTATGCAAACATTAACCTTTACTGTTAATCCAACAGCATTAAACCAAACCTATAATGAACCATAAAGGTGGTTTATAATATACTGTAGTTGCTTTTTATGAGTATTTTCATTTCTCTCACTAGTGTTTTAAACCTTAGAAAGAAATAGTATCCAGATTTTTACTGGGGAACTTCACTTAAATAACACATGGCCTCTTTTCAGAAACAACCTGAATTATTATTTCACCTGTAAGCAAAGCAGATGAAATTTCAAAATAATTGATTAAAAAAAAAATTAGTATATCATAAAAAAGAACATTGTTAAAATCCTTCCTGTTAGCTTTATACATGGGCAAATTTCTTTTTTAATTGAATGTTTAATCGATCTTGTTGCAGTTCACTATAATAAGAAAAACAGTAATTCCTGTAGAGAACCCTTCATGTTACACATTACAGGACTCTTCACATCTCAAACAAATTATGAAAGGCATAAATTATATGCATAAAACAGAAACATAGAGCTAAACTTAAAGAGGAATAACTGTTTCAACAACACAATGGGACTGACCTAAAGGTGAGAATTGTAATTATAATGAGATGTTCATATCAGTGTTCAACACCTAAATAACTTTATTATTTGACCTGAAGACTTGTTTTGGGAAACAGCTGAGAAATAATCATGTGCATGTGACAACTACATTAAATTTAAATGTAAGCAATGTCATTAATGGAAATAGTACAGCAAAATTAATATTTCAACTCAATCTGCTTAAGCAGCACTTTGGCTTTCAGCACTGGTATGTTGTGAAGAGCTCACAAACATTTGTAAATATTTCATTTTTTCAGTCAGACATAAAGTCTATAATTTAAAATTTTCACTTAAAAAACAAACAAACATAATAATAATAAAGCAGACTTCATTTATTCTGAGTCACCATATTTAACTTATTAGGAACCATTTAAGGAGAGAATAGTGAGAATGTAAGAAGATGTTGCCTTGAAGGAATGAACGCTGACTCCCAGAGAAAATATCTTGCCTTAATCCTACCTAGTAGTTTCATCATTTTGAGGCTGATTTTTGCTCAGTACTGTTAAATAAATAAGTAAAATAATTTCTCTTTATGGGAAAAAAAATCCATTGCCAAGAACATTTTCTATAATTTTTTAAAAATAAATATATATGCACATATGTGCATAAAGACAGTAGAAGAAAATAAATCAATTAATCAGTCATCTAAAGAAATGCAAGGACATCTCCATAGTTTCAAACATGTCCAGAATGGGAAAAACCCTCTTGCAGATACTGTAGCAAAATTGACATTGTAGTCAATTGATTTTCCTCTAAACAAACTACGTGAATAAAGTCCAAATAAGTTATAGTTAACAATAGCAAATATTGGATTTATTATGCTTCTTTTGCCCTCAAGTGATACGTTAACAAAACTTTTCAAATGTTTTCTTTTCTAATCTCATTCATAATCATCAGCATCCCTCAAGACTCTCTTTAGCAATTGATAGTCACATATAATACTGAGATCAGAAAATCCAAGGATTTATTGAAAAAAGTAGAAAAAGTTTATTAGCTGTAAAGGGTGAATGTTGTAGAGAATTAAGCAGCATGTAAAACAGATTAAGACTTTCTTAGCATCTTACTTCCATAATTGCCTAACCTATATATTCCATCTGTGATAAGAAGCCTTCTTGTGTAAGAAGCAACAACACTTTCAGGAAAATAAAACAAAACAAACAAGCAAACAAAACAAGAAAACAAGGCATCAACAGGAAAAAGGATATCCTTACATGACGGTGGAGGCAAGCAAAGAGCAAAGGAGGAAAATTCATTTCTGACAAAGAATTCTTCCACCTAATTGTATAACTTCTTAGCTTCCAATTGTAAAGACACAGGAGGTTGTTTCTAAGCTTAACAAAGAGAAATGAAAATGAAAATACACCCTGTGGTCATGTTCAACTGATATCTGATTGTCATTGCTGCAGGAGTACAGTAAAAATTTTGGCTGTACAAATTAGACTGACTGCTCATTTCATATAGTTTAACAATTCATATATAGAACCATAGAATCATAGAATTTTTTTTGAGTTGGAAGGGTCCTTAAAGATCATCACCACCCTCATAGTGTAGAATTTCTTTATATCTAAACTTCCTTCTCTCTTTTAATTTGAAACCATTACTGCTTGTCCTATTTCTACACTCCCTGATAAAAAGTACCACTCCATCTTCTCTCTAGACCTCATTTACATTTGAAAGGCTGCTGCATGGTCTCTTGGGTGCCTTGTCTTCTCCATGTTGAGCAAACTCAAGTCTCTCTTCAGCTGTCTACATAGGAGAGGTGTACCAGTGCTCTGATCATCTTCATAGCCTTCCTCCATTCTCATTCTAATGGGTATAATATTCTCATACTGACTGCAGTAGTCCAGCTGCAGACTTTATAAAGCTGAGTAAAGGGAAAAAACACCTCTCCTGCCCTGCTGACCACATTTCTTTTGATGCAGCCCAAGATACAACTGGCTTTTTTGTCTGCAAACACACATTGCCAGGTCATGTTGAGCTTTCCAAAAAATACTATCCCAAGTCCGTCTAAAAGTCATTATCAGATACTAGATTTCATTTTCCTTTGAAATACAATATGTAATCCAAATATATCTTAAAATGATAACTGTTAAGTGTTTTTTTTCCATCCATAGATAGTAACAATTACTCTGATGTTCTAGAAAACTAGAAGCAGCAATTAAGAATTAGGTGATAAACACACTGAATGTGACTACATAAGTTAATTACAGATTCTATAGTTTGTCATGTTCTGCCTTTGGACAGCTCTACATGTGATGTTTGGGCCTCTGAAAGCAAAACAAATAATTGTAGTGATAACATCCTCCCTACTGGATGTGATGAAGGTCTCACTTAGGGCTTTCTACAGAAGTAAAGACACAAAGTCAAGGTACAACTAAGATTCTGAAACACAAAATAATTTTATAGGCTGGAAGATGTTCACCTTGTGTCTCTTCACATGAAAGCAAAAATTTTATTCCATATTGTGAATTGAATATTTTATTGAGGATATTTGATTTCTGTGTGCTTTGGTCACTATAAAAAATAACAGTTAAAAAAATATAAATACTCATGTAAGAAAAAAGATTGAACTCTGTAAAAATAGACCAAATCATGATCTGAGACAGGATGAAGTGAGGACTTTTGATGTAAGCATCTTTGTTCCTTTTACATTCGTTGGAAACTAAATGTGTTTTAATTTAACCCAGTTTTAAAATAAGTACTTTATAATGAGCTGCATCCCAGGAAATTCGTATTTCTTTCAATTGACTCCAGGCATTTTCTTATATACATAAGGAATTTGAAATAAAATTAAAAGTCTAAGGTTGTATCAAATATAGTCTCATAAACATTAATAAATACCTTGTTCTGAAACCTTTAATAACCTATGTCTTGCTCTCATTATGGATTTCTGATGTGGGTGAAATGGCAATAACCCAAAATAAAATTTGAGAATTTGTATATTCATTGCAAACACTGATCTCTATGAGCACACATGTCAATTACTTTTCAACCTTCAGCATTTGAACATTTGAAAGGCAACTACACATAGGAAACTGGGGATTTCAATACCAAAAGAGACTACCAATCAGCTCCTATTTTGAGACCTGAATTATTTCCCTTGCTAGTTTTATTTCATTCAGAAATCAGCTGTATATATGAGAATTTCAAGCAAGTGTACCATTTTAAAAATGATTTCTTGGCATTGTCATCTGCTGACTCACTTAATTTTCCACTTTAATTTTCAGGGGTCTACAACCCTATTAAACTTATTCAAAACTATCAATTAAAATGCCACAATTTCCTTTTGAAAATCACTGAAAATTAAATAATAGCTTACTTTCTGAAAATCCTCTTTTTCTTTCCATCTGCATGGCTGAGACAGAAGCCCATCATGCTGAATGCTGCATGGATAAAGGACAAATAAATGACTCACAGGCTTTCAAACGTTAATAAATACAAAACAAATAAGTATTAGTGAGAGAGAAAAGTAAGAATGGAAAAATAACTGAAGGATTGCCAGTGGTTATGATATACCAGCCACCAGAGAGATGTTATGTAGTGTTCTGACATAAACGTTTTACAAATGAACACTCAGTGTTGTAGACAGTAAAATAAACTAAGAATGAAGTGAGAAAAGTACTTGAGTAACACAGAAAGGTAGAGAAGATTGTTTTGAAGATTAATCATAGCTGCTGAAGGAAGCAGGCATGAAAACTCATTCAAATGGCTGAGAAAATACAGATGGAATAGGAACAGGCATGAAGTACCATGACTTGCACTTAATGAAACAGTTTAGCCAGTGGAAGGAGGAAACAGAACAGGCTACAGGAAAAACAAAACAAAACAAAAAAAAAAAAAAACCCAACATTAACAGAATAAATCTGAACTGGCACTATTGGACAAGGCACAAGTTGGAACATGCTTATCCCCAATGGAAAAGGCTTCACAGAAAGATAGAAGATGAAGATAGGAGGGCCAGATGGATTTCCTTTATCCTGCACTTTTCCTCAGATGCAGTGAGGAAGGAATTGTCACATTTGAGACAAAATATGAGGAAGGAAGCAAGTGAAATAGTTCTGCACTCTGTACCTCGAGTGATCATCAGGATGGCAATGCTGACACACAGATCAATGGAGTAGGCAAGAGAGAAAAATTTGAAGGCACCTTCAGGTAAGGACAGTAAAGCCTACACTTAACTATACTGAATATGAGCTAAGGCAGGATATTCCCATGAAGAATCAGAGTGAGGACAGTTTAAACAGGAAAAAAAGAAGACTGAAAGAGAGACATAGATCAGTGGATCTTAGTTTAGAGATGGCAGCTGAATACTAATATTTTCTATCTTTTCTCAATCAATCTTTAGCTCATAAAAAAATTTTACCTTTCATCTCTTCGATGTTCTTTAATGCTTCTGGACTAAGTTTTATTTGAATACCTAAAGAAATTAATCTATGTCACTTACAAAGAGATTTGTGCTGTACAGGAGAAGCAGACTTAAAGTGTGTTGAGAAATACTTGTTCAGCTTGGCTTATGGTACACTGTGGCTTACACATCCCACAGAAATTACCTAAGGCATACTGAATGTCTGACACAAATAGCTACCTAGCTGCTCATGAATGGTATGCAGACTAGGAATTAGCTGCAGGAATTATTCAGCAAATAATTTTGCATAATAATAAATGAAAGAAAAAGGTAAACTGTTTGCAGGCAATTTGCAAAATGAAAAGCAAACAAAAATTACTGAATAAATTATTCGCCTTATTCTGTCAGACTGGGCCTACATTAGTTCCCACTCTGCTTCCACTTTTCATTATACACAGTGATTTTCTAAGATTTTAAAGATGGAAAGGTTCAACTTTCTTTGTGAGATTCAGACTTACAGGGGAAGATTTAACAATAAGTACTTCATGGTTCTGTCTTATACAGACCACCATCGCTGGCAGAGAAGTGGTTTCCTGATTCAGGTGAAAGTGACTTGAGCTGTTGGGTCCTTGCTTCAGAGATCCTACCTTTGTTACCCCATGGCTGACAGTCTGTATGGATCTGCAGAAAGGAGGATCAAAATTTTATCCTGGAAGCAGAATATTTTTTAAGGAAGCTACACAAAGAAAGGCTTGATTTCTACTCTTCTAGACTAACTTCAGACAGGTAATTAAGTTTAAAAATAACGTGGCTTTACACCTCTTTTTTTTTTTTTTCTTTTTTTCCAAAGGGCAAAATATTTACGTTACTTTTCTAGTAACTGAATATGCCATTATTATCATCATTTCATTATCAAATTCCAAAATGTGTCGACACTGCACTGTTTTACCGAATGTGGGAATGATCCAGGTCTCTAAATATCTTGGGTGTGGGGGGCAAAGTGGTGAGGCCAGACTGTTTTCAACAGTGTGTGGAGACGGGACAAGGGGAAATGACCAGAAACTGCAGCATAGGAAGTTCCGCACAAATGTGCGCAAGAACTTCTTTACGGTGAGGGTGACGGAACACTGGAACAGGCTGCCCAGGGAGGTTGTGGAGTCTCCTCTGGAGATATTCAAGACCCGCCTGGATGCCTGCTTGTGCGACCTGGTGTAGGGAACCTGCTTTGGCAGGGGGGTTGGATTCGATGATCTCTGGAGGTCCCTTCTAACCCCTACGATTCTTTGATTCTGTGATTCTGTGATGACATAGGGTCTAATTCTGAACTTCTAAGATACTCTAAAACAATTATTAACAGAAGTATTTTGTTCATCTACTTTCTTAATTGAGACCTGCATTTTAACATCATAACAACAAATATAACTGAACGGTTCAGGAAAAGCTTACAGACTGGCACGTTGACGTATGTAGCATTACCTACCTAGAGGGCAGATGAAGTCCACAGTGGTAATATCTTCTTTTTCATTTCTTCTCTTCATTAACTGAAGTTCAGTAGGAAGTTATTCACTTTTGTCATTTAACTGTTCAAATTATATTTGATTTCTGGTTCTTCTTCCCACACAAATAAAAAGATCAAATATATTTTTTGCAAGGGCACATTCAAAATTTGCCTGCAAGAAAACATTTTCCTGTCAAGTCTTTCTATAAAACTTAAAAGGCCTTTTTAATTATTATTTTAGTGCTATCTGTAGAATTATTATTTTGTTACTTGATAATGGCTATAAAACAATTTTTCATTTTTATCTTCAATTTTTGAATGTGATATTCAGAAACTAAATAATATGGAAAATAAATATGAATATGAATGAATGTGAATATATATGAATAAATATGGATGCAAAGGACTATACTCTGATATATGAATATCTCTAGCTGAACTTCTGCTCTTAAAGACTCTAGTCTTAACAGATTGTGTTTTATTGCCCACCATGTAAATTAAAATCAAACCATCAGAAACATTCTCACTTTCCAGTATTATCTATATGAGAAAGTAATCTTTTTAGAATTCACAGTTTTTCCTCAGGGATTTAGGGTGCAAGGACATGCAAAATCACAGTTAATGTATAAATACTGAAGATGTGCAAACTCAGTTATAAAATATTGCTGTTCTTCTGAAGAAAGCAAAGATTGTTTGCCCGCTGCTGTCCAAATGTAAGTTTTAGGGAATGTATCTTAAAAGATTAAATTAAACTAATAAAGTCAGATTTTTCTTGAACTCGGGCTTCTTTTATGAAGACTAAAGAATAGAGAAACTTTTCTCATGATTGTAAACACAACTTCTATCCAAAACAGAATATTATCTAAATTTCTTTTCCTCCTGAAGTTCACACCAAAAAGCTTTTTCCTTATGTGGGTCACATATCTTTGGTTTTCATTAATATTTTTGTCTTTCACTATATAGAGAGCTGCAATTAGAAAATTAGCACTTTGCCACTATTTGCAGTCAGGCTGCAATGAACCTGACAATGTGCTTGGGGCCTCTGAACAGGTTTGTGGTTTAGGACGTTCTTTTGTATTTCAGCTGCTTCAAAATTGAAGCTCAGATAATTGCTCTTTCACTTAATCCAAATGGACTAAAATGTGCTTGCCAGTTTTAGGAAACTATGTTGCACCTTCCACCATAGCAATATTAATTGTCTACTGCAATCCTTTTGTAAATAAGTAAATCATGTTCTGCAAAGGCCATAATATGGAAGGATAGCATCCTGTTTTGCTAGTTCATTTTGCAGCTGCCAAAACCATGCATGCATATTTTATAGTCATGTTGCATGCACAGATCCAATTATTTAAATGACTAAGTACCTAACTGTGAACATAAATCATGTATTTTAGGGTCTCTGCATACTAGTGAACCTCAGACATAGAGAGACATGAATAAATTCAAAAGGTGTTTCATTTGTTCCTAGGGAAAGCTGAGTGAAACTGTTTCTATTTGTTCTTAATAACACAAATTTTGTGTAGTATAGAACTGATCAATCTGGGTTAAAATCATTGGTAAAATCCCCATTGATTCAAATGACTCTGAAAAAAGTCATTTTGAGATTAAAAGTAATGAGTAATTAGCTCAATTATTAATAACATTTGCTTTGTAAGAATCACCCAACTTTTCTATTTGACTAAATTTATTTGTATACTAACTTGTCCTCAGTGGGAAGGATATGAATTTCATTTTCTAAGGGAAGCTCTTCACTGACTCTCTTCACTGAAATGAATTTGTCTTCCCATTCTAGCAGTGATCAAAAATGACATTTTCTGTCAGTCTTCATGAAAATCTCTGTTTTGGACACTACTATCTTTACAAAATTTTCTGAGAAAAGTGAAGTATGATTCACAACAGGGTTTGACGTGTCTTTCAAGAGATTGCCACCACTGAAGTTAATAGTCTTAATGGTCGTGGAATAGAAACATCTGTCTCCCATTGAAGAAGTCTCAAACTTCCATGTTTGTTTCATTAGAGAGAGCATCCAGACTGAACTTCTCTATTTATAAGAGCCTGTCTGCAGTTGAAACATAATAGATCTGCCACTTTCTCTAAATTATATGATAAACCAAAGAGATAAAAATGTATACTTGCTTCTTATTTATTTCATCTTCAAATTATTTTAAAGCATGAATTATAACACTATCATCTTCTAAAAACAAAATACTAGAAATCCATTAGCTATCTACTACAACTCAGTGCTTCATTAAAATGGGACATTATACAATGCCATTATTATTATCTTGTTATTATTATTATTGTATAAACCTATATTAAACCTTGCGTGTGTATAAATTTCAAATCATTCTATTCCTCCAGTGTTCATACAGCTTTAATTTTCCTATCCTTCTCTGCCCATTAACACTAAAAATGTTTATTCTGTTAGAATTATTATAGAACATGGTTATATACAGGATTTATACAGACTGCTGTCCCAATCCTTTGCTTGATACATTTCTAGGTGATATGCAAGATGTTGAACAGTTTTCATCAAATGGATGTGAGATTTTAGAGCTTAGTTTTGTGAAAGAACTTCAAAACACTAAGCATGATAAATGACACCTGATTACCAAATCTTCTCTCTGACAGAAAGCTTCTATGCGGCAGAAAGAATCTTGCTAAATTTATACAGATTGTTCTCATCTTATTGCATAACGTTTTGTCCCCTTATTCTGACCATCAAATGAGCACCAGATAAAGCCTCTCCCCAAAACAGACCTAGAGAAGATCAGAGTAGAATTATGCTAAACACAAGGATGAGAATGACAAAGACTGCAGGAAATGAGGAGCCAAGGCAGTACAAGAAAATATCGGAAGTGCAGACAATAACCAAATGATAGAGAAACAGTTGATTATCATTTGTCATATCTATTAAAAAAAAATGGCACATTAAAAAATATGAGGAATTTAGAATAATAAAAAGAGAGAGGCTAAAGCAGCTAGACTCATGGGAATATCAGTGCTCTGCAAACAGTGGGGTTGAATGAGAGTCTCCCATGTTTGGGTCACATTATTACCCATGCTCTATACCCAGTGTTTCTGACTGAAAGTTTTCTAACAGACTGAAGGAGGCAGAGACTTGATTTTAAGTTTTCACAGTCCAGAAAACAGAGAAAAAGAAAGAAAAGAAAAAAAAAAAGAAAAAGAAAAAGAAAAAGAAAAAGAAAAAGAAAAAGAAAAAGAAAAAGAAAAAGAAAAAGAAAAAGAAAAAGAAAAAGAAAAAGAAAAAGAAAAAGGGAAGGAAGAGGAAGAGGAAGAGGAAGAGGAAGAGGAAGAGGAAGAGGAA
>JAPSGF010000005.1:5828573-5886957 GCA_035772895.1 Perdix hodgsoniae | reverse complement strand
GAAGAGGAAGAGGAAGAGGAAGAGGAAGAGGAAGAGGAAGAGGAAGAAAGAAAAAAATCTAACAGTCAAACCTCACTTCTGTTTTTCATCTACTGGAAAGGTTTTGTTCAGCTAGCCTTAGTAAGTAATACTGACAGAAATAAAAGGTATGGTAGAAAGAATGCATCTAGAAACAGCGGGTGAACATTCAGCAAAGACAACCTTGCATCAAACTTTTTCATCTATAAACTTTCAGGTCAGGTGAATTAGATCTTAACAGGCACCCTTAGTTTAATGAGATGATGCTTCACTTCATTGTAAAAATATGCATAAAATATAGTTCACTTAATCATCGACAAAAAGAAGGAAATAATACACCACTTCCATAGAGTTCATTCAGTAATTTATCATTAAATATCTAGACTGCCCCCCTTCTATTTGAATATACTACCGTACTGGCAAAGCAGCAGGCAGGAATCATTAGATCTTAACAGAGTTTTCCAAAGGGAAACATTTATTGCACTCAAAGCATTTGTTACTACATTTACCATAAGAGGTTTCTGTCTAGTATGTATTTTGCACTAAGCAGCTTTACAACATTTCATCAATTGAAACCACATTTTATCTAAGAACACATAGAATTAGAGAATGTGAGTTTTTTTAGCCAGTAGAAGAGAAATAAAAGATCCAGCCAAGGGACTTTATGGTGATTTAGAATGATTAGAGGGACAACTTAAATTCATATACATGGGGAAAACAGCTCTGTTGCCTGCAGATTAATCTTAAGGAAGAAGATTCTCTTCATGTTTTACATCACACTAAAAGCACATGTCCTATTGAAATAGAACAAATAGAAATTTTGTATAAATATCATATAAGTCAATATCCCAAATAAATTTCACATATGAAGGCTTTTATTTTTACTATTTACATCCCTCAAGACAAAAACCAACCAAACATAAACAACAAAAATTGTTGTGTTTTTTTTTTAATCATATCTTTCGTCATGACCATATGGAGAACAGTTTAAAAGAAGGACCTAATTTCTCTTGCTCTCTAGCTTGGAATTATGGGACTTGTGATAAATAACAGAAATGCATTTCAGCCCTTCTAGGATTTCCTTTTATTGACATAGGGTAACTCAAGAATAGAATAGAAGATATAAGTTCTGTATTGCTGTTATGTCCTTCATATTATCTTATGAGGTAAAAATCACCCAAATCTCTCTCGAGTTTCCAGATTAACACTATAGGCATGTTTAAGAACTATTATAATTGAATTGGCTTGATGCCATAGACATTTTTAGTGCTTGAGAAAGGTGATATTGACTAGACTGCTTGTCTCAGAGTATATGATTTTTGAGGCTGTTGTAATTAATTGGTTTTACAATTAATAACATGTTGCAGCAGCCACATAGATCTGTTGTCCTCCAGATGACCAACATATAAAACATGTTCAAGGCAACAAAAAAAAGCATTCATGCAGAGGTTATGGGAGGCACTGTTCTGTTTATTAGATAGCACACCCAAAGTAGGGTAAAAGATATTGTAAAGCAAAAAAAAAAAAAAAAAAAAAAAAGAAAAAAAAAAAAGAAAAAAAGAACAACCTCCATTTTAATTCCAGGATTCATCCAGTACAAATAAAGACAGTGAAAT
This sequence comes from Perdix hodgsoniae, assembly GCA_035772895.1. Classification (NCBI taxonomy): domain Eukaryota; kingdom Metazoa; phylum Chordata; class Aves; order Galliformes; family Phasianidae; genus Perdix; species Perdix hodgsoniae. The sequence goes on along the minus strand of JAPSGF010000005.1, from coordinate 5,885,323 downwards.
GACCTCAGGTGATGACACGGAATCTGACCTATAGACTGAAAAACATTTTTTCTTATCTACCAAACAGAATACTGTTTTTACACCTGACAGTTTCAGGCATTAATGTACTGCAATCATCAGTCATCACCATCAATCAATGATTTAAATGGTAGGCAAGAATTTGGTTAATACTTTTGTACTTGAGTGATTTTGTTCATACACAAGTGCCCTTGTAATCAAATCTGAGTCATGTTTTCTAATGGCAAGTAGGATACTTCTTTTCTGACAGATGTTGTGTATTTTGCACAGAAATAGATTTCTCAGTCTGAGGGGAAAGAAAATCTATCCAATAGTTGCATAAAAGTCAAATATGAAACCATCAAGTGATGCTGTCATACAGCCTCAACGTTCAGAGGAACAGCTGGAATTCAGAGGAAGGTTAACTTCACACTCATCAAGAACTTCAGAGAGAAATTAGGGAACTAGATTGAGACTTCTACTTCTTATAGTTGTATTGCTCTGCTTGGAACAGGGAAGAAGATAGAGCACGGAATGCTTTGGAAGGTTTTCTTTACCCAACTGGCAGAAACCCAGACAGCACAAAGAGCAGAAGCAAGATGATTTTCAGTACTTTCTCTGTTTGCTTACGTAAAGGCAAAATTGCAAGAAAATCTACTTTCCGCCCTTTAGCCTCTACTTTAAAGGCATTTGGTGCAGAACTGGGCAACTTGTTAGCCAGAGTTAAAAACACCTCTGGTGAGCATATAGAAACAGTTTGTAATGGTCAAATATTACAATCCCAACATGAACTAAGAAAATTTCATGATCCCAGCTTACTCAACTATATCAAATTTAGCCTCAGAGCATCACAAGACCCTGTCATGGTGGCTAGCTCCTGCAGAGACCAGGTGAAGGTGAGAACTCTAGTTAGAGTCAGGAGTAAAACAGAAGTAGCACAACAGTAGCTATCTATAAATAAAATAGACAGAGGATTGGGAACTTGCTGACTTTTAGTTTATTTTCAGGACTGCTACCCTGCACAAAAATAACAGTTTAGGATGTATATTTGTACACTTCTGACTGTGCTAAAGGACAAGAAGTGCTGATTTCAGAGAGAAGCTTTCAGGGTGGCTCAAGTGAGACCCAGGCTAGAGACTTCAGCATTATGACCTTCTCTCCCCAGTCAAAGGAGATTACAGGAGTGAAAGGCATAGCAATATCATAATCACATAATATTCTATCTTGCAGCAACCACATTTTATGTTTCTAAAGCTACCTTGTGCATTTGTATATGACTAACAGTTGTGTCCCAAATAATTTAATTTAGTGCCAAAGTGAGTTATCTTTTACCCTGTATTCTCTTCCTTGACTACCATTTGTACTACAAAAATATATAGGTTTCATATGTACATAAACAGAGAATTATGGAATCATAATTTTGAGCTGGAAGGGACCTTAAATACCACTTAGTTTCATTCCCAAGCTATGGACAAGGCTGCCACCCACCATATACAAGTTGCCCAGAGTCCCATGCAACATGGCCTTGAACTTTTCCAGGGGTGGGATTCTCTGGGCAACCTGATCCAGTGCCCAAACCCTCTATGTAAAGCATTTCTTCCTTATTTTTATCCAAATTTACTGTCTTTTAGTTTAAAGCTATTATCCACTTGCTTTATCACTACATTCCCCGATAAAGATTTCTTCTTCATCCTTCCTTCTCTTCATCTTTTCTTTCTCTTCATCTTTCCCATTTTCTATGATTCTTTTCCTGTGGGACCCATTTAAGTACTGGAAGGTCAATGTAAGGTTTCTCAGGAGCCTTCTCTTTTCCAGCTTTCTCATGAAAAATAGAAGGGAATGAGGGAAATCAGAGAAATCTAAGATTGATTTTACATCACCAAGTGAAGACAGATTTTTTGCCCTGGTCAGCCTTGTGCAGAAAAGGGTGGAAGACATTTTAACTTCTGAAAAACTTCAGAAGACATAATGAATGTGTAACAGCACACATTTTGAATCTAAAGATTTATGTACAGAATCCATTATTCTATTCTTACACAGCAATATATTTATATAGCATGCATACCTACCCATCCATTTATCTTTCTTATCTACTGTATTAGATGTTTAGTTTTATGCAACTATCATAAAGCACTCAGGAATTTAGACCTAGCATTTTACATTTTTCGGCCAGGTAGAAACAGATACAGGAACAAGAGGCAGCTTTTTGAAGTTGTTATGTTATCTATCCATCCATCTGGCAGCCAATCTACTCACAATTTATGTAAATAGTGTTGAACAAATACCTGCAGCTGTAATGCCATCTTCTCCACATAATTAAACAGAGATTTGATATAGTTTTTGAGACTAAACTTGCTCATTGTTAATTACTACTACTTATACCTTAGCTTTGCTCCCCTTCTAAGTTCACCAAGTTAAAGGACATCCTCGCTTGCAAACAATAGGAGATGAATATCAGATAATCAGAATTCAGAATAATCAGAATATCAGATAATACAAATTTTTTTTTGTTTATCTCTAAAAATGACAATAAAATCTACTGTAATAAATGACATAGGTGGACTTGATGTTTTAAACTTCAGGTGGCTCCATGATTTTAATCACCTGCAAGATAAGTTCAGATTAGTTCACAGTAATTCAAATTATTTTTGCAAGGTTAGAGAAGATGAAAACTACTTATTTTCAAAGAACCCTAAAGCAACAAAAGGAGGAGACTAAAGAAGGTGCCAAAGATTTTTCCAGAAAAGAATTTATGCAAGAAATATATCTTATTAATTATACATCCTCAAATAATAGCTGAGTATATTTAAACATTCTTTACCCCTGGACAAATAGTAAGCAAAAGACATTTGGAAATACACAAAATAGCACCGTCAATTAGAAAAAATATAATCTAAGGCAAAAAGAGTAGGTATATCCATTGAAGAATAAACTGGAATATGTTATTAGCAGTTTGAATTGCACATGCAGTGAGAGTAATACCAACCCTGTGTGGAATGCTCTAAGATATTTTTCAGTGACCCATGGGTTTTGTCCTGCGCTGGCAGTCAGCAGTGGATGAGAGAGGAGGTGTTCATGCGAGGAGAAGCCTGCTTGCCTCCACAATTAGGACTATCCTGGGACCTGTGAATGGGAATAATCCTTTCAGATTGGTGCAAAGCAGCAGGATTAAGGTCCCTATACATGTACAAGCTCAGGAGAGAGTCAGGAATGCTAAGATGAGAGGCACTTTTCTTCTTGGACACGGGCATATATAGGGTACAATGTAATTGCTGGGTACAATGCAATTATATTTCAGCAGAGTTTTGGTATGGACTCAGAGTACAGGAGCACCCTGTCCATCTGCACTGCCTGACACTTCCACAGTTTTTGGGGTCAAGGAGTGAAAGTCAGAAGTCTTGCAGAACCTAAGGGGAAGTTTTTCCAGAAAACACACATCAGGAAGTGTGAAGCTCACAATATTCTGGTGGAAGAAGTTAGTTGTGAACTAATATATATATCTGGGTCTAAAGGAAAGAGAGTAGTTCATTCAAAATACATGGACCTAATATTGTATTGGGCTTGTCTGCCATTACCTTGCATTGCCTTGCCATGGTAAAGTATTAAAAATATGCAATAAATCACATGTTTAGACTATTCATGTATTTATGTGTCCTTCCTACTGTTGATAAGAAGATTCACTCTTTTTTTGCATGTTAATCTGATGGAAGTATGATGTATCAAAAAAACCTCTTCAGAGATGGTTCGTCTCACACTTCTCCTGCAGCATCATAGAAATGTTTCTATTTTTTCTTGTCCAAAGACAAAAGAGCAGCCCCCTACGAACCTTTGGAAGGGTGGAGGAGAGACTTCAGGATCAAAATGTTATCTGGTTACATTGGCAGAATTTTAGTATTTTAAGAAAGGAAAAGAGAGAACAATTGCACTAAGTTTATAATAAATTCTTCACTAATAAATACTTCACTTGAAGTTCATGCACTGAGATTAAAATGAAAGTAAGCCAACACACTCGGTGCATCTTATTTTCTGTTTTTCATATCAGATTCTGCAAGTAAAGAGATATTAAAATTCATCACGGTGGAAATTCACAGATTCTCTGAACAAGCACAGCACAATGAATGAATGGGCAGTTGTTATGGGGAAAGAGAACATAATTGTCATGAAAGAAGTGTTGAGATCAATTCACAGATTTTATAACAAAGCTCTCTCTATTTGAATGGGCAAAAGGCATGAGACTACTCAACACAGAGTGACTTCATAGGGTCAAACAGGATATAAACATGTTAGCACTTTTAACAGCCTGAGCTCTTGAAGAAACTAGGCTTACGTCATTGTGCAGGTTATACATCTGTCTATCCATCTCTCCTGAGCAGCTTTGAAACTATTAGAAGTTTCCATCCAAATTTCATAACATTGTAGCTCTCAATCAAAATAAATTATTTTGAGCTTTTTGGATACAGCTGCTGCCTTACACAAAATAAAAACTGTTTTTTGCTACTACAGAAAATAAATAAATAAATGAGTAAATGAATGAAAAGTCAGATTTGGAAGTAGCCACTGAAGTGACATTCAGAGCTAGCCACTGGAGAATTCACCTGTGCAAGAGATCCAGGAATCTGGGCTTCCTCAAGCAATAGGTATATATCATCTAGCAGATAACAGATTTTCTGCAACCAATCATACGTTTTAAAAGTTACATTTGGATAGTTTAAATGCCAAATGTTAACCGTCCCTGCAAAGCAGAATGTGAGACACTGCAGTTACCAATTCTGTCCAGAGAAAGGTCCACATGTTCCAGTATCCTTCTTCCTACAGTGTCAAATAATGGATGCTGAGGAGGATTATAAAAATTAGGCAGATGATGATACTTTTCAAACATGTTCATCTGTTGTCCAACGACCTGTGCTCTGGGGATTTCCTAGGTGACTACGCTACAGTGTAAGATTCACCCAATCTCTTTGCAGAGGTCTGCCACCAGAGCTCAGCCTAGGTTCACAGAATCACAGAATGGCAGGTGTTGGAAGGAATATCAAGAGATCATTGAGTCCAACCCTCCCTGCTAAAGCAGGATGCCTACCATCCTACAATAGGTGGCACAGGTAGCTATCCGCCAGGTCTTGAATATCTCCATAGAAGGAGATTCTACAACCTCTCTGGGCAACCTGTTCCTGTGCTCCATTAACCTTACCTTATAGTTCTTCTGCATATGGAACTTCCTATGTCCAAGTTTTAGGCTGTTACTTCTTGTCCTATTGCTACACACTACAAAGAGAAACCTGGCCTCATTCATTTGCTTCCCACCTCCATTTAGATACTTATAAACATTAAACATACCCTCTTCAATCTTCTTTTCCCCAGGATGAACAGACCCAGGTTACCCAGCTTTTTCTCATATGGGAAATGCTCCAGGCCCTTAATTATCCTTGTAGCCATCCACTAGTTGTCTTTACAGTCTGCAGTTCTGATCTATTTTAGAAATCTGTTTTAGGATCAGGTGAACTGAACCCTAACTGGCCCATTTTCTCTCTGCCAACTGTGAAGGGTACTCAGATGTTTGGCTCAGATGTCATTTGAAAAGATGCCACCATCTATTATGCTTAATAACTCTATGTGTATACTTTCTCAGTACACAATACTAATAACAATAAAACTATTGATTTCACAGCTCCCATGACAAAGAATTTCACAGTTTAATGGAAGGACTTCATTTTACTTGTTTATCGGTTTGCCTTGGGCAGAGGAACAGAGGAGAAAAATGAGATAATATTAACATGATAATGATTTCAGCATAATAATTAGTTCATCAAGGGTTCTAGTCATACTAGAAAAAAATTGAAGATTCTTGGAACAAGTCAGTGACATATCAACTGAAGAGATGAGACTTAAAGATAAATGTTAATTAAATGATAATTATTGATTCTAATATCACTAATTATTATAATATGACCACTTTTTTCTTTTTCATTTCCACTTCAGCAGCAAGACTGTTTCATAGAGTTTGTCCTTAAATACACACACACACACACAAAAAAAAAAAAAAAAAAACACAAAACACTTTGACTTCATTAAATGGATTGGGGCAGGAGAAAATATTTTCTAATACCTTTACCATAAACTCATTAAAAAATCCTCAGAATATACAGTAGACATAAGAAAAAATAATGTAGTTGGGAAATAGGAAAAGTATTTCTAGTATGCTTCCATTTTTTTTACTGTAAGCAACATGGCTGAATGCTGTTTAAAGGAGATGAAAATACAGAAGGAGTTTAAGCAATTTGGCAATTTGTGCTGTGATGAGGGATCCATTTAATAGTTACCATTTTGGGAGCTAAAATCAAGACTTACAAGAACTAAAACCTCCGTGGTTACCCTCCCCCAAAGATGGAAAAGGGAGATTGAACTGTTTTATTTCTTCACATGTACCCTATTCCATATAATTTATTTAGTTTGAATGTTGTAGTAGTCTTATCAGTGGGTTGTTGGTGTATGTGTTTATATCAATCTAGATTTGGGCTTGTGGCACAGACAATTTGACAAATAGAAGTTTGATTTAGTATTCAAAAAAAAATTTGTTTTTCTCTATTTTACACTGAAGATATGAAGCAATTTTTATTATAGCTATATCATTTCAACCACTTATGTCATAGAAGACTCATTTGTGTACTATGTAAACAAAATGCAGAGTGATAATAACACCCTTGCTTTGCAACACACCACCACACCTGTCATATACATTAAATGCTACTTGCAAAATCCTATTTTTGTTGGCTCTTCAGTGTAGCTTTAACATTTGCTGTTTTATCATGAATCTCCTTTAACGAGCTTGCCAGCTTTCTGACCGATCGCAAGTGCTCACCCATCATAGTGCTATAATCAGTGAGGAAAAATAGCAATTCTTTGAGGTCAATGGGATTTTTTTTTACTGTTTGCGTACTGATATCTAACAGGAACTCCTGGACCTGTTGCTAGTATACCTGAAAGGAAAAGCCTCCATGTACAAATTTTAAGGAGATCAGTAGTGTAAATTCTTTAAATACAGAGTTGCTAAGCTCAGAGGATGTCTTGCTAAACATAAGAATCTTCATCCTACATCTTAGCATTCCCAACATTTCAGTTAATTCTCAGCCCTCATTACTCAGCAATAACAAAGTTTCTCTTTTTCAGACTAAGAAAACATCCAAATAACCCATTTGTCCTGTGGCTACATTTTCTGTTACTTTAAATCTTCATATCTCCTCATGGAGATAGATTTTGTTTGCTTGTTCTCTTTTGTTGTGCTGATCAAAGGAAAGACTGCTCCTGATATATACACCAAAAACTTTTTTGTGTTCACAAAATACATCTGAAAATCACTGAATGTACTGGACAGATGCTTCTGCAGTGGTTATGCACTGATAAGCAGTGATGGGTCCCATTACTGACTAAAAGTGCAGACTCAGGTTGCAATTAAGACACATTTAACTGTGCAATGTCTCAATTCCTTGATTCACTTGCTGATTAGACATAGATGTTTGCTGGCATCTGAGATTCCCTAGGGATGTGGGAGGTACCACAGCAGATCTCTCCAGTATGACAGCTGATGAAATACAGAATGGCATCTCACAGCACTAGGCAGATCCAAGGTCCCAGTCAGTAAAAAGTCTAAAGAGGTAGTCAGTAGAGCATATGAAAGCACATATATATATATTTATATATTTGGATAATCTAATTGCATTCTAAGCTTGATGGCTTGATGTCTATATACAAGCTTACAGATGCCTAATATTATAATGAAATTTTCTAATATTTCTAATTCAATGCGATTCTCCATGATTTGGACCAGTGTCCATCTACTACCAAAAGTCAAGCAGGTGAGAAAAATTCTAAGATTAGTCCTACTTAGTCCTTCATCTTAGCAGCACATCTACACTGTATTTTACTAACAGATCTATTTTCTGAATATGATCTTAATTTTACTTTTCAAGAGAGGGTACTTTCCCCTCTTTGAATGGGTTACAAAGACAACAAGGTTATAAGGAAGTATCCCAAGGAAAGAGAGCAAAGAGGAAGTTTCATCCTTCCTACAGTATATTAACTCCAACCTAAGAATCCGTGCATCTTTTTTTTTTTTCTCTGCAGGTTCCAACTTCTGAACAGCTGGTGTGGCATAGGTATGCAAGGAATGAGAGAAGATCAAGTAGTTCTGAGGCAAAACAGATTCAAATCGTACCTGTAGTCACCTGGGGTGCAGAGCAGAAGCTGGATAAGTATCAAGAATGCATCTGGGAAACAGAGGATGGGAAAGGAATGGGATTTGATACCAAGATCCAGGGTGAGAAGGGTATCAGCACACAATGGATAATGTGGTGTCATTTCAAAGATAACACTATTACAAACACTTTCCTATTCCATTTGCCAAGTAGCAATCTTAAGTTAACTTTAACCACCATCATTTGAGTTACATAACCCAAGGTAAAACTCCAGCAAATAAATAGCGCTTTTAAGTTTTCACATGATTTCACTGACATGGCTAAAAATGCTTTAGTTAAATATCATTAAGAACATAAGGGCTCTTTGCTTTCTTCTTCTGTGAAGTTAAATCACAGAATCAAGAATCACCAAGGTTGGAAAAGAATCTCCATTATCATCCAATTCAACCATCCACTAACCATCAATCTTTCCCCACTAAACCATGACCCTTAGTACAACAGCTGAACATTTCTTGAAAACCTCCAGGAACAGTGACTCAACTACCTCCCTGGGAAGCCCATTCCAGTGCCTGACCACTTTTTCAGAGAAGAAATTTTTCCTAATATCCAACCTGAATCTCCCTTGGTGACATAGGAGGCCATTCCGTCTAGTCCTACTCCCACCTCACCACAGTCTTATTTCAGGTGATTGTAGAGAGCGATAAGGTCTCCCCTGAGCCTGCTGTTTTCCAGACTAAACAATCCTAGTTCCTTCAGCTTCTCCTCATAAGACTTGCGCTCCAGATCCCCCAACAGTTTTGTTGCCCTTCTCTTAACATGCTCCAGAACCTCAATGTCTTTTTTTTGTACTAAGGGACCCAAAACTGAGCATAGTACTTGAGGTGCAGCCTCACCACTGCTGAGTACAGAGGGACGATTACTTCCCTGCTCCTCCTGGCAATGCTACTTCTGATACAAGCCAGGATTAGCCTTCTTGGTCATCTGAGCATACTGATGGCTGATGTTCAGCTGAGTGTTGACCAGCGCCCCAGGGTCCATTTCTTCTATACAGTCTTCCAGCCACTCTGACCTGAGCCTGTAGCATTATCTGAGGTTGTTGTGGCCAGAATGCAAGACACAACACTTGGTTTTCCTGAGCTTCATTGCACTGGCCTCAGCCCAGCTATTCAGCCTGTCCAGATCCTTTAGGACAGGCCTCAATACCAATTCCTGGGGAACACCACTTGTGACCAGTTGCCACCTGGATTAAAATCCATTCACCACCACTCTTGGGGCCCAGCCATCCAGCCAGTTCTTTACCTAGTAAAGAGTGTACCTGCCCAAGCCACAGCCCGCAAGCTTTCAGGAGAACGCTGTCTGGGTAGACTAAGTCAGCAGCCTTTCCCTCATCCACGAAACAGGTTACTTGATCATAGAAGATCAGGTTGGTCAAGCATGGCCTGCTTTTCACCAGTCCATGCTGTCTGGGTCTGATTCCCTGGCTGTCCTGCACATGCCATGTGATCTCACTCAAAGACTGTAAGTTTCATGTTAGTTTTTAAGTTATTGCAAACAACCACCATCATTCCTCCCCAAGTCACTACTGAATGTCTCCTCATGCTCCGTTACTCCATCCTGCTTTGTGAAGCGAAGGAGCACTTCTGTTAATACATCAGCTTCTTGAACTGATAAATACAATATTAATTTAGCTTTTGTTTAGTGTTGTGTAGGAGTTGCAAAGACATTTAGCTCGTGTCCAAACCAGCAGGCTGTTCCAGATTTGATTACCAGTCTCCACATTCTCAACAGCCATTCATACTAGTTTTTCTAATGTGTACAGTCATGTAAGCCAGCAATAAACTCTGAGATGCTGCATATTTATTCCTATTTTTCACAGTTTATTATCCTGACATTTCAAATTGCTCTGCTTAAACTTTGATAAGTGTTGTATGATAGAGAAATCAAACTTTTATGTAAGAAATTTCTTCATTTAAATGTCAAAATAGATATAAAAATAATTGTAAAGCCATATATGGCTCTTTCTAAATATTCTGTGCAGAGGCTGACTTTGGAAGGAAAGCCCTGCTCAGCATCCCCTCCTTGTGTTTGAACTTCAGTTTCTAAAACTGGTCTTCCCTGCTGTATTTGAGCATTTATTATATCTTGAATGTAATTCATACGATGTATAAATTACTCTTTCCTCTTTTTCTCCCATGTCAAAGGCTATTTAAATACAAGTTGGAGCATGTAAAACCAAGTCTTGCAGGGGGCATCTGTAAGCATATACTCTTTACCTGATCTTTTTATAACTCCATTCCTTTTCACAGAATCACAGAATCACAGAATCACCCAGGCTGGGAGGGACCTCAAGGATCATACAGTTCCAGCCCCCCTGCCTGGCAGGGCCACCAAACATACACATTTAGATCAGGTTGCCCAGGACCCCTTTTCCCTCATATTCCCTGGCTTGTGTCCATATACTAACTGCCTCACTCCCAGTATAGTCATCCTAAATATTTGTTTCCTGTGTAATCCTTTTCTGCATGTATCAACTATTCATATAATTATTATTTTTATTACAGTAACTCTTTTTTTTTTTTTTCCTGCATTTCTCTTTCCTATCAAGATCCTTTGATCTTCTTTCTTTTTGTATTCCTCTGGCTAAAGGCACCTTCTCTCCCATGCCCACACTCTTCTGGCTGACTTTTTTCCCCTGCAGCTCATTCCTAGGATTTTTCTTCCTTTCAAGTTCCTTTGTTCCTATTTTCTGCTAATCCCCTGGTCCCCTGCTTGCACTCACCACCACATGTTCTTCAGTCCCTTGCTGTTTTACCACATCTCGTTCAGAAGACTGATAACGCAATTTTAAGTGAAACTAAAACTTTAATATTATTCTGATCCCTCTTGGATTTGGGCTTGTGAATAGAGCTACAAGCAGGATGGGAAGGAAAGAGAAGGAAAGTAAGGAAAGGGAAGGAGGGATAGGAGGGGGACCAGCTGAAGAGAGACAGAAATGCAAACTTGATAGAAGTTAGCAGTCTGTTTATTTCCCAAATTGTGTCCACTCAGCTGGGTAGCAGAGAAATGTGAGCCACCAGATGTGCGCCTATAACACTGCTGTCAGCAAGAGCTGCTTGAGCAGGCTTTGGCCAGAACACAATGTGGGACATTGTTGCCTTTCTCTGCAGCCAGGGTGCATCCCAGCAATTTTGCAATGCAAGAACTTGGAAGACAGAGCATGATAAGTAAAGAAATAAAAGAGCTGTCTTTTTATGTGGATGAGCATCGAGGGAAAAGACAACAAATGTTAAAGTAACAGAAAAGAGGTTGTCTACCTTGCTTAAGGGAAGCCAAAGATTTAGTGATGAGTAACGATAGATCCATAACAGAAGCAGCTGAACAGAGCTGAACCAAAAAGTCTGAGTCTGCATGGCCATAATTCTGCAGTGCCCTAGCTGTACTCTCAGCACTGAAGGCAAATGCAGCTTCAGGCCAGCATCCCACATTTCTGTTCTCCTACTCCTGGTTTTACCGTAGTTGGAGCATCCCCTTAACCAAATCCCAAATCCAGTATGTCTGTGATTTGCAAACAGTACTTCTAAGTTTCTAGATCTTGTTGTATGGCCATGTTCAAGAATCTATAAGATAATAGATAAGCTTGTTGTTGTATAAAATGTTATTCTGTACTGGTGGTAAAATCAGTGTCCCCAAAAACAAAATGCCAAACAAGAAAGGAAGAAGTCCCTGTTTCATTTAGGCTAGTGAACAATAAAGATGAGAATATGACCCCAAAAGGGGCTTAACTCCTGTGCAAGCACTACTTAGATAAGGTATTAAATTTATTTAACAAAATTCAGACAGAAAAATTATTCATCTGTTATTCTTTTCAAAAATTTGTCCCACTGTGTTACATGGGACATAATTAACAAAACATTACAGTGTGTTTCAGTGGAGCCAGCTATGTGCAATTTTCTCCAAAGTGTGATTAAAGAAATGATTGGAGGGCAAATGGAACAGCTTTTACTGAGACAGCTAACAATGAGACACATTGGATTCTTATTATCTGCTATTAGCTTTGGCTTTCAGGTAGGAGAAAAAACACATTTTAGGATTCTTTCATTGTGCTATTTGAATAACTCCCAAAACATGCCAGTTACTGAGAAAGTTGAATATTTGTTTTATTTTACTTAATATTTTCGCAAAAATATGGAGTCTATGGAAAGCTACTCCAAAAGATTTTTTAAAAGGAAGAAATCTGTGCATACTGCACAAAGGATAGAAGCATTAGTAATGCACGGAGATGGAGTTAATGGCCCAATTTAGAACTTCAAAGCTGGGTTTTATTTTTGACATTGGAGTGGGATGCTTGTAAAACCTTTGGCAAGTCTCATACAGCTTTCAAAATCCCTTACCTGGACGAACCTGTATACTTACCATTTCTGAGGCTTTGTCCTTTTTCAGCTTCCATTTTGAATGAAGTGTGAATTTACTACTGTATACAGACCATTGGTGTCCCAAATATTATTGGAGGATAGTGTGCTGGTACAGGAACCCAACCTAGTCTTCCATGTGGCAGTGTTTGTATTTTATTTTAAGATGACCAGTAAATTAATAAAATTTCTAGGTGGCATGAAAAGCTTTATTTTTCTTTCTTGAATAAGAACTTAACATTCTTGGAAGAAACTCATTCAGAGCCAGAAAATGCTGCCTCTCAAAGTGGCACCCTCTAACTCCTACCAAGTCAGAGGAGTGAACCTCTGCCACTCAGGTCTTTCACAAGTCTCTGCTCTCAGCCCCAGGCTGACCCAGCCTCACAGCACTTAAAATGAACCCATCTGTGGCACTGTGCACCAGGCATCTCCTGTTCCTGCTCTAGATACCATCATAACACAAATAGTGACGAATGCTCCATGCAAGCTGTGGTGTGATTCCTGCTTGGAGTGCTAAAAGCTTTTTGCTTCTTCTCTTTATTCTAGGAAATGAGGATGCCCAAAGTGTTATTCTAGATGACTGACTCTCTATTACACTCTTCTTTTGTGAGGACACTTACTTGTTCCTTTCTGCTTTCAAATTTCAGCTTTCTATTTTTCCTTCAATTTACTGTCTGTATAGTACTTTCTGCTTAAATGAATGCTTTTGTAACTATCTGAGTAAAACTCTATACCGATTATAGGCCTGTAGGGTTAAGAACATTTTCCTTGGTGAAGAACTGAATATTATTTCCTACTGTAAGCACACTTGAAATTGGCATTAGGAAATTAAAACAATTTAATATGTGGCACTGAAGAACCTGTCATGTTACTACAGTTAAGAGCCACCAAAAAAAAACATCTGCCTCTTTTTAACACCTCAGCCCTTCTCCCGAAAATGGTTTTGATCACCTCATTTCCCTGTCCTGTTAATGAGCTCAATCTTCAGTACACAAATGCAGATTAGACCAATAAGTGATTTTTGGTCTCTATTTGCCTCTTCAAACATTTTTCAGCTAATTCTTGGGTTACCCCTGCAGACTGCAATATAAGGAATAGTGCACAAACTTCCCAAATAGATGTTTTTGATGCAACAAAGTGTTACAGAGAAAATGAGGCAGCTATAGATGTGTTAATTTTTGCTGAGTGATGCCAGTTTTCATCTGCTGAGTCCAACATCTACTGATGACTGCTAAGGGCTTTCTTAGAACTAAATATGTACAATAGATCATGTGCAACCTCTGGTTTAAAACTGGGAAGAAAGATACATGATTAAAGGAAAGGCAGGTGTTTTGGTGTGACAACTAATTTCACATCTTCATCGTGGACCAAATTCACACCCACATGTATTTTAGATTTTAATTTGATTTGCATCGTCTTCAGCATTTGCCCATAGCTACAGATCTCTAAGGGGAGGGGAAAAAAAAATGAATTCTTGATAAGAAAAAAACGCTTCCACACAGGTCAAACCCATCAGCCAGCTCCTGGGTCAGAAATCACATCTACGTAGATGGTTCTCTACCACTTATCCCTCCATTTCAAAGCCTACTGATCATTTATAAAACTGCCTGCTTTCTGTTAAAATAGCCAGCAGTAGTAGAGCCACTGGGCTTTGATTTGCTCTTGCAGGGAAGGCTCAGGTCTCAGTTCCCACCTTTGATGTTTCCTGTACTACTAATGACTACTGTGGAGCTCCTCTCTGTGGGAGCTATGACACAGAGAGCCATTTCACTACTGCTGTAAGACATATTTAGTTGAGTTCCTTGACTATATATAACAGTAAAAGAATAAGCTCAGATAAAGTAAGGCATATAATTATATCCAGATTTCAGAAAACATTTTCTACTAGTCTACATTAAAAAAAAATAATACACCTGAAAAAACCACACTGGTTTAATAAAAGAAAGCAGCAGAAATCACTTGATATTCCAGTCCATTATGTATGGAGCCAGTAAGTACTACAGAACCATTCTCTAAGATTAGTGTATAAATTAAAACAAAGGAGGACATATTACAACATCTGATTTAGATTCAAGTTATAAAGACTTCTTTATGAAATAATTTCTGAAAAGCTCCCTTTTTATGTTGGTAATCTTGACAGTTATTAACTTCTTGTCATCTCCCATAATGGAGAGAAGTTTACAAGAGTTTTGTGGGGAAAAAACAAACAAACAAACACTGACTTCCGACAGGAACACTTTCTTACATGTGACAAAGTCAAATATTTTTCTTCCTTACACAGCCTTTGCTATCACTTAAATCCTTTACCAAAACAGACCTAGAAGTGCGGAGTTTTCACAAATCAACAAGAACCAGACAGTTTTTCAGAACATCTTGGAGCTAGTTTTAGGTGCCAAATTGTACTCACATTTGAAAATTTTATTCAAAACTTCTTCATAGCAATTTAGCCCTATCATCTCTTGGACACTTTAGACCATGTGGTTTTGCTGACACATCTTGAGAATGCTCTTACATTACATAGATACTCTTGAATCATTATTTTCCTTTCATTCCATATGGTCTAGGTGCCCTTGACATAATTTAAAAATACAGCGTAGTAGCACAGTTTAAGATAAACCACTACCAATAAGCCAAGCAATTTAAAATCCCATATCCCCTTCACCTCTGAACAAATCTGAAAAACTTACAGTTCTTTTCAACATTCCTGGAAGTGAAAAGAAAGACGAATGCAGCAATGTGTCTCAAGTAATCTTTTGAAATTATACTTTTGCCATTCAATAGCAAAGTAGTTGTTTAAGCTATTTAATCAATAATGTTGTTGTATCATGGATAACGAGTTGCAGAGAAAACTTTCAACTCTTTCAACTGTTGTCAGTGAATTAAAGACATACTTTTGGGTAAATATATGGTGGTGCTGTTCTGTTGTTATTTGTTGTCTCTGATTCCCTGTTCCCCCTTTAATTTCTTTTGTAGTGAATCTCCTTATAGCATCTTAAGTAACAGAAACAACTCTAGTTTGAAGCTCTCCAAGGTATTATCTTGTCCTTTTTTTTTCTTTGTGTCTATTTTTTTTTTTTTTTAATCTTCAGATTTATGTGGATTTATGTGGATTTTGTTCTTAATAGAAGTCACTGGAGCACTTAAGAGTCTGTTTACACATCAGGCTCAAAGCAACCTCTTCATGAAGTATCTCCGTGTCCTTCTGACAACAGTATTATATACCTTAGTTCTAGGAGGAAAAACAATGTTGATTACACACCAGTGTTCAGTAGCTGCTGCTAAGCAGTGCTGTACAGAGTGAAGGCCATACTCAGTGAAGGGCCCGAACACCTGAGAAGGAGCATTGTTAGGACAACTTAAATGGACTTAAACTGGCCAAAGAAATAGTCCATACCATATGAGATCATGCAGGAGAAGTTCTGAAGGGGGTTGGAGTCTGTCTGTCTTTCTTTTGCTTCTTGGTGGTCTAGCTGGGCATTGACCGGTGGGTGGTGAGCAATTGATGGTTTATCACTTAATACATGCATATATATATATATATATATATATAACTGTTATAACTGATATATATATATATATATAACTGTGTTATAACTGTTTATCTTAACAAATAGTTTTATCTCAACTCATGAGTTCTACTTTGTTGTTTTTTTCTATTCTTTCTCTCATCTCACAGGAATGGGGGGAAGTGAGCAAACTGTGTGGTGCTGTGCCACCTGCAGGTTTAAACCACAACATTTATTACAGTTTCAAGCTATCCAGCCAGCCAGTCAAACAACACAGCAGTCAGTGTTTGCATTTTTCCCTTACATTTCCTCGGAAAGAATAGTGGAGAAGAAGGCCTTCCATCACTTTGACTGGGCAGTATTTCAGTCCTTGTTTCACCCCTGAGCCACAGGTTCATGTCCACAGAACTGAACCCAACATTTTGGCAGAAAGTCAGAGTGTGACCCAACAGGTTTATAGCATATGGAAATTATATTAACACACACCATGAGCCAAATCTGTCTGCTTAATAATTATGCTGCCGCCTCCATCATTATGTTTGACCTCTTACATTAACAGTAAAGCAGGCCAAACTGTTCACTAAGAACAATTTAGCCTGCAAAATTTACTATTTATTAACCACAAAGAATTTTCAATTTGTAACTTTTTTGACTACTAACAACATCTTGAGTAACAGGAACAGGTAAACAACATTTCACTGCAAAATTATAGTACCTATTGAATATACCATGTGCTTGAAAATGTGCTTTAAAAAATATCTTCACAGAGTGAAAAAAAATTAATTCAAAATATAGTTGAGATATAATAGTAAAAACTGATTTCATTGTCATGATTAACCCATGTTTTTTGCAGACAAAACCTTTTTTGGCACTGAGATACCATTGTAAAATAAAACAAAATAAAAATCAACCAGGGTATTGCATTCAAATTTAAAGAAATTATTTCATTTCACTTCAGACATCTTAGCTGTTTGTATCATTAAGTCTTAACATTTTAATAGAATATGTCAAGATATTTTGGCATACTGAGTGATTTCAAGCAATGTAAAAGATGAAGAATATCACTCCTGCAGTGTGTGGCTAGCATGCTGTGGCAAAATGGCCACAATTTTTTTTTCACCTTCTTGCTTGTATTTAGATAATTCTAATTACCCGGAATGTATAATAACACGTGAAGTGAAACAAACATGCTCCATACATTAAACTGTTTCCTGGCTTTCCATTTATTTTCCCCCCAAGCTGCTTGCTGCTATTCCTTCGGCCTGTGGTATTTCCCAGCAGTTGAATACAACTGCGCTAGTGCTGGGCTGAATTAACATCAGTTAGCGTTTAAATTGCATGCTTAAATGAGTGCATTAATAGGTGCATGCAATTTATATCTCTCACTCCTCCACTTCCAGCTTTATCTAGTGCCAGAGATTTGTCAGACAGCTGGTATCAATCTGCCTAATCTCAGACTTAGGATGACTACTTGCCTGCATACATTTATTCGGCACACACTGATTAAAGGAAAATTCGTATAGGTTGACTTTAGATTTACAATGCAGTTTGACATACATTTTATCATGTGCATCTGATTTTACAGCCAAGGGCCAAATATTACCTGATTTACAACCACTTCCCAGTGCTTTCAGATGCACTGCACTTCATGCTAGACTGGAACAAATTTGGCCCTTTGCTTCACTATCCACCTATAAGAACTGCAATAAATTATCGCCTGTGCAATAACAGTCCTCATGTCCTCTGAGCTCTGAATATCAAAGCATGGGTCTTGAAGGGTGGTATGAGTATAGCACAAGCAAAAATTGCCTACCACTAATTGCAGGTGCAGTGACTGAATTCATTCTAATACAAATCCCAAAACTTTTAGTGATGGAGATTCTGGAGGTTTAACTTATGCAGAGTTGATGTTCCCTGAAATGAATTTGTATTATAACTGTTTTATGAGAAATATCTAGCTCGATTCATGGCATTCATTATTATTAATATTACTATTATTATTATTACTATTACTATTTTATGGAAACTGGAGGAATATGTACAACCTCAGCCTAATGGATAAAAATAGGTACTGAAGGCACAGAAAAACTATTTCAACAGCTTTTTTTGTCCTATTTTCCAGTTCTGACTCCAGTCTCACCACAAGGATGAGAAACTTGGGAACCTAATTGGAGACTGCCCTCAGTACATAGGTGTCCTGAGCACTTGTACTCAGGAAACATGCTAAGCCCGTTTATTTGATCAGTATACCCTGAGACAAATGAGACAAAGTCTGTAGAACTTCTGCATGGCAGCTCTGGGAACAGAAGGCTACACAGACATAAACAGGGCTACTTCCAAATCAAACATGAATCCATCTCTGGGACTTACTGACACTAAAAAAGACACCTATACAAACAACATACCAGAATAAAATTTCAAAAGTAACTTCAAACATCCAGATAAAAATACAGAGTACCAGGGACAGTAAAAGCTATTTCAGACATTTTTGATGAGAATCTTCTAACTTATGATTAGTTAATAAGCATCATTCATTAAAACAAAATTGTAAAATTGACTAGTGGTTGAAGTGCAGCAGTAGTTTAAGTTGTATGATAATTTCATTTTATTCTGATACCTAGTCTTAAAGACATAATGCAATTCTTTAAATATTCCATGTCCATGCACTGTTCTGAGAATTATTTATACAATAGATTAAAAGGCTTACATTTTTTTCTTGAACAACATGCTACCATGGCAAACCAATTTATCAAGGTTAAACATTCTTCTTGCCTAGTACCTTCAAAAATTAAATCCTCAAGAGAAGTTGCACAACTAAGTCAGAGAGAGTGAGCAAATTTAATTAACTAAATTCCAGAGGCCACAGTTGTTATAGATGACATAACGAGAAAAAGAGAGAGGATGTAACCTTGAGGTACTTGTTATTGCTACCAAACGCTTTAAAGGATTGTTTACCTGGATGTGAAGCCTTCAGACTGTACAGACTGTAGCACAATTAATATCTGTGCATCACTGCAAATCCCTCAAAAGAGATTTTTGATGTGATATTTCTTACACTCATTATAGAAAACCTGGGGTGCAAGGAAATAAAATACACAGAGCTCTGCCAGGTCAGCTCTGGCATCAGCACACTCATTTGACAGGAGAGATATGGACCCAGTGTCTCTCTTTAATTGCAACCACGGCAGGGAAGCCCAAGCTTTGCCCAACTCAGACACACAATGGAAAACTGCCAGTGACCTTGGGCAGCCACATGTTTACATCAAATGGTGAATCAAGAGCTACCCTCTGTCTTACTATCTAGTTACGTCTGCTAGGAGCTTGGCACTGAGTAGCTAGGACCTACTTGCCCCAGGTATGTAACAATAGGATCAGGATTCTTTTTTTGTATCACAGCACACACTGCCTTTCCAGAAAACAATGATGCACTCTAAATTTTGCAAAAGTGTGTTGTTTCCTCTTCCATCTATACTGCTTTGAGGTAGATAATACTGTTTTTGTACAGATTTTTGTATAGATTTTTGTAGGCTCCTACAGGCTGATTATAAACCAGCCACCAACTAACATCTAATATTGCGCTGTTATTCTGGGCCAATGAAAGTCCAAGACATAAACATCAAGGTTAGTCTCTTACTTTCAGCTGAGATAACTGACCTTAGGCTTTCCAAAGTTCAGCAGAAGCTATCCATCCAGGTCCTTCCTGGGAGCCTTCGGTGCTCATTCATTCCATGAAAAAAACCAATAATATATGTCTCCATTCTCATTCCCTCAGGTATGCATTCTTAGGAGATGCAAAGCCCCCACAGAACCACCACAGAAAAGGGTAAAGACCTACTCTGCCTATGACATCATTAAACAATATCTACTTAGAAAGATCCAATGGAATCACAAAGAGCAGATTAAAAGAGACTTTTATACATTTCCAAAGAAACGTATCAAAGTATACCTGCAGTCCTTTAAAACTAGAATGGAAGTGGTAGGGGGAAGCAGAAGCAGGATTAAAGGGTTAAGTTTCAGAAGCAGAACAGAAAACAAATGAAGAGTCATATAGAGAAAAAAAACCCTAAACAACATTTCTGAAAATATATGCAATATACTAACCTGCTTACAATAAGCCCTGGATGAGAGAATGGATGGAGAGAGAAAGAGTAGAACAGAACATAATGGCTTTTACGAATAATACTGTCCCAGCAGAATCCTTTTCAATGCTTATAAATGACACAAACACATCTTCTCTAGTTTGAACTATCATAAATAAATAGGAAAACATCCATCAGACTATTAATTTTTCAAACTGTGACATATTCTTTTTTTTAAATAAAGGGATTTATGATTATTTATAGAAGAAAACAATGGTTTGTAGCAAAAAGATAAAAATGATGAAGGTTTAGCAAGCAGTACTCTACATTTGATATCTCAGTAAGAAGCAGTGGGGTGGATTTTTTAAATTAAAATTTACTAAGAACATAGAGCCATTTATAGATTTGATGGGAATATAGTTTTTATTCTTAGGAAAAATCTTCAGAATTTTCAGGCACCTACACAATGAGAGAAATCTTCCCATGCCGTAAACACTATTGGGAAATTGCCCTGTCTAGATATCCTTTCCTAGGCTCTCTCTTCTGAAAAGAATGAGCTAAAATAAAACTATAAGAAACAAATACACATAAAGAGCAATTGCTGTTTGATTCACATTCCCCAAAGGGTATTAATGTCTTCACAGATGTCAAGTCATCATAAAGAATATACTGCACAGAAACACTGAGTAAAAAAAGAAATTAATATTATTATAATTCAGAAATAAAGAAATAATGTTTGATTGTTGCAAATGTCACTGATTTGAACCAGCTGAGGGCCTCTTTCTACTAATTCATCAGATCCATGTCTTGAAATACACACTGGTTATGTAATCTTTAAAGTAGTTGCTAGGTATACATAAGGTACTAAAAGTACTGAGTTTTCATAGGTTTGACTGCTGGGTTATATAAAAAACTTTTGTTCAAGAGCCACATTGAAAGGGTTCAAGGAGGCGCTACACAACCCAGGACTACATTGGACCACAACCAGCTACTGTAGATGGCCCTAGTCAGTGATACTAAATGGAGATACCACATCCAGCCTCCTTACCAGACATGGTCACCAGCCCATGCACTCTGCCAAACCTGACAGAATTTGTTTGGGAGAGAGGTCTTTAGCTTGGACAAAGGCATGCCAGCATCTTGTTAAAATTTCATACAGTCAACTCCAGGTGCCCAACATGTGTGCACCTGGCACACATTTATATACTACATCTTCAGTGCCTGCTCCCTGTGGTACTCACACGTGCAGTACTGCAACACATGTATATATTGTCATTTTACCACTGACATTGTTTTCAAGCACCCACATTTGGAGGTGTTTTACTCCATCACCATCAATCCAGATCCATTCAAGCTGGGAATATGGCAAGGAAAGGTTATTCAACTCTCAGCTTGCCAGGAGCACAGGTAGAGAGATGGAACACTGGCATGTAGGACAACAGATCAGCCCAGGGTACGTGAAGGGAAGAATTAAGTTTCACTGTGGATCTCACTCTAAATCCAGGCACAGCTGATCTTTGATAAATATTCTTAGTGAGTGTCATGGTTTTATGATTTTTGGTCATCAGTATTCCACACCATAACATCATGTGGTGCATTGGGGGTGGGGTTTGATGTCTGCCGAGTGTTCGTCCGTTGGAGAGGAGCTACGTTTCCCCAGGAGACTTTGCGGTCAGCAAGGGGATATAACTCCAAGCAAGGTCACCTGATCCTTCTTCTTCGCCTGCGCTTCGCTGTCTGCGCTTCGCTATCTGCGCTCCGCTGCCTGCGCTTCGCCGCCTGCGCTTCACCATCTGCACTTCGCCGTCTGTACTTCAGTCACTCAACTGGACTGCACTTCTCACCCCAGCATTGTGGTGAGGTCTATACAATTCAAACAGACTCTCTCTCTCTCTCTCTCTCATTGTATTTTACTAATACTATATTTAGTAAAATCATTTGTCCCACCTCAGATCAGTGCTGTTGTTTTCAAGTATTTTGGGGTCCCCTGCTTCCCCTTTCCCAGAGGCGCGGATCCGCAGATCCCTCCGCCCTGCTGGTCACGGAACTGGGCCGGACCAGCCCATAAACCGTTGACAGTGAGGTATGTAGCAGTCTTCTCCCAAATTATTAAAGATGTGCATAAGACCCAAAAAAACAGTTATTCACAGCAGCCAGAAATCCTGATGTTCACACTGTCTGTCACAGTATCCTACCCACACTGGGTTAGGGGGTAATCCCAGTCAATAATATCGTTGTAGATGTCTAATGCAGAAAAAAGTCAAGTAACATAGAACTTCAAGTTTGAAAGGATGAGCACTAAGGGCCTTCATTACCCAGAAATTCAAATAATGCAGAATGGACAACTAATGCTGAATGGCCAATAATGCAGAATGGCCATGAAGTCATCGATAGGCCCTGACAAATGCATAGGCACTGTTAGAAACTCTGTTCAATCTCTCTTTGAGGAAAAAAAATGAGTAAAGGAACCATAAAAAATTAGATGTAAAAGCTGCATTTAACAAAAACAAAAAAAAAAAAAAAAAAAAAAAAAAAGGAAAAAAAAGAAAAAAAATCAGCCTGTGTTCAACTTGGATGTCAGTCCCATTTCCCACATTGATTCTCTAAACAGAGGTAGGATCATTCGTTACTATATCATATATCCCAGAATTATAGTATTCATAAGAAAACTTCTTACTGCTATATTTTAGAAAAATAGCAATTTACTGAGTTTTAATCAAAGCAAAATAAAACAAAAGGAAAAAATATTAGAATTATTTTATTCAGATACACAGACATTACTTACATTCATACTATCCTATGAACTCAAATTCCAATATCACATCTGTTGATGTCGGAATTTGAGTTCTTGTATATCATTTACCACTTCGGTGATTTAAACACAGAGGAAAGATCAGTTTTTTTGTGGCTGAACTGAGCAAGATTGGCTGGAGAAGGAATGAGAGGGAGTACTGAGCAAAAACAGTACCAACGTGCCAGGTAAATAAGGCTGCTTGTTATATTTGTGTTTAGACAAGTCTGCTACAACAGATATTATTCCTAATGCACTTTGCAATTCTGATGTGTGTCATTTCAATTATTTTTTCCTATTGACCAGTTCGCCATAACTGCCATATTCCTTCTTTTTCTGTGACTGCCTGTTGTGTAGCACTTTCAAAGGATAAGTAATACTTTTTCCAGAGTACAAACTTGAGCTATTTTCTAGTTTTCACTTTTTGGTAGAGACATATTGAGAGGCCTATGGATGTGCAAGTTAGAGAGGGAATTAATTTGTACAGTTTATACAATTTTTACAGCCCCATAGACTTCACTTTACTATAGATTTGTTCATTTTTAAATATTTCTTAAAATGGATCTTTCTATTTCACTTCTGCCATAGCCATATTCTATGCATGGAAGAGATGCTGCTTGGAATATATAGATCCTTACCCTGAATTTTTATTGAAAATATTCACCTTTATATTACAACTGTGCATAGCCTCAGGGTAGTGTTACAGTAATCATTCTCTATTGCACATAAATACCACTTTGTTAAAAGCAGTGCATGTGCTTTTAAAGTACATAATTAGTGCTCTGGAATGTCTTTACCTTGCATGTAGATATATTCTTGGATATGCTGTAATAAGACTCTTCAGGAGGTGTTCACATCAGCTAACATCAGATGGCCTATATAATCAATGGTAAAATGTAGACAACTAATTCAGGTGCTTTAGATTGCTCTCTGGAGGAGCCTACTTCTTTTCCATTTAACTTTACAGGGTGTTTAGGATCCTCAGTTTGGTACTTATTTAGGAGTTTGAAGTTCAAAGATGTGAATACCCTGCTTTGTGACTTTACTGTCTTAGATCTCCATGGGCTGTGCTACCTATCATACTACCCAACAAATGTAGGTTTACAAGATGGCAATTATAAGACTCACTTCCTTCCTTTTCAGACTTGCTCACATAAATTGTACTTTTATAGAGAAGAGCTGGCATTTACTCCTCGTGAACTGAACTGTCCTTCCCTACTGCTTCATTTATATTCTTTATACTTCTACTGAATTTTTCAGCCTATAGTAATTGTTTCTATTTCCACTCAGTCAGATATTTGTACAATTTGCATAATAACTTTTCTTCATTCTCAACCTGAAGCCAATAGTGTTATGATCGATGAGATTTGAGAAAAGTAAAAAGGACAAATTCTTCTTCACCTGACAGATTAATATTCTTTCTCAAGAAGAGTATAATTTATCATAAAACTTTTTTCTTTAGATCATGTAATTGTCATAAGAAAGCTATATCCTGTGCTTAAACACATTTATCGCCTCTGTTACTTTCCCTTCACTATTAAATATTTTTATTATATTGGCTAACTAAAAACTTATGATTTGTTACAGACTTTCAAGAGCTGCTGACAGAGCTAATTACTAAATTGCCACTGATCTGCGCTCTGGGTAACTTTATTATCCGCCTTCATGTCACCTCCAATCCTTTTGCACAGAAGCTTAATAAGGCTTTAACATTCATTGAATCTGACCAAACAAATTGACCATCCTGTTGCACGTGAGAACAAGATTTAGTAATTTGACTGTATCTTTTACCTGAGAAATTTCATGCCAGTACATCAATTTTCAAAGGTCACTCACTTACTCTATTTCATTTCACTTTCCTTTCCCCAGACTGTTTGCTTTTCAGTAAGTCACTCTTATTGCTTTTTGGTCCATTCTGAGGCAAGAGAAATCATTACTTCTGCAGGACCCAGGAAGAGAATGTGTTGTTCATGTAGCAAGCAAGAATCACTGATAATATTCACCAGTATTTGCACATGCAACAAGAGATCTGGACAGAAACAGACCACTTGAAGGCTGCTTCCATTCATTGCTGCTCAAATAATGCTTGGGATTCAGACACAAGTGGAATCTTAACAGAACAAAAGATGGGGGGTTCAAACAACTAATTACTTAGCTCCAGCTAGGGGAATAAACTGAGAAGTAATATCAGTAATAGTAAGGTATGCCTGTCACGGCGTTAACTAGAGCAATCTATGCCCGTGACGGGGGGGCAATACGCCCCTGCCCCTCTTACCCCCCCCGGCCCCACACAAAATGGGAAGGAAGGAGGGGAAGAAAAACAACAGCAGCAACAATCTATGGAGGAAAACTTATTTTACTAACTATGATATTGGAAATGCAAAATAACACAATATAATAAGATCTAATTGAAATTGAGACTAATAAATCAAATAAGATAGGAGAGTTCCCGAGACCAAGTCAAACCTGAAAAGTTTGGGATGGCCAGGAAATGCAATTTCCAAGAGCCCACTGCCAAGCAGTAAGTGAATG
Organism: Perdix hodgsoniae; assembly: GCA_035772895.1. Taxonomy (NCBI): domain Eukaryota; kingdom Metazoa; phylum Chordata; class Aves; order Galliformes; family Phasianidae; genus Perdix; species Perdix hodgsoniae. The sequence goes on along the minus strand of JAPSGF010000005.1, from coordinate 5,859,820 downwards.
TTCCCCCCCCCAGAAGGGTCAGATCCCATGACTTCCGTCACGTACAGGGATAGGTACATGGAGCTGGAGTATTAATACTTTAGTTCCAGTACACTACATGATGTATTGATGTGGAATACTGAAAACCAAAAAATGTAAAACCATGACAATGCCAATACCTTAAAACTTTATTATTTAAAGGATAAAGTTGCACAGTGTTTTCTCTCCTCAGTAAATTTACTTTTCTGCACTTTCTGCTTTTTTTCCTAAGCTCTTCAACTGATATTAAGTTTGTTATGTCAGCGTGTTAGTCAATCCTATTGCAGCTTTTATCAAACTGGCAGACTCCAGCTCTGTGGTGCTTTTATGACATGGTTGCTCTGACAAATTGCTCCCATATGACACCGGATAATACAGTGACTCAGAGGAGCAGAGAGGAGCATGCACTTTCAGCTGATTTGATGAATGAAAAATCTCAAGGAATTCTATTGTGAGAAGTTGTAATGTTGTATTCCACATTTGTTTTTATCACACCTGTACCAAACGCTGTGAAAATTATTAACATACTAATTTCAGAGTTAACTAAGAAAAGCTGAAACTGCTGTTTTCTTTCTTTTTCTGTCTATATATGCACCTGTATGAAAATTCTTGGTAATTTCTATGAGGTTTGCTAAAATCTGAAGTGTGAGTTGTAGAGAATAGCAAATGGATCAACAGACAAACTGCTTCTTGTGTGGAAAAAAAGTAATAATAAAGTTACCATTCTGTAGAGTTTGCCAGCTTTTGAGACCATTGTTAGCCTTTCTGTCTTTACATAACTTACTTGCATAAAAACATTCAGCTAAACTTTCAAAGAGTTTTCAATCATTATATATTTTTATTATAAAATTTCTTATTTAAACAATAAAATAATATGTATATATATACATTTCAGCTGAAAGTGTCATCCATAATGTATTCCTCCAATAATAGAAGATTAGTTATTATATCTAACTACTTTATTTGTTAAAATTTAAAGAATATGAATGTTTTCAACATTTTGTACCTGATATTCTTGTAAGTACACACACCATCTTTTTTCAAAATTTTCTGTCATATTTTGGTAATTGAAAGGTTTGTTCCTGGACTACAATCCTCCAGAAGAAATCAGTTGAAGGGGCTTTGATCTATTATACATGAATTTCTACTATTAAACCCACAGCAGAAAATGTCAGATTTTTATTTCTACAAAGATGTTTGTATAAAACACTGTGTTAAGTCTTCAAAGACTGAAAGTTGATGACCACTTCAAAATATTTAGACTTCTCTGTCACCTAAAAATATGGTTCGAGTTTTTTTGTTTTGATTTGTGTCCTTCTTCTCCCTCCTTCTTCAATGACTATCACAGGAAATGCTTGGGGAAAAAATAAAAAAATTAAAAAAATAAAAAGAGAGAGAGATAAAGAGAAGGTTTCCCATTACAGGACTTATGGCTTTTAGACTGCAATGTGCACCAAGAGATAAGAATTCAGAATTTAAAAAGAGCATGATAAGACTCTCTAAGACCATTTCACTGTCTGAAACTACCTGTTCCAGGAGACCTTTTTGGGTGTGCATTTTATTTGTCAGAGAGCTGTGGTCAGTGAGACAGTAGAAATTGGCTAGTGCAGCTAGACTGGAACCAGCAAATAATACATCTGTGAAGAGCTGTTCACCAATGAGTCAAACTCTAGTGAACAAACTGTTATAAACACTTCTAAAATATGTAGTCTGTGAGGAAAAAAGAGAGAAGCAGAGCTATTGAAATAGCAATGCTTTTGCAGAATTAAAAATATATATTGCTAAAGTTCAGCTGTACACAAAATCACACATATGCTAAGTGTAAGCTAGTGTTACTACAATGCACTGTTTTGTCAAATGTTTAAATATGGTTCAGAGTGTGACTGTTAAAGCCTTGTACAGTCTAGTCTGTTTTCCACACATATGCCAGAACAAATAACAACGTGATCTGAGAGGCATAATGACAATATTATGCCTATAATACAAGTGCCCAAAGGTGTACTTGTGCATGTTTTCTATTCATTTTCATTCTCTATTGCACAATTCTCTCAACTTAATTATTCCATTGATTGTAATTAAGATCCCTCTAAGCCAGTAAGTGTGGAGTACATTTTCAAAATAAACACGACCAAGCTGACTTGTTTCTCAAGCTTTTCTACTCTCATAGTTCTTTACAATGCCTTACAGGTACTTTATCTGAGAAGAACACATGCATTTCCTTCAAGACACTTTCTTTGACTTCACTCATTATAAAAAGAGAGTTAAAATCTTCTGAATTTCAAACAACAGAAATCAAACCTATTACAATTTTTTAATCTATTATTCTATTATGTGTTATATTAGTACCTATTACAATGTGCATCCCTACATAGATTAATATTCCATTATGGTAAGTATTGAATGAACACTTTAAGAAACAGTCCCTGCCCAGAAATAAGGTTTATCTAAGTTCTTTGGATGGACTAAAAAGAAGAACAGAAAAAAATATAGGAAATAGATACTGACAGAAGTAATGGAATAATCAGATATATTTTGCATAAAACTGCAGTCTGAGTTTGCCACCTGTCTAACCATCTCCACACTGCAACATTTTTTCTTAACTTGAAGAAATTCTCTGGATTCTCAAATGTTCATATAGTATTGATCTGCCTCAGTTGCAGTGTAGCACTCCAAGAATGGCTTTTTTTCCTCTTTCTCTCTCTTTGCCCACTTTCTGAAAGGCACATGCTGTCACAGAATCACATAACTGTAAGAATTGGAAGGGACCCCTGGAGTTCCCTGAAGTTCTGTCCCATAAGAACATATGGTGGTGCAGTAACTTTATAACATAAACAATAAATTATAATAGAACAAGTAATGTGCTTATGCTACCAATGTGAAGGTGCTGTGGGAAGCTACCAAGCAGTCTATTTTAATGTGACTTAATTAAAGATCGATGAAATTGCTTAATACCTCAGCATTACCACGTCTACCAACAGTGCATTAATATTATGTGAAAGCAATATGTTCTAAAACATGATAATTTGAAATCTATAGACATTGAAAGATTTCCTGTGACAGTTTGACACAAGATTTGAAGAAAAACAATGTGAAAAATATTTAATTAGGAACAACTAGCAAATTCTCACATATATTGTAAGGTATAAGTTTGGATCCAGTAAATCATCAGGTTAAACATAGTGTACATGGAGTCAGATTGAAAAAGAATGAACCCGCTTCCTTACGTTAAACCTTTTTGCATATTTTTAATGCACTCAAAATTGAATGGCTATCTACAAAAAAAAAATTCTTTAAAATCATCTAGCGTGCAATAATCCTTAATAGATAAACGTTGAAACTACTAATCAAACTTTGACAGCACTGTGTAGAATATTTTGACTAGAATATATCACGTAGCATTGGTATCACTGTCTGACTTAGACACTTCAAGCTCCCTGTGTGAATGTCTTGATCTGCTCTGTGCTGATGCCACCTCATATTGAACACTGTGTGCAGTTTTGGGCATTACAGGGCTGTGGGGAGGCCTCATGCCATCTGCAGCTCCTTAGAGGGCAGCACTAAGCTGTGCTCTCTGATGATGGCAAAAGGGCTAGACGTAGATTTGGGTGCTTTTGTGTGGACCCAAAGGTTGCACTCAGTGATCTTGATCAATTTTTCCAACCCAGGATATTCTATGATTCTATTCTATGTTTCTATCAAATTTCTGATTGCTGATTTGCACAGCTGAATTTCTGTTTTAGTATAAACAGATTTAGTAATTTGCAAGCCATATGGTAAATTATGTAGCAGCGTAGATGAGCTGATACTGATGCCTTGGATCTGCCATTCCATGGTGTCTTACAGATTGTAGCAAATTGGTAGAAATGGAAAACTTATTTATGAAAATTATATGTCACTACACTTGGATGAACTTGTGGATAGTGATATGGAATAAGAGCTGCTTCTGTGTCATTATAAGTCTAAGGCGTTTTATTTCTGTGCTGGCTGGGATGGGGTTAACTTTCTTCATATCAGCCTGTACTGTACTATGTTTTGGCTATGCAGTTGAAATAACATTGTTAACATACTAGTGTTTTGGCTTGTGTTGAACGGTGCTTGCATAGTACCAACAATTTCTCTTTTTCCTATTCTATCTCCCAGTGAGTAAGCCAGTAGTGCAAAAGCAACTTCATGAGGACAATGCTGGGACATCCAACTAGAACTGGACAGAGGATATTCCATGCCATACATTATCATGCTCAGCAATAAAAAAACAAAGTGAAGGAAGGCGAAAGGGGGAATATTGACTTTGAAGATGGACATTTCTCAGAAACTGGCCAGACATCAGTATGTTTATAAGAAGTGGTGATGCCTGCATTTTTGTTCTTTCCTTCACCTACTGAATTGTCTTTATCCTGATCCACATTTTTCTTGCTTTTATTCTGCTTGTTCTGTCCCCCAGCTCCTTGCTCTTGCTATAGTACATGACCATTCTTTCAAACTCATATTTGGACAATTACTCCAGAAGTCTTAAGCAGCCCACCTTGGGAACTACTGCATGATACGCAGGTAGCCAGGAGCAGTTAGAATCTCTTTCAGAAAATTCAAAGCAGTAGGGCTGGATACTACTCTAAATGCCATCAGTGGTGAAATTTCCATTTACTTCAATTCTCAGTAGGTTTCAGTCAGAAAATATTAAAAAAAAAAAAAATCATGTTATAAACTCTGAGAAATGCAGAATGTAGCCTGCAGTGAATAACAAAAAGGTATGTCACTAAATCTGTGTACTTGTGCAAAGTTTAGTTGTAATCATTTTAGAGGTTTGTCTAGAGAACTGATGAAAATATTGAGTAAGATTCAACTGCAATCAAAATCTCTGCAGTTTTTTTATTGAAAATTATCATCTGACAATATATTAAACTAATCTTGGGATCTATCATTTTACCCATTTCTAATCTATTCAATATGGGCTGTGCTAATTCTGCAGAATACTAATTTGATACTAATTTCCATTACGTTTAATTAAATCAAATACTTTACAACACTATGTCAGTACAACTAGTTTCCTAAGCTGTACATATAATCTCATAAAAAACAATATCAAACTTACTAAATTAGACCTCATTTCATTAAAACAAGGTTCCCTGGTGTTAAATATATGAACATCCTTCAATTCTTTATTGATCATATCAGTATCATCTCTTCTGTGATTTTTCAAATGATAATCTAATGCTGACTATTTTAACAGTCTTAAGAAATCTCATTTTCTCTGTTTTTAAATTATTGTTGTGCCCTCTAAAATTCTGTTTTCCAGTATTTGTCATGGATCAATGTCAAGAATTTGAAAATTCCACTGACCCTTTACAATTAGATTCAGATGCAAGTTTTCAGGTCCTGGGAATATAAAGTATAATACTTATGACTTGATATTATAATTAGGCTTTGAAAAAATAAGAAATGAATATGATAAATGAATTAAACAATAACTGTCATTTCCAGATATGAACATGAGATGGATGTGTTTGCTAGGTTAGGTCACTCCATCAGAGCATTATTTAGGTTTTTCCAGCAGTTATCTCACATGGCTTCCTCCAGAAAAACTTTAGAGAACTAACTGACATATTTCAGACTTTCTTCCATTGTGACACATAATTTAACATCCTTTTTCTAGAATCACAATTATATATCAGAGTGATATATTTAAACATTACTTCACCCTGTACTTGTTAAGAAACTAGCGGGAAGGGTCCACAGATATTGAGGCCAGCTGACGACATTCTAAATGAGCCCAGTACATACCATTGTTTACCATTGTTCTTTCCTCAACTTTTTCATCAGATCAGGTCCATAGCTAATTATATTAGAATGTTTTCATGTACACCCTTTCTTATTCTCATCTATGCATTCATGGTCTGCATTCTTACCTTCTCATTGTCTTCACATATTCCTGGTTTTCTTTCTAAATTTAAAATTAAAAAAATAAAAAAAAATAAAAATCTATTATTTTTTCACCATTTTTCTTATGTTATTCTTTTCTAAAGATAACTTTTATGATTACTGAATTGTGCTTTGGGGGAAAGGCATTCAGACGGGTAATTTTTTACTGATCTTTGTCATTATTTTCAGTTCATAAAACTGATCATTCTAAAGAACAAAGTATGAATGTTCCTCATAGATCTATTACAGAATTACTCTGAATTGATTTCAACAATTTGTGTATCAGAAACATATTGATTTTACTGCTTTAGAATTTCCAGTTTCTTTAAACAACAACAAAATAAAAACAAGAGCAAGGGGGTCCAAGATCAAATTCTGCTTTGCCATGATTAAACAGCCTTTTCTTTATAGTTCTGATAGATAAATTCCTAAAATGTATTTATTGCCTCTAAGATAATAATTTGCTCTCTAAAGCTAATTTGAATCAATATGTCCCTCATTTATCAGTCTGAATGCTAATCCATAAGATTTCTGCATCCTGTCCTTTAAAATTTTCAGTAGCTTTGATGTAGATAATATTTTAACTGTTGACTTCTTCTGCTCGCATTATAATTATTTTCCAAGGTGTCAGCAGCAATGTTAACCCTCAAGTCATGTGGAACATCATTCCCCATTTCAGTAAAATCCATCTGATCAAGTATCAATTCATAATGAGCATTTCTAATTCCTCTTGTTTATTACCAAGGTTCCTAACTAATACTAATGCACAGACCAATGAAGAATGTCTTCTTTATCCATTTCCTGACATCTAGATTCTTATTTTATAGACCTATGAGCAGAGAATTGTATATTACTTCACAGTTATTTGAATGTCACTGCAAGCAGACTTAAAATGAATTTCTACTTCATGGGAATTGTATTATATTGAAACCTTTAATATTGTCATGTGTTGAAAGAAAAGAGAAAAAAGAAAAAGGGAAAAAAAAGAAAAGAAAAAGGAAAAAAAAAAAAGAAAAAGTGACCAAATTAACTCATTTTCTGCAACAAAAGATGATCAAAATATTAATAATTTAAATGACTATAACGCAATACATTTAGAGCAATCAAATTGTCAATGTAGAATAGCAATTACATTATTTTCAACATTCGTGAACAATGATGTAGATGTTGGATCCCTAATTATTAATTTAGAAGAACGACTAACCTTGTCAGGAATACGGCATATATTTCTTTCAGCTGCAAAATTAGGGAGAAAAATGTGTCAACAACTGTTGGTGAAACAACAGTTGTTACAACATAGAATTTGAGTACTCAAATTCTCCAGTGAGAAGAAGTGATCAAATCAAAATTTAAGTGATCCACAGATAACAGTGACAAGTCTGCTACATTTAATACACCTATTCCAGTGAATTGCTTTTACACTGCATTACCATATTACAAACAACAAATAAATAAATGAATAAATAAATAAACAAAAGGTTTTCCATGGTTGATCAGGATAAAACTCTGGACAGGTCTAAGTGCAGTGAATCTATCTAAAAAAAACAAAACAAAACAAAACAAAACAATGGGCTGTTTACAGTAACAGCTTGAAAAGTATATGTTCAAGTTGCATACCTCTTGAACTCAGAAACAAATTATACAGTCTGAAAGTATATTATTTTTAGAATTATTTTACTTTATCAGTTTCAATCTTTCCATTTGACAGTTTTCCCTGTTGAAGTATTAAAGAGATACATAGAAAATATTGACCTAAATGCTAAAAACAAAACAAAACCATAATAAAGTTAAATAAAGTTCTGAAGAAGAGGCAAATATATAAGGTAAGCCTTCCTTTATTTGAACCCTTCCTGTCTGCTAAACATCATCCTAAAAGTCAACCTAAAAGGTCTGTTTTTGTTATATATTTCATAACAAAATAAAATGACGAAAGCATTTAAAAGAGCATGTTTCAACCACCTTCATGATCAGCTTAACAGGTACAATAGTATGACCTGAAATTGAAACTCAGAATATTGAATTTGTTTCAGATATCAATTACCTGTGATGGTGTCTTGATGACTATTAGTAAATACAGCTTTCTGAAAAGCAGAGTGTTACTTTGCACTAAATTTCCAGAAAATATTGGCTCATATCAGTTTGCAGCGTAGCCAGAATTCATGTCTGCCCACATCTATTTGCTCATACTTCTAGAGGGCAGAAGACAAAGAGAGCTCTTAGAGGCTATAAAAACTCAGAAGATGTAAATAAATAGCCTTGATGCAGGACAACAGGCTCTGGCATTTTGCTTACACAACATTCAAAACAAACACTTCAGTGTGTTAACTTGGGATGAATGAACTCCAGTACATCAGACTCAAAGACCCCTTAAAAAAGGAAAGAGGGAAAGAAGGGGAAGACAGGAGCCAAAAAAGGAGGAGGGAAGTGAGATTAAGAGGCACAAAGATAAATTGGCTACGAATCATTTGGGGCTGGAAAATAAATGAAGATTTCACACACAGAGCATAGCATTCTGATTCTTGATTTATCTAGTTATAGAGATAGAAACTAGGAAAACAAAACAAAAAAATTTGCCTGATAGAAAATAATAAGTTGCTTCAAAATTAATGCCTCCTGTTTATTTGCATAGAAATGACATCAGCTACAAAGACCACAATAACTATTTGATAGAGCACATTCTCAGCTACAGAACACTGTTTCTCAACAGTTACTGTATAGCAGAAATGCTAAGTCACAGCTTGAAACAGTGATTGAGCACCTGGTGGAAAAGCAGGGCCAACCCAGGGGAGCTCAGGTGCATATAATGAACCTGACCAGGAGGAATGGAGCCAGGATCCATCCTTTCCCAGACCTCATTTAAGGACTGGCAATGGAGGCAAAGTATCTTATTGGGTATCCCTGCATACCTGAGACTTTCTGAAAGTAGATTCTTTCCTTTATTTCTGTGCCTGGAGTTGCTGTATTTGAGCAAATCCTCACTTGATGTACGTTAGGTTCTTGCTGCTCTGCTGTCATTGCTACAAGAATGCCCAGGAAAATAGGAATCAGAAGGATCCAATCGTGGGCTACATGGTGGATACAATAGGACAGTCTAGCTAAGACATATTCAACATATTCAATAGGGAATTTGCATCTCACCACTACATAGACTGCTATTCTGACTTCCAATCGTATTGATAACACCTCATCTCATTCTGGTAATAATGTAATCCAAGGAAATGACACCTTCAGCCTTCATATGTGTTTGTGTCGTGATTTACTTGTAAGTGGTATTCTTTGAGTTCCTATGTGAGCAGGACCCACTTCCCCCAAACTTTGCAGTGTTCCAATATGTGATAATGTTTTCCAATGTACTGAAGCCACTATTAAGCTCTGTTCACTGTTCCACGGATATGCATAGATAAGCTGATTGAAAAACTCTTTATTTTGTGATGTGACGCTGTCTGTGACTATCCAGAACATGACCAGTCTTTTATGTCACTGTTGTTACAGAAACACACCATCTACCACTTCATTGTGCTCACATCCACTCGTTGGTCTCCAGGGGCATTCAACAAATGTTAGTTAATGTCAGTGGGTGGAAATTCTTTCAGCATGGAGGAATTCAGTTCCCCACCTTTGCTTCACGTGCATTTCCACATCAGATACCTCTTTGTCAGACCAGCCCTCTGTTGCTATCAGTATTGTGGCAAGAACATTTTCCTACAATGGCATGGAATGTCCTGTTAGTGAATGGGAGCCTGAAAAAAAATCAGAGGGAACAATTTTTATTTTGAAGTAAGCTGAGTCACATGCCTCTTGGATTCTAAAACATATTTGCATGGACAAATGTACATTCAAGTAACATACCATACCTGTCAGAGTACAGAGTAATAAAATATAATCTTCCATTGAATCTATTAAGTATATGTATACAGATTCTCTTAGTCATACTGAAAGAATACTCATGTTTTTTGTATAACCTTGCAAAATGAGGGTTATTTTTTCTCATACCTTTTTCTTCTATCAGCTTTACAGTAAATGAGTTTCAATACTCAATTGTTCTAATATCAAATCATTGACCATAATGAGCTGGTCAATATCCAGGTTTAGAAGCATGGCAAGTTTCTGCACTTTGTTCTCAGGGACTGGGGTCAAAACAAAAATGAGAGGGAAATGTAAAGAGTCCAGATTTGCGGAGATGTTAATGCACAAGTGAATTGCTTCTATTTTTTTTTTTTTTCCAGCTGAAATCCTCCACTGCCTTATCTATTTAGATTTAAATTTTACATGGTGTGTCTTGTCCCTTGCTGGCCTACCACTGACCTCAGCTCAGATATTGTAGTAATAGTGGTAACCATAATAGCAACAGCAATAGCAGTCTTCTTACTCAAATACAATTCCCGTGTTACAATTTATTTCGGTGCAGTCAACAAACACCATTTGTCCAAACAAATGAACCTTCAGGTTTGAAGCATTTCTCATTATTCATGCACACTGCCATTAATTTGTTATGTGGGAGATTCAGAATGAGGGAATGAGCTTTTATATGATTTGCCTTTTATTACAGCAACAGTGACTGATAGAATTATTCCCTTATCTACAAAAACATGAGGAGACTTATGCAATTTTAATATATGCAGCTAAGTCCAGGCAAGTAGTTTAACAGTAGAATTTGAACTTTCTCATGCACCTCTAGTTAAACTAGAGGTTTTGTACATCTCATCACTTTTAATAGAAAAAACTAAGGTAACACAAGTATTTACAGACAAGAACAGTCAGTTTACTTGACTGATCTCACCGAAGATTATCAGCTACTGGAAATTCAATCTAATTTCTTGTCTCAGTTCTTGCTGCTTCTTGTCATCTTGACATTGTAGAACAGAAAGGCAATTGGCATGCCCAAGCCCATGTTCTGAGTTGGATGCTCTTGACCACTCGCAAATTCTGTGGCAGATGTCACCAAGGCTCATAACTCATCTTCTGAACTATCACCTGGAATTCACTATCCAGAGACTGATGTCATCGTAGCACTTTCCCTGTGATCCAAAGAAAACTCCATAAAGTATTTTACAGTCTTTCCTGAGTTTTGCTTCTGTGTTCTCATCTTTCCTTGATTAGTGCTAGTCTTGTCTGTAAGTACCTGAAGGGAGGATGCAGAGGATGAAGACAGACTATTTTCAGTGATGCTCAGTAACATGACAAGAAGCAGTGGCCATGAGCTGGAGCACAAGATGTTTGCTCTAAATACTAGGAAGCGCTTATTTACTGTGCAGGTGACTAAGCCTAGGCAAAAATTCCCTATAGAGGTAATGGAGTCCCATCCTTAGAGACCTTTAAAAGTTACCTGAGACCATGCTTGAGAAGAGTTGGACCAGATGACCTACAGAGGGCCTTTCCAGTTTCTTCCTTTTGACAAACTATTGCTTCCTATTCCATAGCATAAAACCATTTTTTTTAACTTCTTTCATCAGCTCTGCATTAAGTCTATTCATACTTACTCACAGCTCCAGAGAACATAATGTATAAAAGAACATTTATGGAATTGTAGCCGATGCACTGAAGAAACAAGTTGTTAATGAATTATGCTTTAAATGACTTGGGGGAAAATTAATTGAATTAGGAAATTTAAAAAATCCTATCAGATATTTGAAATAAATGGAAAAGAGTGTATTTTTTTAATTCATTTTGGATGTAATTCTCAAGTCTATAAGAAATAATATAAAATAACCTGCATATCTACACATCAGCCTAGGTACTCCCTACTTTGCTTTTGTGGTCTTCAAATCGTTCGTGTACCTCAGAAAAAAATTTGCAGTATGATATCTAACTATGAATTACAGGACAGAATATTTAGAAGTGTATTTTATCACTAAGATAATGTTTTTTTGTTTTGTTTTTTCAAAGCATAACTAAATATTTTTAAATTAATATTTTTGTAATTAATAATCTTTACTGTTGTTCTCTTAAGCCTCTGTTGTGTTGTCTGTGTCCACAGATATACACAGATGTATACATAAATTTATTACGTGTTCTTTCTGAAAATCTCATCAGCTAAAAGCATTATGATTTCTACTGTGTATACCAAAGAATGAGAACTATCTTATCTCATTCTGGATATCCAGGAAGTAGATTCAGTAGACATCCAGCACTGTACAGAAAAAAATCATTGTTTGTTTGTATTTTTTTTCCCTCTGAAATCAATGATGAGCCACAGATATGTTCATATTTTTTGGTAGGAATTTGTATGAGTGTGTCATAACTTTGATGAAATATGCTGGTACATGTCCTACTAATCACAGTCTTTCCTTTCTACTCTTTCAGAGGTGTAAAAAGACATATTTTTTAATTAAACTGATTAATTAATATTTCATACTAAATTAGTGTTTTCTTCCATAGATCTTTGAGTGATCTATACCTCTCCCTTCTTGACTTTCCTAGACAACAAGTCTTTTAATCTCAATAGAATTGTTAAGCAACTGTACAGTTGTTAAGCACCAGTGCCTTCAACAATTTCACACATTTTGATAATCAAATATGATGTCAAATCTTGGTTAACTTCATATATTCATATATCCTTCATCAGGCATAAATGTGTTCAGACTGAACGTTAGGAAAACCTCTTTACCTTGAAGGTGACAAAACACTGGAAAAGGTTTTTTATAGAGCTGATTGATATCCCACGTCTGTCAGTGTTCAAGAAGCGTTTGGGTAATGCCCTCATTAATAGGTTTTAACTTATGGTTAGCCCTGAAGTGGCCAGGCAATTGTACCTGATGATCATTGGAGGTCTCTTCCAACTGAACTATTCTATACGCTCATTAGTTAGCATAATCTTTGAGTATTCTTTAACCTTTTATGCAATGCCTTTTATCTAGTCCTTTGCCAAAAATCAAGGCAGGCAGTGTGTTTAAAACTGAGAGGAGGAAACTATCTCTTGAAAGTCATTGCTTCTTAGTAGTCATATACTGTATCATACTGCAGATCTATTTTCTAAATGAAAGCCATTTTTGACATAAAAAGTCACTGCTTAAAGACATTTTTATACCACATGTTATTTGAAGTTTTGAGAAAAGTTTTTTTCATTAAATGATATTCACTTGAAAAAATGAAGAAAAAAAAAAAAGAAAAATTAAGTATGAAGGGTTTCCTTTAAATATTTTGCATATGAAATATACTCACTAAAGTAACTTATGCTGTGAGGGAATGCACCACTCTTCATTCATATACTGTCAAAATGCATGATAATAGCCTAGGTTTTTTCCCCTTAATTTACTAATTGACACAACTGCATTATTGGGGATTTTAGGTGTTTTGTAAAAGCTGAGTAAATCAATGCTCCCATTAATTTGGCATTCAGCATCAAGATAATTCTAGTTTAAAATGAAAAGTAGAAAGAGATTATGTCACATCTTGAAACTAGGAAAGAAGTTAAATTAAATTAAACTCTCGTTCTGTTTGTCACCAAGGATTCCAGAAGGAATGTGGAAAAGAAGTTTAAAAAACATTGAAAGTTGCCAGACTGACTTTTTTTATATAAGATATGAGATTCAGTGCTATTCATGTATGCTTCTAAATTTTATTATTTCGTCTTCTATTGGCGACACATAGTAAACTGCACTGTGGGTGTTTCAGAGCATTATGACGGTCAGCAGATATTATCTTATGTAGATAGGATGCAGGGATGCTTCTCCCTGTTGCAAATAGAAAAGATGTCTTCATAAATATATCAATATCAGATATGATAACATAATTCCATGAACTGACAGGAACAGGAACTTGAAAAGTATACTCTGCACATCTACTAGTATCCTGTAAAATAAATGCTGGCTTCTGTTCAAAACTGGAAGACAGTGCTCACGTAAAAGGATAAAGAGAAGGAGGGATCACAGAATCACAAAGTCATAGAATGGACAGGATTGGAAGGGACCTCAAGGACCATGAATCTCCACCCTCCCCTGCCACATGCAGGGCCACCAACCTCCGCATTTAATACTAGACTAGAGTCAGTGGAAAAACGACTCAGCTTTCTGACTGCAGTTGCTATTCTTCTTTTGGAGGTAGTACCTAGGAATGTGAACAAGAATTATATCCTACTGTGGGCAAGTCACTGTTTGAATACCAAAGGATTACCCTAAGGTAAAGTTCTTATGCTGCTAAACGTGAGAAAAGCAAGAAGAAGAGAGGTAGATAAATAGTACAGGAAATAATTTTACAAAACTGATCACTGTGATAAGCAATAAAGAATTCTTCTAGGTCTTAATTGATGGTAATTTTGCTCTTACTGTGATCTAATTAAAACCAAATGGAATTCTAGTCAAGACAGAGTTCATCGTCATCATGATTTATCATTACATGTTCACTGAACAGTCAGAATGCTTAATTTTGCTATCAGAAGGCTCCAATGATCTGGACAAAAAAAAAAAAAAAAAAAGTTTTTTTAATATAATCTTTCTAAGAAACTTCAAAGAATCTGTGGAATTTTGAAGATGACAGGCAGTCTTTTTGAGCTATGATGACGTGAATATAACTTGTGGGAGGATTGCTCCAGAAATGCAAAATACTGCTCTATACATATCAAATTCTTACACGTTCTTTCTTCCACACAGTCAGTACTGACACATATGCACAGCAAACCACTGCTGGAGAAAAGATACTGACATTCAGTCTGACCTAAAGTAGCTGTTCTCATCTTATGGAATACTTATTCTTTAACAGGAAATGAGAGTTCTTATACCTTTTCTAAAGAGCTAAGTATTAAGGGACAGATACATTTTTTTGTAAAGTGTATAAATACTCCTCAATAGGTTTAAATATAAATGTATAGATCTGTTCACTTCTTTGTGCATGTTATATCTAGATGATTCACCAGTATATAAATGAACATATCACTTGAGAATTCAAATTCTTTACAGTCTTTGCTAACTGACCCTCATAGCTACATCTGATTCTTCCATATTGCAGATCACATGAAAGCTTGATTTTAAACAGAAAATATCTCTCGCATTCTCATTTCAAAAAGACTCCCTACCAAGGTAGTTTGAATGTCTGTCTACACCCATCAAGCACAAACAGCTGTTTTAAACTCATTCAAAATAAACTGTACAAACAGAAGGTTTTGTGAGATCCTACATTCCTCAATTTAGTAGCAAAACATGAGGAGAAAATTGCAACAAAATTTTGAACCTATAATACGTGTTCTATCACAACATATAGTCAGTAGAATTCTTAGTTCTGCCCTTCGTAATCCTAGGGAATGTGACTTTGACAGGGAATAACCTCAGAAAGCATTCCCTGAAATGTGAGTAAGAAGGGTCTTCTCAAAGATTCTCTGAATGTGTGATGAAAGACATAACCCACAAATGGAGTCCCAGAAAACACAGAACATGAGTATAGACTAAAGTCACAGTCAATCTTGTTAAATGTAATCAGTTTTTAAGGAATATAAAATTGGAGCAACAAAACTTCAAAAAGGTTTTCATTACACAAAATGATGCAGATCAGAACAGATTAAGTCCTAAGAAAAATTCAGTGCAGCCAGTTGAACTGCTTTCAGTGGTAGAAGGTAAAAAGTGTGGATGAAACATCATCAGTTGTGGTATACAGTAAACCATACAAGTATGGAAAATGAAATCCAGTCCTCCAAATTTATCTATTTTAAAATCAGTTCCAGTGTCTTAAGTTCAGGAGCTCAATTCCAAACACACCAAAAAAAAATTTAATGTAAACTCAGTTTTATTTTTAACTATCTGCATTTAAGTTAGTCCAATGAGCATTTTAATTATCCATATGCTAAAAAAAAAAAAAAAAAAAGTTTGAATCAATTTACACACGCAAAGTACACACACAAAGTACACACATTTACATCATAAGGTGACAACGCTGCAACTGTAAGCTGCAGGCTTTTATTTGCTCCGTGGTGTATTGCATGCACCTACTTGTCAGGTTGGAGTCCAGGTGTTTAGCAGTCACAAGTTGAGCAACTAAACACACATACGGTTAGACAGTTTGTTGCTTTTCAGGTAGGTGTAGTACAGTGACAACAAATTTAACGCAAAGACAACTTCACAGAATCACAGAATCACAGAATCACAGAATGATCTGGGTTGGAAGGGACCTCAAGGATCATGTAGTTCCAACCCCCCTGCCTAGCAGGGCCACCAAACATACACCTTTACTAGATCAGGTTGCCCAGAGCCCTGTCCAACCTGGTCTTGAACACCTCCAAGGACGGGGCATCCACAACCTCCCTGGGCAGCCTATTCCAGGACCCAACCACTCTCCTAGTAAAGAACTTCCCCCTAACATCCAACCTAAATCTTCCCTCTCTTAACTTAAAACCATTTCCCCTAGTCCTGCTATTATCAGCCCTTTCGAAGAGTTTACACCCCTCCTGGGAGTAAGTTCCCTTCAGGTATTGAAAGGCTGCAATGAGGTCACCCCGCAACCTTCTCTTCTCCAGGCTGAATAAACCCAACTCCCTCAGCCTGTCCTCGTAGGGGAGGTGCTCCAGTCCCCTGATCATCTTCGTGGCCCTCCTCTGGACCCTTTCCAAAATCTCCATGTCTTTTTTGTGGTGAGGGCTCCACACCTGGACACAGTACTCCAGATGGGGCCTCACAAGAGCAGAGTAGAGAGGGACAATCACCTCCCTATCCCTGCTGACCACCCCTCTCCTGATGGAGCCCAGGATCCCATTTGCTTTCCGGGCTGCCAGAGCGCACTGCTGACTCATGTTAAGCTTCTCATCTATCAGGCAAAAGTTTAATGTTTCTTTACATTATTTAACTGTTGTTTCAGCTAATGGTAAAGGTGAATCGATAAAACAAGTGAAAGAATTCAGAAAAGGATAGATATTTGAACCCATATATATTATCAGCTCTGGTGCTAAAATCAATGCATAGAAAAGAAAACTGGAACACAGGTGTCAGAAGCACAGAAGATGGAGACGATAAGGCAACGCTGCTGGAAAATCACAACCATAACAAAATTGAAGTGATGGATAAAAGGCAATACATACAAACTGAAAGAAAGAATAAGGAAGAAGAGAAAAGGCAGTCTGGTACAGACTGTCGAGACTTGATCCTGATGTTGAATTCCAGTAGATGATTATCAATCTAAAAATTATTTTGAATGCCACTGAGAATACAGACTTTTATACTTGATTGTTTTGAAGGCATTAAATTTATCAGGCTTGAAAATGAGTGTATTTGTTCTTTGTCCTTTAAGCTTATCTCATATGGAATAAGTAATTTAAGCTGTAATACCTGTGCACTTTAAATACTTCAGCCAAAATAAGGCTTATTCTAGTAAACAGCTGAGCTAATAGTTTTTGCAGTATTGACAACTGACAAGGTCGCTGGGATTTCCATCTGTAAATTAGAAACAATCGATACAGCCTATTGAAAATTGTTCAGTGTAGAAAGCAACTTTTCAGCAAAAATACAGAAGGATGGCAATTAGTCTAATAATGGCAAGCTAGAAAAATTAGAGTGTACCTCAGAGCTACTTACTTTGGGCATTCTTTGCTCACTAAGTTACAGCACTTCCAATTTCAGATGCTACTAATATATATATATATTTAGAGAGAGAGAGAGAGAGAGAGAGAGAGAGAACACTCTTTTCAAATGATAGCCTACATTTTGATCAGATAAAAAAGCTTTGGTGGAAGCAGCTGGGTCTGTCACGGCTTGTTTTAAACCAGAGATGAAGAAATTGTTTGTTTCCTTCTGTTCACCTGAGTCTTTTGAACTGGAAAAAGCAGGCAGAGGACTACAATGGAAGGGTACTGAAATGAGAAGATATGCTAAAAGATATGTTTTTCAAAATTTTTGACAACTAAAAATTGTTTGCAAATTAGCTGTTGTCATTATGTGTTTATATCATGATTGATTCCTTGAATGTAATAGAATAACAGTTTCTACCTAAAAAGAGATGGACTTATTTGCCTCAAAGCTCTAATGAAGGGGTTTACAAAAAACTTATGTTGCTATAGTCATTTTGCAAGGCCTGAAGATTACTATATTTCTGAAAGCTATCAAAGTTCAAGTGAAAAGAAAAAAAAAAAAAAAAGGCTATTATTGCAAATCTAGACAATATTTTTCTGAAGGGCAATTTTAAATTATTTGTCCAGCTCAATCAGTTAAATGCAAGGTAGTGCCATTACCCTAGCAAAAAATTGTACAAATCATTTTAAAATAACTAAGGCTGAAACATTAAATTTGAAGGATTTCATTCAGGCCTTCATTTAGGAGGTTGTTTTTTTTTTTGCTTCCTAACATAGAAAAGAGTCAAAATGTGAATATAAATCATTTTACTTCTAATTTATTAAAATAATTATCTTATATCTGAATTATCTGATAATTTTTTTCATGAGAAACTTCAAATATATTTTCTTTTTATGATGTAGTGTAAAAAAAATATTTAAATGAATAAATTAGATATGGCAAACAAACTCAGTTGCAATCAGTTCTATTGTTTACCTTTCTCTGTCTCTGCCTATTAATATCCTCGATTAGACCAAAGTTAAAAATATTCTTTAACCGCACATTATTAGACCATCTTTGTGATATTCCTTCTCTGTATAAAGGAATTAAGCTTTCTAGAGGCAGGTCATCAAGATTATCTAGCCATTTCCTTCATGCAAAACTCAAGTGAGGATCCAATCCCAAACACAGGTTTGGGAAGTGCCTGGTACTGTGAAGTGCCTGGTTTTGTTAAGCAAGATAGAAAGTGACAGATATTCCTTTTAATGCTTGAACTCCTGAAGTTTTGTATAAAGACTATCTCTGCCACATTTGCAGTGCATCTCTGTATTAGCATATCTTTACTAATTTCATTTTATAAATATTTTTCTGAATAACTTGAATACCATAGTTGAGGTAAATAATGTAAAGTGATGCTTCCACTCTCTTGCATATGTTTGTCGTGGTTATCACAGTAACTTCTCTACACTTTTTCTATATTTTTGATAGAATCATAGAATGGCCTGGGTTGAAAAGGACCACAATGATCATCTAGTTTCAACCCCCATCCTGCTATGTGCAGGGTCACCAACCACCAGACCAGGCTGCCCAGAGCCACATCCAGCCTGACCTTGAATGCCTCCGGGGATGCGGCATCTACAACCTCCTTGGGCAACCTGTTCCAGTGAATCATCCAGTTTCTATCATTTGCCAAGATACAGAGGGTAAAAATGAGTACAAAAATTTCCATACATAGAAGATTTTATTGGATCTCCTACTGATGCAGAAAAGTGATCAAAATTAATCATTTTGAAAGTGATCAAAAATAAGATTATTATAGACATCATAAAAACATGTTAGAAAGTTCTCAAAGGAAAAAATCATGAAGTGAAATTTTGAATCATTGTCAAAAAGAGGAATTCTCTTTCTGTTTTTTTTCAGACAGCTTTTAATTATTCTTTGCCACCTGGAGTCCACATATTTTTAACTGTTTAAGTTTGATAATTTATGGTAAATCAGTAGTGCTTCTTTGTGCTTCTAATAATATAAATAGCTTTGAAAATCCAGCTATGTATCCTAAGGACCTTCTCAATTTTTTGAACATTCAGAACAAATCTGTTTTGACATATGTTTGAAGAATGAGCAAAGGTTAGGGATTGTTCCTATTTCATCTGAGTTAGTTTGCCTATGATAACTTGCAAGGAGTTCATTCGTTCCCATGGCAATGCAGAGAATTCTGAAAAACTTTGCTTCTGTCATAGCAAATGAAGCTTTTTTTTTTTCCCTGAAAATATACCAGTTAAAGGAAAATATCAGGTAACAGACAAACCTAAGGTCCTTGAAGATATATAATTAATTTCAAAGGGATTTGCAAGTACTTCATAAACCAAAATAGGTCAATAGAAATTTGAGAGCACTCAAATACAATAAAATTCAAAGGAACTCAAGGTAGGAATTCTTAATAAAATCAGAATTAGAAAAGTTTCCCTTTGGGACATCTGCTCAGTATTGCAAATGTTGCTTAATGCCAGGCCCTAGTAGCTACTGAGGAAATACACAGGTTTTCTGCCTCTCATTCTCCATCAAGGAAGAACACTTCCCAGACACCATGCCATTGCTAGGAGAGAGATGATGGTGCATCCCTGTGAGGGTGACAGTTCTGGACTTCTCAGAAGGCAGCAAGAATCTTCTCAAAGGCAGGAACGGGAATTCTGGTAAAGATCAGCCAAGCATCTCTTTTTCTGTAACTCTTCTGACAAAACCAGAGGGCTTTACTCTGGACACTACACAGAAATTAATGCAACACTAATTGAGCCCCCAGAAGGCTTTTTTTTAGAAGAGTGCAGACTATTCCTTACACAACTCAGCTACAGCTGCTACAAACCCTGAAACCACTAGAAAGATAATGTAACTAGTTCTCTGCTGTCTCTTTATTCGCCTGCCACAGGAAAAAAAAAAAAGAAAAATAAATGGTAACTTGTCAATTATTACATAAAATATTACATGAAAAAAAAGAAAAAAAAAACAATGACAATATAGAAATTATCAAATCTGATTATAACTACCATAATACAGTTATCAATTTACAGGAATAAACTTCACTTCCACTTATGAATTTGTGAATTTATTTATTGGCATAACTTTCTTCCTATTCTAAAACAGATGGGACTAATTGTATTAGTAGTAATAGAATTTATCAAAAATTGTTTCTTCCAATAATATGACAACATACTAGCCGAAGAGGAAAACAGAGGATCGTGGCTGTATTCAAACTCTTTTCCCCAGTCATAGCATATAATGGACTTAGTTCAGGGCATGGAAAGTCAATCTCCTGCTTTGTTTATTCCCACAGTAAATGGATCACTATGACTTTATCAGCACCTTAATAGCTAAACAGTAGTGCAATCAAAACAGTTACCATTTGTCTCCAATCATTCTTCCTATATCAATGTATATATTTCAGTTGCTATTGTTTGATTTCTGTTTAATGCCTCAAGTATTTATGGTGTAATTGTATTGAAGTTATCCTCTCCAAGGCAAATAGTCTATTTTTCTTAGTCTCTTTGTCTTTAATAGTCATATTTAAAAGAAAACTTCTGCAGTTTTCAATCCATACACATTGCTTGCATCGTCCTTGAAAAATTTGGAAACAGCACCATTAAATAGAAATTGTGGATCACTGTTGCTATTTTTCAGTTTTATTTCAGATCTTAATTGAATCATCCATTTTCAACTGTGATTGGTACTGTTTATTTGTTTTCTAGTTGGCTTTCAGGGTCCCCATGCTGAAATCATGATTTCAGTATGCTGAACTGACACACAATGAGACAGCCCTCAAGTTGAATAAATTATAATCTAAATAATTCCTGATAACAGAATTCCACTCTGCTTTCAATTGTAGTTGTGAAAGTGAGGCAAATTAATTCATTTCACTTCTGGGGCAGGGTGTGAGATGTTAGTGAGTTCTGTTGTCCAAATCAAAAGCAAGAGCATCTAGTTGCTCTGTTGTATGTTCAACTGTACACCTGTTCATTCATAACATGTATAGGTGTGACAGAGAAAATATGATCCTCAACCACGCATGTAAGTTCCTTCTTTGTGTGTAGTTCATGTATCAATATGATGGGCAGGCTATTTAATATAAACTTGTGTTTTATGTTTAAAATAACACAGGGAAAATCTACTTGCTTCTACTGTTCTTGGAGCTCTACTATAAACTGTATTTTATAACTTCTGCAAGGATCTATTTTTCATCACCAGAGGTGGATGGAAAATGATTTAAAAAAAAAAACAAAAACAACCACTCTAAGGATTCAGTATCTGGATAAACATGCTGTCATGATGGTCTTTCCAGCTCCAGGACTCCTGCTGTCAAATTATGCTACACTTTTGGAAAGCAAAGGAATATTTTCTTGTATCTCATCTGCTCACTGTCTAGTGTATTAGACTGAACTACTGAAGATGATTTGTCCTACTGCACCAGACTGTGACCTCTGCTCATCGCAGAGCCACAAATTTAGTTTACTACCTCTGTTGTTTTTGTTTGTTTGTTTGTTTGTTTGTTTTGGGGGGTAGAGGGGTGGGAGTAGGAGGTAGATCTTGGCACAACAGCAGTCAGCTGTGAACTGATAAATCATGTGAGATCTCCAAAACTGAATTATTTAACTTTTTTAACCTCTTCAGCAAGTAACTCTGCATTTAACAACTTTTCCTATACAAAGCATGCATGTATTTATATGCAATGTCAGTTAGAGTGATTAAAATTGTACTATTCAACAGTTAAGGGCCAGTTTTTTACAGAAATGTAGTAAGTGTTAATAAGTAACAGTAACTGTTTGGGAGAACATGATGTAGATACTTTTAAAGGTGAGTTTGGAAAGCTTTCTGAAAAACTATTTTAAGTGATTACATCACTGCAAGAAACAGCTCCCCGTGAACTTTTCACATTGAGTACAAAAGTATCTTAAAATAGTATAGAAAATCCCCTTGTCTGGACAACAATAACTGTGACAAGAAGTACCTTTATGCTAAATCTAATGACACTCTGTCATGGTTTTACGTTTTTTGGTTTTCAGTATTCCACATCAATACATCATGTAATGTACTGGAACTAAAGTGTTAATGCTCCAGCTCCATGTACCTATCCCTGTACATGACGGAAGTCATGGGATCTGACCCTTCCAGGTGGGGCGCTCTCTTACTGCTTGGCAGTGGGTGCCTGGAGATTGCGTTTCCTAGCCATTCCAAGCTTTTCAGGTTTGACTCAGTCTCAGG
Organism: Perdix hodgsoniae; assembly: GCA_035772895.1. Taxonomy (NCBI): domain Eukaryota; kingdom Metazoa; phylum Chordata; class Aves; order Galliformes; family Phasianidae; genus Perdix; species Perdix hodgsoniae. The sequence continues at coordinate 5,837,168 of JAPSGF010000005.1, read as the reverse complement.
AACTCTCTCTCTCCTATCTTATTTGATTTATTAGTCTCAGTTTCAATTAGATTGTATTATATTGTGTTATTTTGCATTCCAATATCATAGTTAGTAAAATAAGTTTTCCTCCATAGATTGTTGCCGCTGTTTTTTTTTTTCACCCCTCCTTCCTTCCCACTTTGTGGGCCGGACTGGGTGTGGAGGGGCAGGGGCCTATTGCCCCCTGTCACGGGCATAGATCAATCTAGTTAACACTGTGACGCACTCATTTGGAGATGATTTGTACTGCTTTTTCATCAGTGGAATGGTTAAAGTGAGGGTCTTTTAATATAATAGTAAATTTTGTAGAATTTCTTCTGGTTATATATTTATATCTATGTATCTCTGTATGTATGTATGCATGTATCTCTTTAAAGAAAGGCTCAAAACATTTCACAATGATTTTGTTAATTAATGATATTGAGTTTTACTTCAATTTGGAGCAAGATCTTCTCACCGCCAAAAATGTTTCTAATGAAAATCTAACAGACCACAGTTCAAAGTTTTCCCAGATCTTCAGGTTCAGGGAAAGCCAAGCATGGGAATTTGGAATTGACTTTGCTCATGATTTTTGACACAGTATGCGAAAGTAGCTTAAAGTTCAGATATGTTTTTTTAGGTGAATTGCAGAGGATATTAGTCTCATCATTTGGTAGCTATCTGTTTTCCGTCCCTTAGGAAGATGGCTAAAATTGGAATATATGGTAAAGCAAACATTTGAAATAGGTACCAGCCAGAATAATAACTATTGACAGAGCTTCAAAGATATCAGAAAATCACCATTTAATATGTCTTATGTCATGAATTAACATCCTTCATTTAAGATATTGTGTCTGTGATATCCTCAATACCTCTATCTCCAAGTCACTGGTACATCACGAGAGAAAGAAAGAAGAGGAACAATGCTGAGGACACTTATTGGTTTTAACTCATCTCACTTCATAAGAAGTCAAAATCTTCCAACCTCAGGCTGCTGATAGGATGTAATGAATCATATTGCTTCTATTATAGCAGGAGAAAAATGATTTTTTCTGGTTATGAAGCAGAAATAAAAGTCATCAATTGATGTGGGCTGTACGAGTGATCTATTAAGCTAGACTGAAGTTTAAAAAGTTGGAAATCGAAATCTGAGATTGTTAGATATGTAGCCTGATCTTGAAATCAAATGATTTTGCAATAAAAGGGAAACAAATGAAAAAAAGAATAAAAGAAAAAATGAAGGAGTGAGCAGTAAGGGGAAGAGAGGGCAACAGTCTAGCTAAATATTTATATCCGAATGCATTTATCCATATGGAAACATAACAGATTTTGAGGTCCATTATTTTTTACCCTGTCTGCTCATGTTTTCCTGTGTCATCAACTAGAGATTTTTAACTTTAAAAACTATAGGATAATGAGTGCTTATATGACACAAAAGAATTACAGTGCACACAAAAAATTATGGATCTGTCAGTTACAAAAAAGTTATTTAGTACCATAGAGTGATTTTTCCAGTGTTGCAGTCAGCTGCCTTCAATGTCTGTTGTCTCCAAGGCTGAGTGAATCACCTTTTAAATATATATAAAAATCTCCTGTGAAATCACTTTGTCAGTAGCTCAGCTACACAACATGGAGATAATCTGTATCAAAAAAAAAAAAATCCTGACAGGGACTATGCTTCCTTAGCAGGTCTTTGAAAGCTTTCTACTTAGTGACCTCAGGCTTCAGTGAGTCACTATAAAAAGTCAAGCTGCTGGTATGTAAGTAATGAATGCACAGATTCATACCTCCTCTATTGCAGCTATGAAAAAAAAAGTGAACATTTCTGGAAATGAAAATATGTGATGTTTATATCTGGAAAAGAAATGTAATGAAGTCTTACTGATTTCATAGTGCACATCTATGCTGTCAGATGGGTTCAGTGCCTCTTGCACTCCACATCTCCAAGTAACTTACACTGCATACATGCTGCAAGCCAAGTTATTTGCTTACAAAAAGGAGCCAAAAGAGAGTTTTGCTCAGAAGGTTGCATCTTTATACAGTTGACAAGCTGTATGAATGTGTCTAGTATACTTCATCAAACTCTACACTTGAGTGGTATAATCATGAGCTTGCATGTCTGGATCAACAAAGACATAGCAAACGCATACATGCTGTATTACAGTATTAAGAGGAATTTTTTTTATTCTGTCCACTCTAATCACTCTTTATGGAAGCCTTCAGTCAGGATATACATGGAGTGGATCTTTCTACCAAGGCACAATCTGAAGCTTTGCCAAACCCTAGGCAACTTACTCTTGGAGTTTTGGATCTCCAAAGGCCCCCTCCAACCTCAAACATTCTGTGATTTTGTGACACAATGAAATCTGCTGGAGCAAGGAGTAAAATGAAGTAGACACCTGCATTTCATTTTTTTCTTTTCCCAATAAAAAAAAAAAAAAAAAGTCCAACTTAAGCCATACTCCAATTGTAGTCTTAGGTGTAAAAAATGTTATAAATGAAGGTTTCACTCCTGTGTTTTTCATAAGGCAGTGTAGTATTCAGGAATCAGAGAGATAAATTGATATGTAGTAATTTTAAGTGACACAGACCAACTGAGCCCTCCTCTGAGTCCTTGCAATGGGAAGAAACTAAACTATCTTCCAAACTTGACGAGGCAGACCACAGAAATACATAAGATGAGAGATTCTGGACCTTCATCTCTGCTCAGGGCAGAAGGAGTCTCCCCTTACCCCAGAAATGCCCCTACACAACAATTACAAAGCTGTCAGAATAGAAGGAGAAGTGAGTGGTGTTATTGGTTCAGATCCAGCAGGGGACAATCAATGTTAAGTTGGTCCAACCATGGACCCAAATCAGAATCAGTACCACCAGAAAAGACCAAGAATACTGCATTTCTGTGTGGGGACTCTGCTGAGGGACATCAAACAACAAAGGACATGGCCCATGAAGCAGCAGCATGGCAGCATGGAGGTTTTGTGCGTAACTTACAAGTGTTTTAGTCTGCTTCATGTCCTAAAGGCAGTAATGAGGACACACATTTATGTGCCTCCCTCAACTTACTTTTGAGCAGATGCCATCCTCCGGGTCTAGCTGTGCTGAAAGCCATTGCTGGTCTCCCAGTTTATCAGAGACTTCTACAGACACTTTGCTCTCAGTGAGTTGTGCAAATTCACTCCAGAAGCAGGTGAAAAAAAAGGCAGTGTTCCATGTGTACCACTTGTTTCATTTAATTAATACTCCACATGGTCTCCCAAGCAGGGAACAAGAGTTATTTTATGAAACAGATGCGCTTTTTTTTCTTACTTAAGAAAAAAAATAAAAATAAAAATAAAAAATCACAGGGCTTCAGAGTTTACCTCGTTATATTAAAAAAATAATAAAAATAATAATAAAAATAATAATAAAAAATTAAAAGAAAATAATTTTAATAACCCTTAAATGTTTTTTTTTAATATAAAATTACATTGTATAATCACACAGAAATGAACATGTATCAGCAATCACACCTTGAAAATGCAAGAGTACAAAGCCTTTCCAATTAATTACAGGTCCATCTGGTCTCTGTGGGTTGTTAGCATAGTAGTTAGTTTTATAGTTGCAAGCTCAGGAGCTCAAATTCAAACCCAGTTTGTAAGCTATGGATTGTACTCCAAACTGCTGTCATTAACAGCTCTAAGCCTGAGAGCCCTACTCTACCTCCAGGGCTATTTTTAGAGCATAACACTCTAGTCTTGGGTTCAAAGTTTTCCAACATTTTATTTTCCCAGCCATGCATATAGGATTTATTATCCTTTTACATCTGTTTAATAGAAAACTGAATGCAACATATTAGGACACATATTTTACGTATTAAAATGTTTTATGACAAAATTTGTATTCAATCAGATGAAGTGAAGGTTATAAAAAAGCTTATTCCGAAAAAGAGAATATAGAGGGACTATGTATGACACATCATTATCAGGAGAACTGCCCTACTAGGACAATGACTTCTTTTGCTATCTATAACTTTGACATCTCATGAATTTTTGCTTAAAATTATTGTCATTATATGGATAACTTAAGACTTTTCCTAAACGAAATATAGAATCATAGAATGGTTTGGATTGGAAGACACCTTTAAGATCATCCATTTCCAAACCCTCTGCTATAGACAAGGACACCTCCTTCTAGACCAGGTTGCTCAAAGCCCCATCCAATCTGGCCTTGAATGCTTCCTCACTAGGCAACCTATTCCAGTGTCTTACTACCATCGCAGTAAAGAATTTCTTCCTAATGTCTACTCTAAATCTACCCTCATCCAGTTTAAAACCATTTCCCCTTGTTCTGTCAGTACATGCCCTTATAAAATCCCTCCTCAGCTTTCCTGTAGGCCCTCTTCAGGTGCTGGAGAGCCACTTTAAGGTCTCACCTGAGCCTGCTCTTCTCCAGGCTGAAGAGCTCTAGCTCTCAGCTTGTCCTTGTAGGGGAGGTGCTCCAGCCTTCTGATCACCTTCAGTGTAGGTGTGGAAGCTTGCACTTGGCCTTGTTGAACCTCATGAGGTTGGCAAGGGCCCACCTCTCAAGCCTGGGCAGTTCCCTCTAGATAACATCCCTTCCCTCTAGCATGTCAACTGCACCACTCAGATTGGTGTCATCTGTAAACTTGCCGAGTGTGCACTTGATTCTTCTGCCTGTGTCACCTACAGAGATGTTAAATAACCAGTCCCAGCACCAATCCCTGAGGAATGCCACTCATTACTGGTCAACACTTGGATACTGAGCTATTCATTTTAACTCTCCGAGTGTGAACATCCAGCCAGTTCCTATCCAGCACATAAGTTAAATCCATTTTTCATCCATTTGGTGACCAGTGAATTTGCAAACGCATGTTTAAATACTTTAATTTCCTTCCAATGTGAAACTGTTTAAAATCTTTCTGGTAAAATTCAGTGAAAACTGTTGTACATTCCATCAGAAGACAATGAAACTAATTCCCATTGCCTATGCTCTTCATAGCAATTTTTTCTCTATTCACACTTGATGGCATAGGCTCTAAAACCTGAAAATTGTCTCAGAATAATTTCTAGTAGAGTATTACTGTTATTCCAATCATTACAACAGATAAGCAAACATAAAGACTGATCAGCTAGAAGGAGTATATTTCTTCAAGATTCACTATTTCCTGAGTCTTTTAGGAGGTGGGAAGATACTTGAGAGTAGAGAGCTCCCAGGACTCCTGGGCTGAAGGAGAAGAAATTAATTTTCTTTCTTTTCATGTGTTATTCACTCTCTGATTTTTGCCCTTGCTCTTATTAGTACATGACAAACCAACTTACTCCAATGATTTCTCTCAGGAGTTCTTATACTAGAGATAGTTGTTGTTTTTCTGATATGCAGAAAACTCAGCAGGGAACAACCGATACTTCCATCCTGATTGTTTCAAATTCACCAATCGGACTGTTAGCTAAATATCTTATAACTTCAGTACTGTTCTCTATCAGCTTTTAGGGTTCGGGATAACAAAGACAAGCACTGAAATATCTAAACCATTATTTCTTTGCCATCTTCTTAGACTCATGTTTGTAATCCCACCAACAAACATTACAACTCAGATTAACATGTTGTTTGGAGAATATTGGCATACACGAGCACAGAATTTTAATTTCCTGAAAATATGGCCTTGATACATCTTGTCCATGACAAGCCTCAGTTTTCTTTTATCCTCCAGGGAAGTCTATACTTTAAGTCTAGACTTGACTCCAATACACTTTAGCCAAATGCTACAGTGTGTGCAATTCAAAAGAAAAAATTCTATCTGTTTTTTCTTCAATTAAGAGAAGCTTAAAAGTGATTCTTGTGCTCGTGGGAGGCACAGAATATCTTCATTTACTGTATTGTTTTGGGTAGTCATGAGTTCATATAAATAGTGTTTCTCTAGCCAGTTTAGAGCTTCACATAATCTTAGAGGGTAGCAGATATAAAAAAAATAGAAAAAAAAATTTGGCAGTTGAATTTGAATTTTGGAATTCAAAATTTTTCTTTCAGCTAATGAGGAGCATTACATCAAATATTGTATCTCTTCAGCTCTGCATAAGACATAATATTCCATCTTATTTTTCTCCAATGGCTCATGCTTTCAATCATTCCCATTCTTCTCCTTATTGTATAATTCTGAATCCCATTGACTTCAGCTTAAAACTTCTACATTGGCAAGGTGTATGGCTCCTGAAACTCGCTGACAACTGTCCTGTGACCAGGGCATATTCTACTCTTAGATGATTTTTGATCTTTGCCTTTCTGTTAAATTCACCAGTTAACTGAACCCTGCATATTTCTCATCTGGCCTGGACTTCTTTTTGTAGAATCATCATAAAAATATATTCTAGTCTAATATTTGAATAATTATTTGGATTCAAACCTATTCTATGTAATTCCCCTTCCAAAGATTAAAGAAAAGACCTTTGTCAAGTACATAGTCACCTAAGTTTCTCTTCACAATCAGAGAGAAGCAATGAGACAGAGAGGGGAGATCCTGGTAGACTGATCCTGCATGATAATTTGCGTGATTTGCTTCTTCCACTGACTGCAGAGAAAAGTTGTTTGCGGAGAGAAGGAATCTGGACTCCTTATACAGAAACTCTGATGATGAGTCCAAAATTAGATGAAATAAACCTGTGTGTGTGGTTCACTACTAAGCACTGAACTGCATCCATGTACCTTCATTTGCTCATGACTCCTTTTTCCACTGATTATTATATTGTTTCTCTCATCACATTGTCTTGCAGATATCTGAATTTAAATTGATAAATTTTCTATGTATCCAAATACACGGTTCATGCATCTCTATTTGTGGCACTGATGATATTTCCTAGGAGTTCCTCTGGACTGAAAACAGAACCATTTCCTTCCTTGTATGAGCTGTACTTCCTCTGTTGGTGTTGCAAGCTCATATGTTCTGACTCAATTCACTGAAATATTTTCGCAGTTTTCCATCTGTGAACTTCTTTTGCATTTTTAATTGTGAACTGCTCCGCATGTATTTGTGCCTCAGGTAACCATCCTTGCAGTGTTTCATATCTTTTACCAACTCCAGCATGTGAAAACTCTCACCAGGTCTTGGGGCTTCAGAGGAGATTTTCTTGAACTGGAAGAAACTACTTTGTCAATGGCAAGTTCTGGTTTTTTTTTAGAGTGTTTTGCCCTAGATGCTCTCATTATTTAGCCAGATGCTAATAATTGAATTAACTGTAAAATTGAAAGATTTCTACAACTTATAATTCTATAAATTCCTCCGCAAATTTCTGCAAATCTTTCTTTGGAGCCTATCTAAAAATCTCCTGCATGTTTTATTTTTATGTGAAGTGTGAAGTACTTGAATTTTCTACTGCACTTTCACAGTTAGCCTTCTCTGCTTGAGCTATTGAAAACCATTAAAACATCAAGTAGTTCAAAACCACCTACTGTCAGCAAGAAGGCTGCTTTCTCTCTGTCTTCCTTTTGCTGGTGCCCATTGCTTGTAGTTCATTTTAAACTTCCTCTGGCTGTCCTCCACATTTCCCAAGGGATTTAACTCTGTTGGGGCCTTGAACTACTTACTCCTTTGTTCTGTGAAGGGTGAAGCTCAATTGATTTTATTTCTATTCCAGTGTTTCATTCAGAAGCCACACAGGGAACAGGGAGATGGCTGATATCAACTGCACTTGGTGAGGGTATTCTTAAAGTACTTTTGAAGTCATCTTTCCTTCACAACATGTCACTTTCTTCCAATTATCACAAGCAAAAACATCCTGTCTGAGGAGTTTCCCCGAAGGTGAATTCTAGCAAGAAAGCATATGGGACTAGAAGATGGGACCAGAAAAAATGTGGAGAAATCAGAACTGGTTTTAGCCTTTGTAGAAATGCAAGCAGCTAGCAAGAGAATCAAATGTAGCAGCTAATGAACCTCAATAAATAACACAGCTAGTATTTTTTTTATGATATTCCTCTTCCTCTTGTCTTGCTGGTGACCTGGACCTGAAGAGTCTTTGTGGAAGAAGAAAGCAATTCTATCTCAAGTTTAACAGTGATCTGAGCTGAACATGTTACTCTTCTGAGGTATATTTTGTCATCCTATGTGACTAACAGTGGAGGAAATTAGCATATCTCAAAAGGAAGAAGTAGTATCACTTTAAGCAAAAACATACAAAAAATCTGTGTGATCAGTATCATCTATTCCTTCTTCTACAGCTGAGAAATGGCTACTTCATCTCTAGAAATAAATAGCTCCACAAAACTGAAACATTCCCATTTGATGATGTTCGGTTTTCTATACTACTGGTGTAGAAGGAAAATATTTTGATTTTTTTCAATAATTAAAAAAAAGCATGTGGCATATAGATATGGAAACACAGCCAATGTTGTAACTAACAAGGTCACTAGAAGGGATATGAACCCTTCTCGTCTTTTCTTCTCTTTGTATATTCGTTTAAATATTCACCACAATAGGAAGGTGCAGATCGTCCACCTACAGGCTGATGATAAAGGTCCATGTCTAGCCCGCAAGGATCTACCTTTCATTAGATTAGTCAGAGTGTAGCTGAATCTAGTAAGTACCAGTTACCTTGAAGAAGTCTT
>JAPSGF010000005.1:5806440-5828473 GCA_035772895.1 Perdix hodgsoniae | reverse complement strand
GAAAGGAAAGGAAAGGAAAGGAAAGGAAAGGAAAGGAAAGGAAAGGAAAGGAAAGGAAAGGAAAGGAAAGGAAAGGAAAGGAAAGGAAAGGAAAGGAAAGGAAAGGAAAGGAAAGGAAAGGAAAGGAAAGGAAAGGAAAGGAAAGGAAAGGAAAGGAAAGGAAAGGAAAGGAAAGGAAAGGAAAGGAAAGGAAAGGAAAGGAAAGGAAAGGAAAGGAAAGGAAAAGTAGCTAGGAAGATGCAACTTTTGAAAGCACTATTTACTTTTAATGAAAATTTTATTATAAAATTATTACTATTATATAAATATTATTTAATTTAATATTTGATGTTAATTAATATTACCTACATAATTGTTATTTTAGTATAAAATTATATTTTCCTCAAATGTAGTAAAGTTAGTTACTTTTAACAAAAGCTAAGATATTTTAGTAAAATGCTCTTTTTTTTTTTTTTTCTGAAGTTGAGATTTTTCTCACTGGAGAATGTGTTAATTGTATTTTTTCACTCAGAAATATTTATTCCCCTTTCTTAATGACCTGTATGTCTAATATTCTATTTACAAAGTACAATACTTCATTAAGAACTAAAAGGTTACTTGTTTTTTTCATTGACAGCAGCAGTGTTTTTTCCCTGCCCTATGGTATTTCAGTTATGTGCTGTTACGACAGGATGGAAACAGCTGTCAATATAATGACAAAAATGGCATTGTGAAGAGCTAATCAATCTATCATTTCTAGAGGAAATTAGTTTTGCATACAAGGCAGCTTTTAATATGCTACACAAAAGGAGGTTGGATTTACTTGCAAGGAATACATACATGCGATCACTACCCGCTTACTGTTCATTCCAGCAGAGGGCTGAGTTCCTGTGCCAACAACTGACCAGCGTACTTTGAATTCCAGGACGTCACGAAACCCTGCTGTTGTTTTGATAGAAGAGAAGGAGGGATGAAACAAACTGGACGTTTCAGCTCTACTCTACCACAACTTAAAACACAAGATGCTGTGAGTGTTGTTCTGCTGAACACTGATCAATGTGATTGTAGCTTTGAAGCTGGCTGTACATCACGCAGCAAAGATATCTTTGATTAATCCCCTCCTGGTTAGTTTAAGTGATAGAAAGCCCCCTGAGGACTCAGCCTTGCTCTCCTTCTTTGCAGAGATCAGAGACAAATAGTTTCTTCCTGTGTTATTCTTGTCTTGTGTAAAGAGGATTTGTACAGAGAAGTCCCCAGTGTAAACAGTATTGAAAAATTGTTCTAAAGGATTAAAGCTTCTCTAATGATCTGACCGAGGAGTTTGTCTTCTAGCAGCCTACACTGATGCACTGAGGTTTTGGCTTCAAGTTACGAGGCAATGCACTAGACATAAAATTTCAAGTGGATATGAAAAACAGAAGCAGTACACATCAGCATATTTAATAGAATTAAAAATGAATAACAGTTCTTCCCCTTTAAAGGGATGTAATTTGCCCAATAAATTATATACACTGATTTAACATCTACTTTTTTCTCCTTTTTTTGCCTTGTGAATAAACGGTAGTACCGGAATGTAGATTTAGACAGAAATGCTGGAACTCAACTGAATTTTCAGACTTCCCATACTGTTACTTTAAGCCTGATAGGGACACATTTTTCTCCTGTATCAGAATATTGTCCAATGTCACTTCTAATTCAATAAACAGATATGTCCATATGACTGTCAAAATATATATATATATATATCCACATCTCACTGACCTTTCACCAACTTTATCTTATATGAATTTGTCTTCTTTCAAACAGTGCCAAAAAGACCAACTTTGCACCTTAAGTGAAATTTCAGTAAGGAATTCATGCTTACAGCATCTTTCAAATTCACTGCCTGTCTCTTACAAAATGCATATATACTAGGTTTTCGGTTAACTGACAGACTAAGAAAAAGGTAGCACAGTTTGATTTAATAGTCAGGATATCTATACAATTCTGTTTGCTTATTTTTGGAAGTGAAGAAACCAGAGGAGCCATAGAACTATAAGGTCACTTTTGCTTAAAATATAATCTGTGTCAAGATTTAATTCTACCTATAGCTCTTTTGTTATAGCAGGGAAACTGCACAGAAAAGAGATAAGAAGGCTAACCACCAAAATATCACCTGAAAGAATTCTTGTTCTTCCATGGAAGGATCCAGAAATGAGACTTAAAAGGAAAAGTAAAACAATTGATACTTTTCTGTATAAACTGTGATTGTGATTGGAAAAAGTACTTTTTGCATGCATACACATGCGCACTGAGAACAAATTGAAAAATTGAAATGTCATGGATTAACTGAGTTCTTTTTTTCAGAGTTTCCTAAAACTTGACTGGATAATATGGGTGGTATTTGTTAGTGCTTCTTTGCTGCTGTGTGAATGAGAAGATACTTTCTGTAAAGCGAGACAGAAAAAATTCTATGTGCAATACTGATAAGGGTTGATTGTTAATGGATCAAAAACAACATAGCTTTTAAATTTACTACTCAGCATCTACTGTGTAAGGCAGAGGAGAAATAGATAACATTGGTACCTTCTCAGTGGACTACATGTTTAGTTTGAGTTTGTATAAGCAAGAAATAGTCTTGGGTTTATATCTGCCCCAGCTATGCTCTCCACCCATGGAGCATGTCTGATGGGTTACAGACCATCTGCACTCTCCTGGCATCACTCCCTTCCCATCTCCACAAAACTGCTACCCTGCTCCTTCCAACTTCTCTTTGGCTTGTCTCACTCTTGAGCTGGCCTCAGCCCAGCTTCACTGTTCAAGTGGCTGCCTCTCTCACCTGGATATTCCATTCAGACCCATGTCTGTAAACAGGTGAACTCTCAAAGCTGGCACTATTAGAAGTAATTTCACTTTTCTACTCAATGCAGTTATCTAGTTTCAATTAATGTTTTGTCAGGCTTATAGCCTGAATCTGTCTCAAAGCTGTCCTACTCTCAGTCTGCCTACCTATCCTAAATGATATAAATGATCCTAAATGGTAAAGATGAGTCTTTAACACTTTCACTCCTTGCCTGGGTTGTGTACCTGTCCTTCCAGTGCCCTTCCCATGGACCATATATTATTTGCAGTCACATCTTCTGTTATCCTTGCTGATCACATTGCCTTCATTCAGTTGGCCATTAGGAAAAAAAAAAATCTTCTCAGAAATAGTAGTGAGTTAATGGAAGAGGCTGCCAGAGATGTGGTGAAATCACCATACCTGGAAGTGGTCAAGAAAAGAGGCAGATGTCTCACTGAATGACATGGTCTAGAGCAGTCACAAGCATTGTGGCTTGATGATCTTATTGGTCTTTCCAACCCCAACAATTGTGTGATTCTATGGTTTATTTCCTCTACCCCGATTTCCCTGCTGTATAAGTACAGGAATAAGTGACACTGCTTCTGGGTGCAACTTCCAGGTGCCCCACACCAGGATCTGCCATGTTCTTATCCAGACACAAGTAAAGCAGTGTTAACCACAGTGAATCAGCTGTGACTACAGCATAGTTCTATTGTTTTATGTTTCCAAACTTCACATTCTTTTATGTGAAATAAGAACAATGCCAACACAGCCCCATTTCATCACAGCATTTAAGCATATATTAGTCATCTATATTTATACTCAGCAGATGTTTTACTTTAATTCTCATGGAGGTCAGCATATAAGAGAATATTTAAATGCTTACCATAATGGAATTAGGATGAAGCATCTGCGTTTGAGAAGAAAATCAGCCTGCTGTGCAAAAAGTAAAAGAAATCTGAAGGGATAAAAATATCAAATTTGTTCTTTTAAACAGCACCTTGTTTCAGCTGAATATCAGCACACAAGAAAAAACTAATAGTTGCGTACTTTTCTAAATTTGGAATATTCTGTACATTTGTTTTATTAGACACATTTATTGGTCAGCTGAAATGATCCCCATGAAGTTTTCAGTAATCTTTCCCACTTTTTACTTCCTTTTTTGTCACATTTAATAAACAACTAAGGAAGAGAAAGCCAGAAATGCAGAAGCTCTCAAGAAAGTGATCACGGATCCTGGATCTTCCAGGATTCTTCCTGGATTCTCCAGTTACTGCTGAAATAGTTCACTGAAGATGATGTGTTATGCTTCCTTTCCATTTTTCTTTAGCAGTCCTCAAAAGCACATCACGTGTGACCTCCCTTTGTCCTCAAACATTAATTAGTTTATGCTTTGTGACTAGCTCCTGCCAAATAACAACTCTGAAGTTGATCATGTCACTTGGGACGTGTGTATAAGCTTAGATTCTATGTAATAGTACTAATTATAAAATGGGATGTAAGGTTATTTGGCTACATAATTGTATTGTTTTTTGAGGGTACAGAAAAGCAAGGTAAGTTTTCAGATGTTGCTGGTGAGAGAAAAAGTTTGAGTGTAAAGTGCTGCTCAACAGTTCATTAGCACCTTTATTTGTCTTTCTTCACTATTCCTTTCTCTCTTCCATGGCAATATCCTACAGCAATGGTAAAAGCTACAGTTAATGCCAGTGAAACCAGTGGGAATTCTGATAAAGTTAACACTGAATGTTTTAGCAATAAAGCATGGTGTTTGTTACTGCTATGTGGCTCTGAAGTAATCTTCAGTTAGGACAGTGGTATAAATACAGATAAACAGTTTGAAACTTTACCTGCAGCACTGATAGCATCTTTCTCACTTTTTATTTATACCAGTCTTAAAAATAAGGCCACTGTAAAGCAAAAGTATTCACCACTATTTCAAAAAAGAGATGATATTTTTTTCCAAATGCCCAGTAGATTTTAACTTAGAAGAGATGAAATTTCTAGTTAAGAAAAGGAGGAAAGAATTAACTAATATAGAAGCTGAAACTCTATTTAAAATTAAAACTCTTATACAGTAGGATAGGATAGCTACATTTTGCAAGTTATATAACATGCTACTGGAAGTAAATAAGTGCCAAAAAACATGCTTTGATCATAAAAATGATTACCAAGAAGGATAAAGGTACGTGGTAGTACAAGAATAATCCTGTCTCTCCTAGTACACCCATTGCAGTACGTGTGGATAACAGAACAGCTGTCTCAACAACTAACACTCTCAGCATATGACAGCATAAAAGCTGATGCCAATGTCAATCATTCCTTCTGATGCTAAATCTTCTGATGCTAGATCTTTAGCAGAAGAGTGATAAAACCAAACTGTATTCATCTGCAAGTGGTGGTGCAATCCAAGCCTGGCAGAGCCCCACCTGCAGTCCTGTAGCCAGTGGCAGGAAGCAAGCCTGAGTTTACTTCAAGTATCTGTCACCTGATGTGTGAAGTAACAGGATTTCATCAGCATAATCCCCTTGCCCACATTTTAAGGGGGCAGTTTAAGCAATTTAAATCAGGGACAAGACTGATTATGTAATTATACCTAAATATTTTTCTAAATATATGCAGTGAAAATGTGATTTTTGTCTAGGAGATTGGTTGGCTTAGCACTTCCTCCTGCAAGCCTGTTTGAATTTGGAGAAGACAGAATTTCTTGGAAACTTCTGTGCTTCAATATGCTGTTATTAGTCAAAGTTAAATTCATCAAAAACTTCATTACTGTGTAGTCTGAAACTGCTATCACAACTAGGAGTCATGTATGCACTTTTTGGCAGTGTTAATGAGCAGAGAAACAATCTCCCATCCTTCCTGTGCTACAAAGATCATGCAGACTATGTTCCTCGAGGCAGAATGCTTCAAAAAACCCATCACTGCCAATGTTCTGCTGTATGACTTTGATAGAAGATTCATGATGTGATGGGAACCAATCTGCTAGCTGCTGCTAAAGCCATTATTTGGTTTTCTATTTGTAAAATAACTTCCTTTAAACTAGTAATTTTGTCACTTTCTACATAGACTCAATTGAAACTATGTTTTGAGTTAACTACTAAGCAAATACATGAGTTTTCTTGTTTGAATGAGCTAAAATTGTTATATATTCTATTCCATCTAGTTAAGTAGATATAGCAAAATAAATTATTATTTTTGCAACTGCTTGGCAGGCCTTTCTTGTATTTTATGCTAAGTCTTCCCCCCCCCCCCCCCCCCTTCTCTTTATCTGAATTCTACTTATCTTATTTGTCTGTACAAGTAAACAGTGTAACAGCAGAGAACTGTTTTCTTTTCCATATGAAGGAAAATACTGTGGAAATGGGTATAATAGTGAACTCAAATCTCCACAAAGTTCTACACACTGTACTTAGTGTGTATGTTTTTTCTACTTTAAATATGCAAGAATTCAGTCTCATAGATGTTTCTGATGTAAAAACAGCTAGATCTAAAACATCCTGCCAGCACTCTTGTGTCTGCGTTTTGATGTTTTTCTTGCCTGTTCTGTATTTTCAAGTCCTAAACACATGTGAAAAGAAAAAGCTATTGATGGGGGACGGGAGAGAGAAAAAGAAGGGCAGTGGAGGGCGAAGGGCGGTGGAGGGCAAAGGGCAGGGGGGGGGGGGGGGGGGGGCTCCTCTCGTGTCCTAGAAATGGAAAGCAGTTGGGCAAAAATAGGGTTTTTAGGAGAGATTTATCTCATTCGGCTTTAGCTCTGTGAAGGTTAAACTTCTCCATTATCTGTGATGAGAATCGGCAATAGACAACCATCCATGACAAATATCCCTGAAAGTTTCTGCCTCTCTCTTTTGGCTATTGGAGAAGCCTGTTGACAGCCTTGGCCTAGGCTCCTGATTTTTTGATATCTAAAGTTTGGATAAATTAAATCTATCCATGGCCATCATAATAAATGTCACAATAATCTTTATTTATTACAATAATTCCTTCAGCATGGGGAAGATCATAGTAGATCAATTTTTCTGTATTTGATTAACAGTCCATTATTCAATGTTATATTTTACCTTGAGCACGAAGTTGTCTCTACAAATGTAAATCAAAATAAAACTACAAATATGCCTCCATATTAAAAGAAACTTCAGTATTTCAAATTCCTCATGTTTCATACGAGATACAATACTCATCTCTTTGAAAATGAAATTGCTTCTACAAATGCATTATACCAGTTCTAACAGAAGTTTGCAAGGAAAATAAAAAGTGGCACTGGATAAATAAAAGGGTTAAAGAGAAAATGTGACTTAAAATATTCTTGGAGAGACCTATAAATTAATAACAACTAATAACTTGAGTTCTGTTTGCAAGCAAGCCAAACCTGCAAACATATTTCATAGAAGAACATTCATAATATTTTGATGACAAAGTAATTCCCACCTTAACCTACAAGACTAACACTCCCTAGAGGCATTAGTGTTGTCGTCTGCATGTTTTATGGGTTCTGAATCCAAACAAAAAATTGCATTTACCCTTTCTTTCAGAATAAGGAAAGCATAGAGCAGGAAGGGTCTGACTTCTGAAATAAATGTTGGTTAAAAAAAGAAAAAAATGTAATCATTCAATAATATCATTCAAGAATAACAATCTTGTCTATTCTAAATAAATAAATATTTGCTTTAGATCCATAAAGTAATTTGGAATAATTACTGTACAGAAACTTGTGGCTTTGCTATAGAATGTTTTAGGTGCCAGCAGTATCCTTTTTACAGTTACCCCTTTATTCATTGCTGAATCAGAAAGGCATAGGTTGGGAAAGACAATATGAAGTAGTCTGTTCACTAGCAAAACACTGACACTGTGGAAGCTATATTTTAATTTCTCCACAAATTGGTCCTGAATCAACAATGTACTTTAGCAAACTCCTGTTGTTATGCACTGAATATGACCTAGGATATATGCATCCCTGTACTGAATCCAGAGGTGAATGTCCTGTCCTTAATGTACTGATATACACATTTTTACTGTTTCCTTTAATTTCCTTAGAAGACAGGGATTCACACCATGCTACTACACAGTCTGTAATTCAGATAATCAGAGGCCATACTTGGCCCAGTGAACATATTTGTCAAACAAGAGGCATCCATACTGGGCTAGAAAGCTGCAAATGAGGCCATAGTTAGATGTACACTAGAAGAACTTGCAAATTTGTAGCTACTTGACCCTGTCTCCCACAGAAAGCATCAACATCAAGTGATTATACTTATGAACAATCTGATTAAAGTCCTGTTTTTTTGTGTTGTTTTTTTTTAACATAGAATATTATTAATATTAAACTTAAAATGTATATAGTCTAAGTATTTTAAATTATCAGAGGCATTTATCCAATATATTTCCTAATGATTTCAGAAGAATCTGTCTATGCATTATGACAGAACAAAATGCTTTAAAAAACTAGCATTTAAGACAAATGCCGCTGCTACGGCTTCATATCCATTTATATGACTTTTTAAAATAATGTAACAAGGAAATCATAGGAACAATCATTTTACCAAGGTAACCTCAGAAAGGACATTTCAAAAAAGAAACCACAATTTTTTACACATAACGCATAATCTGTACAGACCACAGCCATTTAACTCTGAATAGACAACACTTGCTGCTTTAAGCATGTCGGGGAAAAGAGTGGGTATGTTAATTGCGTAATTGCAGCTTTGTATAATGATATTTGTGATAGGTGAGTTTCTAATTTACTACTACAGCATGTTACAATGGATTACTATCCACTTATCAGTCTACGAACAGCCCAGTATCCATTACACTGAGACTCACTTAAAGGTAGAATAATCACACTAATAGAATAAATCTGTTCTATACCCTGTTCACGGGGCAGTCTTTTTATTCAAAAGAGTATGCGAGATCTTAGCAAAGACAGAAAGTCCTTGAAAGGGTTCTCTGCCCAATATTAGCCAATTAAATGTAAGTCCTACTAAGGCTTCTACTGAAAGTAAAATTTAATATAATATTCCTAAATAAGGGGAAAAAAAACAACTAATTTAGGGTTGCAACACTCCAACTTGCTCCTTAGCACTGCTGATCATCAAGGTTTCATCATCCATCTGTATCCTAAACAGAGTGAATGGTCAGTTAAGGTGATAGGGATACATGGAATCAGCACCTTTACATCAAGCCAGTAGTTAAATCACTCTCTAATGAGTGCCTGACATTAATACACTGAAATTAATGAGATTTTCCACTGTCATGTTAAAAATGAAAATTTTTAGAACTCTTCATCTAGATTATGTTTATTGGTGGCAAACTGTTGTCAACTCATCTTCTAACAAAGCTTAAAATGCAAACAATGCTGGAAGACTACTGACCAGAATATCGGGATTGAAGAACAAAAATTTGTTATTTAAAGAATAACAACCAGTGTATAGCTCTACTCTGATGTTAAAGGTTGTATCACAAATTAGATTGCAGCTGTGATAGAATTTCTCAACCAGAGCAGAACTACTTACACTTTCACCCCAGAAAACAAAATGTCACACCACAGTTTAGGCCATCACTGTGTGCCAGTGGCACTGTGATGAGGGTATACAGCTGCATTGGTGTCACATAATATGGAGATATGTATACTTTAAATGTTTTTTTGTGGTCAATTTAGGAGAGAAGTGCTTTGAATATCCCAGCTGATATAGTCAAAGCTTTGTTTCAGTTTGATCTCTCCTTGTAGCGTCACAGCATTATGCAGAGACTGTGGGACTAAAGATGGAAATCTGTTTCTGAAGTAGTCGTGCCTTTTTCAGTTACAATGAATTGGTAGAAATAAACACTGCTGGGATAAAATTCATCTTATCCTTAAATAAATGCCTAAAATAAGTCACACAACACCTTGAAAGTGCCTATTTATCTCTACTGACAATAAGGACTGCCTAAGGTTAGATCTAGAACCCATATTACCCATAATACAGGTATATTTATTGAAATTAACTAGAAGTTCAATGGAAGCAAACATTTCCACATCTCACTTTCTTTGATAACATCTACAATGTTCTTTTCTGTCAAGGCAACAAACAAACAGCAAAACGCTATCTAAGTGTAGTGGACCAGCTTATAGCTGTACTGATGAAGTTTTAGGGGCCCTAAGAAGCACAGGTTACATCTGTAATGTAGATCAGCATATTTAGGATCTGGCTCCCAGCCCAACTCAGACTGTCCTCAGGTCTGTGTGTGGGATTTAAAACTGTGATTATTACTTGATTTGCATTAGAGTAGAGCCCAGGTAAGAATAAAAAAATCTGTGCACCGCATTGTCGTTACATATCTGTCTACAAATACACACATATTAATTAATGTAGATTAACTACATATTAATTATGTTGTATTACATGAATACATTTATATTTGTGTTTTTTCTATTATGTGTTTTTTCTATATGTTAGAAAAGAAGGCTTTGATCATATCTCAGTGAAATAGTAGCAGCAAATGGCAGGTGCTTTAAACAATAACACTGTCACCATCTAAAGGTGCCCTAAGCAAGATAAAGACTTGTCATGTTTCAGTGGTTCTGCCTACTGATGTGACTTTTGCTTGCAGCAAGAGGCAAAATCTTATGTATCCAGCTGTGCAGAGACAGGGGTTTATTGATCAATATATGTCTTACTGTTTTATGAACATGTATTGCAAGAGATTGTGTGTGACAATCACTGTTCCTTATGTGTGTGTGTACATATATATATATATATATATATATATATATATATATATAGGTAGGTAGCAGATATTGATTTGGTTATCTCACATATAGCTTTATGATT
Organism: Perdix hodgsoniae; assembly: GCA_035772895.1. Taxonomy (NCBI): domain Eukaryota; kingdom Metazoa; phylum Chordata; class Aves; order Galliformes; family Phasianidae; genus Perdix; species Perdix hodgsoniae. The sequence continues at coordinate 5,817,865 of JAPSGF010000005.1, read as the reverse complement.
ATCTTTTCTTAGTAACATAAATGACATAGAGACCACGTCTCTACTACAAAAGTGTATGCGTTAATTGAGACATTTAGTTTACTTTAGATTGTATTTCTGTCTTGATGTGTAAATGCAGAATCAGATAAAAACTAGCTCTGTTTATGTAAAGCGCCATATTATGAGATCTATAAGATTATGAATTTCTCCCACTGAAAACATGCCTGTTCTCCTCATGATGCATCAGGATATGTGCTTAGAACATATAAGCTCTTTAATGTAACTTGAATAGACCAGATACTACATTTAGTCATATAGAGTTATTCCACCAATTATTTCTGTTATTAAATAAAATGACCAAAATGGTTTAAAGTTCAGATATATCTAGATAGATAGATAAGAGAAAAAAGTAGGAATGGAAAGGAAATATACTGTCAAAGTGCAGAAGACAGAAAGCATAGATCAAGAATATTGTGACTGAATGAGAGTTGTGGTAGCTGAAAGTCATCCGTTAGAATGTGCCTGATGGCAATTTATACAGGCAAATAAAATTTCCGTACGCACATGGAAATGTCAAATGCAAATATATGTGTGACAACATTATTCAAACTGTGCAATATGACCACAAGCAAAACAGTTCTATATCTGGTCAGTGTACTCTAAAAGTAAAATGATTTAAAGAAGAACTCAAAAGAGAACAAGCAGGACAACAGATTCAAAAATTCCTTTGTCAACTTAAAAAGGTTAGATAAACTACCAGGTATACTCTTAAGAGGACAAATGCTGCACTGAGAGTAATTTAAATTTACACTCAACTGCTGAAGTTAAGCTTTACTTATTTGTGTGGCCAACAGCTCCAAAAAGAATGATAAACAGTGTTTGACAGCTTTGCCGTAGCATGTCCCCAGCACGTGTTCGTAGCACATGCCCTAAGTGTTAAACTTGCATCTCACATTGAAAAGAAAATTTAAAAAATGCCCCAAATGTTCTATGCAATATTCTTACAGTGGAGTAAAGTGGGCTAATAATCTACCAAGAGAACAAGGTATCTGAATACCCATCATTGGTGATAGGTAGGCAATGCTTGGATGCAGTTCAAGTTCCTTGAAGAGATTGGAGTCTAAGTGAAGTGAGCAGAGATCAAGTAACTCTTTATAGTATTTACTGTCTATATTGTGTTTAAAAATGAGTTATCTTGTGATCTTTCTCACATTTTAATCCTGTCAAATGCATTTATGCTTTCTAAAGTACCACATGTCTGAACTAAGGGATGAAACATCAATAAGGGTAAGTGTTGCTTACAAGCTATTGAAAAGAAAAGTTAGGATTTACAATGTAGAAGTTAATTTAGTGGTGATGATAAGTTGATAATGGAGGACAATTTCCAGCCTCCTTCAGTTCAAGAACTGTAAGGTTAGGTAATTGTCTTTGAATTACAGTTCAAAGTTTCCAAGAGACAAAGACTAGAGATGCATTGTAAAAAAATTCTGCATAGCCACATTTAACAATTATTTCTTCAGTGTTAAAACACAGCAGTGTTTCCAACATTAAGAATTAAAAAATAATTACATCCTCATCCCTTATTTTATATGACAAGTTTCAAAAGCTCATCTCTGTAGCATTATTGTATTGTCAAAATGAAATTTTCAACACTGTCTAGAAAAAACATGCCAGAAAATTAATGCACTGAACTCCAGGCACACCTCCTTAATAGACATGAAGAAAAGTCAGTATGTTAGTCTAGGCCAGAAAGCTCTTTGCATTTCCTACTACTCTAGATGATTTCTCTGAATTAATGTAGACAGGTAGATATCTCCAAAGGATAATGTATCCCAACTGAAGGTGGACTCATAAGATTTAGGGCCTCTTGAATTGCTCTCTTCAGTTTCTTCTGCATCTCTGAGGGAAAACTAGACAGTTTGGATTAGGCAGCAGACTTAGATGGCTTTAGTTAGGTGAGATGTACATGCCTATGGTACATTCATTCTAACAGTATAGCAGTAAAGAGAGGCAGTCAGATTTCAGATTCATACTTTGTTAATGAATGTGAAAAGATGTAAACTCTTCATTTTTCCCATTGCTAACAAGCAGTAAAGAAAATCATGTTAGGTTTCAGCTATAAACAGTGAAATAATAGCAGGCAAGTAAGCATTCATATTACTAGTAAATACCAAATAAACATTAAACAATGTTTGTGAAATAATGAAATGACTGTCTATGCCTATAGCTTGGAAATGTGTTTCAGTGCATTTCTTATTCTGCAATTCATACAGACATAGCTGGACTTATTTTAGAAGAGCTAGTGTGGGAAATAGAGAGAGGTCAATATTGTAACTAAACCTTCACATCATATTTTGTTGTATACTGATTCTCTTCTTGTAGATCACACATCCAACCAAATGAAAAGCAACTATTTTAATGTATTCCTAAAATTTGGGGTTATAATGCAAGACCTCCCAGAATAATGAGGCGAATAAAATCAGAAATGAGGACACATTTCCTCTGGGTTTATCCAGCATTTAGTTATGTAGATCGAGAGGAAAAAATATAAGTTGAAGTGATGCAAGGAACATATTGTTTCTTTCAGATAAGAAATGTTTTATGAATTCCTATGAAGTGTAGGGAAATGCATAATGAAAAATTATGCCATCAATAATGCAAACTAGAAGGGGAGAAATGGAACAAGTTAGGCCTGCAGCATTCTATTTATGTAAAAGAGCACTTCTGTAACCTTGTCCTGATAAACAAGGAAAAAAGGTTTAAAACGTTCGTTCCTTTTAATGAATCTTCGTGGTTTCATTCCACTGATGAAATAAGACAGACTATAACTGGTAAAAGATACTAAGTATAGTGTCATGTCTTTAAAAGCAGCATATTTGAAAGATTTACTTTGACAGTGTTTAAATACAGGATCAAGAAGGAAAAAAAAAAAAAGAAAAGAAAAAAAAGCATCTTGCTTATTCTTTTATAATGTTTTGTATTGGTAGAAGACTAGTGGGATATGTTTATCCTTACTTATTTCTGGAGGTAACCCTTTGCATTGGAGAAATGAATATTTTTGTGCCAAAATGTGCACTTGTTAGAAGTAAAAGGAATTATTCTAACATTATGTGAGGAGCTGCCTGTAAAAATTGTACTTGGTAAGTGTGAAGAAAGAAATGGTAAAATTTTCCAGAAAGAATATATTCTGTTGTAGTTACTAAGAAAATCATTTTTAGCCTTGTTCCGTCAGTGTTTGCTGTACTCACCTATGAGACAGGAGGCACACCCAGTGTGGTAAAGATTTTGTCCCCAGTGCAGTATCAATTGAAAGAAAGGATATAACCTGATTCATGCCATCAGTACAGAAAGGATGAACAGAGCTTTGACAGCTTCTAATAACAGGATCAAATTACAGGGAAACCCAATTATCTGCTGTGGCTTTATTTGTGAAATGGCAAATTAGAATAAATTCATATGACTAAATAAAGGAATCAGTTTTCAGAGGAGACAAGAGTGCTTACAAGGTAAAAAGAAAAAAGAAAATAAAACTGCTGTTTTTCAGGACTCCCTTGATTTAAGAACTCTGTGTGCTAAAGTATGCATTCATAACGTAGCAAAAACAATGCTAAGTGGTAAGTGTAGGGTCTGTCAGCAAAGTCTAGATCTTTCCTGATTTTCCTTTAATTTAACAGTCAACAAAATTTCAGCAGTATAGATCTCTGCATTGTATATTTCACTTTGAAAGTTACTTTTCATCTGCCAGATGAAGGAAAGAAACAACGTGTTTTTGATAGGACTCCAGAGATCAGTGGAAATGTCTGGAAGCTGCAGAAGTATTAAAAATGTTGGGTTTTTGTGTGTATGCTTTTGCTTCCTGTATAATAACACGAGGGTGATCTCTATGTGTTTAGGAGATGTTTTGTTTACTACAGAAGTGTTATGCAGCGGTCAGGAGCTTTCTAATGCTGTTAACGAGCTCTCTGCATTAGATCCCCTCTTGGAGGGTGAAAGACATTTTTAAGTGCAGTTGAGAGCCATTCTACGAGTGTGGACTCTGAGAAAATAAATACACCAGATTCAAGGTATTGCCTAAAAAAAGATGGATGAATGGGAAGGTGCCTTTATATTAACTGAATTGCTATGAGCTTAGATAAAAAAAGAAAACCGTATTGCTTAGAACAGCAATGGTATTATTAAAAATGTCTGGTCTGGGTGCAATCTCCAGCTAAGTGCCTGAGGACAAAAACTATCACAGTTCTGATGCTGGTGTTTAATATGAAATTATATCTGTGGCTGGAAAAGAGCTCTTTGTCTGACAGAGCAGGGAGTTTTTGTTTATGATGTTTATTAGAGCTTACCAGGAAAGGTGGCTAATGTAGGGTGATAAGAGCATTACTAATTTTCTTTGAAAAATGGCTCTAAGATATTTTCCATTGTGAATTGTACATTAAACTGCAATTTCTTTCATGAATTTCCTTTTCTTACAGCTATGCAGTACTGATTCTATACCCATCATATGGCAATTCTAATGCTCATATACAATGAAGTAGTAAAACGAGTGCTAAGAAAACAAGATTATAATAAATAAACATTGGGCTAAATAATTTTGCAGTCATGCATCTACAAACAAACCATATCATACAGAGCCCAGAGTAATTCAAAAACACATACCTTAAATAGAAATGCTAAAAGAAATTTTTTACTTCTCTTACCATAATTTTTGGTTTGCCTTGATTCTAAGTAGTTCTATCATTATTACAGATACTGCTTTCAGCTAAAATCTGAGAATACTGCAAGACCTGCTTTATGCAAAAGAATGAGGTAGTAGACTAGTATAGATTTCTGTACTTTTATTCCCAGCAACAATTTGCTGAATAGTATGAAGAAGGGACAATCAAATAGTGAGATGAGATGTTGGCTAGAGAAATTATTGCCTTGCATTCTCATCAAAAATATCAGAAAAAGTTGAATTTAAAATAGCAATAATAAAATATTATTTTCAATAGGATTTTTTTGTATGTTTTTCTTTTTTAACAAGGTAATTAGTTTAACAGGAAATCTCTAAAACCTGAAAAACCCTAATGTTCTCTGCATTTAAAAAATGAAAATATTTCAGACAAACATGACTAAATCCTGGAACTCTTGGAGACATAAAAATGAAAATGAAAAGTCTTGGAGTATGGGAGTGACAGTTCTTTTTCAGTTTTCTTTGGAATTATAATGTTGAAATAAATTATTTTTTTCACTGGTACAGATGAAAACTTTGTGGACTTAGTATGAGGCCTGTGGGATTTTTCATAGTGATTTATGTCATCCAGATAGTCTCTTGCCAACTTTTACAGTATTGAGATCATATGTGAAGTTCAGTTTCCATACCATGTTCTCCTTGAAGACCAGGAGATTTCCTAGGAAACTTGTATTTTGAGCTGTCATTTTCATAACATTGAAGAGAGAAGCCAGGTATAAGGCAGTATCACCATTACTGCACCCAGTCTAGAACCCCAGAATCTGCTTTCCATGATTACATTTTCTATAATGGTACAAGTTCCTGGAGATAAAAGTGTTTATTTTTGTGTTCGATGCTGCAAGATGTTTTAAGAAAGCAAATGCATTCAGCTCCTTATAAGCCTGAATTATTTAAGTAATGTATAATAGTAACTGCTGAACCTTTGTCCTGTAACAAGAAGTATACCAGGTAAAAGAATGAGTAGTCAGAGAGACAACGTGCTATTGAATGAAAGCCGGTCAAACTGCCACCATCAGCGAGTGGAATCATCTGTGGATCCTGAATTCTTTCCTGCCTAAGCGTTAGTAATCTCTCACTACCTACAAGTCTGTTTTATTTTGCAGTGAACTAAGCCATTTTTGTACAATTTTTGTAGACTTTTCACCTAAGGATTCAGTACCCTTTAACAATCAATACAGTTGTCCTTGCACTTTTGAGCACTTAACCTCAGCGCTGTTTTCATGTCCTCCGTAACTTCTTTGATTTTTCAGCATTATTCTTCTGTATATTTCCAGTTCTACTGCAAGGAAGAAAATTATTTTCTTTGGCTGAAGTTTAAAGTTTAAGTAGACATCCTTTCTGCTGTTCTAATATAAATGTTGTCTTCACTCCTGACAACTCATAACACTGAACTCCTACTTTTGTTTCTTATAATTCATTAGCTGTGTGGGGGGGAAGGCCCTGCCAAATGCTCAATCACTAGTCTGCGCCGGGATGCAGACTCGATTCCAGGAGAGTGAAAAACTTATTTTATTGCGCAGATAGCTCACTTATATAGTACATGAATTGTTTATGTCCCTTTGTCCACTTGTCCTTTTCTCATTGGTAAAGCCTTGCAGTTAGACAATAGTGCATCCCGCCCAAGCATACACCTTGTTTTTCTGATTCCACCAGAAAACAGTTCCGCTTAAGTTGTTTGCTACTTAGCTCAAGGTCAGCTCATCGCTTACCACATCTGGTATTATTCCATTGCTATGTACTCAGAGCTGCCGTGCCCCTGCTTGTACAATACTTTCAGGGAGCCATGGCCCTGCTCCCTGAGCCATTCTGCAACAAGCTGTATTGCAAGTATCAAAATATTGAGTGAAGAACACTGAGGAACCATCCAAGAAACACAGCTTTTAGAAATTTCCAAAGTTGGAGAGATTTGAAGGGGCAAATGCTGGACAGCTCCATGCGTTATTACAGTTATCCTTGCTCGTTTGTCTCAAATTATAAACAATTACAGTGTAAAGCTGGAAAAGGGACATAAGGAAACTAGGTTGCAAGGGAGGAGTTAGAATGCAAAGAAAGCAAAACTGAGAACATAAGATGATAAAAAGGAAAGAAAGAAAAGAAGTGCATTTATTGAAAAGGGGTTTAAGAAAGGTCAGATTAACTCTGGGATTTATGAGCATTAATATGAAAGAAAAAAAGATCACACACACACCCCCAAAAAAGAGGTTTATTAAAGTGCTTATACACAAAAGCAAGAGAGATAAGAGAGATGACAACACATACACATTTGAGACTTATGGTACTGTGGGAATAATTCAGCTGGGCTAGAAAACAAGAGAGAAAGGAGATACTTTTGGGCAACAGAGATAAAGAGAGGGAGAAATATGCCAATTGGTGAGAGAGTTTAATGCTATTACAAAGACTAATTCAGATTAGATATAGAGATGTTTGAAAGAAGATTCTGTTATTTTAGGCCACTATTCCACCATTCCTTTATTTAACAAATGAACAAAATCAGTGTGGAAGTTGTAAATGAAGGATAAAGTTGGAAAACATAGTGGATGTATAACTTAGCTCTGTACATAATATAAGGAGGTACCAAAATGCTATTTATGCATTTCTACTTGGAACTCCCGTCTACTAGGCATTATATATAGTAGTTATGGACACACTCATCTGTTTGTCTGTGAGGCTTTTACTATTCCGACTTCTAACCTTAAGTTATTGATTATCTGAGTTTCCACAGAACTCCACAGGAAAGGAGAGTGCACAGAAGAAAAAAAATAAGCTTTCTTGAACTTGATTTCCATTTATGATGTTACAAATATGTGTTGCAGTCATATGAAAAATAAAGAAATTGAGAGAGGAGAGTAGGAACAGTACACGAGTGTTGCTGGTTGTGAAATCCAGCAGTATGGGGTTCTGCTGCCTGCCAACCCACTCTTCCGCATGCAAGAGTAATTCGTTGGAAGGATAGTTCCATCTCTTGCAATGTTTTTTAGGGTAAGGAGCACGTCAATTTTTCAAGCTCTTAAGATTATTCTGATCTGTTATAGGTGCACTGAAAGATATAACACATTTTTTCACATGGCTACTTCACAGCTGAGTCTTTATTTTTGAGCTGCTGTAGAACTAGGATGGAGAACCTATAGAAAAGAGACAACGCTATGAATTTAAAGGTAAAGATCTGCTGCAAATTACTTTGCTAACTGTATTGTTATGGCAGCTACTATGGAAGGTTTTTAGAACATGACCATAAGAATAACCACACTTTTATCATAGTCCAGCTAGCCTTATATCCTGTTTCTGACAACATTTCATCAGGAAAAACAGAAAGAAATGGGAGATATGCTATTAATTCCTCTAGAAGGGCTCCTAGTTTCACTAATGACCAGATCACAGAGCCTCAGTACCAAAGGCACTGGATTTTTATTTAAAGGATTTTTTATTCTTGAATTTGTCTCACCATCTCTTGGACTCATTTTTTGCATTTTCAGTAAAACATGTCCCGTGACAGTGATTACATGGCTTCATTACATACTGTGAGAAATTATGTTTTGTTTGCTTTAAGCTTGCAGGTCATTTCATTTGGATGCTTTGTAAATCTTATGCTGTGAGAAACAATGAATAAACATCTCTGTTCACCTACTGTATTAATAATTCATGATTTTATAGATCTCTGTCTTAATCGTCTTTTTATCTTGTACAAAGAGTTCTAATCTATCAACAGAAGCTATTCCTTACCTTCTATCTCACTGGTTGCATTTCATTCTAATTTTCATAGTTTCCTATATGTTTTTAGTGATAAGAAACACCAGAACTGTACTCAGATATCAGATATTCGAAGACTGAGCAGACCACTTGCAGTATTACATAATGATTTTTTTCTGACAAACTATCAACTGTAACTCTGACCCCTGTTTTTCCTGAGTTGTAATCCGTAGTTAGGATATCTGCATTTTCTTCTGTTCTTATTTTCTCCCAAATATACTACTTTTCACCTGAACATAGGTGAATGTAGAATTTCACCTGACATTTTGTTATATTTTATGTATTTATTCAGTAACACAAACAAATTTCTTTCAATCAATATGTTCTCAAGAAAAACACATTTTGATAACTTAGAAATACATATTTTATGATTTCTGAAACTGTTTATGTCCTCTATAGCCTCTACAACTTATGAACGAGATAATAGTTGAGAAGAATGTATGAAAAAAATCCTGAGGGAGAAATATGTATGCCTAGTTTTTTCAGGATTTCACTTCTTAGAAAACCTGCACAGATAGCTCTTAAAGTAATGCTTCTTGTTCATTTCTCTGGAAACTAAAGCAGACACAAAGACCGCAATTACACTTTTTGATAGATCAAATTCTAAGCTACAAAGCATTATTTTTTAATATAGTCGCCATCATTAGCTATGTATTTTCACTGGTGATGAACAAGAGCCTGCATGCCACATTCATAAAATTCTGCACTAGCAGAACTAGCAACATAATAAAATTGCAGATATTACTTTCAGAGCAGCCCTCATATTTGTGGTTTCCAAGTTGCCATAAAGACCGTGAAGCCAGCACTACTGAAAAGGACAGACTTCTTCTGTTATGACCAATCCATGTGACATCTGACAGGATTTTTAACGGACTTTGATCTATGTTCCAAGTATGAGAAACTATATATATATATCTTCTTAATGATTTGGATGGCCCAGTTTTACAATGCACATTATGCTCATTAGCTGGAAGGTATGGAAAACCTTGATTTAATAGTCAGACTTGTGTATCTGTAGTGTAATTATCCTAATGCTTATCATCATAAGAATATTCCCAAACAAAATGTTAAATTTTGCATTTTGAAAAGAATTCATCTACTTTGTTAAGATTCATAACTCACACTAAGAATTACATAATTTGGTTTAAAGCACTGCAGAAATAGATCAACATAACCAATCTCAAAGGCATTCTCAGAGTGGGCCAATACAGTAGAATTCCTCTTAATTAATATTAGAGATATGTATTAAAAATCATTAAAATCTTGAAAAAATGCCACAAAATGCTAGATTAATTGAAGTTATATATATTTTTAAGATTTGAATCATTCGAATGTATCAAAGGATTAATCTTACTTAATTTGTTTGAATTGTGGAGATCAGAATTTCAGTGACCATTTGAGATTCTGAGGTGACTGGATAAGGTGAAGCCCATTCCATACTGAAACAATGCTAATATGCTGCGGAAGCTGTTTTAGTCTATAAGTCATGCTGAAGTACAATCAAAATATCATGTTTTCCTATCTAAATAAATAAAAGAGTAAAGGAAGAAAGAAGGCAGTCATCAATGAAGTAAGAGACAAAAAAATGTCAAGTAATGAAGTATTCTAAGAATGACACTCCTTTCCTTTTTCATTCAGGCAGAAATCTGAAACAGTGGCGGTCATGAGTGGCAGTTTAAGACACACTTGCTTCTTAATAGTTTTAATGTGCTTGTCTTCCCGCTCAGCAGGAAACACATTAGTGAAAAAATGTCAGATGCGGTCTCACTGGAGAATTAGTCAAATTAATTTATACAATGTTCTAGTAATTGTGAAGCAGTAGCAAAAGCAAAAACAATGTTAGAATAAAATTCTCTTTGCTAGGCTGGGTAAATTAGTGATCTTTGTCTCTGCTTCATAGATTCTGAAACATTGCTTTTGCCCTAAAATTTAGTATTTGTTTGGATTATGAGTTGGGTTTAAATTAAAACTAGGTGGCAAACCATCTACAAACCTTCTGATGTCACTAAAATTAGGATTTTTTTTATACTCATCTCTTTTCTAGTAAGAAAAATACTACCTTTCCTTGTTCATTTCCTTATTTTCCCCTTCTACAAAATGTGTTCACAGACTCAACGCTTAAACTTTAGTATAGAATATAATCACTTCATCTGAAATAAGAGCCAGTAATAATTTTCATATCTAACACAAATTAAATGATCTCAGAATTTAAAATATAAAATGTTCATTGTTGTCTAACATGTCATTTTTCATTCGGTCTGTTTCTTCTTGTGCTTCAGTCTTGTGTGGAAAATGAAACCAATTCAGAATGATCTGCTTTCTATGTAGGGCATTTTTTAAATTTTTTTTTTTTTTTTTTTTTTTAATTTTCATTGACTTCCTTCACACCAAACAAAGTTTGCAAGCATGAGCATTCACTTCCATCCAGCTTTTGCAGACCACAGGAATTAGTGAAGATCTCACCCAGTCTTAAGGAATATCCAGTTGAACTACAGTTTCACCACAAAAACAGGTTATTAGTCTATATACACAGAGTGTTCTTGAATGTCACTGGGCAGTTGTGGATTTTCAGTGGAGAAAAAGCCTTTTAAGTGCTACAAGTTTAACCTGTTCAGTCCACTATCATAGTCAGTAATATCTTCTGAAAAGGCCTTCTGGCACAGAGAAGTTTCTGCAAATATGTTTTCTCAGCAATAATAATTTTATTTAATTTAGAGCTATAACAACTTCAAAATTTTCTTTTTCTCAAAAGGTCTTTTGAAAATTTTTATGGGCCTATTATGCAATATGGAGGATTAAAAAAAATTATGATAGAAATATTGATCTAATTTTTGGGGCACCAAATACTGAATTTGGATCATTTGCAACCAATACAAGAATGATGGAGTGTAACCAAATCTTCAGACAAATGAGTTAGCAAAAACTCATAGAATGGATTGTGTTGGAAGGACACCAAGGATCATTCCAGCC
>JAPSGF010000005.1:5745600-5806340 GCA_035772895.1 Perdix hodgsoniae | reverse complement strand
CCCCCCCCCCCCCCCCCCCCCCCCAAATGAACTAAGTTTTAACACTTTTTAATTTTCCTTTGTGCAAAAAGCTTTCACTTTCATATCTAGATCAACTTCAGTGAAGGCAAAGAAAGAATGTACTCTTAGTGAGATTGCTTATAATTTTTTTCTAAAACAAAGGGAAGAAGGACATATCAGTGTAGAGCTGAGAAAAAAAATACTAAAGAGGGCAGACTGTTAAAATTCATGCTTATTAAATGAACATAAGAAAATAAATGAGAACAAATTACATAATAAGTTTTATAAGCTACACGTAAAATGAGTCACGAGATATAAATAATGGAGCTATAAATGTTATTGGTAAATAAATGATAGATGAGATTGGCAGTCTTGAAATGTGGAAATTGTTAATTTTTGCTATTTAGGAGAGAATTTGAAATAAATCATCTCAAAAATGAGATCTGTTAGTATAAGAAAAATGTTTTCACTTTCACTTGTGAAAATGAAAAATAGATAATATGCATCCAGGACAACAGCAACTTGATAGAAGAATCAATCTCAAATTCTTAACTTCTGACATCTGAGAGGATATTAACAAAGTTTGTAAATATTTTTCCAAATTTAGGGAAATTTAAGTTTGGTGATATTGCTAAATGGGAAGGCAGACAAAGAATTGGATATTTAGTTAAAATTTCATCATGCCAAATACTTTTAGAGAGAAACCTTTGTTGTTAGTATCTTTTGGAATTATCAAATATTTCTTAAGGTACAAGTATCACTTAGAGATGTGAAACTGGGTAATAATTACCATGATGCATTTTATGGAAAAGTGATCAGAAAAGGACTGTATTTTCAGACTATTATACAGCTAAACACCTGGAAGGAGAGTTCTGGATATTTCATCCCAAAAAATGTTAAGCATCAGAGAATATTTCTAGTTACTGTATCTGTCCACTTACTTGACAGTATGACTTGCTTCTTGGTGCAGAACTTCTTTACTCAATGTACAAATTTTGCAAGTCATAAAATTACCTCCTGATTTATTTCCTGGTTATATGCTACTACTCTAATGGAAGTATTTTCAGCAGCAGCTTTTCAGCTTATGCATTTTATCCATACATAGAGTACAGAGAATTTACTCTTCCAGTGGAGAAATAAAAGAGAGTCTTCTTTTTGGAGAAATAAAAGAGAGCATTATTATGCAGGCATTCATTATGCTTCCCCCCCTCTCCCATATTTTATATATAACTTTTGTAATTAACTATAACAAAAAATCACAGAGTAACTATGATCCTAAAAAAGAGAAAAAGATTGCCAGTACCTGAAAGCCTGAAATGAAAATATACCTCCTCTTAGGTACAAAGGAATAAGCAAAAAGATTTGACAAAGTTTCTTAAAACTTCTTAGGTAGTCGCTCACATATATGCCAAATATTTTATTGAACATATTGCTCTACGTAGAGTATATTTCCATCAAAATTAATATGAAATTTCTGTAGATCTTTTCTTCAGAAGTATTAAAAAAAAAACAACAACTGTATAATGGGTGTCTTTCACATTGTAACATCATACGAAGTTTCTGATTGGAACTATTTATCAGGAAGTAAACCAATGGAAATACAGTCACAATGAAGGGAAGTTGGTGCCATATTTCTCACTTTCTTGAGAAATAATTCTTCATATATGTGCATCCAGCAAATAAATCTCCCACTTTTTCTAAATAGAGCAACACATACGTTATTTTTAGTCTCCAAAAGCTGAAAATAATATGCTAGGAAAAAAAAAAAAAAAATGGAACCATAAGAATTCCACAAATTCCTTCATGGTAAATTTGCTAGCTATTTTCTTTTGCATATGCTGCTGATTTGCAGCCAAAAAGCAAAGTGACAGATTAAATTTCTCCGGATTTGTAAAAATTTTTTCTAACTCTTTGGATGTGCTTCAGTGTCTCTTGTCAGATTAAAAACCTTATGTTCTTGAAGCATGAAAACCATGAAATAAAGCAGAGTGATTCTGTCACCCTGAGGACTTACTACAGTCAGTAAAAGAAGTCTTGATCTGACAAAAATTCAGACAAGCAGGGCCACTAAAATATTCCCAGATGTTAATTTTTAGTCATTAAAAAGGTTCCAATTTTTTTTTTTTTCCATACAACAAAACAAAGCTGATCCAGAATTATTAAGAAGACTTCTGGTATATATTTTGAGTAAAAAGACAAACTAATCTAACGAACTCATGAAGAAGCACTGTCCCAGAATGAAGAACAAATAGTCACATACCCAACTGCCTTGGTAAAAATGCAGGACTACTACAAAAGGTAAAGTGGGTTTTCAGTGAGACTCAAAATATCTGAACATATCTTAACTACAGTACTGTCCTCTGTAGAAAGGAGATTTGGATGGATAAATATGTAGAAACAAAACTGGAAGGATTTGTTATTGGTAATTTTCCACTGCAGGTACACTGGCAATATACCTGCAAGATAGTAATTCAGGTGGCAAGGGGCACATTCAACTTATTCAGTTGAACTTATTTACTTCTTTGTTAGTTGTTGGAAATGGAAACTGAAGTGCAATGAACTCTTAGGGTAAAATCACTTGACCATTGTATGATTTCATTTAACTGAAATCTTCAGTAAAAGCATTTAAAACATGCAAATGATTCATTTATTTCTGTTTATTCTTATCTGCTGAGGACAGTAACGGGAAATATAACCTTTACTTCAGAAGAAGTCAATGAAATTGCTCTATTTACTTCATGGGAAATTGAGCAAATTTTGCCGACTGAAGATCCAATCTTATTTTTAAATTGAAGAGAAATATACAATTTGAAGGCAATTGGGTCTGACACAAACCTTGTAATTACAGAAGATCTGGACATCATGTTTGTTTTATTCTTCAATGAAGCTGACCTCACTGGGTATTTCAGCATTAAGCAAGGCTTACATGCTTGTTTAGCTTTAAACTTACTTCATCCTTTGGCATTTTAAAAAATTCGGACAGAAAGTACTGAAGGATCACTCTCTTTTTCTACTGAAAATGGAAAATTCCTGTTAAGAACAAAATCAAACAGGTCATGGCAGCTGACAGAGAGGCAAAACCACAAGCTGTATAAAAAATGACTGGCAGAGTATTTCTGTTGTTGTCACATCACCAAAACCCATTTAAAGCTTTCAGTCTTTCGCAGTGAGCAGCACTATCTAGATACATGGGACTGCTTCCCTTCTCTGGTGTCATGCAGAGACAAGTTAGACATTGCTCAAAAGAATTCCGTTTGCTCTTTTAGAAAGTGCCCTTTTCCAGCCATCTGCAATTCTCAGAAGACAAGGGCCTCTTTCTAAACAATGCTGCATATTTTATCCTCTCAAATTGTTTAGCAAATCCTTTATTGTGTCCTAAGTTTTTCATTTCTCCCCAGCATTTCACCCACTGTATTACGGGCATGATTTGAGGATTTAAATCCAAAAACTGTTACTGTGGCTCCAAAGTCTCAAATGAAAATTGAAAGATGCAGTTCAGCTGTTCTTCTATAAATATGCTGCAATTATAAAGAAATAAGGGCCAATACAGAATCCCAGAGAGCACTGCAGTAACCTGCACTCACGATATTTAACTAGAGACATAAAAGCTACTTAGATTCAAGGAAGCATTTAAGTATTACAAATGATGAATTTACAAATTCATGAATTATTGATGAAATAGAAACCTATCTGGAATTTGAGCAACATTTATTTGAACATAATTCCCCATAATTCTATACAGGCATCTTAACAGCATTTTTCCAATTCAGTTTGAGATTTTGTATATACGGCAAGACTCCTTACTTTGTAAATATCTGGTGACCATGTACTGCAAGTACAGTTTGCACCAGGGACTGTAAATCTATTGTCCCTACAGTCAAAAATCCTCCAGCTCAAAACAACTTCCAATTTCCCTCTATCCATCCTGTTTGGTTGAACAGGAGACACTGACTCTTGTGAAACACTGGAACTGGTTGTCCAGAGAGGTTGTGAATGCCCCACCCTGGAAGCATTCAAGGCCAGGCTGGCAATGGCTTTGAGCAACCTGGTCTTGAGGGAGGTGTCCCTGCAGGGTGATTGGAAATAGATGATCTTAAAGGTCCCTTCCAACCCAAACCATTCTATGACTCCATGATTCTATGAAGAATTGGAGTGTGTAGAGTACACTGGTGTATAGAAGTAGCCAAAGGGATATGCTGGCTTTGGAATCAGGTGGGTGAGACAAGTACTGAAGAAGCATAAGACTTATCGTCACATTGATTCACAGTCCACTGTCTCATTTCGGATTTATTTATTTATCTCACAGTTCCTATTTACAGTGTTCAGACTGAAGAAATCTGTGCATTTGGTTCAGAAAATTGTATGAGTGTAAATTTGTAGCCCTAATTTTAATGAATATCAGCAATCACTGAGAAATTTCCAAATGAAAAATTAAGCACTTTTCAGCCTCTATTAAAATACATAGATGTCCATGAAGCTGTGTTGTGCTTTACCCAGCAAGCAACTAAAAACCACACAGCCTATTTCTCACTCCTCTTCCTCCCAGCTGAACTTGTAGTTTGACATAAAACCTATTTACTAAGACAAAAAAGCAAGAGAGGGACAAAAGTAATGATAATAATATATAAGTGATAACAATATACATATAAACATACATACATACATATACAAAATAAGTGATGTAAAAAGCAATTGCTAACCATCTGCTGATCAATGCTCAGCCAGTCCTTGAGCAGAATCAGCCTTCCTGGCCAACTACCTTTGGATTAATAGTTTTTTGCATAATGCTATATGGTATGGAATATCCCTTTGGTTAGATTAGGTCAGCTGTCCTGATTCTCTCCCCTCCCAGCCTCCTTTCTGCTCTCCAATTATCTTCCTCGCTGAATATCCATGAAGAAGCTATTTTGGGAAAAAATCTGAATCCTTCTTCTAATGGGGAATGTGACTAGTGAAGGAAAATTTGTAAAGGTAACTATTTTAAAATTCTTTGTACAAAAGGAAATGGAGTTATGAAGAGGAAAAAAGTACACGATATTATGCAAACAGGAAAACATTTTATTTTCTTCAGTCGTTTCAGACTGAATGACAAACCCTTGTGACATATCCATTACTGTTACTATCAAAAGAAGTCCATCAGAACAACTTGCATGCAAGAACACAATACTGAGCCTTGCCTCAAACTCAGCATGACGGACACTGTCCTGGTGCCTTCAGATTTTATTATTTCAGAACTCAACATGTGGTTAAACCAAAACATGCAAGAGAAATCAGAGAAGTTTTTTCCCTTCCTGTATTTAAATTAGACGTGATTTCAACCACATGAACTCAGAAACATTTCTCCAGTATGACTTTCTACTTAGTCTTTCACTCCATGTCATGTATTTATAATGCTTGCATTTCTAAATTTTAGCCTTTAAAGTACAAGTCTTCACTGTCCAGTTTTGAGTTGCATAGCAGTTTGATAGACTAGAGCTGCACATTTGTATAGTCAGGCCAAAGTTAAAATTATTACCAGCTTGAAAATCACATGAACAAAAATCAGTTGGATTTCCCAACCTTTTCCCTTAGTTCTTGACCTTTTTTGCAGCCTACTGTATAAATGGGGATTAATTTATGAATGAGCCTCCGAAGACTGCATTCATCTCTTGCTTTTTATCATCTTACTATTTTCCCAAGGAGGTTGTTTTCCATTATTTATTCTTCAAATGATGGATTCTCCTTTTCTTCTATTAGATCTATTGTCACTGCAATCTTTTACTCTGAATTGATGTTACTTTCTAGTAGTTTCATTTCTGAAATTCAAGACTGTCTAAATTTTTTAACTTTTACACTCTTTTACATCTAAAATGACTATTTTATAAACCACATGCTACCTTTCTTTCTGCTAATCTGAAGGAGCTTAATTACCCAAAGCTGCAAAGAGATCTAAGACTACAAATTAGTTGTGCATACCAAAGGATGAAGATATAATGCCTATCCCATTCCCACTGAGACATTTTTACAAAAAAGTTGCTATTGCAGGCTGTAAACCCAACATTAACATGACCATTAACATACCCATCACAAAATGAAGTCTGCTCACAATTCCTGCCTGTTGTTTGCAGTCATTTTCACCTTCCATAATAAAACTCCTCTGCAATGGTAACTACAGAGAACACCTTTGCATCCAGAGGAAAGCTGTTCAGACACTACTTCAGTGACTGAGATAAGGAACTTCTTATGATGTAACATAAGGAGAAAAGGAAGAAACTGTTTTGCTTTTTTTTTGTGATGACTTACACATTACATGTTTAACTCGAGGCTTAGTAGGAGTTTCAGTGAATGATTGCTATAAAATCTGAACAACTTCTGTATTAAATCAGAAAGACTCTCTCTCTTGGGTCTTTTCACCCTCCCTTTTGAATGGCCTGGTAAAAATTCCCAATTTTCTCTTGCATTACATGTTTCAGCTGCATGTAATGTATTTTGGTCCCAGTGGGGCAGCTTGGGAATTTGATGTCTTCCTAAGCCATGAAGGAAATTCAAAGTTTTTACCATTTATTTTGTATCCTTTCAGACCATCTTGTCAGACAATGAGAGCAAAAATGATAGTGCTCTTTTAATGAAAATAATCCTCAATAATAAGATTTTTTTAACTAAAGATGTGTATAAAAGTATACAAGTTTCCTGAAAGCAGAATGCAAACAAATGTAATGCTACTTTTCTAGTTTATTTCTGCTCAAAATCTAGCAAAAAATCAGAATCAGCTATTGTTGTTATGATTCTCTATATAGTGACAGTCCATGAAAAAGTCTATTTGCTGTTACTAATCCTGCATTTCTCATTTTCAAGAAAGGAAAAGCCTCAGAATTTAGGAGCAGTCAAAAAATTATTCTTTTTGAAACTTCTCACTTACAAATCAAGTCTTAAAAGAAAGTGATTATTAGATATACACTATTCAGAAAGCTTTATGGAAAAAAAAAAAAAAGGCAAAAGAAAAAGAAGACTCCCACAACAAAAGAAAAAAAAAACATATTAACTTAATTAGCACGAGTGATTTCTCAAAAACATTTTCAAAAGTTATCAGTGTTTGTAATGTGAAAAAATATAAGCTTCTCACACAGAAGTACAGAAAATCCAAGCTACTAATGAATTTGATTTCCTTTTTTAAGATGGTATAATGGCTAGCACTTGCTCATAAATGGTATTCTGCTATTTTTAGAGGAAAATAAAAGCTAATAGTTGTTGTCCAAGGTGGATTTTAGTCTGTAACCTTTAAATTGATATATACAGAAACAGCTCTGAATTACTTTAAAGTAAAAGTAAAATTGAAAATTAATGCAGAAACAGATTAAGAAATCAATTACATAGTTGAAGACAAAGACAGAAAAAATGCAGATTGCAGCAATATATTTTAAGGTTACCTCATCCAAATAAAGACATCATATAAGATATATTTTAGATTTTTCTGTAGTTTATTTATTAAGTTAGAGTTAATAATATTCCATTAACTGTAATCCACAGAGTAGTTTTAAACCTACTAAACTAAGAGCAAGCTAAACTATGGAGCAGAGCACGGGCACACTGATCTAAGCCCTGGCATGGATTAGATACCATTCCTGGGGGGAATTCAAATGTCATTACCCTATTTGGGGCACTGAGAGTTTTAATCTGGTAGACAGCATAACACAAAGTCAGCTGACAATGACATCAGAAAATATGTTCTATTTGATAGAATGGATATTTTATAATGGAACTGCAAATTTGTAAATGTATTTAGATCATCAGAATAACTTTCACAGACAGGATTTTAGTCAGTATTGTGTACAATGGGGCTTACTTCCTAAGTAGAAATGCTACGGCTGCTGGCTCCATCCATTCTTTGGTCTACTGCTGAATAATTTATCCTTTTGTCCCCCATCCATTTGCAAGAGAATTCTCATGCTGTTTCCAGAGAGAAACAAAATTGCACTACGTCACTGTCTAGAATGACAAATTTCCAGTCATTCAACTTTACAACCCTTCTTATTAAATGAAAATTTTGCACTGAGAAACTACTGTTTATTCCATAAAGTTTGTTTAATTTCTGTTTTTATCATATGAAGAGGAATTCTATAGTTCTGTTTATGATATCAAGTGCTCTAATTTTTCATAATTAAAACCATTGTTTGTCAAATCATTGGTGTTTGCACATCACAGCAATGGAAAGAACAGTGCTGAGTATGCGTGGAAGATGTTCACTGAAAATGCAACTCCAGACTGTTGCTGTTTGCACAAGCTGTAGCTCTCAGCAGAATCTGGGTTGTGTACTGGGACATCGACTATTACTTATTCTAAAGTTTCTGGTCCTCTTGCATTAGGGAAATCTTTCATTTGAATAACGACCTCAGAACTACAAACCCATTTTCTGCTTGATTTAACACCATGGTTTTGTTAATCTGGTGCCTAGGATTATCTAATTTGCATGTGAAGCAGGAGTATTTTAATTCTGGGACCTGGATGAAAAGTTTGGCCCATTAAGTGAAAATGACCTTTCCACAAAAAGAAACAAATAACAGAAGAGAAAGTTTTCTGAGTGCTATGTATCTGGTCAGGAGGATTACTTTGTATGATTCTTGGTTCTAGCTGATGCTTTTCTGCTCTGTGCTGTTAAGGGGTGAAGGTGCTTACCCTGAAGCCTTTGTTTTTGCTTGTGCAAGCAGAACTCCTGAATTAACTCCATTCACCTACTGCTTTCCTACTGCAAATCTTGTTTGAACCATGATAAAGCCATACAGTTTCACTGAGATTTCATTAATTTCCATGTCAGCCAGGGAAACTGGTATACTTTTAATTCTGAACACTCATTCTGATAATGCTCTGGTAAGAACACTGAAATGCTAATTAATAGTATGATGTAGTCTTATGAGTTCTGAAACAAATTTGAACATAGTGCATTTGCAAAACACGTAAACACATAGAAATGTGGTTCTCTTATTGTTTTGTTTTGTTTTGTTTACAGACACTTTCCTCTTTTGTTTTATACTGAGATACAGTACGTAAAGATGGATTGGTTGAAGTCAATGAACAGCACAGAGCCTACCAATTTTCTTGAGATATGGAAAAAGTCTGCCTAAAACTTCATGTGGTTAATTAAAGAAAATTAGTGTTTCCAAAAGCCCCTAATGAAGAAATGTGCTGAAAAGTACAATTGTGTACACATGTGTAGTAGTCTTCAGAACTGTCCATAATAGAATTCTGACTTTTTGTGACTTTTGAAGAGTGCCTCAGTACTTCTGGATTCTGTTCTCACAATCATTCATTCATTAAATTAAATAGTTTTGATCACTTCTTTTATTCTCTGACATCTCTTTCTGTTTCTTGTCAATGCTTATTGTGAAGACAGCATTCTGAAAACAGAAGTCAAAGCTGAACTGTCTCATTCATTTCATATTTTTTTATGCAAAAAATGCAATCTTTTTTTTTTCCTGCCTATTCTTTTGTGTAGTTTTTGAAATGTACTGACACTGATCTTTCATATTAGAGAGATTGTTTGAGAAAATTACATCAATATAAGTTAATTATATTTTTAAAATAAAAAGTAACTGTGTTGTTTTGAATCAATATAGGTCTCTGATTTCAGATTCAGATTAACAACTAGCACATGTTTGAATTGTAATCTGTTTGAGATTTATGTTTCCAGCGGGAACTTTTTAAAGATCATTGATAAACATGAGAGGTTGCTGGACATTCTGTTTAGAGTTTTTAGTTTCATAAAATACCTCAGACTTCTTCTTGAACCGTATGCAATGATAAAACATATGTATTTTAGTTGTGACGTGCAGAATCAAACTGTAACCCAAGTAAGATTACAAAGCAGGTGCGGTTTATTCAGTGCTGTGCAGACACCTGGTGCGAGGGGGATAGATCCACCTAACATGCACGCCGTCAGGAAAAGTCATGCTACAGATATAGGCTGAACTAATACATAAGCAATAGTTTTCCTGGAATTCAGATACATATTCATTACTCCCCAGAGAGTTCATTAGCATGCAGACCCTCCCCTCTTGCGCGTGCATAGTGGGTTGTGGGATGAAGATTTGTCGTCTTCCTCGTGAAGGCTTCTGACCTTTTTCGCTGTAAACTTCTGACCTTTTGGGGGGCATCCCCCCAAACTCGTTTCTTCTTGCCCTGTGGACATCTAATCACCTCCCCGCCAAATGTCCTCAGGCTGTTCTCAAACCCTTAACTTTATGGCCTTCATTCCCCTCACTATCCCAGTCACAGTGTCTGCCATCCCTTATTTTCTAACGAGCTCTACATTCTTGCTTCTATAAACTATCTCTAACTATTTCCCTTCACCCCTCTTATTCTCAGTCACTGTGAAGCCTTCTTGCCTTTTTACTTTCACTTATGGGGCCCTTTTCACCTTTCAGTTGGATTTTCATAAATTTATGTATAAGCCAGGGAAACATAGATACTTTAATTCTGAATTCTCACACTGATGATGCTGTGATAAGAACACTGAAGAGCTAACGTAGCATTATGTGGTCTTATGACTTTTAATGTATTTGAATATGGTGCATTTGCAATGTAGGTTGGAATTCACTGTCTATTATTGTTTACAGATGAGATCTCCATTCTAGAAGAATTTTCATAATTAATTTCATAGTTAATATATTTTTACTTATTCAATTTTTGTTATGTTTTCTTTGTTTGCTTCCCTTTGTTAAATATATTTTGGACTAATTTTACATTAACTAACAAGAATATTAACAAGAATAAGCTACAGTTTAAATGGTCAGGGATCCTCAGCCACTGCTTTTTCTACATTTTTAGATAGGCAGGTAATGCTTGTGCCAGACTGAAAAGGCCACAAGGTTAGTGATAAAACTTTAACATTAACAGGGCAAAAGACTCTGAATTTTATAATAGTAGGTTGTCTTCTTTTTACCAGTGTGGCATGAATACAACCTTCCTTTGGACATCTTAGCTAATCTGCAAATCTGCCAAATTGAGTAAAATACATCTGCATTTCATGATCAGTATGTGTCCCAGTTCATAGAAATTTTTTATTCCAGTATATCCAGATTGTTGTGATACCTCCTGAAAATGTATATGCATTGTATATGCAATGAATATACTTCAGCTTGATCATAGCAATAAAGATGGCAGCACAGGTCTGATTCATTTTCATGGTCTTCTATTTTCTCTTTCAACATCAACTTACACAATTATTCTTCAGTAGCTGAAGCTCACAGCTTGATTTGTTCTTTTGAGTTTTGGAGAGGCTGCCTAGTAACTACTTTTTTGGCACTTTGGTGAATACATAATATTTCTCAAGATCTCACAGTCAAAACACAATAGATCCAGTAAATATTTTTTGCTATGCCAAACTACTGAAGAAGTTTTGTTGCACAGAGATGTCATTCTTAAGTGAAATTGTGAGCAGGAGGTACAGAAGATAAGTTTAATTTGCATGAAATTTATTTCCATTACAATTATTCTGCTATTTTGTTCATGCCATCATTTTATGATAGAATACTTTTTCCAGAGATTTCAAAAATGTACTTTTCTTTTTCTCTCATTTTACATTCTCCATTCTTTGTCAAATCCTGTGTGATTGTAGAGTAAGTCATATACCCTGAATCTATAAAACAGTAATATTTACATTTGTTTTATTTTGCAAAATTTTACAATTATAAAATGTACATTGATATTTTGAAAAAAGTAAGTAGAGATGTCCAGGAAAATACTTCAACTTTTTCTTCTTCACTGGAATTTCTATCTTTTTGTCTTCCGTAATCAACTGTTAGAACAAAACTTTAAAGAGCTGTTTTTATCTTTGATGATCCATAAAGCATCACACTTCAACAAATTATTGTTTAATAAGCTTGTCACAAAGACCTAAGTGCCAGGAAGTTTCATTAGTCATTATATAATGGATTAATATTCAGTGGTGCAAAAATCACTCTTCAGAGTTTTACCTCCATATAACTGAATTTAAGGTTAATGGTTTTGAAAAATATGATGCAATGCTGATCAACTTTAAGAGGGAAAGATAATTTTTTAAGAACTTTCCCATTAAGTTTCTTTTTCAATAAACCAATTCTTTACTCTAATCTATTGCCTTTATTCATTATTTTTTACACAATTGAGTACTTGACTGAAAACTGAGTTATTTGTGTTACTTCTGAAGTGGTTGGCAGAGTTCTCCTACATGCATCACGAACGATCAGTAACACTAAGGGAGACTGTTTTGTTCTGTCACAGGGAAGGATTTTGCTTAGTGAACATTCATTCTCTGGGTGTGT
Source organism: Perdix hodgsoniae (assembly GCA_035772895.1). Lineage (NCBI taxonomy): Eukaryota > Metazoa > Chordata > Aves > Galliformes > Phasianidae > Perdix > Perdix hodgsoniae. Next base: position 5,794,065 of record JAPSGF010000005.1, on the reverse strand, counting down.
TACATAAAGGGCTGACTTTCATATTCCCATGTAAAATGAAACCCAATAAATACAGCAATAAATACATGCCTCATATTCTGAAAATGGCATATCATGGAAAATGTAAACAAATCTTTATCCAGGCAGTCTGTATGTATAATAACTGCTGCTCAAAGGGTGTTTATTTTTTTATTGATTTAGCTTTGTTCTATTTGTACTTTGAGGTGCAGCCCCAACAGTGATGAGTACAAAGGGGTGATCACTTCCCTGCTCCTGCTGGCAACATTATTTCTGATATGAATGAAGATGTCATTGGCCTTATTGGCCACCAAGGCACACTGCTGGATCATGTTCATCCAAGCACTGACCAACACCCCCAGGTCCATTTCTTCTACACAGTCTTCTAGCCAGTCTGCCCCAAGCTTGTACCATTACCAGGGGTTTTTGTGACCTAAACACAGGACCCTGACTCGGTCTTGTTTAACTTCACCTCATAGCCCAGCTAATCCAAACTGCTCAGATCCTTCTGTACGACCATCCTAACCCCAGGCACTTCCTCTCAACTTGGTGTCACCAGCAAACTTACTGAGTTGCATTTAGTGCTCTCAATTATTTCTTTTCTACTGGTCTGGAGCAGTTCTCCCATGTGTATGCAGTATAGTGAAGAGCTGGCCACTCTCAAGGACTAGAATTGATAGTCTTAAGGAAGACTCAGTGATCAACGTATTCTTTTATTATTATACATATATTAAGGCAGCTTACTAATAGTTTGAGAATGCAAGTTTATTTATCAGTGCATGTCATCGTACCCTGTCCTTTGTTCTGCACATGCTGGATTCCCTTTCCAAGTTATGAAAGTAGTCAATTCAGCTACATGGAAAACAAATAATTAATGGAAAGCATGAAACAGGTACATTATCTCTTTCTAGCGATACAGAGTCCATGACTTGGTCCTTTCACTCATGCCGTAACAGTTCAGGAATAAGAAAGAAAATTAAGTGAAACGCTCCAGAGAGAAAATAAAATAAAATAAAATGCAGATGGAAGAGAGAAAGAGGAATTACAAGAGAAAGAAGCAGCTTTCACATTTCTTCTCTCTTTTTCACTTGTCAGAGCTTGCTTGTCCCTGTAGTAGGAAGGTGCTTCATTCAGAACATCGCCAGTTAGATGCTGTATTATAGATCACTTTGATCTCCAACTGTACCTTATTAGAGGAGCATGTTTGTTTAAGTAGAGATGAGGTTATTCATAAGTAATTTAGTGCCACTGAGAAAAAAATCAATTGTAGGAACATTAAATTTTCATTAAACATGTTAAATGTAACCTGAAAGTCAAATGGTTTCCAGTCATGTGGGCTTTACTGCAGTATTACTTTAACTAACAGATGAAAGAAGAATTAGGTAGCAAAGAACACTTTGCATGCCTTAAGATAGAGAATAAAAGCAGGGTATTTCTCCATTAGCTTTCTTTCTGCAGGAATCCTCAACTACTTGAGATTTATCTGCATTTCTAGATATACTGTGATTGTGGAATGAGTAGTACATGCAAAATGAGAGCAAACTGGAGCTGTCTGGGCCAAAAAATATCAGATGCTCATGTTTTTCTGGGAAATGACACATTTTGTAAACCCTGCAGACCTGAGAATATCATATGTCGAGATGCTTTGCACTCCATTCTTCCTAAAATCACAAGGATTTTTACACATTCATTTTAATAATTTTGACATATTTTCATATTTTTCTGTCGTATAACATTGATCATCATAATCAAAACAAAATTTTCTAGATACAGTGTGACAGCATGCTCCACCAGATGCCAACCTTCTCCTTTGACCTGGCCATTATGCTTAAGGTCTTGCTCAGGACTGATAATATTCTTTTGTTTAATGCTATAACAATGAGTCAATCATTTTACCCAATAAATAGTGAGTGGCTTGAGTGCCCCTTGAGATCTAATCCTAATAGCAAGACTGCATGAGACCTCCCCAATTCCTTCTAGACATTGTGAAGTTTGAATGACTATAGTCAGGCTGGATTATGTAGAATATTTACCAGAGGTGTAATATTGAAAGGTGCTCCCCTTGAGATAAGATAAACCTCCAGAGTGAAATGTAGTGGGAAATCCATTCCACGACAGTTCCCTAAGCAATATAAGACCTTCAAACTTTAGATTGTTAGCAAATGCCAGGAGATCCTGATATGCTGACTCTAAAAAATATACAGCATGGAGTATGGAGCAGGATGGAGGTATCATGTCCAAACTCCATGATCATCCTGCACAGATGGGGACTTGATGAAACTATTGGAACTGATGAACCATCTTGTTATCCTGAGCCAGCCCTGAGCCAGCAGCTTTCCATCTTTCTGTCAAAATCATGTTCTCTGAATAAAGTCTGCAAAACAAAGATATGTTTGACTAGAGTCGCTCAAGCTCTACCAGAAAATAGTACAAAAATAACTTAAGAGAGGAGAATTTTTGGGAAAGATACAACTGCAGACAAGTCAAGAGGACACCTCTGGCTTATAGGTCCAGTCAGCAGGCTTCTAACCCCACCTAGTGATGCCTATTGGGTCAGATTCAAGCACTCATTATATTGAATGCTTCACCCAGAAAACTTAGAAATCTCTGTGGAGTTATTCCATGACTCGGTGTGCTTATGGTTGGCCATATTATTCATATTCCTGGTTAACTTCATATCCTTTGGGGTGTATTTATCACCAGCAATCCAAAATAATCTGTAATCTGCTGCTTTCAAAAGCTGCACTATTCACTAATCTAGCTGTGAGAGTTCTCACTGAGTGGTCAAAAAGCCCATCTGAACACGATCTAAATAAACTGTGTAAAGAAATATCTGTGAATCTGTAGTCATGATAGTTCATATATTGAACATAACCAGACTTACATCAGCAAATTGGGCATCATTCAGAATCTAAACTCAATCATCCCAGGTCATCTGATGTCTGCAGATAAACTGAAATGCAAGGGGGTTTATTTTCTGCTAAATTTCATTGCCCTTTTTACTTAACATACTGTATGAATGACATGAATATGTATGCTGACTTACTGCATATGTATGTCTTAACAGTCTAAATGCAGAACTTGAACTCTGAGAGTGCATGCTTGATTTGTCACGTCTCCCAGTCTATCAAAAGTAACAAAGGATTTATGCTTTCTAACTCCACACTGGAGCTAGAGTGTTCTCTTCCCAAATTTTAGATGACATTCCCTAATCTAATTCTCATTTTCAAACATCCAGTCACTTAGTTCCTGGTTTGTATTTCCCTCATAGAAATTACACAGTTCTCAGTTCCATGAGAGTGCCAACATTGTCCCTCACTTATTTGCACCCTAATACTGCTCCTGCAAGTACCTCATCTTGCCCTCTTCCCATCTGTTCTTGTCTCTCACTGCTGCTCCTGACCCACATTAGCACCTTATGCTATTGTTCCTCCACTCTAGAAGAAAGTGTTCATGTTCTGTCACCAGCCCAAGGTTTTCTCCAAAAAAGCAAGCTGCGGGTAATTTTTTCCTATAGAAAGTTATGCTGCCATGAGTTGTACATCCCTAGACGGTAGCATAGGGTGGTAGAGCTTCTTCTCCACCTGAGGACTAGATATTGTGGAAGGCCGTGACAGTCTTCCAATGAAAGCTTTTCTGAGGGAGCACCACCACTTTTAAACTTGAGCTAACTGAGGTTTATGACTTGCCCAGCATCTCACAGCTGTCCTCTCCAAGTTTATCAGGTACCAACAGCATAGTCTGATCCTATTAATTTGAGTGTAAATTTTCACTCAGTCAGCTACTGCCTGTGATGTTTCATTTCTGTTTATCTATCAGAAATAAGTGTCTGCATTTCAGAATGGGGTGTATATATTTGACACATCTTTCTCTGGTTCTTCTGATAAGTCACTGTGTAACAGTCAATCATGCCCAAGTATGAGAAGAATCTGAGCTTTATTTTACTGTTACTGCCAGTCTCTTTTCCTCTGATACATCTGCTTAAGTATAGAAAATGATGTTGTAGAACTACCGAAAATCTGATTAGATGTATTACTGCTTTTTCTGCCTTCCCAGATAACTGAAGTAATACAGTTCTACAGCATGAGAATACAGCGTTATTTACCTGTTCTGGCTTTTGAATAACATCAGCAACCGCTTTTCAGAACATATCCATGTTGAAATTTGCTCTTGAATTCTGCAGGAGCTTAAAGAAAGACACATATGCTGCCATTTGTGCCCTATTCAGCTTAGACAGTTTCTGGTAAAAATGCTTGATTTTGATCTTGATATAGCAAAATTAAATAGAAATTGCTAGTGTCTTACAATAGATGCTACATGGGTTATAAGGAACAGGGCAATAATAAACGTACTTAATCATTTCAGAAGTTTGTCATTTTAACATTACTATCTCTTACATTGTTAATGTGTAAAAAGGTACATTTCAAATACAAAACTGCAATAAAAAATGCTGGACAGCTTCAACGTATGTCCCAAGGTTTCAACTTATAAAAAACTGAAGGCAACTTTTTAAAAATGGACACCTCCATTCACAGAAAGCTTTTATGATCCCAAAAGCTTTTATTTTGCATGTATAAATCAGGCTGTGGAAAAAAAACTACCAGTTTATATTCTCAAGCTAAGTGGTGTGAAAAATTCAAGCTATTCTCCTCTTAACATCATTAACATGTGTCTTCTCTTCATGAAGCCCAGGAAAATGCTGCGTATTTTCCCATATATTTCCAATAATTAGATGTTTCTACTGAGCACCACACCTTTGAGTTTCACAGAATCCAATATCCAACAAGAAGCTGAACCCCGAGTGTCAAACACCTCACCCCATGATGGGCTGGTGACTGTGAAAAGACCATCAACTCATATCCTTTGCCTGATAAACACTTTCAGTGACCAACTGAACAACATTGTTAATACACTATGGCTAAGAATAATTGCTTTTACACACTGAAAATAAAGATTTTATGCATACACTGGCTTGAAGAAGTTTTCCAATTTTAGAATGTGCTACTTTAGCTCTTTCCAGCCTGTTTTAATGCTGACCTCCCCAGAGAGTTTCTAAATAGTTATATGATTGTCAGTTTGAGAAAGCAGCAGAATTTCTGACACCCTAGAGGCAATGAAGATGTCATAGCAGGTTCGATCATTACTGCTTCAAAAAATGTTACAAACTTTTGATGGATGACATTTCAGAGGATGTAGTCATGTCACTTGCTTAATTTTCTTTTAAGGACAAAGAAAGGTGGGGTTGTTTTTCGTCCTTTTTTTCATTGTTTAACAAATAAGCTTTCTTTTCATATGCCCTAGCTTCCAGTATATTTATTACTGCTTTATTTAAGGGATGCACAGATAAAAAAATAATCCCTTACAGGCTAATATTGGTTTCTTTCTGTTTTGTATCCAGAAAAATTATTTGGTATATGCAGCCTTCAGTGGAGAAAAGCATCTCAGAGGAGAGAAGAGAACTATCCAGCAGTGCTCTTCAGTGGTTTCCAATCAACAGAGCATTTGTAAGGGGATCACTATCTACCACTGCTTAGACTCATAAATTAGTTTTATACAAGCTGAAAGTACTTGTTTCTGTGTGAAGGCAGGCTAACAATTGAAGGGCATATTGCATCCATCTTCTATTAGAAGCTCAGAACTCTTAGTTGTCAAGTCTTCAAATATTTTCTTTTTCGATGTGATTGACACAGCTAGAGGTCACTGATTTTTTATAAAATTCTTTCTTGAGGAGTTTTCTCTTGCATTTCTATAGTGATAGTGAGCAAAAGCTGAATGGAAGTTATCAGGATCTGGATACAACTGTGAACAACTTGCTATTCAACCTTCCACAAAATATTTAAACTTTGTTCTGGAAACCTAGAGGTCATTTTGATAATGAGAATGTTGGTATTTTTATGGTTATCCTGGACAAACATGAAGAGGGGCAATGTAAGCAGTTTGCTGCATCGGTCAAAATAAGTGTGCTAATGCTGAGTAAGGCAAACAAGAGAAATAAATGAACATGGGTAATGATTTTAGAATGTACAAAATATGCTGGAGTAAATATGCATCTGTGTTCTGTTCATATGGCAGAAAAACAAAAACATGATTATGTTCCTTCAGATTTACTTATAATTTATCTCAATCTGTGAAATCATACATTATACCTTGATATTTTGAACTAAGGTTTTTGAGAATAGCTCAGGCTTAAGTACAGTTTTGTTGCTTGCTAAATTCTGAACCATTTAAAGCTTTTGTGTGAAAAATGTTTTCAAAAGAATTGTTAAAAATTTGATATATTGGGCTAAAATAATGTTGATGCTAGACTAAATACCTGCATATATTGGAAATGATATGTATGCCCTATCCAGTCCCTTGTTATGCTATTTAATTAAGAATAAAACATGAACACCATTTAGTATTTTGTTCTACAGGTTTATTGTATTTTATATGGGGGAAGACCCAAATGACTGTTTTTGACCTCTGTCGCTCCAGAAGTACCTTTGCCATCTTCAGAGATTCCAAAAATGGAAAAGAGCTCTGGAGAATGACAAAAAGTGGAACACAGAGTGGTGTCCTTTTGAGGGTCCTCCTATGCTACTTGCTGGTCTTCCACTGTGCTTTTCTGCTTAATGCCTCATTTTCCTTTAAAATATCTGAGGATGAGTTTGACTAATTGTGATGAAAACGGGTTTGCAAAATCCTCAGGCTTTTCTGCTTTGTGTGTGTATAAGTGCGTGCGATTGCTGTTATTCCAGTCAAGGAGAGTGGAGGGTCGGGATCTAAACTTTGCAGCATTTCAAATCCGTGGAGTTCACTGCCTTAATCATTCTATCAGATCTGTCCTACTGAAGATATGGTGCTGTGGGAAATTCAGGAATGACAGAAGAAAAGAAATCTGCAGCCCAGTAGTGTTGAGGGAGTTCTGAGCTCAATTTTCTTCTTTCAGCACTATTTAAATATTTTAAGTTCACTCACTTGGTAAAAGTCTTTGTGCATGAAAGATATTGTGCACCTCAGTCTTTGGAGTCCAGTGTATCTCTAGCGCTTCAGTGAAGACTCTATCCAGTAATCTATATTCGTGTCTCTCAGCTGTCCTTTCAAGAGCAATTGTGATGGGGTCTGACTCCACCCAGTGTGTGTGCCAGATTGAGCTGGAAAGAATGTGTGTCTTCACATCTATCTTTTGCATCCTAAGAAGGTATATCGCCATCCAAAGATCATAGCCTCTTGAGATAGAATAAAGTTGTAAATCCCAAAGAAAAAGCTTAGTTGTTGAGGAAACTTTGAGATCAAGAGAACAAGCACTTAGGAAATGTCACGGTGCTCCTGAATCTTAGGGGCATTTAGATAAGGCAGTTAGTTTTGTTCCTATGAGTCAGTTCCTGCTTAGTAGCTCAAATCAAAGCAGAAACTGGCTATCAATAAGAGAGTATTTTTGAGGAATTAAATATTGGTAAAATAACCCTATTTAAATTGTATTAGAAGGTTAAAATATATTAATTTGGCAGTTATTCTGGAATAACTGGCAATTTATCACCTCACCTTAGTTTTCCATCCTTTTCCTTTGCCCCAACAGAGCTGTTTGTGTTATTGCAGACTGGACTCAACACACAAAATCCTTTTAATAAATTTCAATCTTATTTCAAATATTGACACTGTGCATGAACTGCTCTGTGAGGGTTTGTAAAGGGGATCTGTTGCTTCGAGGTAACTGAGAATCTCCTTCTTTCATTGTCTTGATTTATCAGCAGCCTTTGATACTAGGGTCCTATTACACTGCCTTCAGCACCTCATGGGTTTTTCAGGGTCCATGCTGGACTTACACATCATATTTAATGAAGTCCTGTCTCTATAGTTATATGCTGCAGTTCTCTTGTCATACTGATGCCTAAAGCCGTGTAGTGCAATTGTATTTTGATAGTGCAATTTGCCATGACAACACTGCAGTACTGTAAAATTCTCACTTTTGTTTGTTATTTTTTTATGTATAACTTACAACCAGGTGCACAGAGGTGATAATCATCTGACAAATTATTCAGCTGTTTGTTTATGGATCTATATGATAATGTGATCTTTAGCAATGCTTGGCACTTGCATACAACTGACAGGTTCAAAGACCATATGGTGTTAAACTTACAGTTTTTCTGTTAAGAAAAAGCTATTTTACAACAATTGAAAAAGGTTAGTTGTGTTTCTAAATGTATTATTTCCTTTTCTTTAGCATATATTAAAACAAAATTGTTGTTCTTTCTGATAAAAATTCTGTTATATTATAGGTTCCATTATTTATCGATCCTAATGTGGAGCCAGTAAAGTAGTTAGGCAGCCTGAACATCAGAAAGGTAAAAGTGGAAATATCTCAGGCTAAAAGGCTGTTTTCCATTTCCAGTTCTTACATTCATTGATCAGAGATACCCTGTTTATTCCTGCTGTTCATCCATTTCAGGACATCCTGTGCAGCCTCCTCTCTGCTATGGGGCTTTAGCAGATATGGTGTCAGCATCCCTCCAGACCTGACTGAAACTAGTCCCCTGTATGTGTGTATGAAACCTTCAAATTTATCTGAAAGCTATGATTCAGGTTTGATTTATTTTCTGGGAAACTGCCTGAGCATCACTGCCAAGTGAGAATTTTGACAGCCCTTATTACTTCATATATACTGAGTTTCCCAAATACGTATTTCCCATAGAGTAATTTAAACTTTCATAGTGGCAGGGATGTTACTGTGAGATTTGTATCCACTGATTCAGAATGAAATCAGCCTTCAACAATTTAACTACCACTTAAAGTAGTAATGAAATTAAAAAGGATTATTTTCTCAGAACAAGTCCAATTGAAATTTTCAGTGAAAAATCTACAGTCCATTTCTCACTTCTACTTTAAATCTTTTGATACACAGAATACCCTGCCATAACAGAAAATGTTAAGAACTAACTATCTGACTCCTTGCATAGCATGGTTTGGATTTATTTTCATTTTTCATTCTGGGTCCTTTTTATTTTTCTGTCTTCATTTTCTTCTTTTTCAGTTCATCATTTCTTTTGTGGACAACCATGTGAGTGCACCATAGCTAGTAAGAGAAAGAAGAGATTGTCAGTTCTCATTTTTACAGTCACATCTGCAAGGCCTCCGGAACATCTTGGTCCACAATCACCACTGCGGTAAGAACTACAGTGTTACAACCATTTTCGTCATGTCCAAATTCAAGTATATAATGTCCTGAGTCTATAATGTCACTTCCTTACCCTGTATTTACTATCTGGACTGCTCTCATCTTTCTCTTAATCTAAGTTCATGAGCACAGAACATGATATACTTCCCATACTTGATACATAAGTCCTTCCAATGTGTAAAGATTGGCATTCATCTATAACATTAGCTTCCAACCTTCTTTGTACACCCTACTTGTCTTTTCATGTAAATTCTAATCTCTAATCTAATGGGATATTAAGTCTCATACACAAGATGTTCTTTTCTAACAGTAAGAAAAAAATTCTGGTGCATTTTTTCAGATGAACTCCTGCAACTTTTCTTTGATAACCTAAAATCCAGTATTTGTGGCTGTGGAGGTCTTCTTTCCATGGACCAGTGACTATGTCTGCACTGCTAAATGAAAGGGTCATAGTATAAGCCTCAGTTCTGAGCCTTATAGATGACTTATCACTTAAGTGCTAATATTTCCCTTCACTACTCTTGGGCAGTCAGGTGAGCAGCATGCATAGATGAAACCAGGCTTTGAGGGGACTCAGGACCAGGCACTACAGAGTTATCATTTGTGATTTCATTTGATTTAGACACAGCTAATGAATCTGCATCTTACATCTCAGGTGTGAGCTGGTAGCTGTTAGCAGAAGTTTTAGCTAGGTTGAGAACACTCAGATTAGAGTGTTCTTCATATCAAGGCATGGAGGAACAATTATTGTTGCAATGTATTTCTGAAGCACTGACCACTTGGTTTGGTTTCTCTGAGCCGACATTGAAAGAAAAACGGTGTAGCATAAGAGATAGATAGCAGCCCTCCCCATGGTGACTCCTATACTCCTGTAGAGAGAGCTTTCACCCTGGAGAAAGGTAAATGGAACCTCACCTTCAATGCAGCAGCTGCCACGTTATCTTCTTGCAGATTAGATGAAATATCTGATTTTCTGGAATCCTCCTGATCACAGTATGACCTTCAGCAAACTAGGACATTTTCTGCAACATTTTTTTTTCATATTAGAGATAGGCTTACAGAATGAAATTCAGTGAGATTTGTTAAGGTATTTAGCTCCAGTGTTTTGGTTCAGCCTCATTTCTGCTGCACTGTACTTTGCACTTTCCATTAAGTGAAAAGTAATTTAAAAATGTGGGAAGAAACCCCCTTTTGAAACCACTCGCTATCATCTTTGCACGGCCCTCACTTCCAAATGTTGCAAAGTAAAGCAATGTGGAATCCATTCATTAAATGACACATTAAGCAGCCAGTGCCTTTTTTCTATATTGCCTGCAATAAAATATATTCAAAGCACTTCATATTTCATTAAAATTATCAGTGAAATGATTTTCATCTAATGTTATTTCTGCTTTTAATAAAAAGGCCCTACAAAATGAATAACTGAACATTTTTCCTTCCTTTCTTTCTCCTTTTACAATTATGATATTGAAAATATCCCACAAGTGAGGGAATGACCCATAAATTGAGTTATGAAGGTCATATTCTATGAAAAGCAGATATTTTCCATATATCTTTAAAGGCTTGATCAGACCTACCGGGTATAAGCTATTTTAGTTCATGGGGAAATTTAAAACTACTCTCTAAGCTTGCTGTAAGACTATTTACAGTAGTCCATATCAACTTTGAAGCATGGTCTAAATACGTTCATACATTGTTGTTCTTTTTGTATGTATTGTGGCTGTGTTAAACATATAATGAAAGGTTTGCTTAAACTGTCAAGTTTAAAGAAGTTCAGAAAGCTTTTTTTTAAGAAGTCAGATCTGTGACAATAAGATTATTTCACTGTGATGTTGTTCATTGTTTGCTGATTAGAGAAAGACTTTGAAAGCAGAGAAATGATTACATTGGAAATGGTCATTTAGAAAAAGAAAAAGATTTCACAGACAGATTAATTTTGTTTCTTTTGATCTTAAGCTTATTGTGAACATAGATAAATTTAAGCTTTGCTGTAGGTGTCTCAGATTGGTACCAGATACCCTGAAAATATGAAAGTGGGAAGGCAGCTCCCTCAGAAGCTACAAAGGAGAGTAAACCCATGGGGTGTGTGGCAATAATCTGTATTTATAGAAATAAAGATAATTCACATAACTGTGCTTAAAATAATTACAGAATTGGTAAAAATTGGTGTTACAATCTGAACAGTTAAGAGATGTTAATGTTGTGACAAAAAGATATACTGGAAATTCTATTGAGTTCAATAAGATAGCTGGACAAGATTCACTTTTAATTTTTAGATATTAATAGAATGGGAACAGGTCATATCATAGAAGAGAAGTTATGAGAAATTGTTTGCCCTGAAGCAAAGGAGATTAATATAAAGTACGTAGGGTTTATCACATAATAATGTGCTATTTTTTAACAGCTTAATATGAGCTGTAATTATAAGTGTCCCATCTGCAGCATTAGGAACAAACACTGAGATGAAGAGAAAAATTAATAATTTGGGTCAATAAATTAAAAAAGAAGGAACAAAGTACAGGCAGTTATTCAGTTATTTCTTGGCAATCTGACTTGGAAATTCACAGCCGTATTCCATTCCATCATCCTATGAAAGCATAAAGACAGTGAAGTACAAAACTGACATAGCACAGAGGAATGTATGCACTTAAGAAAATAATATAATAAGATAAATTACTCTTGTGGCTACTTCTTCTAATAACCAGAAGCTAAAATTAAATCTGGGATACTCTTTCCAAGTTAAAAGATGATTCTCCCCATGTGTTAGGATTTAGGGCAGAACAGCGCTTCAGGGGTTCTTTGGCTGTTGAGCTCCTCACTTTAGCTGGTTGGTTTGTTCGGTTTGAATGTTGTTTATCAGATTTTTTACAGATCACTTTAATTCCTTTCTCTTAGATCAGCCTGCCTAGCTTCTGCACCTCACATGCTGCAGGTGCCCCCTTAGAGATACTAAGGCTTTGGCCTCATCAGTACCCTGCTGAGACATTTATCAATTGCAAGCAGAGACTTTTCTGATTGGATTAAAGATTGATTATACACTAATCACACCATCTAGACAGGCAGACAGGCAGCTTGTGGTCAATGGAATCTTGCAATCAGCGCTGGGATAATAATACGCAGTTGGGATTGTTGAACAGCAGATTTCAACGCACAACCTCCATACTCTGAAAAAGACCATTTACATCTTAGACATCTTTGAGAAGAAATGGATAGCCAATTTACCAGTGGGAACATTAGTTGAAAGTAATTCCCAAAGCATTAAGGCTGCCTTTCTAATGGGGGTAAGTGCCTTCATTTCCAAAAGCTGTCTGCAAAGATCTTTGCAAAAGGTCCACAGAAATAGCTGCAGCTTATTGACTGTATGTTTGTAAAAGCTTTGGAGATATTAAAACTTTGACAGTTTACAACTGTATCAGTCCACAACTACTTACTTTGGATCAAATCAATCTTCACTTTTTAAAACAGCAAATCAACTTCAGGTGAAATTGTGCCTGTATTTTTCAGCATGTTGTGGAAAGCAATCTTTACATGCAGTGTACAGGTGAGGTAAAGCAAGCAGAATATGTTGTCCCTGTAGCTGATTAATCCTGTGTTCACAGGCCCCTGATCAGGAAATCCCCAGAAACCAAAGCGCATCCAGCCAGAAAATTGATGGTTCTGCATCTAAGAAAGTGTACTAGAAACTTACTAGAAACTCTTTTCAGTGGTCCGTAGGGACAGGACAAGGGGAAATGGACATAAACTTGAACACAGGAAGTTTCACACCAGCATGGGAAGGAATTTCTTCACAGTAAGGGTGATGGAGCACTGGAACAGGCTGCCCAGGGAGGTTGTGGATTCTCCTTCTATGGAGATATTCAAGACATGCCTGGACACATACCTGTTCAGCCTGCAGTTGGGAGCCTGCTTTGCAGGGGGGTTGGACTTGATGACCTCTGGAGGTCCCTTCCAATCCCTACAGTTCTGTGATTCTGTGATTCTGTATGTGTCTGTGTGGAACAATAATCAATGTGCAGTCCTTAGTTGTCAATTTATAGAAGTAAAATTAGAGGTCTAAATGTGCTTTTTCATTACTGATATATACTTTTTACACAGTTGTTCTCTTCTGCATAATGAAGACATCCTCCATCCTCACTTTTTGTTTTTTTGTTTGTTTGGTTTTTGTTGTTTTTTTTTTTTTGTGAGGGGCAGGGAAAGCAGGAATCAATATTTCAGTTCTTCCAGTATCTAAAAGGGGCTATAAGAAAGAAGGGAACAGACTCTTAAGTAGGGTCTGTGGTGACAGGACATGGGGAAATGGTTTCAAAATAGAAGAGGGGATATTCAGACTGGATATAAGGAAGAAGATTTTTATGACAAGGATACTGAAGCTCTGGAACATGTTTCCCGGAGATGCTGTGCATACCCCATCTTTGGAGACATTCAAGATAAGACTGAACAGGGCTTTGAGCAACCTGATCTAGTTGTAGGTGTTCTTGTTCACTGCAGATGAGTGGCACTACATGACCTTTAAGGGTCCCTTCCAACTCAAATGACTCTATGATTCTATGATATTTCAAAGGATAAGTATTATGCCAGGGAAGGTTATGGAAAAGATTATTTTGACTGTGATCACATGGCAGGTGTGGGTCAACCATGGGATAAGGCCCAGACACCATAGGATCATGAAAGGCAACTCTAGAACAACCTGAAAGGAGGTTGTGTTGAGGTGGGAGATAAGCCTCTTCTCCCAGGTAACAGTGATAGGACAAGAGGGAATGGCCTCGAGTTACACCAGAAGAGATTCAGATTGGATATTAGGAAATGCTTCTCCAAAAGAGTGGACAGGCATTGGAACAGGGTGCCCAAGAAGTTTGTTGAGTCACTTCTGCTGGAAATGTTCATGGTACTAAGCATGGTTTAGTGGGAACATTTGCAGTGGCTGGACTAGATGATCTTAGAGGCCTTTTCCAACCTTGGTGATTCTATGATTCTAAGTATGTGAATTAGGTGCAACTTTTGACAAAGTCTGCTCATTTCATACATAGTTTTACAAATATTTTGCTAAAAGAGTACATTGGAAAGAAAAACATTTTTTTTCTTTTTTCTTTTTTCTTTTTTTTTAATATGCCAGAAGAAAGGTACCTTGTAGGTGCATTTAAATGCAATGGTCAAAATACTAGTGATTATGCAATCAAGTCATAGGCTCAAGCACATGAGAGTTTTCAAGATTTTCAGTCAAGCAAACAGTTACAGTGGACATAGGCAACTGGTTGACATTTCTAGAGATTCTTCTTTCAACTACTGTGTATTAAGCAGAGCTGTGCTCCAGATTACATATGTTTGAAAACACCAACTAGAACCACAAGGACTTTTCTCTGTTTTAAATCTAAATGCAATGATGTATGGAAACTGCCATAAAAGTCTCTAATATTTTTTTATGTTGCTTCTATGTTTAGAAGTATGACCACAGAATCACAGAATTACAGAACTGTAGGGGCTGGAAAGGACCTCTAGAGATCATTTAGTCCAATCCCCATGCCAAAGCAGACTCACAGATTGCACAGGTTGGCATTCAGGTGGGTCTTGAATGATCTGAATTTTTGAAGAAATTGCACAAGAATAAGTATGGATAGGAGGCTGTGCATCATCACCAAATAGCAGTACAATACAGTGGGGTAACACTTGTGTGAGAACATTTACACTTTCAGTGTGGAACAATAAAATATATTTCAGCATTGCTTTTAACTCATAAACATGCAGTTAACAATTATCTTGTGCTTTCAGTTTGCAAGCTATAATTACAATACCTGCAAAAAGTCATCAGTGAATAGAATCCTAATCACGGAGAATGGCAGCCACCTAGAAAAGATTTAAGCAGTATTTATTTCATTTTTAAAATTGAGCATTACTTTCAAAGACTTAAGGTAAAATTCAGAGCTAAGGAATACTCTATTTTCAGTTTCTTACTATGGAATTAAAATGATCTTTAGTTTTCTCATAAAATTTGAACATTTTTGGACAAATTAAAAACAGCATTAATTTTCTTGGCTTTATTATTTCTAGCCAGAAATATTCTGAACATATTAGTAAAGTAGAAAAACAAAGAAAAGAAAAACTGCTAGCTTAGGTGATTCTTTAGAGTAAAAACCATGGAATTCAGTCTCTGACAATATGTTTAGTTACAGTCTGGTTTCGTTTATTACAGGAAGACTGTATGCAGTATTAACGTAAAAAGAATTTCACTTAAAGACTCAGAATTGGAATTTTTTCAAATAATGATACGCTAGTTATACAGGTTTTGGAAATCTTAAAAAAAAAAAAATCAAACGAACAAACAAAAAAACAGCTTAGGTTGTTAATGTGTGAATACAGACAATAAAGTTTCCCACTTTCTCTACATTTTAAGCATCAATAAACAATAGAAACTCTATGTCTTCCTTGCTGTGCAGAATAACTTTTGTAACAGAATACTTTGTATTTCAATTTATAGGGGTAAATATTGCTAAAGAGGAGGAGCTGCCATTCCATACCATTAAAGAACAAGTTTGCAGCACTGGGTAAAACAGGTTTGTTACATCATCTACTCCTCAGAGCAGATTTTGCTTTAGTATTAATAAATGCAATCTAATGAGCAGCTGATTGAACCATGATGTACCTGGTGGAACTGTAACTGCAATGCTGACTTCTGTTGGGAAAAAAAGGCATGGACATATGAGTGACAGCTCCTCCTCCCAGATGGTCTCTCATGTGATGAGGATCTCCGTGATAACTGGATGTCATGGTTTTGTATTTTTTTCTGTTTTCAATATTCTACATTATAACATCATGTAGTGCACTGGGAGTTAAAGTGCTAATGCTCAAATTCCAGGTACTTATTCCTATACATCATGTAAGTCATGGGATCTGGCTCTTCCAGGAGGGATGGTCTCTTACTGCCTTGCAGTGGGTGCTGGAGGGTGCTTTCCCAGCTGTTCCAAGCTTTGCAGGTTTGAATTGGTCTCAGAAACTCTCTCACTCCTATTTTATTTGATTTATTAGTCTCAATTTCAATTAGATTGTATTATATCGTGCTATCTTGCACTCTGATGTCATAGCTAGTAAAATAAGTTTTCCTCCATAGACCATTGCTGCTGTTTGTTTTTTTTCTCCTCTCGTCAGCTTCCATTCATTAATCCCTTTTTATCAGTAACCGGTGTTGAACCCACTCCTTATCATGGGGGCGCTGTGTAAGGGATTAAAAGCCATCATGTTCCTCATGGCTTATTGGCCAATTATCAATGTCATGATTTCTTGTTGTGGAATTCTGTTCATATATAACCAAGTAAGGACACTGATGGAGACACCTGCATGGTACTTACATGCAGTGTGGTATGATTTGAATTTTGACATTTAGATCCCAGATGGAATAGCTAAGTTTACAAACAACACAATGTTCAGACCAGTTTCCAGGCTTTCTTCTCAGTTTCTCACACGTTTTTCCAAATTAATGCTCCTTTTTGTGGGCATACTCCTGTGTGTGTTATCAGTCTCCCTGAACATATTCCTATGCATTTGTGGTATGTGGAAGGAGTATCCTCCAAAACCATGACACTGGGGCTTCCTTTTCCAGGGTCTCTAGAAATAGAAGAGAAAAAAATAAAGCAAGGCAATACCAGAGCACTAAGAGGCTTCCTGAAGGATGTGGCAGCAAAAAAAGTAAAAGTTCAGTACATGCTCCTCCTTGGAAAAATGATGGCATAGCAGTGCAATACTGAACTGAAAATTTGAGAGTTATCTGTGACATTACATCTTTACGGAATTATCACTAACATTAAATCTATGCTGGAGCATTTAATATCATACGTTGGCACTATACAGAAGGGAATGTAACTAATAAGGACATCTGGAAACGTAAAAGCCTGTAATTCTATTTAATAGGGGTTTTTTTAGTTTTGGAAATAAATAATTTCTTGGTAGTGTTTTTGACTCTTGACATAATCTCAAAATAGAAAAGAGATGTGGGTTTTAAAAATAAAAACATAAGATTTTATTTCTCCCTTGGTACCATGAAAAGCCTAATCGGGTTTGCATGTATTCTGATTACCGTTTCATCACCTTCTGTCTTCCTTGAATGATTTTTTTCACTTTTTTATGCTGAGAAATAGTGTTTGCAATAGTATTGCCAAATAAATAAATAAAAAGTTAAAGAAAGCATATCTAAATATTGTGTGTAACTGAAGAATCTGACGGTGGAGATGATATATTCAGGGCAACAGATTTAGTAATGTCCGAAGAAGAAGGAACATACTTAGTAATTAGTTATCATATCATATCAATGCAGTTTTCAGTAGGTAAAAACAAAGATAGAGGGAGAACTATTAGAAGTTTTGTTAAAATATACAATGCCTGTTTTATCTTTTTACTTATTTTAATTAAAATTTCCACAAGGAAAAGATTCTATAAGTTTGTTCATACATGCCCATGTTTGCCCATGTTTGCCTACACTGCACATACCAACATTAAGTTTTAGTGCACCCCACTGGGCAATTTTAAAATGCATAATGAAAGCCCATATCAAACATTTCCATTAGAAGCTTATCTTCTGGAACAGAAAAGTCTCTGACTGAAATCTTTATGAAATTCTTTTGCAGAGGAAAAGTACTGATTTAAAAAATGAACTATCTATTTACCCTCATTTAGTTACAGTTCACCATAAAGTAATTCATATTTAGCACTTTAACTCAAGCTAAGGGGAAAAGGGAAAGTTGAAAGTCAGCATAAGATATGAATATATGTGATAAAATTTTGTAGCAATGATCATTGCCTCTTAATAGGGTAGTTGAAGGTTAAGGTAAAGGTTGTCAAAAAGAGAAAAGTTCCCTATCATTTAATGTTCTGCTGATGAAATGACAAAGTAATAATTTCACTTGGGGTTGTGAAATCACTACGAAGTTGGAGAATTACATGATATGGAAGAACTTGTTGAAGAGAATAAAAAGCCTGTTTTGTTGCTAAAGAGGAATATGAGAGATTCAACTAAAAGGATGTGGGAGTGAGGTAGGCTCTAAGCACAAACCCAGCAAGGAATAAACAATGCAAACAACCACCCTGATTTCTAGCAAATACTGAGAAACCTTGTTTGAACTGAGCAGGATGGGACAGTTGAATGAGCAGCTTAAGTGAGTGTAGGTATGAGAGGACTGGATATAGAAGGCTGTTTACAAAATGAAATTATGGAAGTTTCAAGGGTTAAGTTTCCTTCCACAGTGATACCCTGCAAAGAAAAGTCATATTATCTGCAGATTTGAATATGAAGTGGATTAAGTAAATGGAACTTTGAGTGCAATTCTGTTAAAAATGTAGGCCATACTCAGTGCTTAGATTAAAATCTCTTAATAGCACAGTATGTTTAGTAAAATTAAAGTTCTTAAGTAAATACATGAGTAAATAATTTGTAGGTCCATTTACTTCTTTTATGTCTTAACATAGTCTCCCTCAGCAAATTGTCAGTAGACTTTGCTTGTTTAATCAAAGAAGCTCGTACATCATGTCAGGAGTTTATAAGCATTTTTGTTCCTCAGGAGCAAAAAAAAGGAAGTCTGATTACAGGGCTGTTGTACATCTCATTTCAGGCAGTAAATGTTGCTTGATTCTTCCTCACAGATTTTACACCAGAAGAGATTTGCTTTGGGAGGCTAAGCCCAGTTGGGATGAGGCCTCTCTCTCATGCTCTCAGTGCTGGGAGAGCTTTCATTGGAAACAGCGCTTCTGACAGCCAGTATAGAACAAAGTTAACAAGATGTTGTTTTAAAAGAAAAGCAAAACATATCACAAAGCAAAGAAAATGTAACACTGTAGGGGTTGTTTGCTCTCTAGACTTGCTGGAGGTGTTGCAGACAAGAGGATCTAGGATATAGATTTGATGCTAAGATTTTCTGGTTTTGTTTATTTGTTTGGGGTTATTTTTAAGCTGAAAAATCTATTTACATCCCTTAGGTATTCAGAGTGAACCTTTCTTCCTGAATTGTTTTAAAGAATGAGAGAAACTCAGTGCTATAACACAGTATGGGGATTACAGAAGTCAAATAAATTTCAGTCTCCAGACATAAATTGCATTAACTTTCCATGCATTCATTTTTCTCTTCTTTTTATTAAATATAGCACTGTAATTCATTTAATAATCCCAGTTGTTGTGTAAGGAAAGCACGTGAGGCAGTAGCGCACTAGTGAGGTCAGTCTCATGGTGCTGAGCTGCTAGAATATGAAAGATTTCTCTTGGCAACTGAGCAGGTTCTTAGTGCATAAAGTCCATTCCAACACTAGATAAATTGTTATGAGGAAAAAATAAGTTTATAGTTTAAAAATAAAATCAAAACAAATACAAACAGAAGACTATGTTTAATATTACATCGTTAAAAATGGGAATAGGAGTTAAGCTACATAATGAGGTAAGGTAGTTTCCTAGTGCAGTCTGATTATAACATGAGAATCCATAATGGTCACCGAGAAAGGTGTGAGACAACTAAATGCAACAGAGACCCAGGATATGACATGTGTAGTGCTTATTGGTGTGGGACCATTATACTTATACAGCATATGTGGCAGAAAAATTGATCTAAGATTTTCCTTTTTTCTTTTTTCTTTTTTTTTCTTTTTCTTTTTTTTTTATTTTTAAAAGCAGTTGTGATGCTTAATTACACACTGTTTCCTCTCTTCACGACTGTCATAAACATTGCCACTTGTCCTACAGGAGGGCATGTTTGTGCGTTGCTAAGCAATTGATACTTATGGAAAGAAGCTAAATAAAAAGACAGTTTTCATGGAAGCATATGCATTTATAAAAGTGGAACGAATGACAATCCTTAACAAAAATATATTGAGACCACTGTCATGTATTTCAATGCAGTAGTAGTTATTTTCTGCTAAGCTGGCCTCCCGTTAACTTGTGACTCCTGTTTATCAGTATATTTTTGTACATAGGAATTTGGCAGTATTCAGAAAGGTTTCTCTGAATAAATGCTAATGCACTGGGAACTTGAAGAACTATGATGACTACTTCTGTGGAAAAATGTGCTTTAGTGCGTAGATTATAAAGCGAAGGCTGGATAAATACACAGAATGCTACTGTGTGACAACTCAGATGGGGTAATCCTATGTAATGCACAACAACTTTTGCCTCTCCAGTCCCTTTTTAATTTAGGTGAGAGTTCAATCCTCATCAGTTCCTGATGCACAAATCCTTCTAGCTTCTTGTGTTTTTTGGATGCTCAGCAGCTGGGATGAGCTGAAACCCCGATTCCTCTTCTGTGCACAGAAAACATATAGGAAAGCCGTGAGGCTCAAAGTACGTAGGTGTGTAAATTCCTCGATTCCCTGTTAGAATTCACTTTTTTGTTTTTGTTATAATATGAGCAAAAGCCCAGGAGTAAATACTGCTGCGCATACAACATTAACCTAATTACTGCTTGGGGAAGAAAATGGCTTCCTGTGGACTCAGGATAGTGCATTTATTGCCTCTGAGCCACCTTGTGCTCTGGAACTGGTTGTGCTTTAAAATCTTAATATGGCCTCTCAGCTAGCTTCTTTGTCTCTGAGATAGATTTGTAGTACTGAGGTATTAACAGGTAGAAAAATGCAGTGACTGCTCTTCTCTCAGTCTGTTCCTGAAAGTTATGCTCATTGAAATGTAACTGGATACAACATGAGCTCATGCTTTATATCTTCACAGAATCTAGACCTGATGCCTGAGGCCTTGTTGTTCATATTTTGTATTGAAGCACTGCTGATATATATTTTTTGTATATCAGAAAACATACATTTTTTGTAATAGTAAGTTGGCTACAGAATTCCTCAAGCCACTTGTTAAGAAGTCTTCAGAGCTGTACAACCTTGAAAAAGACAGAAAACTCATGAGAAGGGAAGAAGATAACGTTACTTCCTATTTTACAATATTCTTTGAGCATTGAATCCTATCATCTTTTTCAACTGGGCGAATGTTTAGTGGAAAACTGCATGGCCTGTGATAATAAGAATGACTTTTACTCTAAATCTGGACATCTGTATGTCAGAACAAACACAAACCAGTCTGTAATCTTGAAGACTGGCAAGTTCAGTTAAGTGCATTTAACATGATTCTAGTTGTCTCAGACTTTGAAGAACTGTCCCTTAATAAGAATGGGTTTTGTAAACAACTAAATACATAGGATCTGTAATATTAGCTTAAAAAAGCAAGACAATCTGCATCAACTCTTTATTAAGCAAACTTTGGCATTTTGCTTTAAAGTAAAATTGTGGTCTTAATTTTTCCTCCGTTAACATATATATTCCCTACTTAAAATGGATTAAATAAATAAGTCTGTAAACAGCAAAGTAAATTGGATGGGTTGCATTAGCAAAACAGTAGTTCAAAAGCCACTGTTCAATATTATCAGTATCAATTGAGTATTTGAATAGGCACTGCATAAGATAAGTCTTTTATTAAAGGAAAAAAGATTTAATACAGATATCTAACTATGTATTCTATGTGATGATTATAAATGAAGAATCAATAAAGGCCTGGAGAAGTTGAAATGCGATGGTGAATTTCAATCTAGGAGTGCACCATGTGATACCTGTAATCCTTATTGGTTTTCAACCATTGTGCGAACACATCAAACAGTAAAAATCTGATTTCTTATGGGATTGTGACTCACAGTCACAAATATACTCTGTTGTGTAATAAAGGACTCATATTGCTGCCTTTCCTTTCCGAGTATATTAAGATGGTCTTTGATCTGTAGTGATCATCTTCTTCAATAAAATACGTAGGTATATTATACCTTTGAAATTTCTGACTATTATCTTTAGCCAAATAATCCTAGAAGCTTTAAAGGTGACAGAGGAGTAAATATGTATGTAATTCTTGGGAAACTGGATGGAAGAAATGACTGCCCAAAATAGACTGGGTCATACAAGAACGAGATAAAGCTTGTGCCAGTGTCAATTACTACATAAATTTCCTGATATGATTCACACTGACACATTTTATATTTGTACTGGTAATTTTCACTGACATTTAACTCAAATGTGTAGTTCCATAGAGGCAAAGGAAGCTTGTGCGGGAAGAATAGTGAAATCCAGATTATTTTTTAATACTGAGTGATAAGTCTGAACTGCTTATTTTACTATAAAGGATTTGGTATAATCAAACTGTATAAGATAGTTCTATCTCCCAGAAATCAATCTATCACTGGACCAAATTCCCCTTTACTTTTAATGTTTAGTTTTATTTATGACTGTAATTTTATCAATTATTTGAATACGAGGTTTTATAATACACTTTTACACACTTTTATATACACTTCCATTATGCCAAAAAATAGAATACGATTTTCACTACAATGTATGTAACATGAAATTCTGTCTTCTACTACACAAACACTACTTGGCTCACTGGAATGGGTAAGTGTAGATTTAGTGTGTAGCTTCATTTTATATCTGATGTATACTGCTGCCAAAAGGGGCTGCTCCACTCTGCTATGCAGGCAGTCTTTCTTTGCATTTAGTAATTAGTAGAAGCACGCATGTTAATGACTTGCATTTAGTAAATGGAAAACTGAAGAGCTGGACTGAAAAAGATTCAAGTTTTTTGGTCATGGGTTTCTTCATAGCATAAGCCAATCATCCTGTCCTACATATTACTAAATGTTACTTTCTGGATATCTGGCAATATTCCTTAATACTTAGATGAAAGTAACATGTAATTGGCAGAGAGAAATTAAGAAGTAATTCTTTCTGTTCTTGATTTCAGAAGATGAAGGAAAGGGGATGATCAAATAGAACATGCATCTTCATAAGCTGCCCAAATATAAGACAATTTTCTGTTTGAACTTGAAGGTATTTTCAATTTATCCATCAAACTCTTTGGATAACGTATTTTCCTGGTGGGTCTCTGTCCATTTGGAGATATGGATAACACTGTACAGAAACAAAGTAAAAAATTGTCTGAGGCATCAGACCGTCCAGACAAAGTGATAAACATTAGCTTCAAAGACAAAACATTAGCTTTGAGAGATCTTTTAAACATATTCTGATCTCCATAAATTTTAATGAGGTCAGCAAAAATGATCTGAAATAACAATGTATTGCTGAGTTTTAAAGAAATGTACCTGCATGACAGTACGTCAGAGGACACAGTTCTGTGTACAGGCATTTTTCCTCCTGCCTTTTTCAGAGGCAGTTTGTATATTCACTTTTGTAAATGAGATGGAAGTGAAATGATGACACGTAACATAGGCTCAGAACCCATCTAAAAGTCAGGCTTATGAGAACAGGGCTGTGAAGGTGCTGCATTGTGTCTGCCTAGCTTTGATATTCTTAAAAGCATTTTTATTTGAGAAAGGTATGGAAACAGTTGGAGGGAATCTTTGCTAAATAATAAAAAGCCCTAATAGAATCATGAATTGATCAGGTTGGAAAAGACCTTAAAGATCATCAATTCCAACCACATACTACTCTTACTCTAACAACCCTCCACTAAACCATGCCCCCAAGCACCACATCCAAATGGAGTGAGAGGATTTTCCTCTTCCAACAAAATGGATCTGAAAAGTGCAACGAATTTCCACTTCTTCACAGGAATTTTTTTCCAGTGGAAGACTGTAGAAATAAAGAGGAGCGAGGATGATTTTTTGAACTCCTTTGGAGATAATATACCTTGCTGCATGGTGTTTAGGTGGTTTAAAAGCTATGGAAGTCAAGAGTGCAGATTATGTATTCAAAATGCAATTTGGAGGTACATGGACAGAAAAAGTTTCTGTTTTTCTGCTGATACATTCATATGACCTGAGAATGACCCCTATCACACCAGAAACCAGAAGCAAGTGAAGGGTTGCCTTCATTAGAAGAAAATAATCTGCCAGAAACATTCTTCATTAGAAGAAAATAATCTGTCAGAAACAGGACATTGAGATGTACAGGAGGCATGCTATGACAGGTGTCATAGGACTAAAACTCAGAAGGATTCTGACCATATGCCTGTTGGGCTATTCATATCGCAGCAGAAATTGTGGGAGAATACAAAGTGCATTAGAGCTTTCTAAACACAGGTTAAATAAAATCATCACAGTGGCGCTACCTATCCTGTTAAAAGCAAACCTTGTGTTGAAACTTTAGTCACTGGCAAGTTCTCATTTTCTGACATTTGATAGAAAGTACTGTATGTGATGATGCTTGAAGACAAATCTCTTACAGAGACTTGAGTGGTTGAAGTAGTATATCCTCAAGGAAATAAGTCAGGAGAATGTCAAGTCAGCAGAGGCAAAGCCACATTTGAAGGATGTAATGGTTCAGGTTTGACTCACTAATGAAACTTATAAGAAATCAAAGTAACCTGTTTACAGTTCTGAAGGTATTTAAGTCTTCCATAAAGCACATGTACATGATAGTAAAAGCATACTCTTTGAGACATTTTTTATTTTCAAATTAAACTATAAATAGATTGATAATAAGAAAAATACACATTAATATAATGATAATGCAACACAACTATAATTGCTTTTAACTACTGGTTTATTTCTTACCCATACATATCCAACTAGAGATGTTTTAACACAAAGCTGTCATCTTGTTGAACCCTAGAGTGGATGACCTTGAAGTGCAAGCTGTCTATAATACATAGTATAACTATTTCCTTTTGCAATTCTAAACACCAGTGGTTTGAGAACAATAACTTGTTTCAAATTCACTGATAATGAAACAGTGAGGATCTCCATTTTTCATCCTGCATGTAAAATGAGAAATGCTTTTCAAGTTTTGATCTCTGTTTAAAAACAATTTTCTACTCAAAGGCTCTTTGAGTGATCTTTTTATTTATTTTCCTTTTCAAGACTTTACAAGTAACTTCTAAAGGAAGATGACTTATAACATGAATTTTCCTAAAATATAGTGAAACCTTCTGTTTTCAATGCAGCATGTTTGAGTTGTGTGCTCACACTGCTATGCGTGCCATGTGAAAAGAATACTCAGCAGTGTACCTGTGTTTCAGCTGTGTGATACACAGTCAAGCTTTGGGGAAAACAGCTGCATAATTTTGTTCAGAAAAAGTCTTCAGGGACATTTCACATAAGAGATTGTGTTCACTGACTATGATATGAGTCAAAATCTCTTAGACTTGCTACCAGAGCTATTCTTGACTGCAACTGATGATATTTTCTATACATATAAAATGTCATTTCCTTCAGAATTCAGGGATGAATTCCTGTAAAAAAGCTTCAATAAATGATAGAAATACATTTCCTGCCTTTACATATAATTATGTAAAATAAGGATCTTCAATTTTAAACTAATCATGCTCTCCATTCTAGCACAGAAAATATGTCTAAGAAAGGGTACACGATACCATCAATTGGAGTAGTGGTGTATACCTAGGGATAAAAACTGGGGTTTCAGAAGATAGCTATCGCTTATTGAAAAAGCAGGGATGTACAGAGACTCAGTTTATTAAAAAAAAATCTGTAGATAGCATTATTCTGTGCTTGTAGTGAATGCAAGTTTTTGCTGCCACTCCCACACAAACCACAAGCAAGCAGGGATATGGAGAGATTTCTCTGATCTGGGAAAAGCAGGCAGCGCTGCCCAGTGCTTGCAGCTTCCAGAACGATTTGCAGTGGAAGCTGTTCTGTAAAGTCACTGCATATCAAAAGCTTAAATTGAGTAGATAACAGGATAAAATGTCTGCAGGATGAAAAGGAGAGAAAACTTGAGTGCTGAAAAGTGAGTTTGAGTTTAATTTTTGCAGGAGTGAAAATGGGTTAGAAAAGCATATATGCTATAGCAAATGCAAGAATCCATTAAGTCAATTAATATTGTCCCTCAGGTTACCTCTGAAGAGATTCAGTCTGAAAGGTTATGTTGCTTATTGTTCAACAAATCTCTGAACAGGCTTCCCCAGGTACTTGGTATAAGCAAACATTGCAAATGTGTGCTTTAGAATGAGAGCTAATGTCTCTCCCGATTCCTGACAATGTCTTCCCTGTAAAATCTCCTATTAAAAATCATGTGTTAAGTAAAAGAGGTACCCAAGAGTTAGGTAAAAAGATTTGCTTTTCTTTGACTGTTATAAAAGTTTTTCCAGTTGCTTAAATCATAGAGTTCTCTCAGTAAGATTGTGGAGAGGACAAAAGAAAACATTACCGATGGAAAATGTGGTGGTTGCAGGTGTCAGAAGAAAACTGGTCCTGTGTAGGTAAGGGGGAAATTTTGTCTTCAGTGCAGCTATTTCTTTGCCTTTTCTGCCCATTTAACAGAAAATTGTCCATGGTATGTGTCTCCAGGTGCTGTTGCTACTTACCCAGGCATGCAGCTTCCTGCATTATTCTAAGCACTAAAGGGAGCTGTTCACCACTAAACTCTTTTCTCTGCTCACCTACCTCTGTATTCCTGCAGTGTCCCATAATTTTTTAGCCCTCTACACTGTTTTGACCAACTTGGAGATAGAAGCTTGAGAAAATTAAGCTCCTGAAAATACTGTGAAAAGCAATGACAATGTCACATATGTGAAGCTTCTGCCATACACTTCTGAGAATGTCATGTCCTAGAAAACTTCATCTGATTTTGTGCTAGGTAATATATATATTTTTTAAAATATACCTTTTTTCAGATTCTGATTTGTAAATTGCTGAAGAGAATATCTGTACACATGTCTGTGCTGCTCTGCTGTCTGCTTCTCCTCACATTCTCATGTCAGAGATTATAATCTCCTTGGAGAGAGAATTGCTGTTAACATAAACAGAACAGAGGTCCCAATTTGCTTTAATACAGAATGAAAAACTCCCTTACGTGAAGGCAGGAAGCAACTCTGAGCAAGGAGCACAGAAACAACAGCTCTCATGCCCAGTTTAAATAGCTCTTTAAAACAAAATATGATGAGCATCCAGCAGTCTGCTTGGTAATGCAACCATTTATTTCCAACTTCATAAAGCAAAAGAAAGGCTGTTAATATCAGCAGCTAATTACAGGACTTCCTTCTCTCTCCAGGCACATAAAAGAAGCTGTGAAGTGCAGAAGGAATAGACTGCAGCAGTGGCAGATTGAGGCTCTTCTCGTTAAATTAAATCTGGCTGAAGATTTAATGTGTTAGAGTGGACAGCAGTGATAATGGGTACTGTTTCTTTAGTGTGCCTGTGTATAAATTAACTACCTTTAAGTGCTCTTTGGGCAATAAAGCTTCAGCAGTTTTGCTTCTAGTTCCACATATGCTGCAGTAATTACAAGCGTAACTTTATTTACTTCTGGCAGTAAA
This sequence comes from Perdix hodgsoniae, assembly GCA_035772895.1. Taxonomy (NCBI): domain Eukaryota; kingdom Metazoa; phylum Chordata; class Aves; order Galliformes; family Phasianidae; genus Perdix; species Perdix hodgsoniae. The sequence continues at coordinate 5,766,673 of JAPSGF010000005.1, read as the reverse complement.
AGTATGAATAAATGATGTCTTGTTGCCTTGGTCATATTCTGGTTTTGGCCTCCTCTCTCAGTTCTGCTATTCTTGAGTCATGTCCTCTGCTCTGGTAATGCTATGAAACACAAACTTGGCAGATGTCTTGCTGCATGACATATTTCCCTTTCACTCAGGTCTTTAAACGTTGTCTCCCTGTTTTTTCAAAGAAATGTGAAGCTGTAATAGAAAAATAGCATGCCTGTAGGGCCCGTGCAATGCAGGGGTGCTGTGTCATATCACAGGTTATTTCTAGACAATTTAAACATTGCTGACTATTACCTCCTTTTTTACTTTATCAGGCACTGCTTTCCAATCATAGTACCTCACCATCAGTACTGAAACTAATTCAGATGTGAACCTTAAGCTCAGTGACTAGATTGATTTTTCTCTTCCTAATTCTTGTTTTCTCTTCCATTACAAAGTACCACCAAGAATCCCACATGGGTAATATATCAGTTTTTTAGACAACTGAGTAAAAAATCCTATATTCTCATAACTTTGAAAAAATTGGCCTAAAAATAGCAGTATAAATCAGAAGAAAAGATAACCTAGTTAAAAAATAGAAGTAGATTATCTTATTAGTTTTGCAAAGAAATTTTGGAAAGGTGGTTGCATTTTTTTTTTAATTCCTATAATATCTGAAATTATGTTTTCAGAGAGTTTATAAGATTATGCTATTTAAGAAGCCTGTTAGGCTAGTACTTGCAACTTAATTAATTTTGTCTTGAAATGACACAATACAGGAAAAAAATACTGCAATATCAGGAAAGTTGTAAAGACATCTTTATCTGGAATATTCAGGTGATTTAAAAATTAAATAGAGGCACTGCAATTACAGGCAGGGCCTGTGTGTATATGTGTGTTGTATTTACTGCTTTTAATTCAGGTTTACTAAACTTGTGATTTAAAGAAAAGCACTGACAGATTTGGGCACAAGCAAAGAACTGATTTTCAGATGTTCTGCATATTCACAGCTTGCAGTATTTTTTTATTTATTTGTTTGTTTATTCTAAAAATCAAATTAAGGTTTTGCTCCTAATTTTATATGTCCAAGCAGTTCCTGACTGGAGATTACTGTTGTCTTTACATTAAATTTCACCACTATTGTTTCCTTGCTTTCTTCCTAGTGCACAAAAAATGATCATAATTTTATGGTTAGATACAAGAATGCTAACATTTGAAGGAAGAAATACATGAACAACTCCCAGCTCAGTATTTAAACACTCTTTGGACTCAATGTTGCACTTTTAGGAAAAGACTGTATTTTATAGCGTTTTAAAAACATCTTCAGATAGAAAAGGCACTGTTGTGGCTACTGCAGAGGGAATCACACAGATCTATCAAAGCTCTCCAGTCTAGAGTATTCTGATAGCGTTGTATGTAGTGGAAAGCTGTACACATTCCAGATTTGGCCAATGAAAAATTGACCTCTAAATTTAGTTTTGTATAGCTTCATTTTAGGCTGAAAGGCTGACTTTTCTTTTTAACTCTGTCACTGACACCCTATGTGATCCCACAGCAGCCGTTTCACCTTTCTGATATCACTTCCCTCCTGCTGTTTCAGCTGCTGTTGTTTTCAAGTTCAGTAGAAATACAAACACCTTTTCCTCTTTCTACACGGTACCTCAACCAGTTGCCCCCAGTTTTCTTCATCTCTGAGCTTCTCCAAAGATAAATATCTAGTACTTTGTTGGCGCTGATAGACAGGCTTCAGGAGGACTTGAGCTGGAGTCACAGAAACAGGAAGAAAATAGTGCTGCTGCAGGTTTTAATTTAATTTCCAGAATAAGAGAAATGGTATTCTGTTTCTCCATTCCAAAGCTTTTGTCTGGAATAATTGTTTCACTGCGAGAGATTCAGAGCTTAGACAAGCAACAGTTTAATGGACATTTACTCTTATGAAGACAGTTTTTGTATTGCACTACTTGAGAAACCTGGCACTTGAAAATAAATTAGCATCTAATATGTTGTGTTCTTTGCCAAATGAACTCAAAGTGAATAGAGACGATTCACACAAGTACTAAGTGTCACTGGACTTGATAATCTTGCCACACCCAATGTTAGGTTATTATCTCCTGCCTTGTTCCTCTAAGTGTTCAAAACTTCATAGTTCAAGATAATGATGCTTGAAACTGTTCAGTAACGGTTGCCTGAGTCCAGTATTGTGCTCGGTTTTGTCAAGACAGTGCTGCCAATTGCAATCTCATGCTCTGGGGCCAAACATGAACCCTGGGAAAGGAATTTGGTTCAGATTCATTTCAAATTGGTGATGTCTAAGATTTCTAATATTTAGGTTTTATATAGACAGGTGCATTCAACGATGTTTCCAAAAGTAAGTCACAGTTTGGATTTTTTCCTGGCCAATCTCATCAGAAGAAACCTATTTTTGAAAGGAAACCAAAGGTCTTACATTTTTCTCTTTTCTATACAGTTTCGTGTGGGATACGTTTTACCTCGCTTGACAGCAGCACAATCCACCAAGCCTCCCATGGCATCTCACTGCTTCTGATTGCAGAGCCTTATTACAGAAAACAGTCTTGGAGCCTGCCCTGCACCACCTCAGCTTTGTGAGAACTGTTTCCCACACGGATGGAGCTCTTCAAAGCCATCGGGAGACGAATATGAGATTCCCAATTTCTCACTCCCACCCTGGGGTGCCCTTGGCAGCACTGTGCACCTCTCATGTGAGCAGCAGAGTGCTTTGTCTCCTGGTGCACTGGGGCAGCTGGCAGGCAGTTAGGCCTTGGGGTGTGGGCAAGGAAAAAGCAGCACTGCTGTGCAGAGGGACAGAGATGTCACCTCTTGACCTACAAATGCCACTTTTTTCTGACTGGCACCCACCTGCCTCACTCTTCACTCTATAAATGTTATGCCCAGAAACTTTATGCAAGCAGAGCTTGCTGCTGTGGCTGTGTGTGTCCAGAGATCCTTCTCCTTTCCAGGGAGAGGGAAGAAGCTCCCCAACAGAGGGCTTTGTTTTCCCTTCCCCACTTTCTAGGAGGGATCGTGAGTGTAGGCGATGTTCATGTATTTTTGGTTACACTGAGAAATTAGGCTGGAGATACACTGAGATTTTGAGGAATATTTTTTGCTTTGAAATGGAGGAAACTGTCCTAGAGATCATCTAGACCAAGTGGAGAACTTGTCATCAATGAACACAAAGCGTCAGAACCAAGGGGAAGCCTGTCATTTCCTGAAGGTTTAGAAAGGGCCCACCTCTTCCATCCTGGCAGAAAACATCACATCACTGACAGTGACAGATATCTGGGCCTCTTTGTATCTTAATTTCTTCCCAGTCAAAATAAGTTTGCTGCCAGTTTTATAGTGCATTCTGTGATACTTTTATGAAAGAGATTTCACCAGTGTAAATTATTATTTTATTACTTTTGGCAGACAGAATGTTTAACAACTCATTTGAAATGTATGCTTTTTCAAAACTCGCTAACTGTACTGGGAATCTTTACACAGAATCTTAATTTATCCCTTTATACTTCAGTAGTTTTTTGAATTCTTCTTTTGAACCACTGAGCGATTTTCAATCTGAAAAGAGAATCTAAGGAGCAATATGCAATTGTCACACACATCAGGCTTTTAAAAAATTGATTTTATGCCTTTGATGTTGTCTAGACAAATGAACATATTTCAGAAACATCGCACATCTTAAGCTGCTGACTGGCTGATGAAAGTGTTGCCTAATTTTTAAATAATTAACTCTTCTATTTTTTGAGATATTAATATCTTCAAGAGAGGTCTTTACCCAGCAAGGGGTACATGCCTCCATGTGCACCTTCAAAGCACGTGAGCAGGTGTTGCTCATCATCCCCTGCTCCACAGCTGGGAACTGCTCAGCTAAGCAGTGGCCTCCTTCTCCATTGACAGATACAGACGGGTAAACCAGGAGGACTGACAGAAGGAAATGAAACACTGCATGAACAGGCCTTTCCATACAAAAATCTCTCCTTAACAGAAATGAATATACTCAGGTGTTTAGAATATATATATTTGTACATGTGCAAATGCGTTTTCTACTGCAATGATCTTTTGGAAGGTAGGGATTACTTTTTATCCTTTTTTGTATCATCAGGCTAATGAAACAGTCAATTAAATTAATCCTCTGCAAATTTAAAGTGGATGAGAAATGAACACAGCTATAAGCTGTAAAATTCACAGCCAGAGGATATTGACAGGGAAACGGGTTAATGCAATCTGATAAAGAATTAGACCCTTAGCCCAAACTGCAGATGCTCTGTGCACAGTGTTCCTCTTTATGTCAGTGAGGACAGTAATGCCAATGGTTGCAATTCTTAACAAATCTTAATTTACTTGACAAAATCTATTGCTTATCTTTTCATTGATCCTTCTGCAGAAATGGCTTTTCCTTTAAATTAAAGCTGATTATTTCTAGACTGGGAACATAAAATTAAGATTCTTTATCTCCTCTATGTGCACATCTTTACATTCCCAGCTTTTTTGATTCTAACATTATCCTTACCTCCAAAATGAGTCTCCTTTTTGGAAGAAACCATTGCACTGGAGCACAGATAAGCATAAGGAACTGCCAAGACAAATCTCATTAATCCCTTAACAGAGCAATCTTCATGACTGGATTTTGAAATAGGAAATGCAGTGTTGCTTCCTTTATTAGTTAGTCCGTAGAATCAATTGTCTGATAACTAGTAACTAAATAGCCAAAACACTTAAGCATTTGCATATCTTTAGGCACGAGAGGAATTCTTCTGACATTGGTGGGTGAAATGTATGTTTAAAATTAAACCAGATTGCAAGTGTTAGTGAAACAGAGGTCTTAATTAAAATATTTCTCAATGGAGAAATATTTATCGGTGTTGCTTTCTAATTTATACACGAGTAGGTTTTGTATTTACCTGTAAGTATACTGATCTGTCTTTAACCGAAGAAAGTCTTACTGAAAGTAAGAATGTATGTGAATCAAGATGGAAAAGCACAAGCATCTTCTATACTGAATTTTTTCAGTAATTCAAAAATAATGAGAAAAAAAAACAAAAAATCTATATATTGTGGTTCTTTTCATGCGTATTAATGTTCCACTCACTTTTCAAGCGTTGTACTTTTACCTAAGCTGTCCGTTCAGTTTCAGTTCTTAAAGCTGCCTATAAGCATGTAAAAGAGGTCCCTGCTTTGCCTCAATACATGCATATTTATCATAATAGGTCCAGAAATGTGGGCTCTCTATAGCTTGTCAACAATTGCCAGCAAGATAGTTGACATCACCTTACTGAGTATATCTACCTTTCATGTTCGAGACAGATTTCTGGTGCAGCTTCAGATCTGCCACGGTGAGTATATGAGGCTTTGTACAAGGAACCAACAGTAAATGTTGACCTGCCCCTACCTTACTCATATGATTTTCTGGAAGTCAAGCAAATCCAGAAGTGTTAACCGATTCTAATGTCACTGTGTATATTTTATTCAGAACAAATAAAAGGCAGAAATCTGACTTTTTTACTCTTGCAATGATTTGTAAAGGATCAGTCAGTGTATCTGGTCTGGTAGGTACATGAGAGGAGGGTATTTAGAGAGCACTCTGTGAGTTACGTGTGAACATGGAGAGTGAATTTCTGAATTCTGCAGTTTTGTGGTGTTTGTTGGGTTTGATTTGTTTCTGTCTTTTTTATTTTGTTTGATTTCATTGTTGTTGTTGTGTTTTCTTTTGTTTGTTTGTTTGTTTTTTCCTATATAACAGCCAGAAGTTTCCTCAAGTAACCTCAGGTATTTAAGTTACTTCAGCTACATACTTCAAACTGCAAAGCTATGGCCACTTTCTAGCATACATAAAATGCCAAGGCTTCTAGATAAGATGAACTTGATTTCTTAAGAAGTGTTCAAATATTTTCTTTTAAAATACTTCAGGTGTTACAAATATTCTTATTTAATCAGTTGAGATGTATAATTTTGTACTACCATAAAATGTACAAGTCATGTCAATGTGGTAGATTTGCTTTGTGCTTAAGGAGAAGAGATAATCTTGTGTAAGATGTCATTTGGATGAAGAACATTTGGTATGAAAAGGCAAATGAGCAGACACTGCCAAAGTATCATTGCTGTGAACCAGTTGTTCAATGTTTGATGACAAACATACTGAAGACACTTAATGTACATCAATTTTCTCTGAAAATATGTCCACGATGCTGTGGAGTCAAAGACAGCAGTTGTGGTGACATAACACATTTCTTATGTTCTGTACTGAGTTGCAAGAATATTTCACATCCTAGAAAACTGTGTCTTGACAGTGTCCCTTGGATTTTATGCAGTAATTATGATTTTCTTGTATAAGTCAGGTTACTGGTGTCCTGCCTTTTTTCATGCTCAGCCTTAACCTTGGAAAAGTTTACTCCATGTAACAGAAACAAGTATCTGGTATCTTTACATGAAGGAGAAGAATAAACTCTGCTGTTATTGAGATTCTCTTGGTTCTTTTTATTTTTAAAGCTATGAAAAGGACTGTAAGTCAAAATGTGTAGAACATAACAAAACAATCAAACAGGCAACAAACTGCATTTTGCAACTCTGAACTTAATATTCTTGTAATGCCCAAACAATGGTGCATCTTAGGAACAATATAAAAGCAGTAATAGTGTGTCAAATTCCTGTGAAATAATTCCCCTACTTTGAATAGTATAACATCACCTATTGAGGAATGTATTTGTTTAAGATGCTGCTACATCTGATTATAAGATTATATTTAAGAAGATAATATATACTTTAGTAAGTATTATTTTACCACTTATTTAGTGCTGAAGTATAATCCTGTTCAATGTAAAGGGCTGGAATACAAAACAGATATGCCCTGACTTAATGAAGGATATTTTCCTCCTTCAGTTTATGTTCTTTTTCAGATATAAGCTTTTTTTGAGTTGTAAATGCATCTTTTTAGAGTTTTTCCTCTTCACACCCTGAAGGGGCAAAAAGTAGATTAATATTTTTGGGTTTTGTTGGTTGTTTGGAAAAGAAGTTTTTCATGAATACCAAAGCGAGAACTGTAGCATGAAGAATAACTTAAATGGCTTTCTAGCATTGTACAAACAAACCATGAAAACTTGAGATAAATGAAAAATATTGAACTATGGAATTGAGTCTCTGGGTGAAATTAGGCACAGTATGAATTTAATATCCAGGACACATCGTCTGTGTGGGATTACAAAAGTCACCTATTAAAAAGCCAACATTTACCAATAGTTATATCCTGCACTGTGTGTATGCCTATGTACATATTTCACATGATAAAAAATTTTAACTGATAGCAACTATCAACTTTTCTATGGAAAATAATTTGTATTTTGTGCTGCATTTACAGATTTACTAAATCATTAAATTTGGGAGGTGACTGAATTTGAGCACCAAAACTCAGACTTCAAGGTTTAAAATATAATCTTTAATGAGGAAACCGTTGGAGTTAGCAGTGCAGGATGGAAGGGCACATTGTGCTGATTCAGAACTTCTTTTTGTTTTGCTTTGGTTTTGTTTAGTTTTTTGTTTTTGTGTGTATGTGATTTCCCACAGACTGACACTCCTTCAACCCTAATTTTCTTCTCTCCTTTCATCTGGTTGCAGCTCCTCAAGGAAATAATATTCTTATATGTACAGTATCCTAAAGCTATATAGCTTTTTCCTGGCAGGCACTTTACTTTTGTCAAAAGCTACTTACATCTAGAAGATATATATATATATATATATATATATAAAGTATTTCAGAAAAGATGTTATATTTATAGACCCTGCCTCACTCCCATGGGCCAGCTCCCTCTGCCAGCCAATATTTCAAAAAACTCTGCTTTGGGAAGACATCTGCTGGTTGTGGCAAAGCATCTGACAGCTGGGAAACCCAGAAGTACTTTTCCACGCTGAAGTGATAGTAAGACATTTTCCACCTGGGTCTGAAGGAGCATTAAAGATGGATTTGCGTGACAAATGATATAGGCATCTCATCCTCTTTGGCAGAAGGCTCCTCTGGAAGCTCTGTACCATAACACAGTTCTGAATCTGCCCTGAGTTCTCCACTATTACGTGTGCAAATTCAGTACTTGAACTATGTTTCTAGGTAGGCTATGTAAGACCTGAGATAAGCTGTAACAGTCAGATGCTGTGTCGTGCTTCCAAGTCCTCTGAACTTCTGTAATAGGACCTCCCTTCATCTCATTTCCACATGCTCATCACACAAATTTAAATAGCTCTTTTAGACTCACCCAATCTCAAGTGATCTAAGCTCCTCACCTCTCCTGCTTCCTTCAGTTGGTGTGTAACCAAACTGTTAATGCTCAATTGCAAAAGGATATTCATCCCCAATACTGTCTTCAGCTGGCAGAGGGAAATCAGAGCAGATGAGGTGGCTAGGATGCCTGACCCATTGTTGCCATTTTTCCACTGGATTCATTTCTACAAACAAGTTATATTTGACAGAGCTGGCTACTTACAGTCACAAATCAGTCTATATGTCATCCAATTGCATTTCTCACTGTTGCAGGGAGGCCCTAGTTTGATGTTCAGGATCAACTGAAGAACCAGGTTTTACCGTGTGGATTGATTGACTTGTTGGCTTTTCACGTTCTGATAAGAAGCAAAGCTTTATATATGATAATAAAACTTCTTCACGTGGTAAAATATAAGTGCTTTATTTTGAGTGGACAGAAAGTTCTTGGATATAGGCTGTTTTGCCTTTAGACATTTTTCACTTCTGTTTCAATGTATATGCAACACAGAAAAGGAGGAAACATATTTTTCATTACCAGCACAAAAGGAAACTATTTTGTGTAAATCTTGTCTTAAATTATCTTAACCTACCAACAGTACCTGTACCACTGCTTTACAGAGGCTGTTCCAGAAGCATAACTGCTTTATTCCTCTATAAGGCAGAAAATAGCCACATATAACTGCCATATTTTTTATGTGATTTTCCACCAAGATGGCAAATGAGAGCTAGACAAATCCTTTTTAAATTAAAAGATTGGGTGAATGACACCCACTGTGGTTCCATGACTTTTTGTGAGATAGAAAAGACTAAAATTGTTAAGTCTGAAGTTCTGCTCCTCTGGAATATATATCTCTATACCACAGGGCCACATTCCTTGCAAAACATCAGTTCAGGGCTGTGTACAGATATTCTCATAGTTGTTATAATTTCAGAATTCTTATGTACAGACTGAAAAAAGGCTGTGCCTGTGCAAAATGTTCAAAAGTCTGAATTCTGAAAGGTCTTAGGCCTTACTACAGGATGGAGTTACTGGTGATTATCTAAATTCATGGGCAGCCTGGGCCTTTCTTATAATGGCAAATTATAAAGAGAAAGAAGTGGATGTAGATTCCCCATAATTTTCAGCTTTTTAAATTACATAGGGGATATGTAATGCTTGGAGTTAGTAATTTCTTTCGCAACAGTCTACTATCTTTCCAGTTCCTCAACCCTGGCCCTAAGGGTTAGCACAGATTGAGTAATGAGCTCCATATTCTCATAGTTGCAGTTTTTATTACAGTAGTGCTGTAGGGCTCCCCTTCACATACCTTCCAATAGGAACAGGTCAAGAATTATGTATTACATTTTTTTCCTTTCTTTTACCAGAATCCTCTCTGTCATGTGCAAGTTTCATTTTAACTAGTTGTTTGTCATGTCAAGCTACATATAGTAAGAATGAAATTCATCCACAGATGCTATGCTATACTATGCCTGTTCTTCCCTTAAATGTGTGAGATCTGAACTCTGTCTAAGTTGTGAACTGGTAGTTCTCTCTGTATAAAGACAGTATATGAAAGCATTTCTGAGGGGGGAAAAAAAAGAGGAGAGGATGAAAGAAGAAAAAGAGAAAAAGCTCGTACATTTATCCAAACTTTACTTCACCCCAAAAGTTGCCTTCAGAACTTCTGTTAGCAAAGGCATTTATTTTGCAAACCAGGATGCCATGTCTCTACTTTTTTAAAGGAACCCATTAGGCTTATCTAAAGACAAGATCTTACCTTTATGTAACGCATAATTTTTTCATAAATACTCTTGACTAGTTAGGAAATGCAGAGGTTTTTTTGCCCTCAGTAGCCTGTGTTACAATTTCTTGTTTCATGTTCTGTTGCGCCACTGAAATAGAAGGAAAGAAATGAACTCTGCTATGCTACCCTTTTTGTCTTGCAAGAATACTAAAACTGAGTTACACAGAACTGTGTACTCCTCACTGTGCTGTAATCACTTGCAGTGTATTTTTTATTTATTGCACAGATATGGGAAAAATGTTTTAAAAATAACACAGAAGCTCTGAACATTCTCAGAACTGCTTCCTTCTATTATTGCAGTAATGCAGTTAAATGCTGAATAGATCTGGTATGTCTAAATTTAATTAATATTTAAGCTTAATAATATAACGCATAATATCACTATTTTCTGACATTAATGAAGTCTATTTTCTAGCACAAATTGAACCAGCAGCTCTAAAATAACACTAAAATACATTAACATTAGGTCATCTGCTTTGCATTTACAACAATAAACTCACATTTTCAGAAAGGATAATCTTAAACAACATTTTTTCTGTACCAAATGTACATCTTTATCTTAAAATTCCAAATGTTTCAACAATAGAAGACGATTAAGGACTGGACAATTATTCTTCATCTCTCAATGATTTATGGCACAGAGGAAGACCTTTTCTTGAGATTTTGAAGTGCTAAGAAGGAGGATATATTTAAGTTGGCAGCTTCCTGCCCTCTCTCTTATTTACTAGGCAGAGGAATTACTTCACTGTAGCCATCATACTAGAAAATGAGACTATCAACTTGATTACGTGTTTGGCTGTAGGTGTGGATGTATATAAAAGGTTGTGTCCCCTGGCATTTATAAAAGCACATGTAGAAAATGAAAATAAAGCACACACATTCCTACAGCAGCTAAAATAGAAAGAAAACAAGTGGTGGCAGGACACAGCTTTCTCTAATGGGCTCTTGTAATTATCTGCAATAACATGTACTGTGTGTTACATGCATTCCAGGCACTGAAAGAACTTTTCTTATTCCAAGGAGCTCACTATATAATCGTGGAGAAATAAATAGCCAGTAGGAAAAAGAAAGGCAATAAATATTAGAGAATGTTTACAAAAACCTGTGCTTTTTTTTAATGTTCATGTAATTTACTTTAAATATTGAGCATATTTACAATAATATGTACAGCCACTGACTTTAGGGCTTTAGTAAATCTGTATTAATAAAACAAGTGGTACATTTGAGTGCTATTTTTCTGTCTCTATTGATGTCAGCAAAAGGAAAGTTCATTACTTATTACTTATTATTTATAGAAAGCTGCAATATTACACCTGAAAATTATAACTAGAAAAAGAAAAAAAGAAAATTAATACATCAAACAAAAATCTGAGCAGAGTAAATAATCAACTCATCCTATCAAAAGACTACCAGCAAACTGAGAATGTTTTAAAATTTGTATTAATATAATGTGCCTTTTCTCTACTTTGTTTGCTCTTATTTCTTTTCACATACCATTACCAACTCAATAATCTCCTACAGTGCTTGTCATACTGAGGAAAGTAGTTAACAATGACTAAGACTGTGCACATAGCTTTTAAGTTCCCTGTTAATAAATGGTATATGAGGTGGATACAATGCATGAGGTTAAAACATAAAGACCTTCATTGCTATGAGATATGCAACAGATCTCCCTTAGCATTCATATGTGTACTGACTATTAAACAATGGCACAGCATGGTTGCATCCTGGTTTACTCCAGCTTGGTGCTTCACTAGCAATCAACTTGTGCTAAAGCAGAACACACATACACCGGACTTTAAAATTCACATTTTTTTTAACCCAGTTATGTAGAAAAGAACAGTGCTTAATGTACCATTGCTGAGTTTGCAGTGGTGAGTGGCAAACCAAAGAGTAGTAAAAGAAATACCTCTTTCTACAACCTGCACAATTATCTAAGGGAGGCAACATTAGAGTAATTTCTCCCATTTTTCCTTGTTTGCTTCCGTTCCACAAGTTGACTGTGCCTCTTTTATACACTTTTGTTATCCCCTTTGCCTTCTTACTATGAACATGATACTTTATTTAAATGTTCTTTGTCCTCTCTGTTCTAATCCCTCATCTACTTAGCTCCTAAGATTGCATTCCTGCACTCATCAATAATAAATGACCACTTGTCTTTGTTCTCTAAAGATGCATGTTATTTTCTTGGGCTTGAGCATATTCTCATTGCATATTTTCTTCTTGGGTAGTGCAGATTTTACTACACACATAGCTAATGTGAGATTTTTTTTCAGGGGTTTACTTGTGTCATATAATGTTGAATACACCACTGCCAGGCACAAAGCTCCTGTGAAAAGTTGTCAGCAATATTGAAGAAGTAATCTTGAAGTGAAAGAGACGTAGATCATTCTCATCAACTTATTGAGGATCTTTCCCCTGATTGAGTTAGGTGGAAGAGCTTTGTAGTGTAGGTCCTTTTGCTGCTAATATTCTCTATTGCACATAAAAAGTCTCTGTATTTCATCAAGAAGGTTTGGTGCTTTATTATTGTGTTTGGGGTCTTTGTGGTTGTTTTTGTTGTTGTCGTTGTTTTTGGTGGGCTTGGTGATGTTTCATTTTTATTATTTGTTTGGTTTTGGTGATGGCTTTTTGTGGAATTTTTGCTATGTATCTCATAATAATTAGTCATGTGTGTGTCCAGCTCCAGTATCCTAAACAGCTATAATGGCAGTTGATCTTTCTAGGAAGAATTGTGATAAGAAAGATGTTATTCCTTGTGTTTAGATTCTAGTTAAGAAAGCTTGAAGTGGGCTACAGTGCATTCAGATGGGGTTCTGTTCTAGGCAACTTTGGCAGCCTTCACAACCAAACCACTGGGATGATAGACCCTGAACAGGAGTAAAAGTTAGGTGATTTCCATTTCTCTAGACTTCCTCTCACAAGAAAAAATGCTGCTTTGTAATATTTAGGAATCTACAGCTTTAAAAGATTTTCCACAGAATTTCTCCAGTCTATATGAATATTGTCAGACAGATCTCATTTGTGAGATACTGAAGTGGACTGTTATGAATACATATTCCCAGGTGATTTGTGATTAGTATGTGCCTTGTATTTACAGCTGGCATCAAGGATAGAAGTACAAAATAATGTAATTCTTAAATTGTATTAAATGAACTAAGAGTTATCATTATTATTACGATAAAAAAAAAAAGATTTTGTACTTCTATTTTTAAACTCTGTGTAATTCTATGATGCTTCTCCATTTAATTAATGTGCCAGTACAATAAAATAACACAAAAAATCATTATTTTGTGACATTAATGAAGTCTACTTTTCAAGCAAAATTTGAATAGGCGATTGAACAACAGTGCACTAAAACACATTAAAACCAGGTCATCTGCTTTGCATTTCTAACAATAAGCCCACATTTCCATGAAGGGTAATCTTAAACCGCATTTTTTTTTTCAGAGCAGCCAGTACATCTTTATCTTAAAATTCCAAATGTTTCAACAATGGAAGATTGTTAAGAACTAGACAATTATTTTTCAGCACCCATTGATTAATGACTTAGTCTATGACACACAGAGAAAATGTAGAACAAAGGAGTGCATTATAATAATGCGCAGACATTAAACCATCTTCATTAATAGGGTCTTTTTGGATTCTGCTTAGCATGAAACAAAATATGCCATAAAGAAAGTGAAGTATTAGATTCAAATATCTCTTTAAACTTGCCTGAAAAAAAAAAAGAAAGTTTACACTGTGCCTCTAGTCTTAAAAAATGTTATGTTTTCTGGGATTCACACGTTCTTCAAACTACGTGAACTGCAGCCAGGCTTCTGAGTTGTTCTTTTGAGCTATGCTTCGTGTTCTTCGTATTAAATATTTTACATTAAGGCTTTGCATTAAAATGTGACTGTGTCATCCTTATTTCTATTCTCTGCAATAGCAGAGTTCAAGGTATTGCTCAAAACTACTACCAAAATCTGAATATGTTAAACTAATACAGAAATATTGAAAGCTCTTAAAGAATATGCAAAATAGGTAAGAAAAAGGTGTAAATCAGAACAGCTTTAAATATGAAAAAAAATCAATTTTGTTAGTGTTCTGTTTCAATTGACACAGCCCCAAAAGTTCTTCCATGTTTTAATCCTTAGGCTATTGTGATTCTTCCTTTCATAAGTATATTTTCAACTTTGGCACCCTGTCTCTTGCCGTTGACCTTGCCAAGATTGCTATTGGTTAAGCACATATCCACATTTGCAAGACCAGGTCCTTATGTGTTGAATTTGTTCAAGATAGTTGTATTTTTTTATTTTTTTTTCCCAGCTGTTACGTCCCTTTTATATTTAATAATGATTGTTTTGCTCAGTGCTGTTGTGATTCTTTACTTCCTGTTTGTATTCAGCTTCACACACAGTTCAGAGAAAGAGGCTGCAAAATGAGCTGGGTATAGAGGAAGTTCATAGCATTCGGGATGGATGGAAGAAAGATGGATTATGGAGAGGTTGTTGGAGCTAAGTGAATAATTCACAGTGCATAATTCATCTTACAAACTTAGCCTTTTTGTACATACAGAACAGATAACAGTGTCTTCTAGTTCATCCATTATTCAGATTTATTCTGTTTCTTTTGAATAGTGCACAGCACAGAGCATCTAAAGCATCTCATCACAGCTCCTAAAGTGTGAATTAAAGTATCTCCCTGCATTCATAGTTTGTTTAACTTTTCTGGAAATCAGGATCATTTAGGCCAAGGAGACAGTCAGGCGGGCTGCTATGTTGTGGGCCAAGAGCCCATCCAGCCCAGCATGTTGCCTAGAAATATGTGTATGATTCCAAGCAGTAGAACAGAAAAGGCTTCTCTCTTTTCCACCTTTGAGAGAAAATTGTTAGGTAAGAAGAGACTCGCCTCTGTGGAGGATTGCAGTACACCTGGCTGCCTGTTTTGGAGAGCAGCAGATGAGTTACCCCACATATTTGGTGGTTGACAATGAACACCATAATTGTTACTGGCTATAAACTTTCCAGTCTCATTTGGGGATCCACAATAAAAATTTCTGTCCCAAAGAGCTTAGACAGCATAAGAGATGTAGGGGACGAAAGTGAATTGTGCCAAATTGGCTTTAGTTTTATTCACTTGCATGAGAACCATACACACAGAATTTTATTGTTGATTTGAATTCCTTTTAGTGTATGTCACATACTGTATGCTATATCTAACAATGGTAATTACTGTTGGTGTTGTTTTCTAGCCAGATATAACAATGCTTTGATGAACAATTTTTTGTTTTAATTGCATTAATTTAAATACGTGTATCTGACAGAATATCTAGTGACAGCTTATCTGGCAAGGACCCCTGTGGTTCAATAAACACAAATCACACTAGTTTCTTTAACATTAATTTGTTGGTCAGTGTTTAACATCTTAATGCTTGAGACATTTCATCACACATTATATTAGCTTGTCAGTAAATGCACATGTATCTTCTAAATAGTAAGCTATAAAAAGAAGGAAAGAAGTATAACCCTCCCCATCTCTATTAGCATACAATGTACAAAGATGGACAATGGAAATTTAATTAACATTTAACATGTTAATTAAAATGTATTGATATCACAAAATAATCATGATTTTGAAATATTATATGAAAGGAAAAGCATTTTTCTAAAAAAAAAAAAAAAAAATTATCTTTTACACTGTCTGCTAAATCCTTTAGGAGGAAGCCCACTGTGGGAACTGCCTTTTCATCAACATCTATTCTGATGAAAAAGAAAGCTAGAAACAATCACTTTTTTTTTTCTTCTGAGCTTTACTTTACCTTCTTATTTTATCTTATTTTTATCTTAAGCTCTGATACAACTTTGTTTTTCTGCAAGTCCCCTTCAAGTCCCACATAGTGTCTTACAGGAGCAAAATTACTGATAGCCTCTGGACTTCAAGGGCAGAACCCTACTGTGATCGGGTAACAGAAGGAAGCCTCAGAAGTTTCTTCTAGCTATCAGAACTGCCCATTGCAAAATGAGCTGGATTTTAAGGATTTTAAGTAGTCACTTTAGATAGTGCTGCTTAGGTCATCGCTAGAATTAGGGCTTCTTTCCTCTTCAGGTCTGAATACTGTTTTTCCTGGAACTTTGTTTCTCCAGGTCCAGTGCATAGTGGAATCATACCCACACTGGAACTTTAGAATCAAGGATTTGAAGGACATTTAAATGGTTTCTGAGTTAAGGCCAGTGTTTCTGTTTCTCTAAAAGATATATTGAATCTCATGGTAAGTAGGAGCTTCCCTGTTGCAACAACTACAGAAGTAGTATTTGATGTCAGTGAAACCCTTCCACGCTTAGTGACCGGCATGTCTATAATTCATTACTCTCACCACACACACTGTTGCTTAAGTTTTCTTTCATACTTTTGTTTATAAATCATGATCTAACTTGAACTTACTTATTCATTGATAGAGGGAGCATAGAGAGGATATTTTCCATATGGTTTTAGCAGTTGACAAAAGCTACTTTACAGCCACAGTGCTAAGTGCTATAGTTTGCATAGAAAGACATTATTAGCAATCAGCCAAGACAATAGTGAAGTCTCATCTAAATAGTTCTAAGATAAGGCTTATTGTTCTGTTTGTTTCAGAAGGAAGTTGGGTCTTTGTAGAGGAGTTGTAGATGCCCCATCCCTGGAGGTTTTCAAGACCAGGATAAGTGGGGCCCAGGTAAACTGATCTCATGTCTGATTTAATTGTTGGCAACCATGCCCACAGAAGGGAGTGGAAACAGGTGATCTTTAAGTTCCATTCCAACCCAATCTATTCTATGATTCTATGTTTCTATAATCTGCTTGATGGTCGAACTTGCTGATTTTAACTGTCTTTTTCAACCTAAATGACACTATGGCACTGCCATTTTTGCTCTATTTGAGCTATTTTGCTGTAATGTTTTAGTACTGTACACAAGTTTCAGTGATCTATTGAGACAGAAAATAAATTGATTAATGTGATTTGACTCATATTGCTTGGGCAGCAGTTGAGCTCTTCAAAGATTGAGTGCTTCCGATGCATAAGCAATAGATGCTTCCAGACAGCATGGCAACATTTGATTTTAAGTTTTGAGTGCTAGAAACAACCAAAATCAGGTACAATCTTCATGTTCAGCTTTTACAGTACATTCTTTTCATGCTGTCACCTGCTGGAAGAAAACAAAGCTTTTGTCCTACACACAATGTTTGGTGGTTCCTTGAAACACTGCTGTTTGTATGAGAATTTTAAGGCCTGGGAATTGCATTAAAAGTCATTGGGGTTTGGGGTGTATTTTTTCTTTTGTTAAGCTAAGGTGATTTCTTCTCTTTTAAACACTAACATTCATAATTAATTTTAATTCGTATGGACTTTTCCTGAATGCAGCTGATCCCTTTCTCTTCCAGCAGCTTCTTCCTTTCCTTGTAGTAGTTGCAGATGGTGCCAACATGCCACAACACCTGTTTTACAGAGAGGAAAAGCTTCCAGTGTTGACTTGTTCCATTCAACCAATGCATATATCTGAATTGTTTCATTCAAGGATACAGAGGTCAGACCATTTTTACTGCGTGCTAATTTGCAGCACTCTAGTGAACAGTATTAACTCCTGACTCTTAGCGTGATGTGTGAGTTTTATTCATTATGGATACATAAATGTTCACAGCAGATAATCTACTCTGACTTGAAATTCCTGACATGTGTCCCAATTCATAATTTTCTCACTGATGTCTCTTCTTATCCTGAATAGCACTGTATTTTAACAATCAAGGATCAGTTCTTGAGTCCATGCTAATTTAGCCTATAGCTCCATTGTATGTCTTCCCTCGTAAACATCATTCACTTTTTGTAATTATTGCCTGTTTCTCTCTTCATTTCAGTAGTACTACCATAGGCCTTTTCTGCCTCAGTAAATATTTTTCTCTTAATGTGCTGTGCACAAAAACATTTGCTACCTGAGGACTTAGCAGTGCTAAGCAGGTCAGAAAGATTGCTGTCTGAGCCCAGTAGATGGTACTCCTGTTTAGATAGTTCAGTTCAAAATGTGTTGCTGCAAAACGCAATCTGTCTGAGCCAGAATAGTGGAAATATGCCACAAGAAACGATCTTACAATGGATAGAAGAGATGATCTAAACAAACTCACTGATATTCTTCATGATTTTCTTCTGTTTCATGAATTATACTATATTCTGTATTATATCTATTTCTGTTCATATTGCAGTTTTGCAGTAAACTCCTACTGACTTTAGCATCAATGAGAATGTCGTCATAATTTCTGTTGATTATATAGAGGCCTGCAGTTATACTTCTCATTTATTGTGTAGTTGCAATGAAACATAGATACATCCATATAAGATGGTAAGAAGTTATCGAACTCAGCACTTCCAGTGCCAAAAATATAACTTAATGCTCTTTCAACAAAGCAAAATGCTCTTAGTAGAAATTAGCAGCCTAAAGAAGGCTGTGTACCACAGGGAACACAATCAAGATCTTTACAGACAGTATATCTTGGGATGCTTTTTATTTAAAATAACATTAAAAAGCAAGCACAAGAAATCAGAATGCCTTTTATAAGTTTATAAATCTTATTTCACTATTGTATACGTGCCTCAAAGGGATAAAAAAGGTTTTCCCTTTCTTCTTTGACCTTCATCCTTCCTTTCCAGGAGGCTAGATAAAGCTTCAATGTGATATGATTCTTTGAGATTAAAAGGCTGATTTTTCATTTTCTACCAAGAAGAATCATGCTGTCATAGGAGCATAGTGGGGAGATTTGGAAATCAGGAAAGGAAATCCCTGAAAACAAACAAAATAAACAAGAGAACTGAAAGCATATTTACAAACTCTTCAATATTTTGTCCATTTGTTCCATATTCTGATACCATAAATACTTCTTGAACACAGTAGCTTTAACCACCACAGGCAAACAAGCTTTGAATTATTGCTCTGCTGCAACGTAACAATTCCATTGCTTTGACCCTTGGTGTCTTGTAAAATACAGTAGAACAATAATTGTCAATCCTTCCAATACAATGTGTTATATTTGACAGAGGTCAGCATTAGCTACAAGACCTTTGGCTGGCGCTCAAAGAGGTAATATCTCTTCTCTAGTTCAGCTGATAAAATGTTAAATAGAAGCAGTGTTGTCCATGCTTTTGCAAAGACAGAGTTTTTACACTATAACATGTTTTTAACAGTCAGAAAAGTGATGACAGTGTATGTGAAGTGCTTTGGTAAATATACTATTTAAATGTCAAAAGTTTTAATTCCTCTGAAGATAAATGACATAATTCTTTCCAATTTGTGGTATGATTAATTCAACAGGGCTTTGCCTTATGCAGAAAATAGAGGACTTTGTTACAAATCTTACGTGAGTAATGTTTGAAGGAAAGGGACTGACTCACAGATATTTTGTGTCAGCACATGATTTGTGTAAAGAGGGTATACAATCAGATGTAGTGATAAAATGCACAAGCATTGGGAGATGCTCTTCTTTGGCACTACACAGGATCTAGTGGCAAGGTCAGCAGCTGCAGCTTCTACTTTTCTCGAGTTATAAGCAATCAGTAGTTAACATTTTGCTTCAGTTGTTGAGCACATCTCCTGTCTATCATCCCTGAGCATTTTGACTGAAAATAAGACAGATATGGCATGAGTCAATACTCCACATATAAGGGAGAAATCAGACTTTTAGACCAGAAAGATCTGGCATATGAGAGAGAATCTCCTTTTTTTTTTTTTTAATTTAGATTGATAAAATTATTCCTAGTGTTACAGACTGTGCATGTAAAAAAAGCACAATGTTGAAATGCATATCAACGAAATGTTTCTCATGATTGCTTTAAGTATAATCCTTCATCTCTATCTATGTAAATAAACTGCACACCAAACAAATCTTTTCTTCCCACCTTTCCTGAATATTGCTGGACATTCTGTTTTGAATTAGCTGTCTGCTCAGATTCATGAAGATTGGGGCAATGAGAAGACATTTTTGGTCAAGAAGCAGTCTGTAAGAAAACACCCATTTTAAAAAAGTAATTTGACTTTGAGCTAGAGTGCCCAACATGATCTTCCTGATAAAGATAAAACCAGGATGTGTTTGAATCTTAGAAATCCGAACCTTCTGAGTGTTTGAGAATTTCCTCTGTGCTGAGATACTGGAAGTCCCAAACAGTCTGTAGCAAAGACCTACAAATCTTCAGAGCATCAAGTACAAGAGCAAGAGAAAATGGTGGAAAAGAGACACTTGAAAAATTCCTAGTCTTTGATGATCATTTGTGTTATGCTTACTCATACAGAAAAAAAAACATCTCCTATCTTACCCAATCTGCGTCACTGCCCCTGCTTCCTTCATCCTGACTTTCTGTAGAACCACAGCATTCCTGCCTCTGCTGATACAGAAGTCTGGTTCTACAGCAAGATAACAAATGAGATAATTATCTAAATGTAAAATGGGATGGAGAAAAAAAGCCCTGGCAGTGTTTACTGAAAAATAATTGTTGGAGTTCAGCTGTCTGCATCATTCATTCCCCCATCTCCTCTCCTTGCCCAAAGGCTGAGCTCACCTAGTTTACCTTGCAGTAGACCTCCAGTGTCTTCAGTAGGTTGCTGGTAGTGTTTGTTTGTTTTTTAATATCAGATTGCTAAACACTTTAGTTATGAATTTCTTCAGAAATTAAACACTGACCTGTGATTCATGAGCTGGAAGAACAGTATTACACTGCCTGGCCTCTGTGTCCAGAGGGAAAGAGTCATATTTCAGAGGTTCATGCTTCAAATAACAACAATTGCCAGTAAATTTTTCACAAACATGTTGGGGTGCAAACAATGTAGTTGTGCCTGAGGAAATCAATTTCATCAGACAAACAGGAGGACAAGCAAGGTCTCCTTTGGCAAAAGAGCATTACAAGCAGACAGGAACAGTAAGTAAGGGAGAAAGAAAACAGAAAAGCAAACAGGGGAAACCAGATTATCTTTTGTTGAATTGCCCTGTAAAAGAGAGGGAGAGGGAGAGGGAGAGGGAGAGGGAGAGGGAGAGGGAG
>JAPSGF010000005.1:5345896-5745200 GCA_035772895.1 Perdix hodgsoniae | reverse complement strand
AGAAGAGAAGAGAAGAGAAGAGAAGAGAAGAGAAGAGAAGAGAAGAGAAGAGAAGAGAAGAGAAGAGAAGAGAAGAGAAGAGAAGAGAAGAGAAGAGAAGAGAAGAGAAGAGAAGAGAAGAGAAGAGAAGAGAAGAGAAGAGAAGAGAAGAGAAGAGAAGAGAAGAGAAGAGAAGAGAAGAGAAGAGAAGAGAAGAGAAGAGAAGAGAAGAGAAGAGAAGAGAAGAGAAGTGTGGGAGAGAGGCTTATGAAGTAGAAAGAAATTTTTTACTCCTTTTTTTACTCCCTTGTTATTTCCCAAATATTTACCAAATACCAAAACAGCCATCCGTTCTCCTGCCTCACACAGGCACTTGGCAATGAGAGCTCTGCAGAGGTCCTGCACTCCCTTTGTGACTGTTAAATAAATAAATAAATAAACAAGTACTTCCATCTCTGCCTTTGAATGTATTTGTACTGCAGACATATATGGGGTTTTTCTACAGAGATGAGGAAGTAAGGGCTACTTTTTCATAGTGTGTTTAAAAGCAAACTCTCACTGTGGCACAGAGCTTTGTGAGCATGTGAACAGCTGGCTGCATCCCTTTACATATTTGTTTCTGAAGAAGCCAAACACACTGAACAAAGACACATGCTTTGGTGCTAATATTATGAGAGCATGTACACTGATGGCTGTATGCATATATTTCTGTATTTATCAAAAGTGTGTCTGAAAAGCAGGGAGAAGAAACACTGAAGGAAATATATATATATATATATATATTACCGGGAAGGGTAAAAATTTAGTGACAAAATTTAGTAAATTGTATGAAACATGGAGTTCTGTGCTCAAAAAAACATCCAGATATTCAACTCCTTATCTAAAGCATGTCCAAACTATCTGCAGTTCTCGAATCTGCAAAGCTGAACTGGAAATTGGACAAGACAGGCTTTTCTAGTATTGCCTGTTTCTGGTTTAGACAGATAGAGGCTGATAGCATCTTCCTTCACACACTTTTGCAGTGCAGTTAGGTGGCCCAGGCCAGCCGCAAAGCACAGTGATGTGCAGGAGCGATAATGAAGCCCAGGATTAATTCCAGCAGACCCTTCATTTTATTCTCAGCACAAGTCCAGCCCTGCGTGCCCAGGACAGGATCCTGCCTGCCCTTTTGTGAGAGGAACATGGCCAGCTTCTAAATAGTGTCAAGATGTTGGGGGGAAGCTGAAGGCTTTGTAGTGGCTGCATAGTCTTCCTTACCCTCTCGGAATTATAGAATCATAGAATTGCTTGTGTTGGAAGAGATCCTTAAAGCTCATCTAGTCCTGCTCCCCTGCAATGAACAAGGACACCTACAGCTAGATCAAGCTGCTCGGAGCCTCATCCAGCCTGACCTTGAATGTCTCCAAAGATGGGGCATCCACCAACCTGTGCCAGTGCTTCACTGCCCTTATTGTAAAAAAGTTCCTTACATCCAATCTGAATCTGCCCTCTGTTAGTTTCAAACCATTTCTCCCTGTCCTGTCACAACAGACCCCGCTGAAGAGTCTGCCCTCTTATTTCTTACAGCTGCCCTTGAGATACTGAAGGACCATTATCAAGTCTTTGTTTCCTCAACGACTTCTACATACCCAAGACAATAAAAACAAGGAAAAAATAAAGCAATAGACTCTACAGATATCAAATAGGCCATCACTTGTCTTCTTGATTCCTGGGGCATTTCCTTGTGTTAGCAAATGCAGACATCTGCCAAACTGAGATCTGTGGCATTTTGCTTAGTACTAGAGGATACAAACCCTGCTGTGGACTCCTTGGAGCCTGAAAAGTACACCCACCCCAATTCAACCAAAAGCTGCCTGCCCTCAAGAAACCAGGAGAAAAATGGCAGGAGCTGTATTGCAAACGAGAAATTTAAAGGAGCTTAAATTTGTTTGCTCTGAATTCATTTTCACATGTAGAAAGATGTATTTTCAAGGAATAAATTGTTTCTTATAGCAGCAAAAGTAAGCAGCCACATTTAAATGACAGGAAACAATTTTACAGAACAAATACTGATCTACGTTTGCAGCACATTAGCAAGGAAATTGAACAAGTGTTTTGTTAAGCGTAGGTTTTACTATAACCTGAAAAAATGGACATTCTCAGGGCTAAGGTGAAGAAAGGCATACATAAAATTTCCTGACATTATGAAGAGGGGGGAAAGGGATGTACAGAGTGATTGTAAATAGCAGAAAGTATTGACAGTGGTGAAATATCAGGGAGCTCTGCAGAGCACTTTTAGTTACCTCTCTGACTTGTATTAGGTTTAAACGTTACATTTAATATGTAAACCTTTAAATGGGAATCAGATTAAAGAGACTCAAAGACGTGAGGTTCCAGAAAACAACCACTGAGTTTGATCCCAATGTCACAACAAAAATTGCAGGGAAGTACTTCATATTGTCAGACTCGGAAATTAAATTAAAAATCAATGAACAATTTTTATTCATCAGTTCAGTTTTTATTCACCATGTGAATATTAAAAAGTGAGTATGAGGAACTGTAGAAGATGGAGAATTTGTTCTATTAAAACTGTGATTTTAACAGAACAGAAAAGCCTTTTCTGTTCTGAGTTTGAAACAAAAAATATTTAATATATTATTTTTCTTTAAACCTGATAAAATCAAATGAGTGGTTTTCGTTTGTTTGTTTGTTTGTTTTTTTAATTTACTTTCTTACATATGATCTCTTCTAAGGGAAAGCTGTGTTCCTTGGAGAGAAAATCGTGATATTTTTGAAGCCAAGCACAACGGTTCCATCCCGTTCCCCACAGAACCACCCCAGCTGTTTTTAAGGACAGCGTGATGTGAAGACAGTCTTCCTCCTTCTTACGTGTGTGGAGTTTTCTCTGGTGTCCTCTTCCACTTGGGAGGTGGGCGCTGACACTCGGATCGGCTGCTGGCTGCGAGAGCTGCATTGTAATGCAGAACAAATGAGGGTTGGATACATGCCCTCATCGCATTCAGCCGCCACTGCTGCCACTTACAATTACAAAGGACAAGAGCAGGAGACACTTCAGCAGTGGGGAAGTATGACCTGCGAGCCGCAGCTCATTTTGCACTGCACTTATTCAATACAACGCTGCCCTATAATTTCCTATAGCATTGTTATCTGTTAGCCGTTTACACAGTCACACCTTCATTATGTCCCCTGTTGCCAGCGCTTGCTGCTTGTCACATCTATTGATTGCACTCGAGCTGCAATTTGCATGGATCACTCGTGACTGTCTTCAGACAGGCTGATGTCCCTTGCAGGGGCTGATAACCCTTATAGGGGCTGTTATCCCTTGCAGGGACAGATACTCTTTACAGGAACAGACGCCCTTGAGAGGAACTGGAACTCCTTCGTGCGGACTGAAACCCCTTATAGGGACTGATACCACTGCCAGGGACCAATACCCCTGCCAGGTACTCATGCTTCTTACAGGGCTTCTTATATGCTTCTGATACCAGTGCCAAAAACTGATGTCTTCTAAAGGGACTGATATTACTTGTAGGAACTGGTACCCCTTTATATTTGATAGTCCTGCTGGGAACTAAAAACCCTTATAGGAACTGATACCCTTTATAAACATTGATAGCTCAAGTAGGGACTGATACCCCTATGAGGACTTATTCCTTTCTAGGAGGCAGCAGTCAGCAGAATACTGGTAAGGGAAAGCTCCCACACGTCCCATTGCATTGAGCCACTGGAGGATGAAAACCCAGCAAAGCTTCTTGCTCTCTTTCCCTAGATGGTGACCCTAACTGTGAAATTTCTGAACAGGTTGCCAGAGTTGGGAGAGTTTTTTTCCTAAGTTGCCCACAGCCTGCTGGAGCAGGAACTCTCTAGGTTCAAGAAAGGCAGGGGCTGGGGGCTCTAGGCTGCTCCTCCCTGTATCAGGCAGTCACAGGCAGGGATCCCAGCTCCCCCATCCATGAGGACCACAGAGAGACCATCCTTGAGCCCTGTAACACACACACACTTGGCATAAACAAGTTACTGTGGCTGCCTCAACAATAAGTACAAGGAGCTCAATACTTAAATGCCTCTGTTGGGTATTTCACATTAATCATGGGAAGGATGTTACAGTGCAAAGGAAAGTCTTCCTTTCCTCAGACTTGAGGAAAGTCTGAGAAAGGAAGGGAGAATTATATTAGACAGCTCTCAGTGCCGTCTATGTTGCAGTAGGCTTCCTCTTTCTTTGTCTTAATAAAGTAGAAACTATTCATGTTGGTCTGAGGATGTCTCCCACACATTCAAGTTGGTACATCAGCACTGCATATATGCTGTGGCTAGAGTGCAGTATGGCATGAACCTGGAATGCTGTGCTCTCAAACTGCTTGCATGTGTGAGTCTGGCTATTGCAGGCATTCTGCTGGAACCAAAGGGATGTGATTCTCAATTCTGTTTGTGCTGAAGTCAGTAGTCAGAGATCTGCTGTCTCTGGCTCAAAGCAGACTGGATCTTGTAACAGTTTAAGTGGGTGCACAGGCAGAGGACAACAAGGTGATCAGACGGAGCTGGGAGAAGTGTTAATTGGCAAGCTCCAGGAGGAATATAAATAGTCTTTTGAAAGGTTTGATGATTCATTTGCCCTTTCCCTCCTGTACCTTTGTGTTTCAGTGAGAGGTTTTGTGAGATTCGGGCTGCAGAAGGAAAGAATCCAAGCTATCTGAACCAACTCTGGTAGCTCAGCCGGATAACAAAACCCTCACATTACTGCAGAGCAGGCAACTACGCAAACCCTTTCAAATCCTCTACACAAGTAGAGCACAGATAAAAGCAGGCAGCAAAATGTTTCTGAAATTATCTGTGATGGAGTAAAATCATGCATCATTTCGTGAGGGATGCTGAATCAATGCTTATTACTAACAAGTAAGGTGCTTAAATCTTTCATTGGATATGGAAAGAATAGAAAGAGAAGGAAACGACTGAGATGAGCCCGGTAAATTGTAACATGAATTTAAAATAAATCCATCCTAATTATTATTATTTTAAATTGTAACTTATATATTCCCAATCATTTTCTATCTCTTACTTTCAGTTTATGACACTAGATAACTTACTGATCTATCTACTTCATTTGCCTTTTGTCTTCTCATTTTTCTCTTGTTGCCACATACAGCATTTTAAAGAGATGATACCAGTGTATCTGAAAGACAGACATTGTAGAAAAAGAATCCAATCCAAGTAAAATTTTGGTAACTGAGAATTTTGTCATTGTTTTAAGAGGAGTAAAATCAGATAACCAAGACTGAAAACAATAGCTACTTTTAATAGCTACTTTTGAAAATTAATTCTGAAAATAAGCCGTGTGCCTCCATTAATTATTTAATAGTTTCAACATTAACTACTATGCACTTCATATTACCTAAACAATATGTATTTCAGAGATGTTCAGTTTCTGCATTAATGTAAAATATTATAATTTTATTTACTATTGCATCAAAGTAGGTTATATTAAGCTACTACCTTTCTACATACAGCTGAGCCTGGAGTTGCTTTGGTTGGATATCTTTAGCAAAGTACAAAGCTTCTATTCCAAGCCAGAAGGTTGTGAAAGTCATAATACAGTCCAGCCACTTACCTCTTGCTGTTCCTGCAATACAGAGCAACATGGTGTTGCTGTAAAAATTTGCAGCTAAGGTCAAGGCCAAGGGAATCAAATAAACCCATGCAAGCGATAGAGTGCTGGATCTGTGATGGCAAGTTATCCGTATGGCAGTAGTACTGTGGAATGCCAGCAACACAGACAGGGTGAGACTTTTGAGACCCCATGTAGCTAGCATGGCATGTGGATTCTGACCTTGAATAGTCACTGATAATTACATTTTCAAAAGGACTTTGAAAATAGCTAACTCAGAAGTAAGACACGATTAAAAGATGTGCAGGGTTGGGGTGGGTTCTTCTCAGATAACAGCAAAGCTCATCCTGGTAGAAATCACGTCACAAAATCAATCTTCCTGTGTGAGCAGAGGCACTCAAGCAGATGAGGAAAGAGAAAGAGGAAGAATCCTCCTAAAACTTCTTAAAGTCCTGACGTGCTCTGGGTCAAGCTATCAGCAAGAAACATGTTTTCTATCCACATTGTCCTCTAAGCTCAAGGAAACTATATTCTCGGCCTTCTATCTCAGTGTGATTAAGGGGGTATCTTGTACAATAAACACCACTCTAAATTATGATTTTTCAATATTTGTAATTTTACCTCAATTTTTTTATGTGAGTTGTTTAAATCCAAGAACAATGGTGAAGATAAAAGAGCTAGAAAGCTTTCTTGTGCTATTTCAGTATTTGCTGAAGCTAATAATTCAGTGTCATATGTGATGATGTAGTGAGTCAGCAAACATGAAATATCTCAAGGGAGCTCTTTGTTCTGCTATTTTTTTTCCACCCAGTGCTTCTGGTTGTCAACAGAAAAAAACATAAAATAAATTTTCAGATTCTAAATAAAGCATCTTGTGTATGATTCTAATACTTCTTGCTGTAAAAGAATGTTCTTCAACTGATTTTTCCTTTATAAAAGATGTAACAGGAATCTTGAGCATTTGAACAAAAGGATATTTATGAAACTGATTCTAAAAATGAGGGGAAAAAAAGAAGAAAATCAGTTTGCATATTTTATGAGCATTTTGTAAACTATATTTGTGTCACTTCAACCTACCCCACATTTATTCTTCTTTTACTTTCACAGTGGGTTTAGTTTCAGTTTTAGTTTAGTTTAATCATTAGATTTTTCCCGTTGTTAAGACAAGATCTACTTTTGCTAATTGTGCTTTGAGGACTTGAAGTAACACTCAATTCACCTGTGGAAAAAGAGAAAGGTATTTCCATAATGTACTTGTTTCTATCATCTGGTGGCCTGTCTTTCTTCAGTGAGTGCAAAGAAGTGGAAGGTGACAAGATTCTTCGTTTAGGTCTTCACCTGTGCCTAGTGTCAAAATTAGGTGGAATGAACTCAGACTTAGGTTTCCAGTCTTGTGATTAAGCAACAGAATTGAAGTTGCATTTCCACTGATTCTTTCTGAACCTCTAAGCTTGCCAGAGTTCACAACTGCCAAATTTATTCAGAAAATGTCCAGCAGTAAGAAGAAGTTCATTATTTTAAAATAAATCATGTCAGTTTGGCTAAGCTTTTATTTGATACAGCAGTTGTGTTTTAAGGCTTCAGTGAATGCCTGTCATTGTCACCCTGATGTAAAGCTGATATTTACTTGTATGACACACAGAAAGTAATGCCTGAATGCAACTTCAGCAAGAAAAACTAAAAGAAAGAGGGTGGAGGCTAAAACCTCAGGCTGAAGGACTCCATAGCTACTATTAATTAGCGTGGTAATTGACAGAGCCACTGTGTCCCTAGAGAACTGTGTACGAAGTACACAAAAGTAAGTTTACCTGTTTATTATATAATCAGGTGTTCAAGATTCATCACTGATGGACACGTTGTGCTTCATTACTTTTACCCAAGGTCTTAAAATAACATCTTCCACCTCTATCTGTCTGTTGAGTATAGACTAGTCCACTGAATCATCCAGAGGTCAGAGGTACCAGATTGTTCTGTGGGAATTCTGGAGTAAGGGAGATGCACTGTTGTCTCTGTCTCTCTTGATGTCTCTGCTTTTTCTGATGCATGTTTTGGATCTGTTTTCCACCTCTGCTCAACTTTCCCTGACTTGTCTGTTCATCCTGGGTGGGGTAAATGTCATTTTCCTTCAGTGGTTCGCTTGCTGAAAAATCCTCTAAGCCAGCATCCTTAGATTACTCTTTTTTACCTGCAAGAAGATGCTTCAGCACCTCTATTTTCCTGATGCCTATCAGGGCTCAGGTTTTGGATGAAAGAAAATTGGTTGTAGTGCATGGAAAATAAAGTTAAGGAGAATTTGACGTGGAAGGTAGTGGATAAACCTGGAATAGCATTGACTGCACTGGATTATCCATTCTCCTTATACAAGATAATTTGAGGCGTTTATTTTTTCTTTAGAAACTGCTACTGTTTTCTCAGTCGTGCTGGCAAATATTAATTTAGAGCTGTGATTGCATTTATATCTCTGTGTTATTTCTATATCCACATTATAATATCATCTCAGTCAAGAATTGGGGTCCATATTTGTAATGGCTGAACCTAGACACAAGCAAAAGGCAGCATTTATCTCAGTAGTTTGTAGACTAACAAATGAATCAAAAATTACAGGGAGCAATATGGCTTGCCATTTTGTAGAACATAGATGATGTACCTCGTGCACATAGATGATGTAGATCATGCATTTCAAGTCTGCTAGAATTGAGACTTGATTTCTGACTGGTGATGTTTCAGTCTTACACCAATTCCATGATGATATTGTCATACCATATGGACATCTATGAGAGGAGTTCTTATAAATACAGAGATGCTCCTTTCTTTTCATGTATTTTTCTGCATTTTCATGTTGCTTTCAGCTGTGCAATGATTATATGTCATCTTAATAGGAATGCTTTTGAAAAATTATGTTTAAAACTAATGTGAAAAAACACAGTGAAGCACCTTTTGTAAAGCAATAGGATATCACTGAAAACTGATGAATATAGTAGGGAATCTAACCAGAGGTTAATGCAATTTAATGTACATCTCTTATACTGGCTGTTATTGTACCTTAGCTTCAGCCACCATCACTACAAGGTCAGTAACTGGTGCTGGAGGTCTAGAGGAGGGCTATAATACTAAACAAATGCATGCCTGCAAATACAAAATTTAGTCAAATTATACTTCTGTAATAACTTCTTTAAACTCTAGCACACTGCATTACTGAAATAATGCCATACAATTACTATGCTGTACTATTTTTCAGTACTGCCTTATTTCTTTACAATGCAGTTACTGCATGATTACTCTATAAAGCATTTTTAGAGTCCCAGAGAAGTTGGTTAAGGTTTCTCATGACATAGGCGAGTAGCATTCATTTTAGAAAATGGTTGAGTCTTATATCAAAATCTTTACAAGTCTTTGTAAGCCACCCAGCTGCTAGGGGGAGAATTTATTCATAGCGTAACTCTGGAAAATTTTCAAACTGGAAAGATTGGGGTGAGAAGTATATTGGATACACTGGATACATGCATCCCCTGGTCACTTGAGATTTCCTTAATCCCCTGTGGTAAGCATTTGCATCTGTATTTTACTGATGCAAAAGCTGTCAGTGCAAAGAAATGAAGGTCCTTATTTTTATGTTTGGTCACTGTTTTGGACAGTTCTCAGCTGCCAGATTTCTTAGTCTGTGGTAACTGCAGCTGGAGGGTAATGCTGAGTTTCAGTTGTTTGGGAATTCCTTCAGACCACCATCCACCGAGGTGGGCTGGGGACACAGCAGTGACAGTGGCCCTAGTCCCACTGGCCCTGCTGAGGGCTTATAGGTCTGATCATGTGCCCAGGATGTGCTCGGATAAAACGGCTGCAGCTCCTTGTGTTGGATGGTTTCTCTGCAGCATAGGGAAGATCCCCTAGACAGATCCAGTGTTTCAGATGGATAATTCAAAGTATATGAAGACATAATGATTTTTCAGTATTTTGATGTTTGTTAACAAATATTTCATAACTAAATAAAAATAATACTGTTTTGCTGTTGTAGCACTGACACATTTTCAAGTGCTTAAATAAAGAATACAGCTGCTTAGCATTCTGCATATTGAGAAGGAAACCTGATCAGTAGAGGCCTTGCAGACGGTCTGTGATCAAGGTAATGTCAGACACAAACCAGAGGCCGGGCCGGGACAACAACACCTGAGGGCTAAACAGGGATTCAGACATCCTTACTTTGGGGTCACTTTCATCATTCCATGTTTTGAGTTAGTTCACTAAAAACACAGAAAAACGTGATTAAAATCAAAAGCATTTCTGGTGATGAAGTGTATGTCTACTCTCCTCCAGACTCAGAGCTGTTGAGATATGTTTTAATATGCCAGTATAAACATCTTTCAAAAAGTTGTTTCATCCCCATCCCCAGCAACTGCTGCTGTTTTGCATGGCATGTACAGACTTACTAATTACATTGATTTGCAGTCTTTGACATCTAGGTATGTTCCCTATTAAAGAGAGGATTTTCAGAGCAGTTTTGAAATGTTTATCTTACACTCATTGGGAGCTAAAATCTTTTTAGTGTTGTCTTAACATCCTGAAATCCAACACCACATGCTATTTTACATATACGAAGATGCAGAGACAGACAAGAGGACTTGCCTGCAGTAAGGAGTTTATCTGGTAAACTTGATGCACTGAATATGGATCCATATCCTCATTGCTTCATCACCACCCTCACTGCTTCATCACCACCCTGTGATGCTTGGCCCCAAAGCTAAAGTGGCTTTTGCTGCAAACAGCCACACTGACAGCTCCTTGTAAGTAGGGCAAGAGTGGATTAGTGCAGGCATTTTGCGGCAGAAGGCTCTGGAGTCTCACCTGCGCAGCCACACGATTGTATTTCTGTACTGCTTTAATGCCCTTGAGCACTGTTTTGTCTTCCAGATTCTGAAGGACCTTTCTCTTTTCTCCACCTACCAAGCAGGAGGTAGCAAAAGCAAGCAGAAATGGTGTGGGGAGGATGGCAGAAAAATGGAGCACTGCTGTTACATCCCTTTCCTCACCCAGGAGCCTGTAGGACCCCTCTGCATATAAGCAGCATGTTACAAGGTCTCTATGACGGCCTGCTGCTCTCAGCATCCACAGCTCCTTATAGAAGGGGCGGTACAGCTGGAAACTGTGGGATATTGCAGCGAGGCATTCTCTCTTCCAAGGATTTATGCATATCCTGGGATGTGCACAGACTGGAGCTTGCTTCTGCTGCTGGCTGTGCTGCTCAGCAGGACCCTTTTTCTCTGGGAGGAGCACGCATTGTAGCTGCTGCAGCTCTCCTGTGGAGCATCCCTGGCATGCCTTAGATGCTCAGCCTCATTTTCAGGCATTTGCATTTCTAGAAGTTCAATGTAGGTTTTTTTTCTCTTAAATAAATAAATAAATAAAAAGATTTCACACACAATTTTTTGTAGTATCATGTCATTAAATTACCTCATGTTTCAAAATGCAGAGGAATAAAGAAACAATGGATTTCATATTTAATCAAAATATTTTTATATGAAAAACTTTTGTCTACCAATAATGCTGATTAAGTTTGCATTCAGGTTTGAATAACCTTCCTCAAATTGTGTTCTTGAAGTTGTTTATCTAAGAAGTAAATTGCTTAAATAAATATGCTCTGTTTTTTTCTCTTCATACATTTTCATTTTTCTCCATTTCTGTTAACAATTAACTCTACATTGCTTTCCTGAGAAATGACAATATAAGTGGCAATCTGTAATTTAGGTGCATATCCTGGTATCCAGCTTCACACTCATTCTTCCCAACATACTCTCATCAATAATCCAGTTAATAAACTATTTGGACTCTTCTTAACACTCCAAGAAAGTTCTCTGAGAGAACTTGAGTGAAGAAGTGTACTGTCACAGATCTGACAAAGTTTGGATTCCTCACTTGTCTGTTTCCAGTGCTGAAAGACATGCCTATCTCTCTAGAACAGGAATATTGGTACTGATGTATGGGCTGGGATGTGCTGTGGTGGGTCAAAAGAGAAGTCATAGCTCCTTAAAGCAGATAGGGAAAAAAAACAAAACAAAACAAAAAATAACCTTTTACTTGTACTTTACAGAACCTGTTCTGTAAGTCCTCCTATTTGTTTGGTTCCCCAAACCCTGAGCATGTGTCTGTGCGCTGGTGTGATGTGCACTGCTCTGCAGGCTGCAACTGGAGGTATGTAAAGCTATTGCCTTTAGTTTTATGAAATGTCTCTGCTTGAAGGTGAAAAACATAATGGCCTCCCCAGCCCACAGGAATAGGTGAAGCTCTAAGCTGCTTTATGAAAAGAGCATGAAATACTGCTAAAGGTCATTACCAGGACATGCAGTAATAGCCACAATTTCTGTTGGTCACTCAGATTATCAACTGCATTGGCTGCTAGTGGCAAGCACATAATGGAAAAAGAGGTATTATTTTATAATTTAGCTGTTTTTTCTGCCTCACTGGTGCTGTTTTTGTATTTCCTAGATTGAGCTTATCTCTCTGTCTTTACCATAGCACTTGAAATTATGTACATTTTTGCCTAGGGGTAGATTCAAACTGGTGATGGCAGTGGTGATCTTGCACTGTTAAAAAAGGTGCTGAAACAGGACACCACTGAGTGGAAAAGATGTCTTCTTCCATTATAGAGAACAAGAGGAATAAACACAGCATACCTGAGGAATTTTGTTGACTTTGTAGTCGAGCACTACTGAAACTGATTGCCCTTCACCTCAGCTCACTTTCAAGGCGAGTCCTTCCACTAGTGTGACTTCAGCTGTCCCATGCCTTCACCAAACCGTAACCAGCCATGGAGGAATCTGTACTACCAGCATAGCTCAGCTTTGCTAATGCTGTGCTGATAATAACTGGCCTGCTCAATGAGTGTGCCTAGAATAGAAAGCATTTCATGAAATTGTTAGCACTGAAAGATAGCTTCTGAGAATTGGTAAACTGTCACAATTTTCAGGTTGGCTTGGTAGCATGCCTTATCTAGGGACTGGCAATGCCATCTGGACAGTCTATCTTCTTATATTTCTGATTTCCTGTTCTAGTCATTTTGAGAGTATAATTATATGTTATCAGAAAGAAAAACTTCAGAAACTTTAAAGAATTTGTTGAACTGGAAGCCATCCCTAAGGATAGGTAAATGTTCTGGGATGCCCATTTTGTTCCTAATTGGGCCTTTCTTCTCATTTAGATTCCTAATGTATAAAGCACAGGTTGGTACTGAAGCATAGAAAGCACTGCTGACTAAATCTGGTTCCTAAGCTGAGTAACTTAATATGCAGACCGGACAAGAGTTTGATAGCAGTTGAACATGCGTTTGAGTTTTGCTACTTCTGATGCAAATGCAACTTTTTTGCTACATTAATAGAGAGTCAGCTGTGGTCTGAGCAACAGAAACTAAAAGGAAAAGGGGAGAGTGGGTGGTTAAAGGCTGAATGCTCAAGCAAAAATAAAACTAATAATAAAATAGTGATTTTCTCTCATTTCCTGCACACATGTTTTTTTTTTTCCTGACATAAATAAAAGCTTTCAAAGAGACGTTTACTTAAGATATGGTTCAAAAGTTTGATTCTTTTACGTGATGTGTATGTTGTGAAAAACTGCAGCTCATAACTTGTAAAAGCCATGCATTTAAAAACCTACTTCATTGTAGGGCTTCCTGACATCCAAGCAATACTGGGACAAATTCTAAGGCTCTCTTAACTTAGCTGATAAGGTATGGGTACCATTTCTTTTTTCTGCTTTGTACTGTGCCGCATTGCTAAAATTGAGGTTACGTGGGGCTTACATGGGAAAAAAAAAAAAGCAGAACCACTCCTTAGAGGATCCAAGAGGTGACACCATTTTGATATGAGTGCATTATCCAAATTCATGGCCAACTGAGCACTTTTAGAGACGATTGTGGAAATATTTTTGTTTATTTATTTAGAGAAATCTGTGTAACGTGTAGCTCTGCTTAATCCAAAAACAACAGAGGACTAAAACAGCCAAACACAGAGGGTTTCTAATGGCTGGGAGAGTTGCAGTGGAAGTGCTGAGCAGCAGGAGCTGGGTAACCTACATTCCAACAAGAGGAAGTTTTAGATTAAAGGAGTTCTGATAAACAGGGTTTTACTGTGCTTCTCCAGCTGACTACAAATAGAGTCAGCGCTAATGATGACATTAATTATTTAGCTTAGTTTGTTTTTTTCTTTTCTTGATATTCTTCTGTTTTCCATTCACTGCCTGTGAATCCAGATACATATTTTTAACGTAGATAGTAACTAAGGAGGGAAGAGCACAGAAGCAGTAGGTCCCCTGTAACTTAAAGCAGTATCTTATCTGTTGCATATGCTGGCTTTTTCTAATGAACGCGTAATGCTTTGTAGTCAAGCTTTTTAGAGGAATGCTGTTGTCATCTTTCCTCCCCATAAAAGCCCCTCTGCTCCCGACACATTAATTGCACAGTTGCCTAAATGAGGCACTGCAGAGCGTTAATGTATCAGTCTGAGTGACAACAGACCCTTCTTTTCACAGAGCTTTTGCCCTTGATTGTGAATGTAGCGGAGCACGTACCTTACAAACAAGTGGAGATTCAAGAGAAATCGCTACACTTAGCCTCTCGCGTAAGGCTTGCGGATCAGGGATCTTTCGACAGTTACTCATACTCTTTCCCTAGGAACAATAAGCAGCGCAATTAGCAAACTAGTTAATAAGTGCTCGGTTGAGAAGACAGCAGCAACATTTCTGTGCTGCTGGAAGCAGAGTGTTAGGTGTCCACATGGTGTAAAGAGAAAAAATAAAGAGAGAGAGAGAGAAAGAAAGAAAGAAAGAAAGAAAAAAAGAAAAGGGGGGCTTGCAATCCTATCTGCAGCATCTCTCCTTGCCTGTCGCCCCTCAGGCTTTCCCTGGATCGGGCGGCAGGACGCCGCCGTTTCCAACGGGGCCGCTCTGCGCGTCTCTCTGCCGGGAGCCGGGCACAGCCGGCAGCCCGTGGGGAGCGGAGTTTGGGGGCGAGGGCTGGCGGAGCTGATGTCAGAGCAGGGCGGCGGGAGCGATTGGGCTGCAGGAGACTTTGCAGCAGCAAATCCGCCCCCCCTCCCCCCCTCCCGCTCGGCTCCGCACCCCCTCCCTCACTCCTCGCGCTCTCCTTTCAAAGCGGCCGGGGCCGAGAAAGTCGCAGAGGTACCAAAAGTGGGCGCGGGGCCGGAGGAGCCGAGGCGGCCGCTCCCGCCCCCGAGCACCGCACGGCCGGGCCCGGCCCGTCGGGGCGGAGGCGCGACCCCACGCCGGGCAGCGCCGAGCGAGCGGCCCTCCCCTGCGCGCTATAAAAGCCGCCTCCAGAAAGAGAGGAAAGTCGGCGGGAGAAGAGCATCGCTGCGCGGTGCCGCTGCTCTCAGGTACGGGCATGACATCCGTCCTCGGCGGCAGCAGGGCGTCGGGAGGGCCGAGCGGGCAGCTGAAATGCAAGTCCAAGAGGAGGAGGAGGAGGAGATCGAAGAGGAAAGGTAAGAGGAATTTTGTTTCTTTTTCTTTTTCCCTTGATTTCCTCTCCCGCCCCCGCCTCTCTCTGCCCGTCTCCAGCCCGCACGCCCCGGCTGCTCCTGCTCTTCTCGACTCTGGATGGCGCCCGCCGGCACCGGCCTCGACGGCCGCGCAGGGGCGGCGGTGTTTTCCTGTCCCGCGGGGCGAAACGGGGACCAGAGGGACCGCCGATCCCCCAGCCCTATTGGCTCTCCCCCTTTCTTTGTTCGGGGCCGCGGTTGAATCCCGTGGCGGTGCTGGCGAGGCGGAGCTGTCCCGGGTGCTGTTCCCCGGCTCCTCGGGTCCCGCCGCGTCCTGCGGTGTCCCCGTGCCACCCGGCAGGACATGCCCGTGTGGAGCACGAAGCGGTGCGCAGCCTCTCGGCTGCAGGTGGTGACCCCAAAGCTCTCTCTTTTATTTTTTCTTTCTTTCTATTTTTTGTGGGTTTTTTTTTTTTTTTTTTTTTTTTTTTTTTTTTTTTTTTTTAGAGAAGGTCCGCCAAGTTTAGCTATTTTTGGTACTGTTCTGCTTCCCCCAGTGAAAAACCTTTGCTAGGGAAGCATTAATTGTCATGAGCAAGAAAAGTAAAGCTACAGGATGTCACCACAAACAGGGAATATGCCCTAGATAAAAGCTCTTCTGAAGGCTGTCCTGTTTTCTTCTGTAGAGAGGATGACACACGACTTCCTGAGTTTTGATGTTTTGCCTGAAAAAGTCAAAGTTAGCAGACTGTGAACACTACAGTAAAATGAATGGATACAGGAAACAGTGCTAGTTGCAGCGCATTTGGTAACTCCAAGTATTTATCTGAGCAGTAAATATCCCCCAACCTGTCATTATCACAGTTACAAAAGGTTGACATAAGTTTCTGCTTGTCAGGTGAAGCTGATACTTCAACTACATTATTTCTTCTTCTGATTTTAGAAATTCTAATTTATAGAGCACATTAACTAACAGTCTTTTAATTATTGATTTGTGTTAAAGCCAATAGTCATGTTACTGGATAACTTTTTAGAAATGACAAAGAAGGTTTTGTGTGGTAACAAGTGAAAAATGGGTCAAATGCTGAGTTCTGTACGCTAGTGCACATCTGTCACTATTTCAACTTTCACTTTGCACTCTATTTTCATAACCATACTAACAAACAGTGACTTGAGCACAAGTGAGAACAGCAGACGTGCAGAAGCATTCATGCTTCTGGTATGTGTGTAGTCTTGACTTGCTGCTCCTCATCCTTAGTGCGGTGTAACATCCAGTGGTTAAGTCTGTTTTACACTGTTTCAAAGCAAATATAAAAATATGAAGCAAAGAGAGAGCTCCCACACTCAGTGCCTTTAAAGCTGCTTGTGCATAAGTTGCTCTCTGCAGGCTTTGTTATGTTTGTAAATATTTGAGAAAAACAACTTTTGGGGGGTTTACAAACTTAGCCTAACTACCTTGTGCTTGGCCAAGAGAAAAATGTGGCCAATTATCCACACAGTGGAGAAAAGGTGCTTTGTTATGACAGAAAATCACATGTCAGTTTTCTTTCTAAGAAACAGACAGAAATGAGGGTCTTTTAGTAATACTTTTTTGCTGCCTTGTTTATTGCTCTGTTTTGACAAAATAAAGTGGAAGTTGAATGTCTGAAACAAACAAACAAACAAAAAATAAAACAAAACACAAAAAAACCCCAAACCTACACAAAACAAATGAAAAACTTGCTAAATAATAACCTGGTAAATGACAGCTATTTGCAGAACACATAGCTGGATGCTAATGGCATTCTAGAAACTATTTTTCTGGCCACTATCAATGAGAACATGCACATGAAGAGTTTGTCTTTTCAATCCTTCAAACACGCTGTTGTAACCACTTTACAACCAGGTAGTTATTATACTTGCTACTGGGAGAAATGCATGTGTTCCTGTTATTTTATTTTTCTTTTTCATATAACCACTGCATATAATCTTAAAACAAACAAAAAGAAAATACACATTCCTGTGAATTTGTACTGGCAAAATTACTCTAACTTGTGGCATGTCCAGTAAAAAAACCTATTGGTTTTGATTATTATGAAATCTTATTTATTTATCATATATTCCTATGCCTTTTTCTGATGGTATCTCATGCAAAGGTGCTGTTTAGCAGCTAGCTTTCCTGAAGGTTCATCAAGAAAATGTTTATTAGGCTCACAAATTACTACATCTTCACAAGAATTAATAAGGGCTGCACTATTCCGCAGTTCTGATTATTTAATAGGTTGTGTGAAAAATCCTTTAGTAGAGTTGCAACTGAAGTACTTGCCTTTAACAGTTCTCCAGTACCTATTTTGTTATTTATAGTAAGAATAATTTTAAATGATGCTTTAAAGTGTGTAAGTACACACAAGTATTTACACAGACACACAGATACCTCTGGACACATGTATACAAAAATTGGTTCTTGTTTTATGTTTAAATGGAGCAGTCTCAGGGTAAGGAAATGAAATTACCTCTCACACCCCCACTCCACAAGGAGGTGATCTCTACAGATTATTTATACAATTTGATATATTTCATTAGGCACATTATATAAAATCTGTACTTAAAAACAAATTGAGACAATGTCTTAGAGAACATCTAAGAATGCATAGCAGAAGTAGATATTATTCTCTATTTAATAGCATTATTTTTCCTCTACTATTTTACTTTCTATGGCTTTACTCATATTTTTGTCCTTGGTGTGAATTATAAGTTAGTTTTTCTATTTTTGCAATTTCCTTCATTCTCTGTGTACCTGTCTGCTCTGCTTTAGGAGTTTCTTGGGGGCAGAAAGCAAGTTCAGGCAAGGAGAACGAACAACATTCTTTGAATAGCCAAGTGTCTTTGTGTAAAAAAAAAAAAAAGAAAAAAGAAAAAACAACACCCAAAACAATAGAACCCATGTGCTGTGCTGGGAAACACAGAGAGAGAATTTCCATATATGCAAATTGAGAATTGAAGACACTGAGTGTGATTCCAGTGTACAAAGACATAACCTAGTAATTAATTTTCCTGCACCTAATTTTTAGGTATATGAAATCCAGCAAACTGTTGGGTATAAATATCTCACCTTGAAGCATTAACATTAAATGTCCACTGGATATCACATTCCAAGCATATTTTTGCTCAGAGATTTCATTCAGTTTTACACTGCTTGCAGAAACTATGTTAAAAACACTTAAACGGTTGGATATTCACAGCTTTTGTTAAATTACTGGGGGTGGGAAGGAATATTTTGTCGTTAAAAAATAAATATTTAACTCTGAGTGGGAAATAAACTTCTTAATTTCTCAAAGACTTAATGAAAAATAAATGCAGATGATTGCCAAAATATCCGCAGGCTAATTTCGTGCAAAAGTGGAAGTGGATATTTTCTTCTCTCTCTTTCTTTATTTCTCTTATGTGTATAAAATGACCAGAAGTTAAAAAGCTCCAACTAATGATTTAATGAAATCCATTCTAAATATTAGATCTGTAAAGAAAATTGTTGGATATGTGGGTTCTTGTGGTGTTTTCTCCAAGGTTTTGAAGCATGGCAGAGCATTGGCAGAATTCAGTGCAGCGGCCTCCCCATGCTCTGTGCAAATTCGATAGCCTGCGGTACCAATTTTGAAAAGCAAGCTTGCTTTCTGAGATAAATGGTTAAAAGTAGACCAAACAAAAGCAGAGTTGCCATTCACTGATAACACTAAAAAGGCACACTTTGGCAGCTTCTGTTAACTTCTTAGAAATCAACACAGAGAAACTAAATATGAAATGGATGACTGAGGGTATGTCACTTCTTAGTTATTTTCCAGCGTAAAACAAGTAAGCCACCTCATTTGCAATACCTTTTTATAGAGCTAGCAATTAAAGTTAATTATAGGGAATGAGAGGGAATCGGGTATCCCTGATGTGATGGAAAGCTTTGTCAGGGGTTGTTTTTGATAAAATGTGATATGAGATAAAAATTGACAGAATAAACTAAGAAAGGGCAGCAAGAACGCGAGAGAGACAAAACGATTGTGAAACAAAATTTCATGAAAAATTAATGAAATAGAAAGAGTGTGCTGAGGACAGAGGGAGGAAACCAGCTTGGTTCTTCATCATCCTGCAATGCCAAAGTAATAAATGAGAGTGTTTCATCTCGGCGAGGTTCAGGGACACAACTCTTTCCCCACAACAGGATTGTGTCGTGCTTCAAGATGTGTTCCGCTTATCTCATTCTCTGGCAGCTTGAGAGGAAGGGACTGGATTTAGTGATAAAATTAAATTGATTAAACCTTTATCCATCATCTAATTTGGTACCTTTCTTTTTTCTTTTCTTTTTTACTATTACCTCCAATTTCTAGTGATCCGTGTAATGACAGCAATTTGAGATAGCATCAAGGACATTAGCTACAATGACTGAACTTAGATTTAGAATAAAAATATGGGATTCATGAGTCCATACCTAAATAGCAGACAATTAGGTTATAGTGCAGCTGTATCTTCCTAGCAACAGCACATAAGTGTGAGAATAATAAAATGGTGCATTTTACTTTAAGACAGAACAAAATATTTCGACTTTACCTCCAAGAGTTAATTATGAAACAGAAAAAGCAGTAACACAAATGTTGACCAGATCATAAATAAACAGCCACAATTATAGCCATTTTTGCCTTTTTGAACACAGGAGTTTAGTCAGGTTTTGCTTTCTTCAGTAATGATTCACAGACAATGAAAGGTAGTGGCAGTGTATATAGCACTGGAAATTGCCTCAACATGCTTTAAAATTGTGTAGCTTCTCCGATTGTGAAATTCTCCCATAAGGTGATTCTTTTCAGTTTTGCTTACAAATTCCTGTTTAAGAGATATTAACGGAGTTCTGAAAATACTTAATAGCAGCCCTTTATGAAGTGCTACCCTACAAATGGAAAACCCTGCACTAAAAATTAAAGGTCACATGAAATTGCCTTGTGAAATATCAGAGGTACCAAAGGTCCATGGAAACATTTTCTTAGGTTCTCTCAATTCTCTTCAGGTTAGCGAGTTGCATTAAAAAGGCAAGCGTTAGAATATCTGTCTGATCTCCATTAATTGTATTACTTTTGAATTACTGCCGTCCAATATTGCCTTGGTTTTGCAAGCAGTAATGAACCTGAATTGATCCCTGTGTTCACTACTAACTATCTCTGCAACCTTTCAGGCAGTTTAGTGTTTTTTCCCATGTAAACTATTAGTTATCCAGACAAAAAAGCTGATATGCATCAGTAGATAGATTATTCTCAAGGCATTTGTGATGAACTTGACATTTATTTGTGTGTAAAACTGCCTGGTTTGCCTGCAAATCATGTAAGTTCTAGCAGGGCTTACATTTCTTCTCTGACTTTTGTTTCCTGGTGCATGAATTTTAAACGAAGCAGCCAACCCAGAGGTGTTCTAACAGCATGTTGTGTTATGTAATATATTACAAAGACCACTTTGTTAACTGGTAGAAACAGCTTGTCAGCTCATACTAATAGGCAACCCTCCCTGAGTCATAAAGTAACCAAATTTAATGCCTGAACAGAAAGCATTTAAGTGGGCAGTGTTATCATTGTTGTTCAGTTGGTCTCAGATTTCTTGCTTCTTAAAATGGATTTGAAATATGAAGGCATATTTTGGGGCTCTGAGTTAACAACTCCTGTTTGAGATGAAGGACTGGTCATTTCTGTGGATGGTTTGTGGAAATCTCTGCTAACCAAAGTGTGGTAATGAGGGAAGCACAGGCTGGGTGTGTGAAGAACGGTGTGGCTAATATTAAGGATGTTATGGTGTCATTAGCAAATGAAAGGTATGTTCTTGCAGAGTGCTTTCTGCCTCATCTGGCCGCTCTGGCTGAAAAACATATATTAGAAACATTGAGGATTCAGAGGCATATGGCAAAGGGATTAGAGATGTGTAAAACTTAAGCAGAAGAAAATTGATGAGATTTATATTGTTTACTTTGGAGATAAACATAAGAAGGAATACAGCAAAACCATATTAATGAAGGAAAGATTACAAAGAAAGTAAACTGGCTACTCTGATTTATTCCTGATTTATTTATTTACAAAGATAAAAGCCTTTAAGGAAGCTGAATTTCAGCACTTTTCAGAGGAGAGAAGGACTTTCTTCTGAGATAGCACATAGCTGGCCTGTGGGACTCACTGCTTCCAGGTATGAAAAAACAAAACTTACATATGTGTAAGGAGAGGAGACACTTGATTAGCTCAGTTGAGAATAAAGATAAAAAGTTTGCTGCTCATTTCAGTGTATGCAGGTTTGGGCTTTATTTTGGATGCACCAGGAAGGATTTGTTAGTTTCTTTTTAGTATGAGTTATGAATCCTCTTTTTCAGGAAGCTATCTGGCATGGATTAAAGGGAAAGGTGGTTTGTAGGTGGTTTATTCCCTCGTGGTCACTACTGGGCTGGCACTGAGCGGTTGCCTTTGTGCCTTCCGACACTGTGGAGCACTGCTGGAGGGAAGGAGATGTATTTTCTTGCTTTTCCTGATGACTTGTTCAGTTCTTGCCCTTTCTGTTACCACTCATTTCCCTGTAGGTAAAGACAGACCAAAATTCCCAATTTCCTTGATGCTGTGGAGAGTTTAGAAGGATGACAAATATTAATATCCCTCCCTCCTTCTTATTCCCTTGGAAAAAGGAACAAAGCGGTGGGATATTGACAATGAGCCGTGTAACCACACAATGCTTTGTTAAGCAGTAGAAAGCCAGTTACTGACATGACTGTGAGCACATTGCTGCGAGATGAGTGCTGTGCACGGGAAATGGCTCCCACAGACAGTGGTTGTCTTTGTGCCGGTGTGGGATGGAGCTGTACCAACCATCTCATCCCATGGTGCAGCCTTGCCGCTTGTGAGTGCTGTTTCTGAAGTCTACCGTATGTGGCGGTGGTGCTTCACATGCATTTTGGGAAGCAGCAAACAATAAGCAGATCTCGGCGAACTACTTCTTGAGAAGTGATGCTTTTCATATTTTTTTCCCCATTTTTACATCAACCTTAGGAGGTGACCAAATTTACTAGCAGAGTCACCTTTCTCTGCCTACTAATGAAACATCAGCATGAAGAGTCAATGCTGCTTGGAAGTGTAGGGTGAAATAAGTTGCATTTGACAGACATTTTATCTCCAGCTCTATGTTTACACTCAACTAATTTTATTCAGCTGCCTGCATCTTACCATGTGCAATGGCTACTTGTTCCTTAAATAGCAGGGTTTAACAAAATGATGACCAACTCTAGTAATGCTTACCTTTGTGTGAGGTCTGATGCTGCTTCTCTTGCTTCCAGTAAAATTATAATTGAAACTTCTCCACACGAGTCAGGCGGCAGAACTATGCTGCTGTATGTGTATTTGCACTGAAATATTTTTGTACAAAATAGGGATTTTTGTGGCCTTCACTGTCTATCTGTATCCAAGCAATGAGCATATTAAACACCAGTTTCTGTTAGACAATATATATTGAAGCCTGTAGAATCCCCTGAAAATACTTTCTTTAAGAATTTTTATATTAAGCTGAATAATTTTGTTCAGCGATGTAAAGATAAAATCCATTTCTAGCATGTGTATATTTATGCAGATCCATCCATACATCCATGTTGTGTGAATTTGCAGTTTTGAACACATAGGTATATATGTAAACGTTCTCATAAAATTTCTGTATTATCTCTGTCTGTATATAAACCAGCAGTCTTATAGACAAATCACAAAGACACAGCTGCATAACAATTACAAGATTATTATTTTTTTACTTGTGAAATGAGTAAGTGAAAGAAATTTCTTATAATCCAGATTTTTCAGGATATTTCTATGTTCTATTTTTGTGTATATGTCTTCTGAGTAGCTGAGTAATTCAGAATGGCAAAGACAGAGACACTTGTGCAGAAGCCTGTAATATTCATGTCAGGAAACCCCAAATGTTCATCAAAAAGGCGGATTTGGTCTGAAGGTTGCTTTTGTGCTGATCTTTTCCAGCTGATTTCCATGGAAAAACTGTCATGGCTGGGAACAGAAGCCACCTTGAGCTGGTGCTCTTTGTTACATCCATGCCAGCAGACATGGCACACAATGCCAGGCAAAAATGTCTATGGATCCTTTGGCAATATTTAACTTAAATTAATGTTCATTAGCTGATTTCCAGGCTTTAATCTTGCCTCCCTCATGCCAATCATGAATTGCTGTTTATGTGCTCACATGAATGGTAATTTTGGGCGGTGAGGGGCAGAGCCACAGTGGTCTGCGTTGCCTCCATTGTTGAGCAGCGCAAATAGTAATTAAATTGGAGCTCAGCTCTTGCTGCTTGTGGATGGAGGAGTTTAAAAGATGCAGTACAAAGAGAGGCAGTTCTCTGCTATCACTGACAGCAGGTCTCCTCCAGCTGCAACTGCTGCAAAGACTATTGATTGATCTCTGTTTATCATTTCTTTATGCTAAAGCATCTGATGCGTGTCTGTAAAATCTGTTATTTCTAAAATCGAGATATTTGGCTCATTTTCAAACCACATTCACAAAAAAAAAAAAAAAAAAGGCTTTTGCAGACGTATGGCAGAGGTTTGCTTTACCTAGTGCTGTGCCCAACAGGAGCACTTTTTGTGCCCTCAGCTGAAATCCATACGCAC
Source organism: Perdix hodgsoniae (assembly GCA_035772895.1). NCBI lineage: Eukaryota > Metazoa > Chordata > Aves > Galliformes > Phasianidae > Perdix > Perdix hodgsoniae. Next base: position 5,721,496 of record JAPSGF010000005.1, on the reverse strand, counting down.
CAGTCATTTGATGTTATTTTTTTGTTTTTGTTTTTTTTTGTAAGAAATAAAAGTTTCACTGTGAAAACGCTTTAGATTTTGTATGCAGACAGGAAGAGGGAATATACAGTGCTCAAACATAAATTTAAAGCATAACGAGTCAAAAGCAAGTGCTACTGGGATAACTCCTACCTGACTATAACACTTTTGTTTGGCATGTTTTTTTTTTTAAAGAATAATTTTTCAGTTCCTGCATATTAAAATATGAAGTGTAAGTTATAAGGTACAAACAGGCAGCACAACACAAAAGTATCCCAATTCCCACAACATGGTTATTAGGTGTCAAAGAATAAGTAGGGGCAATTAAAAAAAAAAAAAGTGCAAAAAAATATTTTTGATTGGTCAGAAATGAAACAGCCCTTGGCAGTTGAGCGGTGTGATTTGTAATAGATGCAGCTTAACAGGACACTGCTTTTTAGATTTGCCAGCACAGGTACAATTTTAAGCAGGTGATACACTGCTAAATGGTTCAAGGTTAGAAACCACAGAAAAAAAGTTTTCCTGAAGGTCAGTTCTTAAGTTCACTTTTTCATGATGCAAGACACATCGAATTAATTTTTGCCCTTCCCTTCGGATAACCCCAACTCACCCTTGCCAGCAAGGACTCTGGCTGCCCAGAGGCCTCTCTGTTTACTTAATTTTTGAATGTACTGTCTGCTTTTACTTTATTTTTTGATTTTTTGCTTTTGCTTTTTACTTTATTTTTAGATATAGGCATGGGAACGGATTTTTCATAAATACAATCTAAATTTCATAGCTATTAATTCCACTAAAAAATTTAATTACAATGCCTACAGTATAGTTCAGCAGTTTGGGAAGTGCATGTCCTCCTTGGAGGACCAGGAGATTTCTTTCATTTAAGCTGAGACCACTGTAAATTGACTGTAACATTTAACCATAAGATAAATCTCTGACTAAAATATGGGAGATGATTTTAAGGTTTTTTTTTGTTTTTGTTTTTGTTTTTAAAAGCCAAAAGCTCTGTTTTTTGAGTCTAGAAAAGTAATTCTAAAAGTTAAAAGAATTCTAAAGCAAACAAAAAACTATTTTCCATGCAACATTATTTTAACGTTGCCTCAAAATACTCCAAGCCACCATCAAGAATCTCTAAAATGAAATGAAAGGAAGAAGCAACAAATTACAAATTATTTTGGATTTTATAGAGTGCTTTTTATAAGGGGACTGTGCATTAAACACTATAGAAATCATCTCCGCCTTTCATATTAATGATTAAGATAAGTGCAAAGGCTACAAAAAGCCACCGTTAAACTAATATTGAAGGCATGCTACTCTGAAGATCCATGTGTTTATCACATTTGCAGTTTCTGAATTTGATTCACTCTTTACTGAAACATCTCCACTTCTTGTCATTATCTCCTCATGTGTATTCTCACTTTATCCATAGAGATTATAGAAATGAATGTATATGGGAGATTGGTGATTGGATCAGGCTAATATCTCACAAAAGGTATCTGGGGTAGCGTGTGGCAAAATCACTTCCTAAGTCAGGCTCAGAAAAGCAGTAAAGAGTGAGTAACGAGATCTGCATACAGATATACAGGTGCTTAAATTTTTTGTGAAATCAGAAAAGAAACAAGAAGCTGTTATTTTTTCCCCAAAATTTGTCCCCATATAAAGAAGTTCCTAATGCACATGATCGTTGAAACATATTAATTAAGACTTGGTCTAATTCTGTTTTAACTTATCTAAACTGATCCTAGTGCTTGCTGGTCTGAATAAATGTTTCTGCGACACTGGCACATAAAGCTGCTACCTGTGCTTTTCAGACAAAAATAGGAGATAGCAAAAAATCAAGGTATGGGGCTAAGATTAATTTTCTATCGCGATGATAGCAAAAACAGTGTTTGTAGGGTGGAAGCAGTGGTTTGTTAATCTCAGTATTAACTCATTTGACTTCTGTTGATTTGCCCCAGGCTCTATAGTGAATGTTGGTGTGGGGCAAGTACCTGCCTACAGCCCACAGCAGCACATGAAATTCCATCTGCCACTGCCTGCACTCCAGCAGGTATCCATGAGTTTATGCATTGGAGAACAGGTGCGGATTATTCACTGAAACTTGTACAGCAAAAAAGAGACTCATCAGTGATCACTTATGATCCTTATGGATCCCTTCCAACTCGGGACAATCTATGAGTCTATGATCACCGGCACAGTCCAGGCATAAGCATGAGACATGGGCATGAGATGGGACATCTTCAATAAATCAGTGACCAAAATCACGGTGTGAGGGTAACAGCAACACAGCCCCTGACCGAGTGTGGGAACCTGGAGTCTGTCAGTCCTGCCTAACAGCTTGCCTCTGCTGAATGTTGACAGTATATTACATAATTTTCCCTGCAACAGCTTGTTTCAGAAACTTCCCAGTAATGTAGATTGTAGAATTTTGTTTTGACTGCTTTAGTGCATATTCATTAGATAAAAGCCCAGACAATTACTGTGATAGTTTCACTAGCAGGTGGAACATGTTTTAGGATTTGATGGGCATGGGATTTGTTGGAATAATCTCAGAGAAATTTGGAGGATTATTTTTATGATGGGGGGTTGTATGAAAAGTGAGAATGTAAGCAGATTGGAAGGTGATTTCATTATGTTTTTACATTAGTTTGCTTTTACCATTTTAAATCTGGAATAAGTTCGTACTTTGAACAAATAAATGTCTCTTAGGGCAAGCAGCGAACCACACAGATAAATGATGCCTAAAAAAACATAGCTTAAAATTTCATAAATAGTATGCAGCAGTATTTCTAAAGGGATATGATTTTATTGTGTTCATTTTCCAAAACAGTAAAAGGAGCTAGGAAAAAAATGTTTTCTGTCTTCAATTCTACAATGATCATTGTCATCTATTACGTACATTAGGGTTATAGCTTAATTTTTGTTGAGTAGGTAATAATTCAGAAAATATGCATGCATCAACACTGCTTGTTGTGAATTTGCAACCAAAAGAACCATTTCCTTTTTTGTTTCCAATAGAAAAGAAAGATTGAGAGCAGAGTCAAGATGAAGAGAATAGGAGCCTGATCCTGCTTTGTCACGTGGGATTCTCTCTTTTTCAGGAGGACTGGGTTCTACTGCTTACAGGGACCTTCATTCCATGGGTGGCCATTCTCCCATGGGTGGTCACATTGTCTTCATTGATCTCAGTGGTAATTTTTATATGGGTTAGGATCATGACAACTGGCACTGACAGTAATACATCACTGCCAAATTAGAATTTCTAAAAGAAAGCAAGAAAGTTAAAACTGCACTTTTAGGAAAACAATTTATTTACTTCCTACATTATAGCAACAGAATTTAACATTACAGGAGGTTTAAAAATACATTTACATAACACAGAAGTTATCAGTCTAGACTCCCCATCTGTTGAATGCCTCGTTAGTAAGTAGCTGTAGCACTTTGTATTTGACTTAAACATCATGTAAAAAATAGTAATAATTTCTCTACACTATTTTGCTACTAATGAAACTTCAAAGCCACGAATGCATATGTTTATATTCAGTTTCTATTTATATACTTAAACACGACACTAGTACTATGCATATTAATGTTCCAATATGTGCTTCAGCATTGCGTACGTTAACTTACATGCATATTCAGATAAAGGGCTGAGCTTGATGGAAGCTTTCTCCTAAGCTTCATTCAGACCTTGAATCAAACCCTTAGTTTTTAATAAATATTGGCCCAAATTTCCAGGAATTATTTTGGTTCATTGTTACTTTTGCATTTGTTTTTTCTTAAGCATAAGTTTTGCATATAGGTGTTCTCTGTTGACTCTGTAGTGCTTCCACACACTTTTGTCCACTCTCCTTTGTCTCTGTTTTCAGTGTGTTTTAATCATGAATTGTAATCTCCCATGCCGTTATAACTGATTAATTAGCAGCCTCTACAATTCAGGCTCTGAATCGTTCTCTTATGCTCAGATCATTTATAACCTTAGCTGAAAAGACAAGATTGAACATCTCCCTTGCAATTCATCTCTTTGCCTTGTGTAACTACCATGATTATTGTTTATTCTTTATTATTAGTGGGTTTTTCTAAGGATGAAATGTTAACTCTCTGTTATCTTGGCTCTTAACCTGCAATTAAATCCAATAAGATAGGCTGATGGGAAATAATTGAAAGTCAGAGAATCTATCACATGTTTCTTTGTAGGTTTGGGGACTTCAAATGTCCATTTTTTTTCCAAAGATTAATTTAAGGAAACTGCAACTAGGAGAATTGAATGACAAATTGATTATTTTGCAGAGCTTTCGTTTGCTTATAATCTCAAATTTTCTTTACAGATATGTGGGATAGAAGCATGCATATATTTGTATATGTGTGAAAAGTAAACAAATCTGACATTTTCCTCAAACATTAGGATGCAAAAATCTGTGGTTTACAGACAATCACATCACAGGAGCTGCATGTGTTCCAGTAGCCTTGGCTGCAGCAGTTGCAGAGCTGGACAGCCCAGGGAAAGCACTGTGTCCCAGGAGGATGGGCTGGGCAGAAGCTGGTGGTTCAGGTAACACAGCCAAGGGGACAGAAGGCAGTGGCAACAAAGTTAAAACGTGTGTCCTTAACAAAGAGAATGCAGGCTGCAGGACTTCTGGTGGCAGAGATCTGTCTTCCACAGATCATATCTGAACTTCCCTCAGCTCTTTGTCCAGATTTCCTTGTGAAGTTCAGTGCCCAGAACTAGTGCGGGAAGCATTTTTCTCCATTATGTTTGCCCTATGTATATTTTTTGAAGCAGATGGGGTCAAAATATCATGAGATTTAAAGGGGATCAAATACCCATTTGCAATTATCTATTTCAAGAATGAAACCATGAGAGCACAGCATGAAGGAATAGTGGAGGAGAAATTTTGCCAAGACAGTTTTTCAGGACAGATAGAATAGTGAAGGATAAAATATTTCTTTGCTCCTCCCATGTACTGTTCAAGTCACCCTGTCAAGCACCAGCTAGCAGCACAAAGATTTATTTCTCTAGAAGGCTGTCTCCAGGCATCACCGAATTTATGCAGCAATTGCTTGTTTACTTTCTACTGCAGTTAGTGCCCATGTGGAGTTCTCTGCCCTCGTGAGGCCCATCTGAAGTACTCCGTCCAGGTCTGGGGCCCCCAATACAGGAAAGGTGATGGTCCAGAGGAGCTGTTGGTGCAGGTCCAGAGGAGGGCCATGAAGATGATCAGAAGTCTGGAGCACTTCTCCTATGAAGACAGGCTGAGGGAGCTGGGCTTGTTCAGCCTGGAGAAGAGAAGGCTGAGAAGAGACCTCATTACAACTTTTCACTATTTAAAAAGGGATTATAAAAAAGAAGTTAATCAACTTTTTACTCTGGTAGATAGTGATAGGACAAGGGGGAATGGTTTTAACCTGCGCAGACAGGCCCCGTCTCTGGAGGTATTCAAGACCAGGTTGGATGGAGCCCTGGGCAACCTCATCTAGTACCAGATCTGGAGGTCGGTGGCCCTGACTGTGGCAGGCAACTTGATGATTCTTAGGGTCCATTCCAACCCACACCATTCTATGATTCTATAGATATTTGTAAAAATAGAAAGAAAACATCATCTGATTTTATTTTTTAACTGTTTGTTGCTGTTGTTGTTTCTTTGTTTGTTTGTTTGTTTGTTTTCTTTCACAACTTTATGTGATTACCCAGGAGCTTTTAGGGAACTATAAAAAAAAAATATTTTCAAACATGAATATGAAAAAGCATGTGCATAGAGCTTCATCTCAAGTACAATAAGAAATGTGAGGTACCTTTCTGGAACTGTGATTCCAATTTGCTGGCTTCCCAAAGAGCACAGAACAAGTGTGTCTGTGGCCAATGGGGCCCATGAAGCATTTTAAGACTGTCTCTAGCACTTGTTTCATTCTCCAGGAAAAACTATTTTGAAATATTCCAGCATACCTTTCCGGAGATACGGCACATTTCTCTCCTGATTGCCTCTGTTTGCTGTTTGTTTTTGTAGAGATCTCCTCACTTTCAGATATTTAATCACTTACAGCTTCATAGTGACCAGATGCACACTTCTCTCAGCCTCTGCTGTGTTGGTTGGTCCCCTCTGCTGCTGTCATAGAATCATAGAATCCTTAGAGTTGGAAGGGACCTTTAAAGGCCATCTAGACCAACTCCCCTGCAATGAACAGGGACATGCACAGCTACATCAGGTTGCCCAGGGCCTGATCCAGCCTCAACTTGAAAGTCTCCAGGGATGAAGCATCAACCACATCTCTAGGCAACCTGCTCCAGTGCCTCACTACCCTCACCGTAAAAGACTTTTTCCTTATATCTAACCTAAATCTGTACTCTTTGAGCTTGAAGTCATTTCCCTTTGTCCTATCACCACAGACCCTACTAAAGAGTCTGTCCTCTTCTTTCCTGTAGCTTCCCTTTAGCTATTGAAAGGCCTCTCTCAGGTCACCTCGGGGCCTTCTCTTCTGCAGGCTGAACAGCCCAGGCTCTCTCAGCCTGTCTTCGTAGCAGAGGTATTCCATCCCTTGGATCATTTTTGTCTCTTTCCTCTGGACATGTTCCAACAGGTCTATATCCCACCTGTATTGAGGATTCCACATCTGGATGCAGTACTGCAGGTGAGGCCTCACAAGCACATAGAGACAGGATCACCTTTGACTTGCTGGCCACACTTCATTTGATGCAGTCCTGGATACAGATGGCTTTCTGGGCTACAAGGGTACATTGCTGGCTCATGTTCAGCTTCCCATCCACCAGTACCCCCAGATCTTTTTCAGCAAGACTGAACTCAATCCTTTAATTTCCCAGCTTGTATTGGTAGTGAGGTTCGCCTTGACCCAGGTGCAAGATCTTGCATTTAGATTTGTTGAACATCATAAAGTTCACCTGGGCCCCCTGCTGAAGTCTGTCTATGTCTCTCGGGATGGTATCCCATCCCTCTGGTGTGTCGACTGTCTTTGGGCAGCACTGCATCACGAAGGAGCTGTTGACTAATGCAACTCTTTTAGGCTAAATTTGAGGGCAACAAAGCATTTCTTTAGGACCCTTAATGTTTCAAGAATTAATGCTGCTTGGGAAAGATGAGCTGCCAAAACGTTGAGGTGGTCATGAGATGGTGGAAATACAGCTAGTCTCCCAGAAGCACTTGCACATGGAGTGATTACAGATGTGTTCCTAGCTGGGGAGCCCCACAGCTGTGTTTACCCTTTGTCTTCTGGTAGTATGATGGGGACAAGGTGGCCTGGTGGTGCTCCCAGTCCTATCAGCAAGGAGAATATGTGTTTAGCCTGGTATTCATATGAGGCTTGGGGGCAGGTTCTCACACCTACAAAATAGATTTCTAATAAAGGAAGTTCTATTTCGAAATTAGTAGTGCTGAAAATTAAAATTAACTTTTCCTTTATTACTAGCACATATTTTTAGGTCTTAATTCATGTCTCATGGAAGTGCAGTCCTCCCACAGCTATGCTGGGTGTACTGAGGGCAGGGTGTTACAATTTCCAGAAAAAGATGTTACCCAAGATCTTGGATATTTACATCCTTTACTTTTTATAAAATGTATCCACTGGTTTTAGGCCTATATGTGGTTTTAAAACAGTAAAAAAGTATGAAATGCTATGCTTTATTTTCCTGTCACTTGATCTTCATTTTGAATTTGGCTGTGTGAAAGAGATCTTTGCTTGAATGTATGTGCTGCAAATTGCAAAAAAAAAAAAAAAAGAAAAAAGAAAAGAAAACACAAAAACTCTACTGCATAGTCCAAAATTGCTCTAAAATAAGTTTAGGTCTTCATTTTTTGCAATCTTCTGTTGAGCTACTCACAGGTAGCTGAAGATATTTATGTCCTCCTGTCTTCAGTGGTAGTGTGAGGTAGAAACCAGTGATGTACTTGCATTACTTGCTCACTGAAGCACATAAAGCTACTGTTTATGGTGGTAAGATGAGCCAAAACTTTATTTCTGGGAGCCCTGATATGCTCCAAGGACAGTGTCTGGCCTTTGGAGAAGGCTCCAAGGACTGGATCAGTGCTGGTGACTTTGAAGAAAGGAATTTGGTAGGACTCTACTCATTAAAAAACCCTGCAGGTGCAAAATTTAGCCAAGTATCAAGCTAAATGATGAACCTGAATGAGAACAGGAGTTTATTTACTCCAGGAATATAGCAAGTTCTCATTAGTGCTGATGCTGTAGGCAGAGGCAGCTTGCAGCTGCATGCTGGACCTTGCCTTTCCTGGCTACAAGTGCACGCTTGTGCCTGTTTTCATCGTCCTCTTTCAAATGTCACTGTCCCCAATAGAATATTTATGGTTTTCAAGCTGTACTAACAACTAAGCAGAGTATGTCCCTGCATCTCTTATTCCCAGGAGCTGCTCTGACACACCAAGGTGGGATAATGGCACGAGGCAGCATGGCAGGAGCTGCCCTTTGCCACCCTATGTGAGCGACAAAGGTTTTCTCATGCTCACGAAACTAAATGATATTTGAGGTCCTTTTCAACCCAGGCCATTCTGTGATTCTATAATTCTGTGAATTATGTATGTTTTGCCATAGAACAGGGATGGAATTTTATACCAAATAAAACTTCAAGTTATTATTTTATTTGAAATAATGATAAAGCCAATTATTCTGTCAGTGTGTTGCACATACAGTAGTGACCAACTCAATAACTGTTTGCTTGAAAAAGAAAAATAAAACCGTGTATGGAATGTGGGAAAGATGTTTTGTACTTTGACATGAATAACACAAAAATAAATGAGACATTTAGAAAATGCAAATCATATCTGTTCTTTGTTTCAATCTACCATCCTGGGAGTTTGGAAAAGATAAGATTGGAGAATGATCTGTGAGAAATATCATTGGTATACTGAATACTTCAAATCATCAAGGACTCTTTCATTTGAAATAAAACCATCACCAAAAGGCTGTATCAATATATGAATGGAGAGGAATCAGATATTTCTGCCACTGAAAAAAATTAATAAAGCAAGTCATTTGCATTAGTGCAACTTGCTTCTCTTTCTAATTTACAGCAACATATCTAGATTAACTGTAAAATATTCCTAGGTTTAGGACACACTGTCCTCCATTGAATGCTTAGCAGGAAAAGGTTATTAACATTGAATGGGGACTGTTCTCTCATGAGAGCTGCAGATAAAATGACCAGGGAAAGAAATAGCACAACTTCTCAAATTAGCATAATTAGTAATTATCTCTTAATAGCCCCACTTGGCTTTGGAGACTTGGCACTTGAAATTCCGCTTAAAGTTCAGTGAGGAAAAACAAATTTCACGCTGAAATGTCTCAATAACACAGCTGAGCTGCTGAGGTAATCGTCTGGTTTAGGTAAAGGGAAAGAGATGAACATATGGATAGCAAAGATCTTTCCTGTAAGCACTGTGTTTGTGTTTGCATATGCAAAGCACTCAAGGCTTAATGGTACAATTGCGACTTTCTCTGAGGCTGTGGAGAGGGCAAGAGGAAGAGAGAGACTTTTCCCCTTTAATGGAGAGAAACAGATGAAGATAATAAACTAAAAAGTGGAAATCCCATCCATTTTGCACTAGAATTGTGTGAACTCTTTTGCAAATCTAGCTGAGATAAAAACCCTGGGACAAACCAGCCTCAGGGTGGATATAAAAGCAGCCTTGATTGTAGCCAGTGGCAGAACTGAAACCTTCCCCCGAATGGGAAAGTTCTCCAACATTTTACTCCAGGCAAAATCAGATGAATGAGCAAGGAGCTCAGTAACCCTAATTTTTTTCTTTACGTGGCAAGGAAACAGATGGCTCTCTTTAAATGCTTTTGGCTGGGAAAGAACAAAAGGGGGAGAGAAATATTTACATTTTTTTACTTACCTAAAATTGAGTCCTTTATCCGCAGTCAGAAAGCAATCTTATCAGCCCATCCTGATCAAAACAAGCCTTTGTTATTGAGAAGGCACTTTCTGATTTATATGATGCACAGCTGGTTGGAAGCTTTCCACCAGGAAACAAACATACAATTGATAAACCTTCCTGAACTAGTTTGAAACAGGAAAAGAGGTTGTTTAACCCCACCCCCTCTGACAAAAACATAATTCATGTTGGGGCCAACACATCTGGAATGGATTGATTGGAGTGACTGCTTAGGGGCTTTTTAGTAGGACAGTGGATTTTCTTTTACATGCTAGACACTTAAGGTGCAGGGAGTGCAGCAGCTCATGCCATGCATGGCCAAACCTGGGGCAGGATCAGGCTCTGTGGAGAAGAGGCAGTTTTTGCTCTGCAAAGCAAAGAGGCCCTTTGCTGCTAAGTAACTCTCCTTTGGTTCCCTGTCAACACACAAAATAGAAAAGATGAAGATAAACTAGTCCAAGGAGGTTGGCAGCTGTTATAAAACCGATAGGCTGACACACTCATGGCCAGAGGAGGAAAAGAGTTGGCTTAGAAACTCTAATTAAGGCTGGCCAAGGTCCATTAGCTCGTCTTCATGAGTATCTCCACAGCCTCACACTCTATGTATCACCCTTATTATACAGGTTCTAGGTGAGAAATGTGATTAAGCAGTCTGCTCTCCTGTGTTTCCAAGGCCCAGCCTCTGAAAGCATTTCAAATGCCTCTATCAACCAATAAAATCCATTTCAAAATTCAAAAAGAGCATGAAGGGGAAAAGGGAGAAGGGAGTAAAGAAATGGAAGCAGATCAAAAGAGATGAAATGACATTTGAAAAGTATGGAAATGAGGAGGATATTGAAACTGAATTAATTACAAAATATCCTAAAAGATGCAGGAATCCAGCAGGTCTGATGTAAATATTTGCAAGCTGACAGAAAATAGGGAGATTGAGATCATCGCAATGAAGCAAGAACATTCCTCCCTGTCCTCCTCCATTTTCCTACTTCCTTATAAGCACTTGACAAATAAATTAAGCTTGAGTACTATCAGTGGAGAGAGTACAAAAAATATTCTGATGGACACCTGAGATTTCTCTTGATAGTCTGTACATGGGCAGCTGCAGTGAAGAAAATGCTACAAAAGAAAAATGCCCATTCTTTGACAAGATTCTTTGTTGAGTGATTGATACGTTTCTGCCTTCTTCCTTCCCTATAATATTGGGAATAGGAGCTGCTACTTCAAGGCCAGAACTATCAAAAAATAATCATCTGTGAATACTAGCTTGATTTTTTTTTTTTCTTCAGAATATAGAGCTGGAGGTGGTGAGCACTGATTTTCCTTGGTACCCCAAACTGGATTCTTTAGGGTAGATTTTTCTGAGTGATTCTGTCATTATGCTGCTAAATTTCATATGGAGAAATATAGGAGTTTCAGTAGGATAGCCCTTTGTTTGTCTTGTTTGATTGTAAAATTAATTAGAAAGATGATCTTGTTCAATTTGAGAACCCCAGATTTGATTTTTGGCTCTGCTGCTGTCATTTTTGTGACCACGACAATCTGCTTGCATCCTTTCTGCATGGAGCTCATGGGGACCGAGAAAAACCTTCCTCATTATTATTTATAATCTCTGCATACTGTGAGTTCCTCAGAGACCACTAAAATATTTCTGAAATGATGTGGTCCTGATCTGATTTTGGACCTCCTGATTACTATTGTAAAAGAAAAAGCAACTTTACTAAATGGCATTTTTAGGCATAGAGGAAGCTGAGTCACCTGCAGGTGAACTTTCAAAGGCTACTCTTTGACATTTGAACTTGTCTGACAGCGACTAATTATTTGACCTAATTCTGCAATGCTCGGCAAACCTTAGTGAGGTGCAAAGAGCATTTCAGTTCCGCTAAAAACCAATGATAGACTGCTCAGCAGTTCCATCAGGATTGGACCTTTAAAATTGGACAAAGCAAGGAAGAGGAGAAACATGCAAAATTACCTGAGCAGAAAAATGCCTGAGGATAGTTCTTTCTTTTAAAAAATGCCATCGGGTCATACTGGCTTCATGGGTAGCATTTAATTGTGTCAAGATGATGATCTGTCACCTTGTACCATTTTTTCTTTCCTTTTCCAATTTTTGGAACCATCAATTTTAGCTATTTCTTGAATTGCTGGTAATTCAGAACGGGGAGTGAATAAGAACATACTGTGAATTACATTTGTGTTGCTTTCAAACAGAGTTAAGCATAACCTGTATATACAGATCATGGTAAGGAAATATCAGTAATTTTAAGTGGAAGAGTAAATTGGACAACTGAACAGACCTATAGGGCCTATTCCTTCATTTAATAAAGTAGGTCAATATTTCATGCTGTTCACATTAATGTCATTCATTTTAGCTTTACTAACAAAAGCTAATGTTTGGATAGGCATTACTGTAATATAATAGATTTTAGAAAAGATTTTAGAAAAAGATAAATGGGTGAAAAACATAATTAAAAAAAAAAAAATACAACCAAAGCTCTAGGACACTGGAATGTACCTATAAAATCTGTTAAGTAACATCAGCTATCACCATGGTTTTGAAATTCCTGTGTGTATTAAGAATAAAGTACAAACGAACTGGAATATGGAAAGAAAAATCTTGTGTACTTCTTTAGCTTCAGATGAGCTATTAAATGCTCAGAAGATACTAACTGTGAGCTTTGTGCAATTCTGTCATAATTCCCATTTAACTCTCAGGGTGGTTATTGACTGTTGGTGACTATCATAGTCTGGCTAAGTCCTATCCTGTGCTATGCTGCTTTAGCTAAAAGTACTTGTGGGTTTAACTCCTGTCTGCTTTGTTAGCTAGGTATCTGCCTCAGGGTATGACTTGTAGCACAAGGGATGCTGGGTGATTATTATAAAAGATAGGGAGAACATTATTCTATGTGTTGTTATTAGCACATTGCCTGTTGTTAAACAGCTGTTTAGTGAAGGAAATCAAAAGAGTACATAAACACAAATACATTTAATCCCTCTGGATTCTTTTTCATTTTTTCTTTAACTTTTTTTTTATATATAAAGTTAGAATTATTTTCACAGCTAAGAAACTCTTTCTTTAGTATTTCTCATACAGAGCTTTGGAAATTCACAGATGATAGGAGAAGGAATTGGGGTTCTTTTTATTTGCTTTTCAGCTTTTGGTTAAGACAGACTATGCTTTCATACCTTTTCTGAAAGAATAAAAAGCTTTCAAAACACTTCATAAAGGGTGAAAACCTTGTTCTTTTTCACACAAAAATATATAGATTTCCTCCATAACCTGCACCTTAAACTGCCGTCTTTTTCTCAGACTCTTCTTAATACATGAAAAAGAGCAATTTAACCTGTATCTCAAGCCAGTTCACGTTAAAATTCATTTCTTGTATTGGATCTATTTTTATATCGTTTGTGGAACATTTGTCTTTAACTCTTCCCACGGTCTTGTGCACAGTCTCCCTGTCATTCTGTAGGGGTTGTATCTTGTATCATCTCGTAACCTGGAATAGCTATGGGACATGGAAACCTTTTCTGCTCATCTCCTTTATCCTTTAAATCTCTTCCATTTCATAAGCCATCGCAATGTCAACAAAAATAATAAAGGTAAAAACCCATGTACATGAAGTAATAAAGTGCACTAACAGGTAAAGAAAATGAAGAGATTTTAGTGTTTTTATATTCTTAACCTCTAAAAATAATTTCAGGGCTCACCTCAGATTCTGAACCCATGTGACCATGGAGTACTTTTGGTACAGCATACCTAAGGCTTTGCTAAATTTTTTCCTAAATTAAGAGGGAAAAAAAGTCCCATTTTTACATTTGCCCAAGTAAAACAAATTCCTCACTGCATTCTGAACTAAGGATATCTCTTTTTTGTCCCGAAGCAAAATGCTATAGTAGCAACAGTAAACCTTATAATTAACAGAAAGTAGGAAAGATTAGTTATTTCAGAAGGTCATAATCTAATAAGTGGAACATGCCCAAGAACTATTTCTCTGAATAATATTGCAACAAACAGGCAAACAGGCTGGAAAACTTGAAGTGGCTCAAGTGGACCTAGACAGAGAATGTAAGGTTGAGCCATATAGCTCAAAGGGCCTATGAAACATTAGGACATCTATGCAGTATTCAAGAAGGCTCATGATCGAGGGGTGGATCTGACCATTGAAGTTGTCACACAGGTCATTCATTAATATAAAATCTGCACCACAATCAAGCCAGCTACACAAGTAAATTCTCCTACTCTCATGCAGTGGTAAATTCAACTCAGATCTTCTGGGCTGTGAACTTGTCTAAATAGACAGAAATTTTGTGGTTTGCTATGAAAAATAGAAACCAAAGGCAGGTGCCACACAGAATAAGTGACAAAATTTCCTGCAGGGCTGTTTTTTTAAAAAATGAGACTGGTCCTTACCTAGAAGTCATCATTAGCTGACCTAGGAGATCGTTGATGGCATGCAATATTATTAGTTCTTATGGGAAGGAAGAATGATGTACCATACACGGGAAGTCAGTAGAATTTGGGGTGAACTAGAAAGTGAGTAGATTTTTAGCAAAACAGGGTGGAAGAGCATAATCTCTGAAGTAATGAGTGCATTTAACTTGATTAGTAGTACTGTACAATATTTGCTCTTTTTGACAATCATTGAAATCAATCATTTTAACTTTACCCCTCAATATGGCATTCTATTTTAAAACTTCTCTGAATTCAATTTTGAAATGAAGTCCCCCATGTTTGCTGTCACTTCAGAAAGAATTATTTCATGTACAGATGCACATTATATTTTCTATTTTGTTTTTCTTTGCTTCTTCTCAGAGACAGAGAATTCAGTTGACTCCCAAATGACTCTTCTTAATCTGATCTCAACTTAGAGAGTGAGCCATTCTCCCAAAAACAAGATATATCAGGATTTCTAGGAGATTCATGTCATTTAATACCACAGAGGTGCCAATAAGTATACAGCTAGCACATTCTGATCTTGAAGCATACACAAAGTTGTATATTAACATTACCATTTTCTCCAGGAAGGCGGGTCACAGATGAATTCCCAGCAGTTTGATGGGCCATGTAGAGCTTTGTTTCAGCAGCACTGTCTGAAACATTTTTTGTATGATATACACATACCTTTGCAGTATAAATTCTAAGCTGTAAATGCTAATGTTTCAACAAGAGCATTTTAAGCTTGTATTGGTAAAGTTGCTAGGGATCTGTTTTCATTTAGTCTAGTTCATTTAGTCATAGTTTCATTCAGTCGTCTCCTTCTCCCTACCCTTCTCCCAGACACCTGTGGTTACACACACACACACACACACACACAAAATAAATCTGGTGTCACAATAGAGATGAATTGTTGTTGCATACTTAATTTTTAAACACAGTGTTTTACTCCCAGTGACCCCAGATAGGTTCATACGAGATCTTATGCATCCAGAGATTCTAGATTCCTCATCTACTTAAACATGGTGAGACTACATCTGAAATACTATGTCCAGTTCTAGGCTCACCAGTACACAAGACATATGGTCATACTGGAAAGAGTCCAACAATGAGATAGTTAAAGAATGGGAATACTTCTCCTATAAGGAGAGGATAAGAGAGCTGGGAGAAGGCTCAGGAGGATCTAATCAGTGTATACAAATGCCTGAAAGGAGGATGCAAAAAGGATGGAACCAGGCTCTTGTCAGTGGTGCTGAGTGCCAGGCCAAGAGGCAATGGGCACAATCTGAAATGCAAGATGTTCTCTCTGAACACCAGGAAGTACATCTATGCTGTGCAGGTGATGAAGTACTGGAACAGTTCCTAAGAAGAGGCTGTGGAGTGTCTTTAGAGATCTTTCAAAGCTGCCTGGAAGTGGGTGTGGGCGCCTTGCTCAAGGTGTCCCTGCTGAAGCTGTTATTGGATCAGATGGGCCCAGATGTCCATTCCAACCTCACCCATACTATACCATTCTATATGTTTGTGCATCTCCTTAAAATACAGGCATCCTGGAAGGCAGGCATCATTATATTTTGGAAATAATAAAAATAACAGTGTCAGAAGATCAGAACCCAAAAGAACCCAGCCCGGATAATTACACTGAGCCTTAAACAACAAGATGCTGCAATTACAATGAAATGAATCAGAAAATGTAGTTCAACTCACGGTGGCATGAACTGCCAGTTTTCCTTCTGTCTTTGGATGAAGAAAAAGTCAAGATCTGCTTTAAATTCTGACATCTGGTAAGTGTAGTGATATATGATTTGGAACACAAGCTATTACATTGCACAACAAAGTATGCCATTTATGAGGCTCTCTAAAAATAGGAAAGCCGTTTTTTTAAGTAGTGCAGTAAATAACAGAGTGGATATTTTAGTTCAAGGGAATATATAAGCCTTGGGGCTGAATTCAAGGAAGAACATTTTTATGTGGATTCACATCTTGGATTATCGAAACCATATGCCTGTCTCTAGCTTCTGTATTACCCAGTGATCACTACCGCCTGACATCTTGCAATAAATATTCATAATTGACCAAATGTGGTGATACAAGAAACAAATTGATCTCAGATAATGTGGCCAATAAAATCTGAGCTGTCAGTTTCAAAATTTTCTTACACAAATGTAATAATGGCTCTTCATTGCTCAGATTGCCATGGAGTGGAAATTAGAAGCTTTAACACTGCTAAATGTCTTTAACTGTGAAAAAAATCATTTCTTTGTTCATTCCTTAGCTGAAATGAGAATTTGGCTATTGATTTCAGGAGTAGAGCTTCATACTCTTCGTGTAGGACTTCCTGACTTAAATAAGTGCAGGCAGCTGGCCGGTATCTGCCTTTAGCAATTGTCAGAAGCAGGTGCTTAGGAAGGTGGTTAAGCACAGGACAAGCTACACGTTAGGAATCTTCCTGGCCTGTATGTATAACATGAGGAAGTTATGGGAATACCAGAGCTAAAGTTTAACCTGATGAACATAACTTACTCTGACACACTGTTCTTCGAGGTTTTAAGTGAGTAATGGATGGGATCGCAGAGGAAAATAAGTAGTGTCTTAATTTGCTGAAACTCCAGTGGAGCTGGTAGATTACTGACTTACGTTAGTGCTATGGTTCTTTGTAGCTTTTAAAATGAGGCTCTGACCCTCTGACTCTCTGCTTTTTCTATTAAGAGATTTAAACTTTTTAAAAATCTATTTTATTTCATTTTATGACTAACTACTATTAGTCTATCATGTACTGGATTTGCTTATACTTATATGCAAAATCCTATTTACGTCCAAATTTCCTGCTCTAATGATTTCTGTTATTTGTTCAGTACCACAGTATAGTGTGGGAAGAAAAATAATACATCAATTTTCCTTTTATATCAACTCCAGAGCTTTACAATCCGTCCAGCTGGCAAGGCCCACAGAAGTCACTTTCTCATAAAGCAAGAGCAGCTCCAAGTCTGCAGCTTGCAGTGCCAAAGTACTGGTTTCCCTATACGTGGCCCCACATGCAATTATGCTTGCAACCTGGCTGCACCACGTTTCCACTAGTGATTACAGGTCCCCCTTAACGTAAGATTTTCAAAAATTTGTTGGACTGGACTGAGCATTTTGTTGACATCAAAAAGCTTAGATCAGATGTCTATGAATTGACTATGAACAGAAATAGCCAGCATTCATAAGGTAGGTGCCATTCTCATCTGTGCTTTCCTATCTAACCGCATGTGTGTGCTGTTAAAATAAATGGGACCTTGTTGACTTAAAATATGAACATTTCTATACAGCCTTGTTGGACTGGAGGTTATGGACAGCTCAAGTGCATAGAGCCCATGTGTATCTAATGAAATGTTTCCTAACCTTTTTTTTTCTATTCAGTACCATACCATTTCCTATGCTGAAGTATTAGAAAGGGAAATTCATGCATAAGAAAATGTGTATCCCAAGAAACAGAACTAATCTTACTGAATGAAAGAAAAGATGACACAGAGAATAAAATGTTTAGCTGCCGCTTATAAGACTGGTGCAAAATTAACAGTTTTAGATGGAACACTTACTGCCATATTTGTAAGATGAGTGGCTGAATCTGCATGTTTTCAGCACAGAAAACATGCCAGATCACCTGCAGCTTATACAGATGTATCCAAGAGAAGTCAGTTTTGTGTTTTTCCAAATATTCAGCTCTGGTAGTGCACTGCTCTAGTGCAGGTGTCTGTGTTGCCAAGGGTTGAAAGGAGTAGGATTGGTCAGTTCAACACAGTGCTGTAGTCCTTCTCTTGCTATTTTGAAATTAAAAAAAAATAAAATAAAAAGGCATTAGAAGCCATAGGAAAGGCATAAGGTTAGGTCTTTGAGTTTTCAATTACTCTGCCTGCAGCTCTTTCTGGCAGCATACTTATCTGCCAAACACATCATTAATAGCTTTGAGAAATTCCAGCATGTAGCTCATCCACACTCCTGCTCTAATCCAAATATTAAACTTACTTCCAGTTTCATACAAATTAGCTGTTGATCAACTCTTGTTATTACACAAACATGCAGCAGCTGCACTGCAGAAACTGATTACTGTGAAACTCCTTCAATTCCAGCTCTCTTACGCAACCTTCCTGTCATTTTACTCAATTGATTAACTCAATCCAATTTTACTATTAATTTAATTTCACTGTTGTCAAAGGCCTCATATAATTTTTCATATGTTTGTATCTTTTGAGCCATCTGTGTCCAATACATAGTTAGATCAATTATTTAAAGAACACTGTTAGGCTTCAGTAATTGAAAGTATCGCTATCCATGAACAAGTAAATATTTTAAAAGTATATCAACTGCAAAATGTAATCATGTTGAAATAATATGGGTTATTTCATCGATTCAAAAATGTATTGTTCATTTCATCTTACCATATTCAATAAAAATTTAAGCTAAACTTTGTGAACAATTCAGAGATTAATTAAAAAAATAATAATTAAGGCTTGAAGATCTCTGAACCGATATTTCTGACTGCAACCATTGTTAATTATTGTCAAACTTGTCCCTAAGATGCGTCACCTGAATGTGTAAGTTCTCTGCACATTTCAATTCATATTTTCTCCATGTGGAAAAAAAAAGTCCAGAAAGAAAGTAGGAGAATTTTCTTGATCCAGTTTTCTGCCAGGAAAACTGTCCAGCATTTAAAAGTTCACCCTGCCCCCCTACTCCTCTCCTCTTCAATGGTGAAATAAAAGCTTCTCCAGGCAACAGTGTCCAACTTCTTTAACAAGTTCATAAGCACAATAGCCATGGTCTGACTGCATAAGACCTCTGGTGCAAGGCAGATTTTTCTGTGTGTAATACCTGGTATTACAGGATTCCTGCATTATAGTGCAATACAAATAATAATAATGTATGAAGATCATTTCCTAAGTAAATCACAAAGCAGTCAGTTCCAATACTGCACTGCTATTTGTTTTACTTGTTCTGTGTAGATAAAACCACAGGTGTTCTTTTTTTTTTCATGTGAAAGGTGACTTATCTATAAAACAAATAAGATGGGTGCCAGCTGCCCAAATTGCTCTCTAATGCGGTTAAAATGGTGTGCTTTGTGTTTCCAGGAGAAAATCTCTTCTTTAAATCTATAAATGGCAGTGTATATTCTCTTACATGTACAATAAATGTTCTGCCTGAAAGAAAATATTACTGTTCAAATGACTGGGTGGAATAAAGCAAGGTTTTATCATCAAGCACCAGTGATATATGCCCACAGGAAGGTGCTCATTTGGTTCCCTAAGACATGAATTTCCTGATGAACCATGAGACAGTATAGGACCCCATGACACATCTGAACAACACCCGAAATATATTTTAAAGGATATAAGGCCTTAATATTCTCTGTTCTTATCCCATGTCCAACACAGTTCTGGAAAACCCTTCCAACTTGATAACTAATAAAATGTTGGAGCCCTCTTTACATAAGCAAGGATACCTTGGAGTTAACTCTGTTATATTATTGTGCTGCTTTAACTTACAGATTAAACACAGGTACCAAATTTTAGTTTTTCTAGTCCAGAATACCAAATCAGCTCCTTGGCTGTCCTTTATTACTCTTTCTTGCCTCCTTCCCAAGCCAAGCAATAGCAGATGACATGCTGACAGCATTGTGCATTGCTAAGGGCAATTTCCACTGATAGATGATATGTCCATAACAGGTGAATCATCATTCTTATTTCTGTCTTTGAAATACATTAGTAACTATTAGTCAGTGTTATCATTGGACTTGCCTTCACAGCAGCTGTGCTGCTCTGACTGTTCCACTTTGTCACTGTCTCTGCCCCTTTTGCTTGTCCAGCACTTGACATCATGGATGTTGACCTGCTTTGGCCTTCCCTCTTATCAATATAAATTCCATTGTTCTAATCATCTGTCTTCTTTTTTCACTTTTGCCACTTTTATTATTTATTTTAACAGGTCCCAATTTACTTATGCACAGGTGAGATCTTATCCTCATTGGGTAGCATAAATCCACTATATATAAATTCACACACACTCTGTAGTTGTAATCCAAATTCTGAATTTTCTAATGATTGTTTGGGAGCTTATTTTGTGTTCTGATGGCTTTACAGGAGGTGATGAGTATCTCTTCATAGACCTTAATGTCGTTTGTTTCTTCTTAGAAGGAAGCTGTCACTTATTGTGTACATGAAAAAAAGTTTTTGTCCACACCCTCCAATGAGGATGATAGGACTAGCATATCAAGAAAATTGCTGGTAGAATTAAATTACATTGCAAAGAGACTTGAAGGGTGAAAATTAAAAACAAATATTTCTTGGTGGGCTCAGGAAACAATGTACAGTGTAAATCAGGATCTTCTGTTCCCTTCTCTGTGAAGGTTTTGTATTCCAGGAGCTGTGGAACATGAGGTGATAGAAGCCTTACCAAAAGATGCAAAGCACTTTAAACTCTTTCTCTCCCCACTGGGCTCATCTGTCTTCTGCATTTCTATGTAAATAGCCAGGTCATGAAAAATTAATCTTGCAGAGGTTGAAAGTGCCATAGCATTTGCTAGAAAACCTTTCAGTTCAGAGCACTGAAGTGAAGAAACCACAATAGAGAGGAAGCCTGATGAAATGGATCATAATCAGCTTTCCTGTGAAGCAGCTCCACAGGACTGTTGTCTCAGAGGCTCCCCAAGACTGTGGCAGACCTCTGGGTTTCTTATTTCTTAGCGATTTAATCTCCTATCTCCTGAATGAGATGTGCTACTGCTTCTTCTCACAGAGCTCTGACAGGCAGAGTCGAATGGGACATGTTCCTTCATAGATTCTGCTCAAAGATTTGGACCAGTGTCCTTCTCCCATGTGTAAACCCACACTGTGCTAAGAACGACAACACAGGGAAACAGCACAGGAGCAAAAAGAACAGGCCACTTTTATCTCTTTACCAAGTATTGGTTAGCTGTTCTCTTGCTACATCATTCCTGAGCATGCATTTGTTACTGTACTGGATTCAATAATGGAATATATCAGTGTTCAGTACAATATAAGGCAGGCTCTCTCCTGCACCTGCATCAGTATCTCCCTTCAGCACTTCTGGAATAAAAATAATTTCTTGCAAAGTTGCTTACACTTGTTTCTAACTTTATTGTAATAGACACTGACCTTTCAAACCACTGAGACTATAGGGGGCTAAATTATAGAGTCTGCCTCCCTAGATGCTCCTTAGCTGTCATAATGAAGGAAGTTTACAGTGGGAAAGTGAATGAAACAAGCATGTTTTTAACCATATGGTAATTATCTGCTATCTGTGCAAAAGACATAAAGTGTTGTTTACCGGTTGTAAAAAGAGCATCTGAGAAGGGATTCCCTGGAGAGAGAGTGGGGGAGATTTGGCACAGTGTCTGCTCTTCAGCTGGCTTGTAATAGAGCCTATCAGTTTGGAATATGCAATTGTTGGTAGGTAAAGACTGGTCATGGCTGGCACATAATGTTTAAGGGGCAGATGACTGTCTTGTCAAGCAGATAGAGGTTTTATAAATTTGAATTGAATTTTTCAAATGCATGATTGTTGGTTGAGCTTTAAAAGTGAAAACAAACAAAAAAAATGTAAAATGACACTTTTATAATGGAAATATATTAAATAAGAAAAAGTTACTCAGATAGTAGAGTCATTCAAAGACTAATAAGCTGTAAGCTGCATTCACTCTCTTAAAATTAAGTACAATGTAGTTTGAAGTCTCTTTTCTTGCAGTACTGAAGTAATACATTCTTAAAAAAAGAGGAGGGTGGAGAGAAAGAAAGGAGAATGTGTCATAGTTATAATTGTAACCACATAAGATTGCAAATCATTTAATTTTCAGTACATTAAATTATTCAGAATAATTGCCATGGCTCATTTGCACAAATCTACTTAAACTGCTTTTGTATTTCAATAACAAGCAAATCAGTTGTGAAAATCCAGGCAAATCATTTGCACTATACAGGCTGAACCTAATGCACACTTATGATCCCTTAAAGCTGCCTGGTAAAGCACAGACAGGTTCAGCCTCAGGCATGTAAAAAACAGTTTTTGGTGGAAACTGATGTGCTAAGTGTCAAGTAAAGAGAACTCATTTCGTGGTTTCATTTTTTAACTGATTTTTTTCAGCTTTAGCTCTAAAAACAGCAGGTTTTCTTCAGTACTGAATGCTGAAAGTATTTGCTATCTATTTAATGCTCATTTCTTATGAACAATTCTTTGGAGAGGTGGGCATACATGCTGTGGTAAAAGCACCACATTTTGAAACAAGAATGTGCCTGATCAGTCTTTAAATCAGTTTTCCTTTTTGTATTTCTCAAAAACCAACATGTTTGCTGGAGAAGGGAAATGTACATTAGTCACTTTTATTTGTACCTTCAGGTAGACATTTCAGGGAAGGAAAATGGGAAGCTGAGTTTTATGAGTGAAAGAAGCTCATGAATAAGAGTATAGAAGATATGCAGAAACAGAATAATCTACGACAGTATATAAAGAAAATAGAGGCAGGATTCTAAGCAGAGTGTGATCATTAAAGGAGACATACATAAGCAAACAAAGAAGGGTTTAAGAGAGCGATGTTATGAAAGTGGTAGAAAGACAGGTTGACTGACAGATTTGAAGGCAGCAACAAGGAAAAGCAGCTGAAACCCTTAAGACTAGGACAAAAAAAAATCCTGTTCCTCACCACTACATTCTGTCCATCAGTAGCTCCTGAAGATGTAGAAGCTGAGCCTTAAAGTCCTTACTTGTACCAGCAGTCCTTTGGTATCTGCCAGACTTTCAGCCAGGTTACTTACTGGATTGGTGTTTTGAAAAGTCTGTAAGTTGTAAATTTTTCTTAGCAGAGTTATTATCTTCCAGGCTTTAAAACCCAGCACACATTTATAGTGTCATTTAAATGAAAAACAATAATATATGATATACTCTGAATACTATACTTAATGAGCTATATTTTCTTTTAAAATAAGATTACAGAGTATAGCCAGAACATTATGCTGCCGTAAATTTCATGAGACTTTTTTCCAAACACCTCAGTCTATAAAAGTCAATGACTCACAGAGCAGACATAATCTAAGGGAACTTTGACCTTTTGTGTAATGACAGCCTTACAGCCTGTCTTGTCAATGCTCTGCTTCCTCTGAGTGTTCTCTGAAGACCTTAGTAAAATAGCCATTAAGGCAATTTCCATCTGGAATTTGCATTTTAATAATTCCATAATTATATTTAAGGAGTCTTCTTTATGTGATGCTTTTTTTGTATCATTACTCAACGGCCCACACAATTATTCACCCCTTAACTCAGAGCCCTCCTCCACACAGAGCTAGAAGAAATAGGCTGCAAGAGGTGCAACAGAGCTGCTGTTGTTTCTCAATGACTGTCAGAACAAGCTGGATGTCTTTATTTAAACAAGATAAATATTACTATTTCTCAGATAGATCTGGGTACAGGTTATTTAAGCCTAACAGCATAAAAAGCCTTCTGTTTCTGAGCACATCGACCCATTTCTGTCTTACACAGCTGCCATTCACAGTAATTTGTCAGGTGTGCAGAGGCTGAGCTCAGGTGACATTTCTTTTTCTTCGAAAGAAGAGACATGTTTTTTTCTATGAATTATGCCTTCTCACTTTCTTCATCTCTGAGTTTTCCTTGACAGATGCAAAAAACATGATACCTATCCATATTTTTCTCAGCTCAAGTTGTTAATTCTTATTTTTCTAGCTTTCCCATGTTTTACAGCAATGTCTGTGAGCACATTTACGCGGTGGGAAGTGTAACTTTTGGTTACACTAGAAGTAGCTGTGGTAGAGGATCTGTACTGCTTTTGACAAATAAATTTGCCCTTCATCTGCCTTAATCTCAAGAGCCAAAAGTCATTACTCCCTTGATATCAGGGTATATGCAGCAGAGAAGGATAAAATTGACTTTCATTTACTTAGATGACATTCAACAGGAGATGAAAATGATTTTTTGTGATTATTTGTATTGAAGTCCTTGGGTTTCTTGAAAGTGCTTTGTGCGAAACCAGGCTTGAATGGTTTTGTAGAAGGTCAGGCAAGCAGCATGCCACATCTTTCATGTTAGTGAACATCCTACGTTGGTAAACAGTTACCTATCTCTTATCAGTGAATGCACCTGCTCAAAAAGAATAAAACCTACCCACAAATGTGGGTCGAGTCCTCCAAGTGTACTTTTCAGTCTATGCCAATTACATGAATTATGGGAATACAAAAAGGAGAAGGAAAGAGGGGGAAATAAAGTAATTTAAAATTATTTAATGGAATTTTGCATTATTTGTCCCCCCAAAATTTTGTTTTGAATGCATTTTATTGTTTTCAGAAGAAACTGTACTGAGCTCTTCTATCTTTACTGGTTTGCATTTTTTTTTTTTTTGATAATTTATTTTTTGTGTTGTCTTCAGCAAGTCAGCAAGTCAGAAAATACCAATAATGGTATTGTTTGCTGCTTTTTTTTATTTTTATTTTTATTTTTTTTATTGTGAGCTGCTTTTTCCTTTGTGTCTGTATCTTGGGCTGTTTCACTTGGGTTTATCCTCACTTGCTGTATCCTGGGACCCTGCTAATTCACTATTATTGCTGTGTCTTTCCATCAAATAGTAGCACAACAGTACTTACAGATGACTTCAGACTGTATTCTGTACTGTCCTGCCTGGTAAATGATTCTGGTTTGAGCTTTACAAAGTAAGATGGACAACCTAGGCATATGTTTATTACCTTTTCAATATCTAAGTTTCTTAATCTGAAACAATGGAAAAACTCTTAGCTGTATTCTGGAGCAGTATATGACTTGTGAGGTTCTATAAAATTGATAGTGTGATCTAGGAAAAGGCATATAGACTGCCCTTCTGTCATGCATCAAAGCAAGAAATGTGTCTCTGAAACATCCCTTTTCTATACTTTGCTTACTAATTTCTTATGTATTTTGTTCACTGGTGATTCTTTAAGTTCATTGGTACATTAATTTCAATGTAATGCTTTAAATTAAGCATGGACTTGTTTTCTAAGTGAGGAAACTTAGAAGGTGGGACTATGAAATTGGATAACAATTACTGTGATCTCTGTATCACTAATCATCTAAAATCTTCTCAAATAAACTACTTTTTTCTCTTATCATTTAAGGAACTAGCAACAGAATCATTTAGCCTTTTTTATATATGTATCTTCTGCTTTTCCTAATATATTCTTGAAGAGTATTTTGACTGGTAAATGGTAGTATACACAACCTCGTAACTTTTGCTTTGGGAGACTCTAACCTTTAGGTTCTGTATAGACCACTGAGTATGAATACAGAGAAATTATATAAAATATTCTTTGCAATGCAGGATTCAGGAAACTGGCAAATGGGTTTTATTTTGTGCTTCAAATGAATAAGCCTGGCTTTAGGATGTTTGCTTTTTTTTTTTTTTCCCTCTAGAAGGACTAAGTTGTCGAGAATACTGAATGGAAATGCTGGGATTTAGTTGAGCAGGAGTATGAGTTCAGTGTGTTTTTTGAATGTGAATGTGGTCTCATTGGCAGGAGTTGCACACAGATGTGAGGTATTAACATAGTGGATAATTGGATATTGCAAATGAATTATCCAAATGTGGTGACTAACAGGATAATGTCCTTAGCTTATATATTCAACTCTAACATTAAGAAGGAGGGAAAATATAAGTAGAAATGTTCCTTTCTACATTTGGATTTTTAATCAATAACAGTCTAAACTATCTTGATGCAATTCACTATATTTGTGTATACACCTCCCTTCTTGTATGTTGAATATATCCCCATGGTAATATATATGTGTACACATAAAGATATATGCTCATGGCATGTGTACTTTGTTTTAGGAGATATATGATGTGCAGCAAAATAACACATTCTATCAGCGGGCCTCACAATGCTAAGAAAAGTTTGACTTTTTTTTTTTTTTTTAGCACAGTGCCAGAGAAAATCCAGTTACATCTGTAAGAGTAGTGATGACAAAGTTTAGATGAGTAAATCAGAAGGACAAAATGGTGGAGAAACTAGGAGATCCAGCTATGAAGGTCTTGTGTATTTACAGGTTGATCAGCAAGAGGAAATGCACTGATTATTATCAGTTATAAATCTAATACTGATATTTTTATTGCAAATCTTTTATCTTTTTTTTTCCTTTGCTCATAGTAGGTGGTTTTCTGTTTCAGTCAGTTCTGTTACTTTTTTTGTTTTTGCATAACTCTTTACTATAAGAAGAAACCTTTTGAGATTTTCAGATGAAATATTGTTGTCTACTGTACGTAGCATAGAGTTTTCTAAGTCTTGTTTTCTTTGCTGTTAGTTAAAAGAAAATATAATGGTGAGTTATACACTCAGGTTCTACTGAAAACTAAGTTGCTTTCCCATCTGCATGTTTATTTACAGAGCACTATGTATTTTCTTCTCTAAATTAGTGAATGCTTCCAGAAGTCTTCCTTATCTGCAGACATAGTTAAAATGCGGCATAATACCTGATGTTCATATAGCGTTACCATATTGTTTTCTTGTTAGACTAATGTGCCTGCAGTGAATATTTCTGCTTACTATTTTGAGGGATGTTTCAGAGGCTAGATATATTGCTGTTCCTGTAATTTTTTTCTTTGAATTTTTAGCTCAGGGAAGAATCTAGTCTACCCATATAGTTGCAGAAAGTACCCTGTCTCTGTTGTCTAAATGCAGGGTAACTTTTCTCATTATAATTGTCAGCAGATTTAGTATGTTTCCTAAGATATTTGACTGGGCTGCTCTTACCTTACAATCCGTAGGTTGCCTGGGAAAAATCTAGGACACATCTCTAGTAATAATTTTAATAAAGCTAGCTACACAACTTATTCAGGGATTTTATTTCAGGTATCTCAGTTCAGTTTATTTACCCTGAAACAAACTGAGTATTAAATTGGTCTTCACTGATTGCGGCATTTGGCTTAAGGTATACTTGGCTATTTAATGCGGAATTTTAGATCAAAGCAACGTCATCTGTGATATGAAATTTAATTCTCCTTCACTTTATGAAAAAATACTAAAAGGTTAAAATTACAAAAAAAAAAACTTGTTTGCTGAACTGTGCTTCAAAAATTCAGAAAATGGATAAACATCTCTATAATCTAGAAAACGTAAAATATTGGACTCAAAGCTTATGAATTCAAATAGTTAAAAACATTATAAGATGTACAAGGCAGACTAAATCCATCAAACAACTTGCTCCTGGCTAACTTATATACACCAGATGGATGTACATGCTGTAACATTAATTTTAATGGGTTTGTCTTAAAAGGTGTGTATGTAGGTGTGCCAAAGACAGAGCATATGCAGTAGAAAAAGTGTAAGATTTTATTTCTGGATTTCAGAGAGAAAGAAGGTAAAATTAATGAAAGGCTATTAGGTACAAGAGCTATTAAAGGTAAAAATTCATGTGTTAGGAAAAATATATTCTGAGAAAAACAAAGCCTTCAAAAACAAACTTCTATAGAGATCTGTGAAACTAAGTCAGTAATTGTTTATTACTTGGAAACACTCTTAATTTTGGATTAAGAAAACAGCCATGTCCCTACATGCTAATAAAATTTCTGTTAATGAATGTATATGGCTTAAAATGGAAATTAAGATTTGGACATGAAGTATTTTTTTCATTCCAGACCAGATAGATGTATTGCTTTGTGTTTTGTTGTAAAAATCATGAATGTTGATCCCTTAAAGAATCAAATCTTACACTTCAATATAAAGTCAATAGAATGTCTTTCAACATATAACTATAAAATTATGGATGAAATCTAATGAAAAACGTGCAATGCAGACTGCTGCTCTGTCATTACCTACAGGAGGTCTGAAACGTTTAAAAAATTTCTGGACGCCTTTCCTCAGCCTGTCACCTCTGAGTTTTGTGTGTGTGCAGAAGCTACGCAAGCAGCAAGTTTCTGTGAATATTCCACTTCTGTCACTATACTTCTCTTCAGTGTAAAGCCTTTTATTTTTAGCAGGAGTCTTTTTTATTTTTTTTTGGGGGGGGGGGGGGGGGAGTGGAGATGGAGAAGTCTGTTTTACCAGAACCACCATAAACATGAAAGCAGGCTAAACTTTGAGATGACCAGTATCATCTGATGTATAGATGGGTAAGTTTGGACTTGCCCTCATTTTTGGCTTGGATACTTTGGTTGTGAATCACTTTGTTTCCCTTGCCCTGCTTGCTTCCTCTGCCTTGATTTCAGTATTGCTTGCTGGGATCAAGAACTAGATGCTTTCTTGTACTAAATCTTTCTACTGGTCTTAATACTAAACCTAATACTCAACCTTCAGATTATACCATAGTACAACATTATAAAAGACATTATAAAACTTCATGGAAAATGAATACATTTTAATCTTAATATTTAAGGGAAAAAGAGCACAAGATCTTGAGGAGTGAAAGCACAAAACATGATCAGAAATACGTAGTTTCACCTTAGGCCATACTTGACCTTGTCATCACAACTGGCAATTTAAAAATAGGCTTAAGTTAATAAGTTAATAGCTAAGTTAATACTTAGATTTGATAATGTGCATGAAGCTTTTCAGTCTCCAAAATATGTAAGATTTCTATTGATTAATCTTATCATATAACACAGAAGCTACCTAATCCCTCACAATGTGCTTAAATGTGAGGGAGAAGTAGTGTTGCAGGCTGGAAATGTCACAGTGAAATGCAAACCATTAACGCGGCATTGTGAGACATATCTCAGGTTAAGATGGCAACTGCCACCACACTGCCAAGGGCATCATTTTAAAGGGTAACACTAAGTTCAAGAAAGACATGTAGGTTTAAAACAAGTCTATGCTGAAATGAACAGGAAAGAGTTTGATGTTAGTTTGTCGAGCAGCAGCAATCCACATTGCTGCCAGCATGCATTAGAAAACAGTAGCACCTAACTCAGAAAAATCTCCCAAATTTTTTGAGATATTTAAGTCCCTTACTGAGACATCTGTCTTCACTATTCATCCCCCTTCCTTGTCTGATCCACACATCAAGAGCAGTCCAGCTTTTCAGCAAGGAAATGACAGCAAGTTATATCTACTTTCTTGCCTCTGAAAGCATGTGAGCCATTGGAAGCAGTTTTCAGGACCTTGGAAAAAATACTCATCTATCAGTAGATAATTTCTGTTTAAGATTGAGCAGTGATTGTCTAACGCTTGGCAGTTACAGAATCATAGAATCGTTAAGGCAGGAAAAGACCTCCAAGATCATCTAGTCCAACCATCCACATACCATCAATGTCACCGTCTAAACCATGTCCCTTTATACCACACCTACATATTTATTGAACCCCTTCAGGCTTGGTGGCTCCACAACCTCCCTGGGCGAATTGAAATGAACTGTGTTTTGGATGATGGTGGTTCAAAAACACTTTTAGTAACAATATTTACTGTCCTGTGCATTCATGAAAGTTATCATGTCTGATCAAAGTAAATATTTAAGGGAAAAAATACAGGAATAAAGTACTGTCTTGCATACTTTAAGTAAGAGTTATATTGCTGAATGTCTGTACATGTGGACTTGGGCACTTTTTTCCAGTTCATAAGTGAATTTAAGTCTATCTAAAGTAGACAAATTTTAGGGGATGAAATAGATTTTTCTCTTCATGACTTGAGAATATCCAGGAGATTTTTTTCACAGAAATTATATGAAGACTAGTACTATTTCTATGACAATAAAGAAGGGAGGAGATATTATATAAGATATAGATATATATGTACATTTTAGCAGTGTGCAATCAGTTTGTGGCCTGATGATGGTAAAGGCAGGATTTTAAGTGTGATTGACAGAAGAAACCCTAGGGCAACCCTCTAAAGATGGCCATTATCATTTATTAAGCAGGTGTTGAAATGAATTGGTCTTTTATCGTAATGCAGATTTACAGTGCATTAGGCAATCCATTTTTCAATTTAGTGTACTGCCTCTGATAAATTAACAGATGTCGATTGATTTTTTTTTTCTTTCAGTCCCCCTGTTTACACCTGACAGCCAGTGCTTTATAGCTCAGCAGTTATTTGAAGTTATAAACATTATAATTAGCAATTTTTTAATTAGGCTGACAATTAACAGGAGATTTGCAAAGCTGCTAATTTGACATGTCATACTCTCCACAGTGTTTATGTTAACCACTACTTGAGTGAATTCAATTGAACAGAAATACAGTGTCTGCAAAATCAATCTCAGAAGAACCCTTCTCCCCACTTGGCTAACATTATGGCACTTCAGACAGAGAAGTGGGACTTCAGTGAAATTTTACAATATGACAATTCAAACAATTGAAGTTTAAGCAAGGCACTCATGTTAGCTCAGAGATGCAATTAAGCATTATGTGCCAAACATAGGCATGTTCTGAGTTGTTTTTTGTTGTTGCTGTCGTTTTTGTTATATTAGAGTTCAAATTTGTTATTTGATGAAGTGTGAGACAAAATAAACTAAACAAAAAAAAAACCAAACCAGTCTCAGCTCTGAAGATAACCTTAGTTACTTGAGTTAAGTAAAAGAAAAAAAAAAAATCTAGTAAATATCACTGTGGTCACTGATGATAATCCACGTAGCATTTTCAGCAGAATTCTGAATATTTCTGTGCCAACCAGAATGTTGTGAACAAAAGTTCTCCCACTTCAGGAGGTGGGAATTTTTTGGCTCTTTCTGCTAATCAGACCTTCCTCTCAAGTAATAAGAAATGCCTTTTTTCTGATTTAATTTTGACATCTTTATCTACAGAATTCTGTTGGCATTCCTGATATTGAAAAGGCTGGGTGGATGCAGGGCAGGAAGTAGAATGCTCAGCAAGAGAGAGGAGTTTGTGTAGGGAAAGAGACAACTGATAAAAAGTGGGCTGCTATCAACATGGTTAAGATAAATTAATGGGGCAGCCTGGGAAAACACGTTTTTGTTAGGTTGTAATTGAAAGGACCAGAAGTAATATGTTCTTAGCTCATTTCTGTGAATTAAGATACTTGATCACATCCACTTTGTAAGGGGGGAAAAAGGTTAGCATTTAAATACTAATAGACTTGATTTTCACTAGCAAGGCTATCTTTGTCTAAGAACATGGATATTTCCTTCCCTTATATAGATGGCTTTTTTTAACTTTATTTCACTTTTATTTTCATCAAGCCATTTACTTTCCCTAGGTGCCTACTTCTTGTATTTTGTTTCTGTATTGGCTTGTCTCCCTTCTCACTTGGTATTTCCACCAGATGAGCTACCATCATCCCTCAAACCAGATGATGATAACAATGAAAATAAAAAGAACAGAAAAACAGCCTCTTGCACATCTTTTTAAAAATGTACTTTAATCCCCTGTAGTCATCAAAAGATGTTTTGTACCCTTTTCCATGTTAGCCTTTTTGTTTTGAAATCCTCGCATATGATGGAGGTGAGATCCATCCCAACTTGACTCTAGATGAAGCATCAGGAGGAATCAGAATGTGAGGAAAGCAGTGCTCACCAAAATACTCACTACCTGCACTCTTCCAATGGGAACTTAAAAGAGAATCCAGGCACAAAGTTATTGAAACCTTTCTTTCTACAAATACTATTGCCTGCATGTATATATAACTGTGTGAAAATGAAAAAATATGTTATACTTGGTTTTCACTCCAGTCCAATAGGATGATAAAGAAGGACTTATTTAAATAGGGAGCTCAAGGAAGACCTCAGAAATGGATTCAAAATGGAAAAAATACTTCATACGTATTTCACTTCAAATGGGAGCTATTAAAGCTCAAGACCAAAAAAAGAAATCATATTTAAATAAAAATATGGCCTCTACTGGTGACATTGAATTTTGTTTTACTGGGGAGTCTTTACCTGGTGATAGATCCTTGGTACAAATTGTCATAAGATACTTCAGAGGCTGTTTTTTTTTTTTCACGTGAAGTTCACAATTGAATTTTGCATTCCTTTTCAGTGATTAAATGGGAACAATTTGGGGTTTGCTGTCCAATTTTTTTTTATAACTTAAAACTTAAATGCCTATTTATTTTTAGAGCAGTTAAATGAAGGACATCTTAAAATGGCTCCATCAGAACAAATGAAGAATCAATACCAAGTGAGTTATAATTAAGTATGTAGAGCTGTGGTTCCAGTATCTTACTATTTTTGAACTTAAATTGTTTTAATTAGCTGCATGAATAATACCACGTTTGACATAAGGTATACTGAAGAATCCATCTACTATTTCTTTCACATGAAATTCCAGTTGCTCATTTCAAACAGTGAGTCAAACCCTGCTGGCAAAAAGTGCTATTAGTGGGCAAAGTATCCAATTTTTACCCTGTGGGACCAACACCCACCCCAGAAGCAGCGATTCTCCTCTGAGAATGAGTCAGAATAAAGTACTTGATCACGAACAGTGTTCACCACGGAACTTATCATCTGATCATGAACAGTGTTCACCACAGAACTTATCATCCTTATGTTGATAGGGCACAAAAGTTCTGTATTATGAAAATGTCCTTGGGAAACTAAGAGTCAAGGTTAATAAAATAAATGAGTAGGAGGAGACTTTCAGGGGGAACTTTTTTAAAAGAGAGAAGAGAGGAAAAACAGTTGTTTAAGACCTTGAGTTCAAACTGCATTTTCCTTGTCAGCAAGCTGAGGTACACAGGAGAAAGAGTGTTGTGGTAGGTGAACAGGCTGTGAAGTGAAATATTTACAACTGAATCAGGTAGACAAATTTCATGTAGGGCGGAGCTGAAGAGGAAGGACTAATGGTCAAACCTGAGGGTATTTTGTTGACATAGGAGAAGCTAGTTAGTTTTAAGTAGTGCTTACAAAAAAAGGGAAGAGACCATTGCTCCTTGCCATGGTACCATGGATTAAGGAGACAAATAGGTGGTGTAGACTATGTTGGCATTATGTATGCCACTGGCAGGCTTCAACCCATCAGTGTATCAAATCCTATAGCCAGAAAGAAAGTGTTTACTATAAGGGAAAATAAATCTTTATGATAAAGCCCAATAAAATAGATAGTGTGGGAGAGGTGAGGGAGGGAGTTTAGCTCCATAGTGCAAAATGGTTAGTGCTGATGCAGTCTTCTGAATCTCTTGCATAATGTCAGGCAGGCCTTGTCCTCTTAGGGTAAAGGAGACAAAGGAGACACTCTGCTAATGAATATCCCAGAACAGGACGTGAATAACACTCTAATTGATAAAACTATTTATTTTGAGCTGTTTATTTAAGCACAGGAGGATTCCTAATGGAGCCATCAGACCTCACTCATTGGCTAATAGTTTAATTAGGCCCATCTGGTGGAGGCTGTGGAGAGAACTGTCCCAGTTCTCATATTGGCAGAGAGGTAATTTGTCATCCCGTGGCCCAGTGACTGGCACGCGAACATCTCTAAAGCCAAACAGAAGCTCAGCAATCTGTCTCACATGAGAATAGCTGAGAGCTGTTGGAGGCATTTGTGTGGTTCACCTTGGCATACTGACGAGAAATGATGCTATTCTACAGTATCCTTGAGATAACCTCAGTAGAGAAATTCAGGCAGATTCACTGAAGGTCAGGTTAATCTCGCCTATGTCAGCCAAACCAAGTATAGAGAACAGACGTTTTTCTCCCTTGTTCTTAGCATCCCTTCTTTCACACTATCCTAATGTTTTCTGTTAGTTTCTACTTAGGGGCATCTTTGCTGCGGGTACAAGAACAGTAATGCTAAAGAATTCATACAACCAGTCTGGAAGATGTGTATATTGATAAAACTGTGGTTTAATTCAACTGAAGAAAGGCAAAACTTCAGAACTTATGGTAATTGCCTTAAAAGCTGAAATAAGTATTTTCTTCCCAGCCTGCTGTTACAATTAGTATAGGTTTTAGAAGATGCTAAAACCACATTTGCTTCCATAGGGAAAATGCGAGAGAGCATGAAAGACAGCAAAGATTCACATTTATTTACCCACTAGAATTTATGTGGCACTTTTTCTTGTAGTATCACCCTTTGCCTTTTCAAAAACCCCTAAAGCACTTAATATGTCAAATGTTGGCTTTTTTTTCCCCTGTCTCATAATGTCAGTGCTGACTAAACTAAAAGAAGCAAACAGCTCATCCAACGCAAACATTGCTGTTTCCACTATAAATGACACTTAGAGGGTCTAAATAGTCTCAGAGGAGGCATCATCACTTAAAAAAAGTCTTCAATATATCACTCATTTTTATAGATCTCAGGTACCTATCTGTACCTTAAGAAATGAAACACGGAGACAATATAGTCATTAAAAGGAATTGATTCTTGAGAGCTGAAAGTATCTGAAGTGAATGTTTCAATTAATCTAATGGGCAAGTAGTCCATTCTAATCTCCTGACCAAAAGTATTAGTAACCTTATATATGTATTTGGCAATATTCACTGTAGCTTTATAAGTATAGTTTAGTATTTTTATGATTGCAGGATTTTTTCATGTGCTAGACATCACAGAACCAAAGCACTGTATTTGAATGGCATAGATTAGATTCTGAACTCAGCTGCTCTCACCTTGCCTGGTTGTGCATGCTGTGTCAGATGCACGGTTATGCACTCACACCTGATAGATGCCAATTCCCCTATAGTTTTTACAATGAATAAATGCATTTTAAAATTAACACAAGTGAGTTCAAAGAGTTTCAATCTGCAGTTTTGTGTCTTTGGAAATAGTGTAGTTTATTAAAATTTTGCCAGTCTAGTTCCCTATTAATTAATTTTGCCTCATATGCAAGTACAGGCATCATTAGTTTGTATCGTTTTTTGCAACATCATGAAAGAATCAGCAAGTCAATTTTGTACTCAACCTGATAAACTGTCAAGACAATTTTGCTGGCAAAGCTAGCTGAAGCAGCGCAAATATTTACCAAGAGATTATCTATTCTTAAAACAAAGTCACTAATCTAGCTTGTCTCTTCCAGACATAATTCTGAATGTGTATATTGAGCAAGCTAAAAGCATAGTAACAAAAATGTTTTGCAATGTAAAAGTTTCACGATCATGTGCTGCCTTCACCCAAATCTCTTTTGAAAACTCCTTGTTGTCGGTCTTGCTGCATTGTGAATTCTGTTTTACTTACAAGAGTGGAGGAGACAGTGGATAAACTGAAAACATTTTTATTATTTATATATGCACTTGACTGGTAATGGCTGGGATTTTGATTCCTACCAATCAGTATTCTCTTCACTCACCTGTCTTACTTGTCAGCACTACATGGGACAGGTGACAGACTTGTTCCTTGTTTTCCAGATGAAATATGGTGTGCCTTCTGTCTAGTTCTTGTCTTGGATTGGTACTCTTAGGATGCAAATCATTCATAATAAATGCTACCAAAACAGTGCAGCGGTATATCTATTTACTGTTGGACAAAAAGCAGTGCTGCCTCATGTCATTTGCAGAACATGGAACAGAGTTGATCTGCCATCATCTCTGGGCTAGTAAAGACAGCTCATAGAAATGAGGCCCCATAGGTGAGAACAGCCTGAAGCTGCAGTGTTGAGCTATGTGGACCACAGCAGCCGTATCCCTACCAGCTTGACTGGTAAAGGAATGCATTTCCAATGGGTATTTTCCACTGGAGCTGCATCCTGAAGTCCTGGTGCATCTAAGAGGGGCAAACAGGATAAATTCCTAAAATTAGCATGTGCCACAGACACAGGGCTGCCCAGTTGCCCACCTGTGGGAGAACAGGCCTGCAAGCCAGTGTGTACAGTGAAGACAAAAATGGCACTGGGCTAACAGATTACTTCAGCGAGACCCAGAGTAAAGTGCTGGATTACTTCTGGGACCTCAGAGAACCCCAAAGTAGATGAAAGGAATATTTTTCCTACAAAGAATGAGAAAAATACGTATCAAGGATTTGTTCATTTTTGTATGTTAGGAAGTGTGATCCAACAGGCAAAGGTTCAAGCTATCAATTTGTCTTTGTGGAAGACTGTATGGTTATTTATCTTGTTTAATTATGTTTCAAAAGCAACATGGTGCTGCAATAAATAACATTAGGCAACAGTGAAGGGAACAGAACAGAAAGCTGATTGTAACTTGTCCCTCTCACCCTTTTCACTTTAACCTCCACAAAAATATGGGTTTTTCCATGTTGTCTGAGATATTCAAGACTGTGATATTTCTGGAAGCAAGTGAAACACAGCTGCTTGCTGATTAAGGGGATACAGGAGATGGCAGGATTACATTAGTATGATGCATGTGCTGCTACTCAGGGACCAGCAAGTTCCCAAATTTGGTGCCAGGCACACACATGTGGTCGCACCTGAGCACATCTGAAAATGTGGTGCTTCCACCAAAGTCTAAGCAGAGTGTATTATATGTGTGCTAGAAAACAGGCATAAAATTCCTTGACTAGGATTGGAAAACCACCAATACCTCTTGAGGAAGAAATCCTGTGAGTATGAGGCGTGGTTTTCATTTTAACTCCAAAGATGCCAGCTAGAAAGAGCATTTGAGCTGCCAGATTTTGGGGCTTGTGTCTGGCCAGGTCTTTTGCATGGTTTAACCATTTTCAGTAATTTTTCAGAGCCTCACTTGGGAGATTTTCACTCAGGGCACTTATGAAGGGCGTTGTTTTCCTGATTGAATGACCTCTCTCCAAGTTTTACATTGTTTTGAAAGTTTGTCTCAGGTTGGGCTCACTGCTCTTTCTTGGAAATCTTGCTGCTTAGTGTTTGGAAGTAAATTAAAGAGAATTAGCTAAGAATTTTGCAGGTCTAATTTTGACTCTAACGCTTTTTTAGAATTGTGATGGCTGTAATGTAACAATTTATCTTGCAGACAAATCTAACAATGTCATAATTTCAAAAGCTAAACAGTCTTTGATATTTCTTTCAGTTGTGGAGAACTGTTGGAGTTTTCATGTATGTTTTGCCTTTATAAAAATATAGAGTTTGAAGTGTGGGATCATAGATTGTCCTTCATAGTCATTAGCATTTTAATGGCTTCTCAATCGCTAACAGATTTGATGTAGCTACTAGAAAGTTAAAACTGGGTTTTGATTTACATCTGCACCTCGCAATCTGGTAGTACTCAGTCATATTTTGTCTTACCATGTGTGATGTTGGTCTCTGAAATAAATTTTCAACTCACTGAGACAAGCAAGAAAGGAAAATTTGGTATGTCGTCTCCAGTTTCTGTCAGAAGTCATAATTCTGATTTGATATTTTTGCAGATCTCAGAGAAAATTCTATCAGAAACAACTATTAGCAATATAACTTGAAAATGTAAGTTGAATGTATTCTACACAATTTAACCATATATTGTAATAACAGAAAGCAAAATAGTCATTCATAACAGAATGATCTGCATATATTATAATATAGAAAAAATAGTTGAAGATATGTATTTATTGTTTAGCCTGGCAGGTGTCTCAGCACCACACAGTCATTCATTCACTCCCTCCAT
The DNA here is from genome assembly GCA_035772895.1 of Perdix hodgsoniae. Taxonomy (NCBI): domain Eukaryota; kingdom Metazoa; phylum Chordata; class Aves; order Galliformes; family Phasianidae; genus Perdix; species Perdix hodgsoniae. The sequence goes on along the minus strand of JAPSGF010000005.1, from coordinate 5,683,738 downwards.
TCCTGTGGGATGTGGGAGAGAATTGGAAAGAAAAAAAAAAGTAGAACCTGTGGGTTAAAATAAAACTGTTTACTGACATAAAGAAAAGGAAAAGAATGATAGCTATTATTTTTCTATATATATATATATAATTGTATATAACAAGCGATGCACAATTGCTCATAACCCCCCAACCGATACCCAACTAGCCACCCAAGGACCAGAAGAGAGTGAAATTAACTTTCATCTCCTTCAAAACTCCTTCTGCATGATCTCATATGGTATGGAATATCCCTTTGGCCAGTTTAAGTCAGCTGCCCTAATTCTGTTCCCTCCCAGCTCATTGGGCCCTTCACCGAGAATGGCCTTGGCATTGCTTAGCAGCAGCTATGAACATGTGTTACCAGCCTTGTTTTGCTCCGAGAACCAAAACACAGCATTATACCTGATGCTCAGAAGAACAATTTATCCCAGCTGAAACTAAGGCAATATCCGTCTCTTATTCCATACCATTTACATCATGTTCAGAGCCCACAATTTCTACATGTTTTAACTAATTACCATCACCTACCTTGTCTTTTTTTTATATATTTCCATAGTCTATGAGCCATCCATTTAAATTGTTCATGGCTCATAGCTTTAAGCTGCATGACTTAACTGTCCTTCAGTTCTGGAGGGATGATCTGTAATGTTGGGTTATTGATGGAACCAGAGCTAGCTTCTGTATGCAAAGTTAATTTTTCTTTAACCTAGGTAGTTCTTACTTTACTACTGTTAACAAGGCATATAAAAACCATAATAATGACGACATATAGTATTATGTAGCCATTTAACATACAGAATTTAAATTATTGGCTGTTCTCACTCAGCATCACATCACTTTGAGGAACACAATGGACATCCCCATCCTACTGCATTACCCACCACATGTACCCACGTTCTTGAGCAAAAGCAATCCCATCATTAAGCTTGCCTTTGCCCAAGACAGGAATGACCCAGACTGTCTTTCCCACCATATTCTTTATGTTCACCACTGGGACTTTATCCCCTTCTACAGTATATAGGAGATCTGACTGGGTAAGAGCAGCTTGATGGGCAGGTCCCTAACTATTCATTAACCAGGAGACTTCTGCTAAACTTGTGTCCCAATGTTGGAATGTCCAAGCATCTGTTACTCTCAATTTAATATTTATCAATCCATTGTATTGTTCAGTTTTTCTGGAGGCTGATGCATGATAGCGGATGTCATATACCCACATAATGACGTGATCTTTGGCCCAGGTGGTTATGAAATTGTTTTGGAAATGCATCCTATTGTCCAACTCAATTCTTTCTGGGGTGTCATATCACCACAAGACTTGCTTTTCAAGGCCCAAGATATTATTTCCAGTGTCATGGGGCACAGGATATGTTTCCAGTCCTCCAGTGGTTGTTTCCACCATTGTAAGCACATGATTTATCATGATGAGTTTGTGGGAGTGTGATATAATCCACCCAATAGGCCTCCCTGTATTTATATTTCAGTCATCATCCTCCATACCAAAGAATTTTTATCTGCTTGTCCTGTTTCATTATAGCATGTATTTCATTTTCATGGATAACCTGTGCAATAGCATCCATAGTCAAGTCCACCTCTTGATCTCAAGCCCAACTATAGGTTGCATCTCTTCATCCTTCTGTTGCTAGTCCAGGTCTATATGAGTCACTTCAGTCCTACCAGCCCAGTCTACCTGCTGATTGTTTTGATATTCTCCAGTGGTACAATTCTTAGCTACATGAGCATTTACATGACACACTGCTACAGCCATGTTCTCTGCTCAGGCAGCAATATCTTTCCACAGTGTATTTCACTGTTTTTTTAAATATTTGACTACATTTTTATTAGAACCAGATTATGTGAGTTGGCTTAATGTATAGCCACACCTTTCTGAACATGGCTGGTGAGGATGAACATATTGTACTTTAGTATACTCTTTGTTCTCAAAAGCTATCATCTCCAAAAAAAGAGATGTCAAACCCAAAAGCACTACAGCATTGTATTAGAAATATTTGTAGTCAGGAATGATCAGAACAAATTAAGTTACCAAGTGCATATGAGCCAATTAACTGACTCTCACCAACCTAGTATAGACTGTTACTAGTCCCATGTGACATATTTCTATATCTTTCTTATTGTCCTCCCTCAAAAATAGAGCTGAAACAAACCCTAAATGATTACATGTGTTTTGAACTTGAATACTGCATATATATATATGCATATATATATATGCAGTATTATATATATATATATATATAAATTTATATATATATATATATTTTTATATATATATTTATATATATATATATATATTTGACATGCATATCTGGTTTGACTCCTTTGTGGTCTGGCACTCATTGCCGAGTAGTTATACTTCCTGTAGCATTAATGCAGAATCCAGAACATCATTGGGATCATCAGTAGATCCGTAGATCCACCGGAGAGTGTTTTGTTCGCAGCAGTGTCATTGCTAACTTAAACAGTGAAGATTTCTGAAATAGCAAAGGATTCTTCTGTTCTGAGAAATCAATATGTCACCCCAATATGTCAAATTTTTTAAATTATTTTTTTTTTAATTCTGAATTTACTTTTCTGTTCCCCATACGCTTCTAGGCCTTACTGGGGATCCAGGCAGCACTGACTTTTTTCCATAATATACAAAGATATCCTGTGATAGCCCTGTTATGGTCTAGAAAGTCTATGAAAAAAATCAGACAAAAGTCCTAACTACCTGGTCTATTTACTTCAGCTGAGAGGATTTAATATATAGAAAATGTGAGTATTATTATTTGTTCTGTGCTTACTGTATGGAGGGCCAAAGTTTTGAATTTCCAGCAGTTCTTATTCAATATTTCATTAGTGAACTTGAAGGAAAACTGCAAGTTTTGTTTGTTATTTTTTTGAGAAAGAAAATAATCTGAAAAGCTCCCTTGCATGACTTGTCCAACAGGTGAGATTTTAGATAACCTGATGGTTCCTTTGGATCTAAAGATTTGATAATCACAGTTCAGAGTCTGACTTAATGCCTTGAATTAGATATCTCAGTATTGACTGCAACCATCTGGTGACAGCCCTTATGTCCTGCAGTGATGAGTACTTTCTTTGAACTGGAGCATCAAAACCTTCTGGACCTGTATATTTTGGAGTTACTGTCTTTCCTGGTTTGTAGGAGGGAGCAAGAAATGTGTTGGGCAGCGTTTCTCAGAGAGATCGTAATGAGGGATGATATTTGCACAGTGCTTTTAGAAAGTGCCTTGAATGCACTTTTCATCACATGGCAAATTAGATCTCTTCTTGACAGAAAGTTAGACTTTAGAAATGTAAAATGTCTGTCATGAAAATTTCTAGCCACCAACAAAAGGCTCACTTTCATCAGGAAAATAATTCAAAATCCATCTGAGTCATCATGAAAGATACGGGCCATGACTGTGTCTTCAAAACCCTATTGAGCTGAAGTACCGAAGACAAGAAAAATTGCATTCATTCCACTGTGATCATCATCTGTCCACTCAGTGCAGTACTCTCCAGGAAAAGACAAAGTTGGAGTGACAGATTAAGGAGCATCATGCGCATTTCTGTGTCACTGCCGGTGAGAACCTGTGGCACCATGTGGCAGTGGGTGTGTAGGGGGGTGCAAGAAAACAAACCCTCTGCACAGGTTTCTTTTTCCTCCTCTCTTTTCTTCCTCCCTGAAGTCTTGATATAAACTTGCTGTGATAGATGCAGGTGGCTAAAAATAGTGTGTTTTGTGTGTACCGTACAAGCAAGTGAATAATTTTCTGCTGTGAGAAGGATGCCAAGGGACAGCAAAAACCTGAAGGTAATGGCAGGTAAGGCACAATGATGGAGTGTGACTTCCAGCCCACTAAATCAGTGGCAGAAAGTACTTGGCACACTTGCCAATGCTGCTGCAGTCAGAGAAAAGCCCTGGATAAATGCCCCCCGCAATTAAAAATATATTTAAGATATACATGTTTTATGCCGTGAGTCTGATAACTTATCCTTTCAGTGTAGGAGCCCTATAGTAACAAGGGATAGATTTTGCTATTTTACTTGTTACAGCTTCTGTCTCCTGGATTTTTAGCTTCTCTGCTTCTGGCCAAGAGGACACCATATATGTTTCCCCACAGCTATAATTGTTGTGCGACATCAAAGTTCAATAATTACAATAATTACAGTGAATGCTGGACAGGATCTAGGAAGAAAGCATTATAATCAGTTCAGATTTCTTGGTTTTATCTGTCACATCATTGGCACTACACCTGGAATTTACTTTGTATAAGTAATAGAAGAGACAGTTCTCATGTACAGGATTATACTCCGACCTTTGGACAAGAAGGGGATCTGCAATAGAGGCTGCCATTTTGACACTTGGTGAAATATAAATTCCGTTATTCTTTAGAGTCCTGTGCTGACTCTTACTTGCAGTAGTTTCCATCACTTGGAATGAAATCCTGATCCGTTTGAAGTCAAACAGCAAAATTCCGATTCATTGCAGTAGGACAGATTTAACTCCCAGAGTTGTGCAAGACTGTAAGTCACCTGCAGCTAGATGGTTCCCTCAGCAATGGATATTTTTATCGAGTCGACCTCATTTATGGAGTTGCGTTAGAAACTCTGCTTAGGCTCAGAGAAGATACAACTGGAATAAAGCAGGAGCCTTCTTAATTGGAAAGTGGGGGAGGCCAAGTTTTACAAGAGGTATTCAGTGCTAAATAAGGAATAGAATAGATTCCCTGGGGAGCTTGAAATCCTTTTAAAACTTTTATAGCTTCCTATTTCTTTTCCTCTGGTTCTCACTGCCAAATGGAGGATTTCATGTCCCAGCAGTATACACTTCTGTATCCTCACCACGATTGCTGCATAAGGGATGACTACAGTAATACCCAGGAAGTGAGCCCACTGTTTAACAGGAGGAGGGAGCAGATATGCTGCTTATGAGGTACAAAGAGGTACAGCACAACAGGCTGTCGGCCCATTCCATGCTCAGTACTGTTGTTTTTCAAAGGATGTCTGAATTCCTAAGCTGAGTGAGGGGTTGTGAATGATACCCCCACTACAGCAGTATAATATAAGAGGTAACAAACTCAGAATGTTTCTCACATCATTTAAAGAAAGTCAGATTTGGAAGGATGTTTTATATCTGGATGATGAATGCAGACTATAGCCACACTCTCCTTCGTTATACAAATAGTTCAGACAAATATTCTTCCTCCCTACTTTCCTACTTGTTTTGCTGTGAACAAAAGACATGGTACTGTTACAAGGACTAGTATTAGATTGTTCATATCATTAATTTAAATGAGATTATGATTTTACTATCTGCATTCGATTGTGCTCCATTCAAAACAACGTCCCTTTGTGTCATGTCCACACATCTATTAAGATCCTCCATAGTAGGGGCACTGTCCACATCCTTGAGCAGCCATTTTCAATGTTTAACCACTCACTGTAAATAAATATTTTCCTAATGTCCAAAGTAAACTTCCCCTGACAGATCTTGAGACTGCTTCCTTGCATACGAGGACTTATTACCTGAGAATTGAGACTCACACCCTTCTTGGTGCAATCTTCTTTCAGATAGTTGCAGTGAGCAATGAGATCTCTTCACCAGACTCTTCACCAGCTTAAATGCTTTTCCTGCCAGTCTGACTGACATCCCTCCAACAGTCTACTTTACACAAACCTGCACACTTCCAGCAATGCCTCCAGTTTTCATGTTAATGCGTGCATTTGGTGAAATTCACCCATTGTAGAAGAAACTGTGCCCCATTTTGTGCTGGTAGCAATTCCAAACTGCCATATCTCTTCCTCATTTCTCTTGTCAAGATGTGTGAAGGCTGCTAATCATCGTGTTCCTGGCAGATGCTCCTGTTCTATATCTCATTTCAGTCCCCACTCATTTATGTGCAGTTTTGGGCACTAAAATATAACGACATAATGCTATGAAGAGCATCCAAAGGAGGGCTACAAAGATGGTGGAGGGTCTAGAGGGTAAGGCATATGCGTAGCAGATAAGTAGCAGTGGAGGTTGCTAGGTTTGTTCAGCTCAGAACTGAGGGGAGGCCTCATGGTAGCCTATAGCTTCTTACAGGGGAGTGGAGAGGCAGTGTTGATCTCTGTTTTCTGGTGAGAGCAGCAGGACCTGAGGAAATGGCATGGAACTCTGTCAGAAGTTAGGAAAAGGTTCTTCACTACTGGGAGGTGGGCATAGAATAGGTTCTACAGGGCAGTGGGCAGAAGACTGAATCCAGAATAGTGTTATGGTCATGGCAGATTATTTATAATATGTAACACAGATCATTAAATTTGCATTAAATTGCAGAGGGAGGGCAGCAGAATTTGGCTATTCTGAATGAGATATATTTGAAGAGAGAAATAGTCGTTCCATTTACATGTGAACACGCAGAGTTATTTCTTTCTCTGCTTTTATGTCTTTCCTTTGCTTTCATTCAGTATAAGAGCTTCATATTATGTCAATTTTATGGCTTTATGTCTTGTGGAGGCTTAAGTAATAGCATTATCCATACAGCCCATCATGCGCACAGTGCACAACACAAATATTTCATTAAAGGGAGATGAAAGAAGGCCAGAATTATGTTACTGACCTGGGCCTTAGGAGAGCTGAAAAATTCCTGAGGTTTGTGTCATTCGACCTCAGCAATTTTGTTTTCTCATGTATAGAACAGAAATACACATTTCTTTCTGAGTACCTTAAATATTTAAACTGTAAGCTTTGCAATAAGTGTGCTGTCTCATGGCATACACAGGACTCACAGGTATGCCACCTGGCTGAAGTCTTTAGCTGCTACTAAGATTTAAATTATGGATCAGTCATTTTGCAATATTTTCTGTCACAATAACCAAAGATCATCCCACTGAGGTTTGGGATACAACACGTGGAATATAAAAGATTTTAAATGTCTACTCAAAGTCTCATAGACAAAACCCATCAATTCATATGGCTTATCAAAGCATGTACCAAATAGAAGACGGTAAGAAAAACAAAATGTTGCCAGTATCTGGGTGCATACAGATTTTAATTATAAGTGGTATTTGGAAGATGGTTGCAGGACCCTGAGCTTTAGTTTGCTACATCTTGTGTGTAGACAACAATTAAAGCTAATCCAGATACACCTAAACAGTATTTCTCTTTTTAAATAAACATTTTGCCTACTTGTGTACTTAGAAAGTTGCATTACTTTCCAAAGTATGGGTCTTTCTGTTATTTTTTTGAGTGAAACCCATATTTTAAGCAGCAATGCAGTTCCTGCATCAATCTTGCTTTAATAAATTATTAGAAATCTGTTCATTTTTTTTCTGTTTAGTTTCAAGTTTAGCATAGTCCTTTGAGAAGGGTAATGGCAGCTAATGAAGAGTCTTCTGCTGTTTCAAAGTATGGTAAAGTGAGAAGTAGAAAGCTCAGATTCCCTTACCCTGGTTGTGACCCGACTCCAGATGATACAGTCTCTCTGCGGGAGAGAAGGTAATTTAATGCCCATTATTATCACACAATCCTGCATCTCCTTTGAAGCTGTCAGCTTCAAAATCAACTCCAGTCGTGTACGTTCATTTGAAATCTTTCCCAAGGTTTTTATCAAAGCATGACACAGAGCTGTTTCCTGAACACTCTCCCTTTCTTACACACCCAAATTAACCACTTTCCCCTCATCTAACCAAAGGGAGAAGTTCTTTGAGGTCCAGGCATATACAGTAACTGTTGAGACATAATATTAAGAGAAGGAGCATGCTAATTAGATTACTGATGCACTTTAAAAATATTTGCTTCCTCTGTAGAGCATGCAACATAGCTGGTATGTTAATTCAATTGTAAAGTAAATAATTTGAACTCGTATATTATTAACTTTGCATTTTAGCAAAGTATGTATTTTGTTAAGTTGCAGAAACATGGAGATGTACTTCATTTATAAGTAATAAAACATGTTCATTGTTTGTGACGTGGCAGATTCTTAGCTGGGGTTGATATGATCTACAAGTGTCCTCCAGTCCAGTTCCTTCATCTGCTGACCTTGGTACCTGATATATGGGCACATCACTCAGCAGTTGGCTGCAGCAAAACTGGAGTACTTGTAAAGGTTTTACAAGCTGTAAGGGAATTCAGTATTGGAAATAATTTCTTTGTGGAAGGACACTGGGGAACATTTTATGACCCTTCACTTTTTTTTTGTAAACTGAGCCTTTTCTTGCTTCTCAGCAGATGTTAATTCTCTTTGTGTAGTGCTTTTTCTTGATGAATATCATTCTCTGCTTTGCAGCAGTCCCTCCTCCTCCTCTTCTTTGAACCAGCAATGGCCAAGTAGACCTAGACCTAGATATTGGTTATTTATGGCTTTTACCAAGGAATACAGGCATTTTTCATTTGTAAGTGACAAAATACTCAGGATAAACAGAACAGCAACATGTAAATTATTTGGAGAGACTGTGGCATCTCTGAACTGTATTTATGATAGAATAATGATAGAATCCTCATGTCACTACAGCACAATTTAGCCATTTCCTTAGGGAGACAGAATGTTACCAATGCCTGCAGATGAACTACCTGGCCAGCGTGGTGGAAGAGATGGCAACACCTCAGGCACAGCAAGAGGGAACCTTTGTTGGTTTCTGTATATCTGATTTAATCTTTAAGTCAAAAAGGTAGAGGATGCTAAGGGAGAACAATGTGAGAAAGGCAGAGAAGGGATGCTCACAGGTCATTACCCTTCAATTCAGATTTTTCCTCCACTAGAATAAAGTCCTAGGATAATTCATATAGAAGCTACCTTTTAGGAAGTGCAGTAAGATCAATACATACCTTTAGCTCATTTCTCGGTGGTTTCAGAAAGTAATTCTCAGGAGGCCTGAAAACTTTTCTGTGATAGTGAAAGTCAGAGGAACATGGCATCTCTATGGATTTGGCATTTTAATTGCAAATCATCTTGAGCATTAGCAAAGCAGAGATTCATGCAGCAAATTTCCATATTTTGTATACAGAATGTAGAAATACCAGTATCTGAAAACAAAACCAAGGTTATCACTATTGAATATGTTCTTTGTTTATCCAATCAAAGTCTATTATTAATTACAGTGGTACCTATACACTTCAAAGAGGATTATCTCTTCATATGAAATCCTGGAAGAGACGAGACTGGCATTCTAGTTCCAGAAGGAGGAGGTCACCTATTGTTAATATGTAGTAAAAAGTGTTAATAAGTACCCAGAACCACTAGCAGCAAAATCTTGTAACTGATTCACAGAAGTGAGGTGAACTCCAGAATCCTTCATAACCAGTTTCAAATATTTGATAGCAAGTTTCTTTAATGCATATATTCTGAGTGTGAAAAAAAATAAAGAAACAGGACAGTAACACTGATCATGTGCATAGGATTGGTGTGCAGTTATTGGCAATAAAGCTGTGTTAAAAAACAATATGAGATGCATGATAAAATCAGAATATAAATGATGCATTTAGGATGCTTTGAAAAGCAGCTGTGATATCTGGGAAAAGTGTGTAGCCTATTCTGACTATATAGATCAGTGTGTCACTGCATGCCATTAGTGGATGGCTCATGTGGGTGGTGCCCACATCTGGATCATCCCCAAGGATCATTTAAGGGATGACGAACTGGAGATGCTTGGATCCACAGAGTGCAGTAGTACCTCAGACAAGAAAGTTACAGCTTTGTGAGAATGTGATGGAATGTATGTTAACATATGTGGAAGTTTAAGTTAAAATACAATGTTCAAGCCAATCTGTCCTGTTTATAAATTTGATCTGCCTAAGTTACTGGGAGGAAGAGAGAAACAAAAATATCATTAAAATAAAATCCATTAGTATCATCAGTAGCAAGCTTACTGCATTTCAGTAACATGTTAGTTGCATTCAATGTGCAGTGAGTGCTACAGAAATATTTAAACTATCTTACAAGGATTTTCTATAAATACCAGTTGGTTTACTTAAATTCACCCAACTGTGACAAAGAAGTGGTAGGAGAAGAAATAAATCAGAAGGAATTAAAATGCATTTGTTTAGAGAAGTGTCTACTGAATTCAATGAAAAGCCATATTGGGGTAAACGAAAGTGGTGAATATTTGCTCATTTATTTAAACTATTTTCTTTCCATAAATCAGTATTAGCCCCACTTCTAATGAAATGAATTCAATTAAGTGGGTTCATCAAAACCATATCAATTAGAAAAATTAAACCAGCAACAGTAGTGTAAAACCTAAGTCTTTGATGCAAAAATAATAATCCCATTGAAAATAATAAAATAAGCACAGAATAAATCCCAGGTACTACAATGAATATAAATGAATTGAGAAGATATCTTGGATGTACAAGTTCTGCGTGTTTATACTGTATAGTGTGTAATTGTAGGCAGCAATTAAGCATGGTACTTGAGCATGGCAGTGACAGTTAATATATATGCAGCTGTTCTTTGACAAATCCAGCTCTGAAATGCAGGAGTTTGGGGTACTGGGTTCACATGCATTGGAAAAAGAAAAGTGGAAAATCAAGGTATTTAGGGAAGATCAGACTTATGCAGTGAGCCATATTAGTATAATTTTTTGCCATATTACTATCTGTCTTCTTTTTGTGTAGTTTTAAACCTGTGCATAGCTTTTAGTGCATTAGGAAGAGTTTATTCATGTGACTTTATAGAGATATAACCAAAGCATACTAATCATCAAAGATTTAATAGAGAGGGGCGCCTATCCTCTCTGTGATCTTCCAGCTCTTCATCTCCTTCCAGAAGAAACCATGGCTGCAATTTAGGCAGGGCAACACTGAGGAGTGCTCTACGTGAGTACCATCCCATTACTGCCCAAGTGAGACCTGTTCTGACTGCGCTTCCCGCAGGCACAGCAAAGAGCTGAAATTAAAGTTAAGGCCACACAGAGGCCTATGGGAATGTTGCTGTTTAAATCAGAAAGCCCCAAATTCATTCATGCAGTGTAGGTAACCCATAGAGATGGGGATGCAATTAAATAAATCTTGTAATTCTCCAAGTTCAGCTCCATAGCTCTGGAGATGATGCCCTCACCATCAGAAACTTCAGCACCCAGATCTTATTTTGATGGAACTTTTGCAACAGGATTTGTAGGAAGCAAGGGAAATCAACAACAACAACAATAAAATATGTGTTTTTCTCATTCTGGAAAGCTTTTCTGTTTTGTTTTGCTTTCCACATGTGGTGTATAAGATGGAGCCACGAGAATCATTTTTCAGGGTCATGGCATACTACTTTAAAAATGAGAGGTCTCTGTGCTGTCCCAGAATTCAGAAGTATATTTTATATGTTAGAGACCATTTCCTTCTGGAAAATAAACTAAAAAAAAAAGTGCCTACTCTTATTTTTTAGCATATTTCCTAAGCTTGGATTTTACCTATTTAAACCAGTAGATCCCTTATTCTGCAGATGAAGCTGTCAGAGATACAAAAAATATCTGTTGGCAAGAGTTTCATCTAGTGTATGAGTACAGCATAACTAAGCATATAACTTTGTCCCATGTAAGGAGCAGATCATAGAGTTTGCTTTGTAATAAACTTTTACTGCTACCACCTCCCCTCTCCATAAGTTATCATCTTCCACAATAATAAAATAGTTGAGCAGCTATTAGTGTAATAAAGGACAATATATTAGAACTATGGTCCCTTCACATACCAAGAAAAGATGTTGATCTTTTCTGTAACATCTTCTTTTCCAGATGGCTACATGGAATGTGCTGCTGGTTTGGTTTGCTAATGATTTTATCATGTATTTTAATGTGACAGCACGATTGTCTAGATCATTCTTACAGATATATTTCTTAAAAGCCAAATAAATATACCTAGAAGTACCATATCATCTGAATGTAATTGAAGAAGCCACAGGCTTCCTACCTGCATTAATCAAGTGTAGATGAGCTTAATTAATCTATCAGATGTAAAAGGAGGAAGAGAAATGAGAGTTATTTTCTTGAAAGCTACTATAATAAGCTTTGAGAACATAAAAGCTGTCCTGTTTACAGGTAGGGATGTAGAGTCTTGCTTAAAAACAGTTCAGCTCTATGAAGTCAAACGCCTGGGTTTTGGTTATCTTCCAAACCTAATTTCTCTACCATGACAGAACTTGCCTAAAGCTCAGCTGTGTGCATAGAGTTTATCACAAATGCCTGTCACTACTGAGCTTCCTCTCTAACTGTTCATCACTCATTTCCAAGGTGAGAAAAAGCAAATGTGTCATTTTAAATATTATTTTATCAATTTTATGGAGTTAGAATAATAACAGAATATCCATTTACAATCTCCTTTTAGGCTTCTCCATTTTGTGGCAGCTCTATTACAATTTGTGCGGCTGAGGTGGTACTTAAACCGAAATATCCATTATAGCTAAATTTCAGATGCAAAAATCTGTTGATAACAGGATTTTATGCTTTGAGCATAAGACAAACAAGTTCCCCTCCACATAACATTTTACAATTCTTTAATGTGTCATGCAGGGGTAAATTTGCCAAGGCGTATCACACAATTAGCAAACTCAAATTTGAGAAAGGAACTTGTGTCTTTTTTGTCTTCTTCCCAGCTGAGTCAGTAGCTTCTCAGTGCTAGCAGATTCATGAAAATTAAATCAGGGGATCATTAGCTTGTCCAGTCTGACCAGTCTATTATGAGTCATTAGATCTCACTGCCTGTATTGAGCTCTGTAATTTTCACTTCGCTGAGGCATGCTTTCCAGCAAGCTCTGCCACTTGGAAGAGATGTGAATGTAAAATCTACCACTCCAGTGGTTGGTCACCCTCACTGTTGCAAATTTGTGATTTGTTCCTAATTATAACTTGTCTGGCATCAGTTTTTTACAAATAGCATTGCTGGGCTCAGAAACTGATGTCCCCTACATCTCTCACTCTTCCTGTGACATAACTTATTTTTAATGAAAAACAAAGGAAGACTGAAATTTGCCCAGCAAAACAATAGGAGCTATACTGGCTCAGTAAGCCTCTATGAAATATATGAAGGTAATTTTTTATCCTATTTATTCAAATATTTGATCAAGCTTTGCGTCATGTTTAGTGGATACTCTTTAACCATGACTTCCTCTGAGGCAACACTTTGTTAATACTGAGAAAATATATTAATCTTTTGGCCTCTGGCACACCCTGCTGTCCTTCTCTCTTTGGCATATTCTCCCATTTCTCAACAGAATGGAAATTGACATGCAGTTTCACTATCTTGCCAATGGTTCAGATACACATAATTCAGATCTCTGTTCCACACGTATGTCCCAGTAGACCTGCTGCTTCTGGATTGCTTTAAGCTCCTTTGCATATGGATACACAGTCCATGTACGTGTAATCTCATTGTATAGACACAGGGATGCATGTGCAAATGCTCTCAGGCACTACATCTTGTTTAGATAATAGCATTAGTTGATAGCAGAAATTGATTTACAGATGTTTTCATTAAATGGACAATTTATGCACTTAACTTGTCCTTTTGGTCTTCTTGTAGCTCTTCCCATATGGAGATGTCTGGAATTTTATAGATTAAAATCCAAGAAATGAAAATTAAATACTTGCAATTTTCACTGAATTTGATGTTTACTGGGAAAAAAAAAAATCTCTAATTTGACAATAATATCCATTGCATTCTCATACACCAAATAAATTCCATTCATTCTCATACACCAAGGGAATCCAAACTGACTGAAAGTCTCTAAGCATTTTTCTGGAGAGAAGCCACTGGGACTGTAAACTTGATTGGGACAGATTCTTTGGTCTGGGGTGAGATTTATGATCAGAATAACCTAGAGATGACATCCCAGAATGGCAGATCTGCAGCCAGTATTTCAGATTTGTACATCCCACATATTCCAGTCTTAGTTCTTGCTTTTCCACACCCAAACTATCTACTCCAATAATGTAAATATGGAGTCTGTTTTTTCCAGCTACTAGACCAGAACAACTTATTATAAAGAATGCTTGTTTCACATTTCCTGTGGACTAGAATTAAAGGAAAATCATATTTTGAAAAACTTAATATGAAATAGATTTAAAAGGTTTTTTGTGAATTCTTCTGATTTCCAAGATCCTTTCCACTATTAGGGTCATTACATAAATTTAATCTTGCATTTATTACCAGAGGTAATTGATGATACAGATTTACTATAGGGTATAGAAGCCCATTACCACCACTGCAAATAGCACAGATCTTTCACGTCTTTCACGTGACTGTATTGTGGGTAAAACTTTTAAGGCTGACCATTATTAAGCACAAGGACTTCAGCAGAAATTAATCAGTTGCATCTGTCTTGATCAAGTTAATGTTAACTTGCATAAGGTAGAGTGAGTGTCAAAGCTCTTATCAGCAGGCAGCTTCTTTTATATTTCATTTGGAAACAGTATTTTCTGTTTCATGAAGACCATTAGTACCTTGTCCATCTTTTGACTAATCATAATTAAAAAGCAGTCCTTATATCTTTCCAAGTGATAAGGGATATACTTACAAAAATTTGATTAAAACATCCATTCCAAAAAATTTGGAATCTGAACACAACCTCTTTAATCTTCTCATTTGCCTTGTGTACCAGGCGGTGTGGATTTATGTGTAGGTGGATGAAAAAAAGAGTTTCAGTGAAGTCTAGATAGGATGGTAAATGTCAGTCCTGTCTTGGAAGGACCTTTATTATCATTGATGTCTTGCCGAGTCTCAGATAAAACAAAATTATTCCAAACATCTTAATAAAAGTGTCTGTTTGTCTCTCCTTTGCTAAATAGCAGCTTATCGATCTCTTAACTGTGCTATTACAATAGCAGAGTTTAAAATGTTTTGAAAACATCCCTTAGAGCTACACAACAATAATTAACAGCATAGCAAGTGCCGAGCAGCAAGTAGCTGATAATGACAGCGTCTAATGTCGATTGAAAGCAATTAATCGTGGATACTACCCATAGAGCTTAGGATTTATACTTGGTTATTATAAAGCACTGATGAGGTCCCCTCTCGGTCTTTCACAATGTATGTATTAAGAGTATCTCTTTTCTATAAGTAGAAGAAAGCCAAAGGAATGCTCTGAGACTTGTGTTTCTTAATATATTTACTATCGCTCCATTATGCAGCTAGTGGCTGATATTCTCCTAGGAAAGCAGTATCATAGAGAAGCAGCAGCAGTTCATGCCTCTAATCTTTCCAGCAGAAAAGACAACAGGCAGTATATATGCACAATCACAAAGTGGTAAATAAGTGCTAGCATTGTAGGATACCTTTATCCAACATAAAAACAAATTTTCATTGCCTGGCTTTCCTTAGGGTAAGCAACCACGATCAGTACAGTGTGCATACCATGGCTTCATAATTCATATAAAATGGCATTCATTCTTTTCCTTCTCTGTTGTTCCTGACATCATGTTCCACTTGATCAATCCACTCTAATAGCTGTTTGGCACTTGAAAAGTGACTAGACTCTTAACCCTGAAGTGAGTTCACAGAAAGCAAAAGGGTGCAGGAGTTTGTCATGTTGTCGCACACTCTCAGTCAGAGGATTTCAGCATTCAGAATTATCTCCCTGTAAACTCAAATCAAACATAACTCACAATCTCACCTAATTCTCAAGAAAGAAAACAGCAAGGAATAGTGATTTTTTAAACTGCAACATGTTAAATATATGTTCTAATCCTCAAGGAGCTCATGGAAGGACCTCAAGGATGGGAGGACCATCCCTGTCTTCTCCCTGATGTCCAAAAGAAAAGTGTTTACCTGTCTGCATAGTGTTTAACTAAAAATTTGAATATGAAGAAATCTCCACTAGTTTTGTCATTTGTCCATTAGTTTTGTCATTGGTATTAGCAGAAGTACTCATGTTTTATCAGATCAAATCTCTATCTAATTAATATCAGCATAGGACTAGTATTTTTCCCTTGCTTGCATATCAAAAAGTATAAAGAAGCAACTGTTTGTTCAAGGCAAGGAGTCAGAAGGTGTGAGTGCCATACTGTAGTTATGAAATTTATTTTCATCCTTACTGCTTATTATCAGTGCTTCCTTCACTTATCTCTATGATAGAGGAACTGTCAAGCAAGCACCTCAATTTTTCATAATTTTCTGAGACATATAAAAACATTGTCCCTTTACTTTCACGACACTGGCTGCACTGAGTCTGAATTAATGACTCTGTATGTGTATTATGTTCATGATGGACATTAAGTCTTCCGGATATAATTTTCTGTAAAGAAAAGTCATTTTATTTCCAGATGAATAGGCACTCGATCATACTACCCAAGTCAAACAAAGTTATTATTTGGCTTTTTGCCTCATTGTATAGTATAGAAAGGTCATATTTTTAATAGCTTTGTACTCCATGGTAATCAAATTTGTAAGCCTGGAGAAATAAACTACTTGAATCTATCAGTGTTGTCGGCACATTTAACCACTGCTGTTCTGATAGTACAGCACATTTCCTCTAAGCTGCAGAGCAGAGCACACAGTGTTTTAGCTTGGTTATCAGGCTTGTACATTCAGATATAATGTACTAAACATATAAAATCAGAGTGTGATAATTTGAGCCATTTATTAAGCTTAAGTTTTGAGGACTAAACAAACCAAAAGACTCTGGTCCCGATCACATGTGTGCTTGTACACCAAACAAGTTTAGAATACTGTAAACCTGAGTACAACTAAGTGTTAATAACTTGCTCAAATCAACAATAATTAGAAAGAACACCTGCTTTTAAAAGTCATTTTTCTTCTGGTTGACTGGACATTGCTTTTGCAGGAATTGAATGCTGATTACACGCAAATGAAATTTCTAAGGTGTTTGGTTTTTTTTGTTTTTGTTTTTTGTTTTTTTTTGTTTTTTTGCGTGTGTTTCCTTTTTTAAAACGATCATGCCCTGTCGTTTGTCAGAAGCAATCCAGCTTGGCTACTGCTCAGCAGCACCCATGTGTCAAGAAGGAGCTGTGAAACCTTGAGAAGTCCAGAGGAAAGGAGAATATCTTGCATCACCACTTGGGCTATTTATCTTCTGAAACATTAGATTAACCTGAGGTTTTTGTGCTTTTATAATAGCTGTCGTTATGAATTGGCTTAGAGTCAAGGTACAATCTGACTGGTGAGAGGAGTTGAATTATTCACCTGTAACACAAGGGCTAGAAATAGGGTCTGCCAGACAGGGCCATTAATGCAATGTGTGCTGATGGCTTCTTGATGACCTGCTTCAAAGTAGCTGAGGCTAGCTGCAGTAGCCATATTGCTTTGGTAGTGATGTCTTGCTCGGTCATTGATTTCATTTTCTTTTCTTTTTTTTTTTTCCCTTAAATTTTACCTTTTCTCCAAATTGGTGGCCTGCTTGTGAGGTCTGCATGCTTTGGTCACACTTCTGGAGCTCTAGAATAAGGAGACACCGATCCTAACAATTATTTTAAATAGTCTCTCTTATTTTCAATGGTTACATATAATACATATTACTATCAGAAAACCTAAGCAATATCGTCATGGAGACAAAAGTCTTCCTCACCTGCTAGAGATTTCCTTGTTACTGTATACTGCTTGAACCATGTAGCTTAACATTTTGTCTATACGACATATGCTATGAAATTGGAATCTAAACTACCTAAGGATGTTAATTTGAAGTGGATTGTTAAATAATATGATGTAAATCCCTTATTCAAAATTAAAGTGATCTTCATTGGATTTAGCTTAATTCACTTTGGAAGTGTCCACATAGAATTGCAATTCAGTTTAATTAATCAACTTAAAAACCTTATTCAATACAATTTCCTTGAGCATTTTTCTTATATAAGAGTACTGTTCTCTGTAATGCATTCTCTGGTAAAAAACGGAACTTGTCAAACTGGTGCTTTTCATAAGCATTAGAGGAGCAACATATCTTCATGAATGGATTTAGCAGTAGAATGCTTTAACTCTCAGGACTCATCTCCGAAAGACACACATTGCTGTGTGCTGCAGTGTGCAGTAGGCACTCTCCTGTAACTGCTGTCACACAGCAGGAAGCCCCAGCCCACTGGAGTACTCTGCTTCATCCAAGCACAAATCCATCAGCTCAGCTGGGCCCTGCTTTACATTTTTTGTAAGAGGATTGCAGAAGCAAGGCTTCTGTGAAGTAAGCTTGCTTAACTTAGAAAATAATCATTTTTTAGAGAATTGAAGGGATGTTTCTATATGCTTGGGACAAATTCTTCAGGCATAAACTGTTTGATTGTGCAATAAAAATGAGGATGACCCGTTGTGTTTTGATTATTGTCAACAGTTCTGGCCCAATTTGGCTTGGTTCTGTGGCTAATGGGGCAGCAGGACCCATGGACCCCCACCCCAGGAGAGGTGGAAGAGGGAAAGGGAAAAGGCAGGGAAATGGGCCTAAAAACAAAGCAGCAGCAATGAGCAAGGGGAGAAAGCTAATTTACTAAATATGATAGCAGAATCTGAGATAACACAATATAAATTGGAATTGAAGAAGAGAATTGAGAGTGTCCAAAACTGAAGGCCTTGCTTTAATGCTGAGACAGCTAGGGAGCACACACACACTGCAGAGGTAGAAGAAAATAGAAGGGGTCTGGCAACTCCCAAACAGCCTTATCTTTCCCTCTGAATGGAAAATGGAAATGGAACAGTGAAGTCTTCTGGGAACTGTAGTTCATTCTTTCTCTTTTGAGAACCAGGTACTTGGAACTATCAACAATCCATGGAACTGCAGCATTAACTCTTTAACTCCCAGTGCACTACATGATGTTATGATGTGGAACAATGATAACAGAAAATCAAAGAACCATGAAAATTACTTCTCATTTTCTTTCTCAAATCTCCAATTTGTAACTATCTTTTGTTCCAAACGACTTTTTTTTTTCATGCCTACTGAAACTTTTCAGAAACAACTTATATCTTTTAAATACAGTCTAAAAAGTAACACTTTTAGTTGTAAAATATTTTTTCCCTTTCTTCAAAAAAGAAACTGTTTTGTGCCAACTTACTCCAAGGTAAGCTTCTGTTTCAGCTAATTAATATCAAGTAACTAACACAGTCAGTTTTACAAGACAATATTTTTTCTACTTAGAGATTTTAATTCACACAACTTTGCTCCACCGAGATACTTCATTCTGAAATCTCTGAAGTCATAAATCATTTTGCCATTAAGAAAGAGGAAGGTCACCTACTGCCTTCGACAAAATCAACTGGATCACAAAGTGAAGATTTCAATTGATAAAAGGCTGAATTTAAGTATTTCCTCTGTATCAAACAGAAAGCTCCAAGTCATGCACAGGTGGAGTACCTGTGTAGTGCCAAAAAGTACCCCATGACACAGTTACGTCACTCAAATGACAGTTTCATTCTGGATGAGGTGATTGAATGAAGTCCACTTGCTTCAGTTATAATGAATGGAGTTAGTGTGTAGCTACAGTGAGGCCAAAAAGAAGTAGCTTCAAAAGTTTCCTCTTTAAGGAAATGGAGAATATCTAACTTGTCAAAATCTGACTGTATGATCAACACCAATCTTTGGGAGTAGATCTTGTGATGGCAAGTGTTTTATTATCTTACATTTTCCCACATTTTGGTGCTTCTCTCCAAAGGTTTCTGCAAATCAGTGTTGACCCATGAGATCTGGAAGCCAGAGCCTTGTTTTGGTGGCTAGAAATCATTCCTAGAAAGGAAAAAAAAGGGAACATTAGCCAAGTCAAGTTGGTAATGAATAAGGGAAAGCTACATGAATGTTAAAGTCTGTGTGATAACATATTCTTTTTTTTTTTACATTGTCTTTAATGTTAAACAAGGGCTATTTCATTGGAAAGGCAGGTTGATTGTCTGTGAAAACATCTATTAAGCTTGAAAGGAAATCTTCAATGAGCATAAAATTCACGAATGCATAAATTCATAACTTTGTATGATGAGAAAAGGAATCTAGTACTTTTCCCTGCCTTTTACAAATTCCGTCTCATTAAGGGAAGTTCCCAGGGACAGATCATGGAGAACTGCAAAACAAGAGATCTGAATACAGCAGCCGGTTAGAAGGTAAGTACAGTAGCAGATAATCAGTGATAGTGCTGAAAGTCCCAGAAATTCAGGCTAGTTGATAGTATTGTGTTCATTATGTGATGAGAATCTCTGGTGTGGGCAGAGACTTAGTGGAATGCAGGGAGGAAAACCTAGTGTTTCCAAAGACACTGAGGGGAAGGAACATGTGCTCGAGCCTCTAAAACTGCTGAACAACCTTTGATTGGCATTTTCTCATTTAATACTTGTAATATAGTCTGCAGCCATTGTGCCTGAAGCAGCCAGCCATAGTGCGAAAGGGCAGTACCCAAAGTCAGACTACTCTCTACCTTCTCTTCTCCTTACCCCTGGGCAGGTGGAGAAGGACAAAGCCACAACGTTCACTCATGTTGAATACCTGTCACATACGACTTTCCAGTATTTCAGATATATTTCAGGCATTTTCCTTGCTGTGTCTAGTGCGTAGTGCTTGTACTGCTGTGGGTAGCTCTGTCCAGAGGTATCTGACCACAAGCAATGATTATTCAAGGCAAGACAGAGGGGAGATAGTGCAGGATACACGTATATGTTAAAGACAGGTATATATTTTCCATGGTGCCAAATCATTGCCCCCATGCATATTAAAGGTAGAGGTCAAATCCATTCCAAATGTGTTTTACACAATTGCATTAAATAACTCTGACCACCTCCCTCTGCCTCCCCCAAGCACTGAGAAGGGCAGAGTTTTCACCACTGAGCAGCTATGCAGCTAATTGCTTGCCCATAAAAGGCTGATAGATTGTATGATAGTGCAATGGATGTGTATTTAAGCCAACAGAGAAATCACCTAGTGATTCCTTAATTGCATTCATTTGTATGGCTAAAGAAGTAAGTTGTTCTCTTAGGATTTTCAGGCAGCATAACACTGCCTGAACACTGGGCATCTCATGCATTCATTTAATAAGGGTATGGCATAGATTCCAGCCCAGGAAAAAAAAAAAAATATATATATATATATATATATATATATATACACCCACACACAAATCCGAGGTCTGAGTAAAACCAAAGTAAAATATTTCTACGCAGGAAATAAAATATGAATTGTGCTCTCATCCAGAACCAGATTCAGATGTGAATATGCTTCTAATCGGATCACTCAAGGTATTAGTAATATGAGAGCCATCTGGGAAAGAAGTATTCATGTTTACAGGCATCTAAGAATTACTTGGAGTCACAAAACAGAAAGTGTAGAACAAAGAATAGATTGCGGGTGATGAGGAAAGGTTTTTTATTTCTTCTTAAATATTTGTATTGCAACACTGAGACAGCAAACGGTTAACAGCCAAAGACAAAACCCACTGTGACCGTCAGGCCTCTGTGCAATCATCAGCAGAACTAGCTATTCTAGCCAATTTAATAGCTTGAAAATGAACTCATTAGTGGTCTTTTATCAGTGGAAAAAAGTCTATTAAATCCGGATGTGTGAAGAAGCAGTACAGAGGCTCATTTCCATCTCACTTGTGACCTGAACAAATCAGAGAAATGCTTTTCAAGAAACAGGGTCAGGCTTGACTGCAATAAGATATTTTCTACACACAGCATCCAACTTGTATCTTTCCTTCAAGTTTCTGATGCAATTCATTTTAATTTACAGTCTATTTGTCACTCCCCACATCTCTCCCTCATGCCCCCTCTGCAGTACCACTGTCATCCATAAACATGTGGTCTGTTTATAAAGAGAAAATGTACTACAGTCTGTTGGATTTCTTCATATACGTGCCTTGTGACAACCCTGACAGGTCTGGGCTGCACTTCTCATTGACCAAGGTGGT
This sequence comes from Perdix hodgsoniae, assembly GCA_035772895.1. NCBI lineage: Eukaryota > Metazoa > Chordata > Aves > Galliformes > Phasianidae > Perdix > Perdix hodgsoniae. The sequence continues at coordinate 5,661,927 of JAPSGF010000005.1, read as the reverse complement.
AAGAAAAGAGTCAGGCTCTCATCTGGAAACTAAGGTTCAGAGCAGAATAAAGCTAATTTACATCAGCCTGGAATCCAGCCAGAGCTGTGAAAAGGGGCAAAATGTGCCTGGTGTCAGTCCCCTTGGTGAACATAGACAGGCAAATTTGAAGTGTTTGAGATGTACATCCTCTGAATGAGACAGAAGTATTATTCATGTGAGGATACTGGTGTTGCTCAGAGATAATGTCTCAACATTATCTAAAAGTAGCTTTTCCTATATTTTTTTGTTTCTGGCATGATGCACAATGCTGAATGAGCTACAAACCTGTGTCTAAAACACATATTTCCCCCAGGAGGTGGTATATCTGTGGGGTAATGCCATCAGACAGCAATCTGCCTTTTAGTGATAGTCCACAGAGAGTTTTAAATCTTCAGTCTCTTGAGGAGAAGCATTTAACGTCTGATATTGACAGAAATATTCAAAAGATGTCTCATACACAGATGAGGCACAAATGAGTTAATTATGTTTATAGGACTACTTGTAAGGACGATGTCTTCATATACTTCTGGAATACTGCATTTCCAAGATGACCAATCCTATAGTTCCCATACAGCTGTATCTGTCAGTATACAGTGAAATACCACTGTCTTAAACACTCCAAGGGAAAGACTGTTTCCCTTTTTCCTTGTAGAGATTTGGTCAAAAGTTAAACTCGTAATGGAATTAAATTATTTTTTTATATTTAATTCCAGACATTTATGCACATGTATTTAAACTTACATTACTTAATAATATACTAGGATTGCTTAATAGCCTCTCATCCTGCCCTGAAACATAACCCTATTATTCCAGCCCTAGCTCTGTTATGAATTGAAAATCCCAGATATGGTAAATTCCTTTGAAATGATGCTGGGATTTTACCGTGAGGCTGTGGGCCAGTTTGAGACCACCAAACTCATTTACTGTTGTCTGTTAAGCCAAGCATGAATCACTGATCTCTGGGGTGAAAACTCACTTTATTAACTCCCTGGGTCACCCAGCTACCAGGGCAACGAGTTTCTGCAATGAATAACTCCATAACTAACGCATAAGCTACACAAAACCCAAATCCCTTGATTAGAACAGGGGCTGGCAAACCTCAAATCAGACACATAAATACTTCCCAGAAGTTTGTTTAGCTCTTAACAGAACCCGTTCTCTTGCATTGCTTTGAAAGGAGCAAAATGGAAAATTGTTCCCCAGCCTGCCTCGCCAGGCTGGAGCCGGGCTGATAACTTGATTTGTGCAGTCTCAGCCTCTCAGTAGCGTTCTCTTGTCATTGCCTCATGTGCTCCTTCTTGCGTGCTCATGTCCTGAGGGATGCCCAGGAGTCCGGGAGTCCTGGGCATGTTATTAGCTTGTCTTGTAGATGCTGTAGGGTTTGCCGCAAGACTGTGCTGTGCATCAGAAAGGGAGGCAAAGGGGAAGCTTTATCCCATGCAGTGCAAAACTCAATAGAGTTATGACTAGGTATTTCTTTCATATTTTAAGATAAACAGAAATTTCATTTACCTAGAAAAAGATTCTGCCTTCTTACGTCTTCTGAAGTCTAGTTTAAGTTTTGCATCTTTCTCAAAGACATAACAAAGTTTGCAGGATTATAAGAATGTGGCACATGGGTGTAACAGGAGACTGTTATTGAACAAATAATGCCCCCATTTAAGGCGTTAATGTGTTCCCATGCAACAGTAGCTGTCCCGCAGCATAGGCAGGCTGTTACGGGGTGCTCTGAGCCATGTACTATCATTACAGAGCATTGCTCAATCTGCTTTCTTGCTGAAGCTTTTGACACGCTGTAAATTTGTTTGTAAAATTCCACCGTGCTTTGCTTAGCATGTCTATAGACTAGCAGATGCATGCATTTGTTGCTGCAAAGTAATTTTGTGTTATCTGAAGTCCTATTTTTATGTTTCAAAGTCTTTCTCCACACATCACTGGGAATGTTAAACTCTCACAAAGAAAGGGGAGAGAGCCATTTAAATAACAGGCATACAGATAACATGCTGCCTTTTATTCTTTGTTCTCACAGAGTATGTGCTGTACAAGAAAAGAACATGGTCACCTATCCCCTTGCTAGAGAAACTGTCATTCCTAATTCATTTATACAGGGTGCTTAAGATGCCTTGAGCAAACTGAAATAGCTTTAAAGGAAAATTAATCTAGTTTGACTGGAGCAAACTAGTGTTTTTTTTTTTCTAGAAGTGTAACACATTTGTTAAATAAAGGGGTCACGCTGCTTTTGTAGGGCCATTTACAAAGCTGATTAATAAAAATCCTTAGCTGTACTTCCACCGTTCCGTAAACAGCCTCCAGTGGCTTCTTCCATCATTGCTTCTGTTCCATGTGGGTGCAGCAAGTCAGCTTTGAACACCCTCTGCTAAAGCAATGATGAAACAAGTGAGTAAGTTCTCAAGTCCCGAGAAGGAGGACCAGGCTTCTGTTGTTATAACCACTGAGAGGCCGGGTAGAAGTTCCTGTAGAGGTTGTTGTAGAGGAACCTCGTGGCTCAGGAGTGCTCATGATCCATGGGATCTGAAGTAGGCATGTAGATATGATGAGTAGATACCTTCAAGGGAGGAATTCAACCTCTTATCCACAGAAATAGAAATTGAAGAAGTATGTGTTGGCTGAGGATGTCTTCTCAGCCATGTCTTCATTTCTTCCCATGTCTCAGGGAACCCCACTCTGGTGGCTTTGGAAGAATTTCTACTTTGTTGTTTTGTTAATAGAGATGAAAACAGTAATATCAACATGGATTTTCTTTAAGAAATATTTCTTTAAAAAATAACAGCTTTTTAAATATTAAATTAACTTCTTTTTTGGAGAGGGGTATGAAGGAACATAGCACTGACGGGTGTGGTTGTATTTTGGATCGTACAATATATGCTGCTCTCTTTTGGCTTGGTGGCAATGTCAATGCACTATTCCTTAGAATAGCAATCAGAATTAATTAATGAGTAATGTGTCAAAAGAGCAACTCTTCTCCATGTGACTGGGTAACCTCAAGAATACTACAATAATCTTTCTGGTGCTCATACAGCAGTATTTAATGAAGCTGTTGATAATAGCACTATCATCACTAGATTTTGTGGAGTTTATTCCTACATCTTTAAAAAATACACAGATTATTTAAGGGCTAATTTTTATCATCTGTATTCATGGAAACCATTTGGACTTTTGTCTGGAAATTGAGAGACAAGCAAGAGCCACATTCCATTTTGAAATGGCAGATGTAAGTAAAAATCCCAAGTTAGATGTTTTTGATTCCTAATATTGAAGTTATATTTTTCTATGAGGAAAAAAAGATTTTTTTTGACAGAATTGCCAAGACATATGATTTTCATGTGAAAACAAAACTCTATTTAAGATATTATACTTGATTGCAAAATAAAGCTACTTAGAAGGAAGTTGAACATACTGGAGTGTTTATTTAGAGACTGAAATGATTCCAGAGTTATGTCCTTGCATCACTGAAAAAATTTCTTTTTTTAAATGCAAACTTAAATGTTCTTTAGAAAAATGGGAGATTGTAGCCAAATATACATTTTAAATAAAGCATGGATTACATGCATGCAAAATCTTGTCTTTTTTTTTTTATTATTAGATTTACAAATGGTATTGGTGTGGGACGTAATTAGAGCTAGAGCTTGCAGCAGAGCTAAGATATTTATTTTTGCAGCTCACCACAAAACTGCATTTAGCTTGTCTTTCCTGAAGTCCAAGCCAATACTTATCCCTGTAATGCTTTCTGTTTTTTGAACTTCTGTGGTCTGTTGGTACCAACATAGTTTCCTGTTACAGAGGTTGAGCAGGCTGTGTAACACCCATTGTGCATGTTAACATGTGCTAAGTAGTGTGAGAACCATTTAACAGATACTCTTTTAGATAAAATTCTTTCTGGGTTCCTGTCTGAATTCTGTAAGATATCCATGTTTAAACATCATAGCAATAAGAGCACAATGCTTTTAATGAAAACACATCATACACAGGCTGAAACGGCCATCCTGAAGGTCAAATCTTAATATTTAGTAATTATTGATTTTGAACACAACCCAGTGTTATTTTAAAGTGGCTATAATTATGTAAATGTGTTTATAATTTATTGTAGTGTTACAATCTCATAATTATAATAATGCCAAGTGCATTGGTTTTAAATATGTTTTTCTCTATTTCCTATTCTACTGATTGTTCCCAGTGTAGCACAGGACATGCTTAAGAAAATGTATCTTTTGTTCAGTGTTGATGGAGAGTGAATAGAGAGCATTAGTCCGCCTGATGATTGAACTGTTGCACAAATTCCCAAACAACGATGAATTCCACATCATTGTTTAAAAAAAAAAGAAAATAAAAAAGGCATCTCATTAGTTCTATGCTGTCATTTCCTTCCATGTTATCATCTTTAGAGCGCTCCTTTAATGTGTCATATAGCTGATTTAAAATAGGAATAAATGATCTTGGAACTTTTTGAAGGATATTGGCATTTTTTCCTTTAACAAATTAGAAGCTGAAGAAAGAAAATTGGAAAGGAAAAAAAAAAAAAGTGCGTTATCTCTCCTCCCTGCTCCATCAAACGCTGTCCTTTAGGCAAGATCTTTCAGGGATATACTGTCTCTTGACTGACATCATTTATATCACAGAGAAGCAGCTATGCAAAACTGAGAAAGGCATTGTTTCATCAGTCTGCAGACTACTGTAAGTATTAATATGGTCATGTAAATATTCTTAAAATATTGCAATAACACTAAGAAATGACAGTAGCATCTGGTAATGACTTACATTTCTGAGCCCTCAATGTCAAAATTTTCTTGTTCAGACAGATGGATTTCATAAAACTGTTTTAGACAGACACAGAAAATGTAGTAAGTGCTAATCTGTTTCTCTTGTCCAGTAAGTCTGAGCTTTGAAGAAGTCACTGCATGATTATTTTGATTTAAAAGAAAAAGAGGTCATATTTTCCTGTATAGAATTTTGCCTATAGAGGGACATACTGGCTGCACTTAGGGAGCAAAACAAAATTAATGTTAATTTAATTTGTTGAGTGTGTTTTCTGTTGCTGTCTTTTGTTAATTGGAGTGGTCACTACAGAACTGACTGCTCTCATTTCTGAAAATGATTTTGGCATAATTGGTTCACTCTAACTTCAGCTTACCTTTTTCATATCTGCTTGTGAATCCTGGGTAACACGATCTGAAAGGCAAGGTGCCCAGCTCACAAACATTCATTGCTGCTCCTAAGGAATGTGCAAATTGCAAGAACTAAAATATATATGCATACAACAGTAAATTAGCCAAGCTTCATTTGAGCTGTATTTTTTAGTATCACTGTCAGGCTGGTAAATAAACACACCTGGAAGCTGCTGTTGTGGCTGATGGCCACAAAGAGGGTGGTGGCTCGAGGAGCCTGATGTACCAAGGGCTGGACATGAGCAAAGCCATGGGAGTGGATCTGCTGGAAAGGACAAGTAAACAGGGGAGATGTGAGGATGGAGAAACGGGCAGGAGGAAAGCCCAGAAAACCTTCAGCACCCCCAGAAACATCATTCTGTTATTGCTGGCTCACAGGTTATTTTCTCCATTACCAATAGTCAGCTGACTAAAACCCAATCAAGCATCTTTCCAGTCATTCCAATCGTGCTTTGTACTTCTATTCTGTATTCCCCAACAGAAGATGTAAGAGAGACTGTGTAGAGTCATAACATAAGTAACACTTCACCTGAGGTTAAAAACCCAGAATCAGGTTGTGAGGAGCATGAACAGACAGTGTGTGTGATTTGTTTTCTATGAGGTATTTGCTCCATTTTGCTTTCTCTGTGTTTTCTTGTGCAGTTAACTTTTAATGAGAGTGAACTCTTTTGAACAAGCCTCTTCTTCATACATTTTAGTACTTTCATTTATCTCTTGATGCCTGCTGTGAATAGGATGCCTAAAGATATTTCATTAATGAAGCATGTGAAAATGAACCAAGTGGACAAGCTATTAATTGATTTTCATGTTTGTTGGTTATCAGTTGTGTGCAAAATTGCTTAGACAGATTAAAAACACATCTTAACCTTATCCCAAGCTCTAACTGTCTGTTTCTGGAAGAAAAAGCATTTAGCAGCTTTTGCAGCACACGCTGCTCAGCTGTTGGCTGTGGGTCAAGAGCAGCAGGAAAACTGAGGTCCTTTTGGCTCTCCAAGCATGAGCCACTAACACTTAACTAAATGGGGAATATTCACTTGCAATAGCAGAGTGTCATCTCAGGTATGCAACTATCAGCAAGGAGTTTTTCGTAGTAACATCTGAACAGATTTTTCAGTGCACAGAGGACATAGAAAAACTACAGCAGTACTCCTATGTGGGTTAAAAGTGGACGTGCACTTTAGAAATCTTGGTCTTGTGAATGAAAAGATAAGAGAGATTTGTGAATACCATTTCTACCATAAGAACCGAGGAGGGTCCTTATGGCTGGCAGCTGAGCTATATGAGCTCACTGATTTATGGATCCTTTCCTGGGAGAGCCAAACTCCCTCCACTCCTAGTTAATTCAGTGCAAGTCAAAGTCACAAGTTCCTGCCAGAATTTATCTGCTAATCCCAGTCCCTGTGATCATTTGTTATTTTGTTTGCTTTATGATCCAATCCCTTGCCTGGATTCCAGTTTTGGAAAACCCCCCTTGCACTCTTCAGTCTGTCCTGTCTTTCTGAGTAGCAAAAAGTGTCTCAGCATCTCATTTCTCTCTATTACACACAACTTTCAGACTACTGTTCAGACCTGCAGATCTTTCACTGCCTAGAAATCTGTTCCTATTTAAAATCTGTTTGGATACTGTTTTCAACCTCTTAAACAGATGTAATGTTACATTTTTAGTTGATATCTACTAGTGTATTTATTTGCTTTGAACAAATGCAGCAGTACACGTCCCTGTTCCTCTCTTATTGTAGGTTACGATTTAATGAACTTTAACAAGCTTAGATGCTGAGACAGATAGGTTCTACTTTCTACATTTAATGTAATGTGTTGCCATGGAGATAAGTTCTTCTCTATCTGAAAAGTGACAAAGAAGCCAAAGAAGGTATTGCCAAAATAGTTCAAACATTGGAAATGTGACATTTAAAAATCTTTTTGCCACTGAACTAAATTATTTATTTTTCTTCTCTTCTTGCTGTTCTGTTTCATCTCTTTCCCCTGAAACTATACTGAACATCTCTGCTCCTGCTCACAGGACTGGCAGATGTCCCTTTGGAGCCCACCCTGGTTCTGCTCTATGAATGGGATTACATGTTACTCAGTGATGCAACTAGCTTTTCTCTCCCTTGTCTTGCTCTCTGCCCCCTCATCAGCAAAGACTGAAAGGCTTTTCTTCATCTCAGACTAACCACTTGGGGTTTACATGATCCTCCATCCAGCAGTTCATTGTATAGTACTGCAGGGATTGCACCAGCTGGGATAACTCACAAGCTCATCTCCTTCTGGAGTTTACAGTCTCATTATTTTACTTTGTCCTTGGTACTTTGAAACTCTTCACCACTGTGTGAATAACTGTTGGATTAGCAATTTAGGGTTTTGCTCTTGAGGTTTTCTAGTTTAATCGGTTAGATTTTTTGAATAATCCATTTAAAGTATACACCTTTCATGGTAGGAGAAGCCAGTCACCACTCTACGTGTGTTCAGACACATACTGAAGGACTGAAGTCAATGTGATGCTTTCTTGCAGAATAGGGACTATTTGCTCAGGAAGCATGAGACAAGTTTGCTTTCTTGTTAGTGGAAATTGTATGAAATGTTATGATATTCCTGTAAGGACTGTGGTTTTCTTGCACCCATCTTTAGAATTGAACGTGTATTCCATCCGTAGTGCATCCATAACTGCACAATTTATTTGATTTCAAATAAGAACTGATTGAATATTGTTTATGTTGTATAAATACCAACATTTTTAAGAAAAAAATCTGCTTGATAGAAATGCACAAAGTAGAGTTTTCAGAGCAAAGAACTTCTAGATCAGAAAGCCTGAAATCCTGTCCTGCCCAAGTAGAAAAACTTCTTATTGCACATCAATTCACAGAAGATGTTTGCTTTTAAATACAAAAGACAAATATTTTTTACTTGCAGCAAGGTTTTAAAAGGGGTTCAATGTATAGACAATTAATAAAGTTGTTTCTGTTTTTTCCTTTTACTTGTGTTTTTACATGAATATGGACTACTCCCCACTTCATGCTCTTCTAATCAGCAGACTCATTTCTTATCTACGTCACAAAATGTTACTTTCTTCCCTACCTTGATGACCTAAGTAATACAAGAAAACCATATCCAAATTAGTTGCTCAATATTTCTGGCTACCAACCAGAACTTAATTTGGCTAATTTAACCATATGATTTCACTATTTATTATTTTATTTATTTCAAATTACTGCCTTGAAATTTGTATCAATCTTTTAAAATCTGACTGTAACTCAGAAAATCCAAATTCAAAGGAGGTCTTGAAATTGAATAATCAGTGATATTCTTAATTTCATGTAAGTACCAACAAAAGCTCTTTGGCTTTCTATAAGAAAGAAATGAGTAAGAATTCAGGAGTCAAGAAGCAAGAACAATGGAGGTGGGGGTGTATAATGCCAGAGAAAGGGTGGAATATGTATCTGATCTTTGTATTTAATAGTTTCTGATATTTGGGGTTTTTTGCTTAAAATTAATTAGTCTCATGAAAACTTGATTGCCTTCATTAGCAGTTATTCTTTCAGTTGCATATGTTCACATTTTTGGAATTTGTTTTGATTTTTCAATTTGGAATGTATCAGTTTAAACCACTTAGTTTCACTTGGCTACACAGTAGAGCTATTAAGATTCCTGTCATTGTCTTTCTTTGCCATAACTGGAAGATAGTGAAAAATACTCAGTGAAACTGAACTGTGCTTTTTAAAAGTATTTACTTATTTTATTGTGAAAATTTTACATTATTTTTTTAATGTTATAAAAATGTGGAGAAAAAATTATTCTGAAAACTGCACTGAGCAATGTTGATGTGCCAGAATAAATCATGTCTCATCATTCCAGATTCAAAATGTCTTGTCAGTCAACTGAGGTTACCAGCTTAATGATGAGATTGACTATGGAGGGGGCTCTGAATTCAGCAGTTCTCTGTACTAAGTTTGGCTTATAAAACATGGTATGTCTTATAAAATCATCAAATTGACAGAATGGTAGTTGCAACAAACTTCATGAAATCTCTTCCAAAGTTCAGTTTTCTAGCTGAAATAAACTCCTGGGTAACACTGGATTAGATCAATAGATATAGGTCTAGCGAAGGGTGGAGTCTCCATGGCTTTGTTCTGACACCTTTTCCTACTAAAGAGTATTTGTCTCTGTCACCTTTTCAAGTCCACTTCAGGTAGTCACAGATTGCTGCGCGATCACCCTTGGTCTAGGGAAGGGTAGATCTCCTTCCCCAGACCAAGCAATCCCAGGTGTCTAGGATTCTGCGTGCCATTCTCTGGACCTTATAAACAACTTTGTGTTAAACTCCCTCCAGTTTCTCAGAATAACACTTAATTATGCAGTAACACGATATTTTATATTTAGCTTCACCAGCACCAAGTGGAGGTGGATAGTAGCCGTCTTAACTTGCTAGCCAAGCTACTCCTTCTACAGCCCTTTTGATTTTGGTTTATTTGCAATTAGCACATGCTTTTGGCCTGTATTCAGCTCTGTCCTTCATGATCCCAGGTTCTCTCTAGCAGGGCTGTTGCTCGGTCAGTCACTTTTGTATGGTAAACCTGACAACCTGACCCTCAGAACAGTTCACATCTCATTGAATTCTAGAAGATTCTGCAGGCTTTTCAGTGTTTGGCTTCTCTAGCCTTACCTGTTGGAAGACAAACCACTTCCTATTCTGGGATCATTTGAAAGATTGCAGTTCTCTCTCCTAATCATGGCAGAAAAAGATACTGAACAATATAAGCCTCACAGTCCCTGTCCCTGGGATATTCCCCACAAAGAACTTGTTATCTTGCAGTCTTCCTGATGTAGCACATTGCTTGATTTCGCTTTGTAGGAAGAATACTTAAAAACACATTTAAATTGGACAAATTCCTAATACCTTTTTACATTAGGGCAGAAATATTTTTCATATAAATATTCTGAATTTGAAAATGATTTTTCTCCTTATTTGCATGAGTAGATAGAATATCCTTTCACAACAGTAATCAATGTTATTAGAAGGATTTCGCTTTTACGTTGAGAAGCCATAACTTTGAGAGAGCAGAACTGATTTTTTTACAGCCTTGCTAACCAATAAGCACCATAATTTTCTTGTCATGTAAAGATGTTCCTGTTCTTACAGACATCCATCTAGGTTCAGAAAAGCTTCTGTGAAATGTTATTAGTGTATGAGTAGAGGCACTGGGTATTTGTCAAGAGCTTTACTGTTAGCAAACTACAGGTGTACACTTCAAATCTGGGCACACTGTATTTTAGTATTCATCCAATTCTAAGAAAACGAGCTGACAACTAATTATCTGCACACCTTCATAGAAGTCACTTATGCCAACTCCAGTTCAACATCACTGATGTGAATATTAATTATATCAATTTTGAAGTAGTAGTTTTTCAGAGAGGGACAAAAACAGAAAAGACTAGAGCAAATGCAAATCTGAATGATATGCAGCACGCACATTTCCTTTGTGCTTACATAGTCAGCAGGCTTCCTCCATGGAAAGGTTGAGACTCTTGATAAAGAAATGTGGTGACAAAAGTCTATTGGAAAAATATCTCTTTCCACATACCAACAAATGAAGAAATGCAGATCACGGACATGCAAACTCAGACTTATTCCAAGGACTAGAAGTGGCAGTTTGCTCAGATCTCCAACATCCAGTTGCAGGAGAACTCAGATTTTCATGCTGCCTCTAATATTGTAATTTTGCTGTTCCTAGGGAAGGCACATCTCCTTTTGCTGTGTACAAATCAAGTGGACTGCTCTTCTCAAGATTTCTCTTTCTTCCTCTCCCTATCTTTCACACACATCCCCATCACTTTCTAGGAGCTGGCATGTTCTTGACATTTCACTAGTAGCAAATAGGGCAGGAATCACCTTTGTCTAAAACTGTCTTTTAGATAGATGACTAATGTGAAATGTTGACTGCTTGCATGTCAGATGAATTTGTTTTCCTAAGGGTTTTGGAGAGAAAGAACACAAACCTGAAGGGCCTGTACAATCATGTAACATTTCTTCATCTGTTTTTTCCTGTTTGATGATGACAGCAAAGGGATAGACTGACTTGGTGCTTTAACCAATACAGTAGCCATGAGACAGTTTTACTACTAGTTTATTAAATTCCCTGGCAGTTTGCATATGGCATATGTGGAGGGAATATCTTGGAGTGTGAGTGGGTGGATTTATCATTGTATAAACTTGGCTCCAGTCCTCTTGCAGAACCACTGCCATGTTGTTATCCTGGGTAAGTTGGTAGCTTGAGGTTTGGACAGCCAGTCCATGTGATATTTCCCAGGATTCACTTTCAGCCCCTGTGCTGTTTTATATCCACCTGCTTCCTTTTGGAAATGATTAGAACATAGGGTTGTTGCTGCTCTGTCAGTGATAAATAAACAGCATGCTTGTCATTTTATCTGATGGTGCCATGAATGCTTTATGTTGCCTTTAACAGGTGTTCTCTGATGGAAAACTTCAAACTAGTTAGAATAAAATTCTCAATGGTGAAGGTTTGTAGACTTGGTGTCTGGATTCAGTCTGAGATTGGAATCTTTGGTTTATAATAAACACTATGAGAAAGCCTGGAACACTTCCCATCCACTAAGTCTGAATGTCTTCATTAAATATTAAAATATAAAGTGTGCCACACTACCACTAAAACATGAAGCCTGATTTCAGGCTTCCATTATGTACAGTCTTAGCCAAGTCAGCTTTTCAACCAAACCAGCTAGAGCTTAATGTTGTAGGAAGCCAGTCTGGGATGGGGGCAGAAATCATCTGGAAAGGTAGCACATTTTCCTAGACTTCTACTTGTCACCAGGAACACCTGTTGTCAGAATGTCCTAAGTAAAACTGGGGTATTGAAGAAGTTGTTACAGTTTTGATATAATTCCTCAGTTTTGTTTCTTGTAGACCTATGTTGCTGGCACTATTATAGCATTTCAGAATTATTATATAGACTGTTCTGTATCAGAAGTGGGGATTTTCTTAGATACTTGATTGTCTGTCTGTATTCTGACAGTAGTTGTTACTACCAGGAAAGCAGTCTTTAGACTGGAAAGGAGAGGTGCAAAGAGAAGTTACTTTATTGGCAAGACCAACAAAATCTGGAAGAAAACAGAACCAAGATTTTGATATACATCCTGTCCTGCACCTCTGTGTCCTTCATGCTCTCATAAACTCTGTTCTCCAAATATATTCTTGTCCAGTGCCTTTTGGGTAGATAGAAAAACATTCTGTAGTTTTACAAACAGTAATAGATTATCACTTATCCTTCATCATATCTTTGAAGCAGTTACCTTCGTAAGCATCAAAGCCACCTCTTCATGCATTAGATTCACAAGAAAAGACTTGTGAGTCATCTTCCCTTCCATTTATGTGGTTTTCCTTTAACGTCTGGAGAGCTAGCTTTTTTTAAAGAGTGGTAATCAAAAGTATTTATCTTCTGCCTAATTTTGCTGCCCCTCTTTTACCTGGTAATGTTTTCTCATTTCTCTTTGTTTAAAAATAAATATCGTAAGCATTTTTCTCTGCTATCTCTAGAGGAGCACATAAAAAAAAGTATTGTCTAGATTTTCATACAGGCATCATCTTCGTGATGTAGTCTGATGTGCCAGTTGTAATTCATGGTATGGAAATGTTTCAGAAATTGTGTCTGTTTGGAAAACAACTTAAAAGAAATTAGTGAATGTCAAGTCTGATAAATGGAGCTATGAATAGTTCTATGAAATGAAATCTGTTACTCATCTATCAAACAGCTACAGATTGACACATCTCCATACTGATATGCAGGGATTACTCCTGTGGGTGTTCTCCACAGGCAGGCTACTCACCATCTTTCTCATGATTTCTGTAATCAAACTGCCAGCTCATATTGGTTGTGACACTAATTTGTTAAGAAACACTTTGAAAAGATGATGAGTTGAACTGCAAATGAAGGAATTGGATATTGGGAAAGTGTAGCTTCTTTGGAAACTCTCAGACTTGATTTGATGTACACATGGAAGAAGATGGCTGAGATTATCAGTATTCTCCCTGCCATCAGTAACCTTCCCTTCTGTAATTTTCAGTTACATTCTTAGTTAGCAGGAGATAACTGAGCCTGATCTCACTCATACTTTTTTCTCATCAGTGTGGCTCTGTTGACTTTTAAGCTACGTTAGTGTGAAACAAAAATGTGGTGTATTAAGGAAACATTTTACTCTTTCTAATCACAGAAAGGGTGATATATTTTTAGAGTGGCACAGGGAAAAGCAAAGATGAGTAGTGTAACAGAAAGCAAGACTTGAACATTCAATAGAAAAATGAGGCTTGGGATGCATAAAATTTCTTCTAGGCAAGTTCAAGCTAATTTTATGAACCGTTCACCCAGTTCCACTTTCTTTTCTATCTCATTTTACTTACAAGCTAAAAACAAATATAGCAAACATCAGTAGACCTTGAAAAACACATTAAAATTGCACACAAGGTTCTTCCTTTCTTTCAGTATAACTCATCTAAATTGAAACACCACTATATTTTTAAGATGACAGCTTTCAAGAAAATATGATATCCAATTTAACTTTAAAAAAAGACTTTATTTCAATTCAATCTAAGAAACTTATTCAATTATATACTACAGAATATGTTGTAAGGAACTATTAAATGCACTTAAAGCAAAATACAGTACACCAAGTTGTTTAAAGCTCTGTGTGTGTTGCTAGTTTTTACAGGTTGTTAATTAATAAAGTTATAAAACACAAAGAACCTACAGTTGGAAGCACTCATAATGAAATGTATACTATTGCATTTGTGTGTACTAATTTCTTCTTTTTTTTTTCTTTTTCTACTGCTTTGTGAATATAGGCTGGCATTTCCATCTCCAGGAAAAGAAAGAGTTTCAAATTAAATCCTTATGCTATAAGAGCCAAGCAAAACCAGTGACTGCTCAGTGCCAGCGCCATTAGGCATGACATAGTTTCTTTATGGTGGATTTGAATTAGAAAAGTAAATGCTATTAATTGCTCCCAAAATTCAATTGTTTGTGTAGCTGGCAATTTAACTAACACCTTTCAGAGGCTCTTCCAAATACACATTTGTGCACTGATGCACTGGAGTTTTACTTCTGATATGACACATCTGCTCCCAAGATCAGACAAAGAAACTGCATGTCTTAATCCAGTAAGCAAACAGCATTGAAATATTGGGAATGATTGGTGGAACCAACTCTAAGTAATTCCATTCTGTTGTCATTATCAAGATACAGAGGCTGTTTCTCTGAGATTGTTGGTAGTCTTCAGTGATGGGAGCCCGTGTGCATTTTGAGGGGAAGGCATGAGGATGTACTCTGAATCTCTCTCATAGGTCAATATCCTACCTATGTTTTAACATGGATTTGATGCAGGAAAAACAGACCACAAACACAGTCTCTTGTGCCTTGAGTTCTGGTGTTCTGGTGATTTGTTGAAGGCAGCAAGTTTAATATTTCAGTGTGGGGATTCACATGCTGTTGGACTTTGAGCGCTTTGCTGTTTCCTCTACTGGATCAGGATAAAGCATTTGGATTTGCCTCTCCTGGTCAAAAAGTCAGGAGATGTAGTAGGAATGAGTACAATCAGTACAAATGCATGCAAGTTCATAGTATTGTCTTGATTTACATCATTTGGAGATTTGTTCTAAAAACAATTTTCTTACTAAAATTAGGACAGGTGATACCTACTGAGCTTCAGCAAAGCTGTTGCTGTGCTGTTTATATATGAAGGCAAACTTCACTTCCTTAAGTGAGAAAAATGTATCTTCCTCTGGGGCTGCCCAGCTTCTCAGCAGGATCAGATCTCCGAATCTTTGCTGTCCTGCCTGAAGCATGAGGTAGGCTGATTGCATGGGCTGTCAGTAGAAAATTATAATAAGTTTCAGCCATTAATAATTCCACAGGGTCACTAGAAGTTACTGCATAAGAAAGCATGATTTCATTTCCAGGAAGGATTGTATGTGCTTTTTCCAGAGTGATTTGGTGAAAAAATGTGACCATATCATAAGCATCGAGAGGCAGAGATCTGATATTTCAAGATGCAGTGTTTCTGCTAAAATTTACAAAAATATGACTTTCACAGAATCACAGAGTCAGAATCACAGGGGTTGGAAGGGACCTCAAGAGATCACTGAATCCAACCCCCTGCCAAAGCAGGTTCCCAAGAATACGTCATACAGGTTGGTGTCCAGATGGGTCTTGAACATCTTGAATATTTCATTGATATCATGACTGAAAATCACTATTACTGATAGTATTTTGATGGTGCCTAGAATGGAATCTTCCATATCATACATCATGTGCAGCTGTTTACTTTGCTTCAAGAATCTTCATTATTATGAAGTGGTTTGCCTGGATGTGATATCATTAGAGTGCCAGCATTCTCCATGTAATCCCAACATGGAGCTAAATGATGAAACTTGGCAACAACAGGTCTGATCCCTTACACAAGTTCTAAGCTTATTTTTGGCTGTGTAAACTGTAAAGATAAATATAAAGGCTAGGGTGTGGGCAACAGTCTTCTCAAACTTCTGCAATAGAAGAGATACGGGGAGATCACTTTGACAGTTGTGTTTTCCACTTCATTTAGCCATTGCAGGATAGTTTTCTGGGCTTGTTATTGAAGTTAATGATGGTTGTGGACTGGAAAAAGTCCAGAAATTTCTTTTTTGCAGTCAGAGTTCACCTCTAATGAGAATGCAAGATAAGCAGGCAACTAGAGTGAAAAGATAATAGACTTTCTTGTTTTCTTGCTGTATTGTATCTGTAATAAGTAGTACGGTGCTATTTGTTTTATTTGTACTTATGCATAAAGTTGTGATAGATTCCTGTTGTCTTTTATAAATAGCAGAGTACACAGACAGGTCTAGCCTTGAACACAAAATTTGAGGGATTATTTGAGGCTCTGCAAGTCTTTCCAATATACATCCAGGCCAGTTTTCTGACCAGCAGATTACTGCTTGGTACCTACACAAGTACCTGGCTTACCTGGTAATGTCTGTTGGGTTGGTAGTGATCTCTGGAGATGTGAAAGCCTTGGGAAGCAGCAACCTAGGATTGAAAGAGATAGGGATGTGATAGGAGCAGAGGATAGGGCAAGTCATGACCCGAGGTCTCAAAATGCAATCAAAAATGAAGACTGGGGGAGAGGGAAGAACAGTGGACAGTATGAAAGCAGAAGGCAAATCTGCATTTTTAGGACCCACCTCAGTCCTAAAATTTGTGGGTGATGAGGCACTGGCACGGACTACCTAGAGAAGTAGCTGATGCCCCATCCCTGGAGGCATTCAAGGCCAGTTTGCATGGGGCCATGGGCAGCCTGATCTGGTGGTTGGCATGAAAAGGGGTTGGAACTGGATGAGTCCCTTCCAACCCAAACCATTCTGTGATTCTATGATACTCTCAAGATCCTATACATACTAGCATAAAATTCTCAGCTTTGTATTTACATTTATATATTTCTACAAGGGATGCTCTGAAAGTAATGCTTCCTATTTTATGATGTTGGCCCATGACATCAGAGGCAAATGTTCATGGTATGGCAGCAGAGGTTGAACCTTTCTGCCTATATTCCACTACATGTCGTTACTATGTGACAGATGACAGCAGTGGGGCAGTCTAACAGAATGGCATCTGACATGGAAGTGCATATGAAGCAAAGGTGGGGAATTAAGTTCTTCCATGCTGAAAACGTTGCACACAATAGCATTCATCAACATTTGATGAATGTTTATCGTAACCTGATGGTGGATGAGGGCACGGTGAGGCGGTGGGTGGTGCATTTCAGCAGTGGAGACAGTGACATGAAGACAAGCCATATTCCAGACAGCCATACACAGCTATCACACCACAAAACAAAGAGTGTTTCAATCAGCTCATACTTGCAATTTGACAGAGTACAGATAGGGAATTGTGTGTGGAACTGAATTATCAGCTTCAATGCATTGGTTGCAGTGTTGGAGAATTGCAAAGTTTGTACCAGGTGTATCCCAATGATATTGGGATATGAAATGATCACACAGGAACTGAAAGAACATCGTATGCAAGTTTGTGAGTACCAGTTAAACAAATATAAGGCAGAAGGTGAGTTTCCCTGATCACATCATTATCACTGATGAAATGTGGTGTCACCATTACAGGCTGAAGTCAAAAAGGCAGCTCGTGGAGAGGTGAGATGTGAATTCCTGATTTAAGAAAAAGTCCAGGATGAATCCCTCAGTGGGTAAAGTGATGTACACTGTATTTTGGAATAGGAAAGGAGTGATCCTTCTGGATTTCCTTCAAGTCAGACAAACCATTATCTCTGACTGCTATATCTCAATGCTGACTAAGCTGAAGGCTTGATCTTCCAGTGTGAGGCCAGAGAAGAAGACAGCCTTTCTCTTGCAACATGATAATACCAGACCCCATCCAGTCTTAAGACCATGAAGCACATTACTAGTCTTGGCTGGATTGTCCTACCATACCCACCATGTAGTCTGGATTTGGCACTTTCTGACTTCTATTTGTTCAGGCTGATGGAAGGCAGCCTTCATGGACACCATTTTTCTAGCAACAGCTCCATCATAGCAGCTGTGAAACAGTGGGTCACCTCCACTGGTTCAGATTCTTACAAGCTCAAAATGTGGACTCTTATTCATCACTGGCAAAAATGCATAGCGACAGGTGGTGACTGTGTTGTAGTTAAGAATTTGCTCTATGAAATAGTGTTATTGTGCTCTTTGTTATAGTTCCCATGGAAATAACTAGCAGACATTACTTTCTGAGCAACCGTATTTTATGTAAAATTTGACCACTTCTGTATAGAATATACTATGGAGAGAACAGATGAGTGAATTTCTTGCTAAGATGTGATTTATAGAGGGAAAACTGAAACAACTATATACAGAAATGCTGGGGTAGGGTGTTTTAATCAGCTGATTCAAGAAGGTCCTTCTGAAAGACATGTAAAGCAGAAGAATAGACAGCCACAAATCCATTGAAATAGGACGAAGGAAATTATTATTTTAAAGCGAACTCTTATATGAAAATGAATTTACAGGTTTTAGAAGAATTCTAGTTATCCAGCTGTATTTATAAGAGATGACAGTGTGCCAGAGTATGCTGAGGAAGTACAAACTGCTTGTCAGTGACAGAAAGAGGTGGATGTTTCACAGCTAAGTCAAACTACCTGCTTGAATAAACCAAACTGAATTATTGCTTCAATATTCACTCTAAAAAGTTGTATTTGACATTAAGATGGAAATATATTACTTATTCTCCTACTAAACCTTGTTGAGTAATTCTGTCATATTCTGTCCTTAACATAAAAAAAAAAAGCATATGTACGGAGAAGGTGGTATGATTGAAGGTGATCTGGAATTCTGTTCTGCTTCAGTGTTGCACTAGATGAGAAGAAAGTCAAGCAAAACAAATGTTTCCTTGGTATTAATGAACAAAAACATCCTCTACATTGGCATAAGAGAAGTAAAACCTGAATAGAAAATACTTGCATATTTTTCTTTCTGCAAGTATCATCATGTATGAACTACAACTTCAAACTCTAGTGGTAGTCTTCATTATGTCTACAATGGGACAATTTTGTTGGTGCAACTCCCTTATCTTTCACAAAAGAATAGGAAGGTGGAATATGGCTTAACTGCATAATTTTAAGTCAGAGCAGTGTTTCTAGCCTCAAAGCTCAGAGCCTGAAATGGCAGAAGTGTCTTTTACTTCTTTTAGGTACTAAACTGGTACAAATGTGAAAGGATGTAGCTCAGTGTCTGACATTTCTCTCAAGTTCTCTCCACATGGGCTTGTGTACAGCTGGGTGGGCAATGTGGCTTCGACCGAACTGTACTCTAATCAGGCTTTCAAATGAAGGTGGGGCATAATTAAAGTCACAGTAGAACTACCCAGAAGGCACTAACACATTTTAACAGGCTGTAGCTCTTTGACATTTATATAATAAAGAATATGTTCTCTCCTTAGGGGTGCAAACCCAGAATGTGTTTGATTTGACCTAGCTGGGGAGGCTTGTGACCTCCAAATGGATGTGTTGTGCCTTGTAGAATTCAGCTATAGGGCATGAAAATGTACCTGTGCTGCTTTCCACTTCTCTGCCGCAGACACCAGCATGGCTTGCAGCCTCGATTCACACACAGAGAACAACAGAAAATAATCATTCTGTTCTGCAGAGGCAGCAGTGCAGTGGTCTCGCTCTGAATGTCACCTCACACATCAGCTACTTTTTGCCTCTCATGCATGG
The DNA here is from genome assembly GCA_035772895.1 of Perdix hodgsoniae. NCBI lineage: Eukaryota > Metazoa > Chordata > Aves > Galliformes > Phasianidae > Perdix > Perdix hodgsoniae. Next base: position 5,642,461 of record JAPSGF010000005.1, on the reverse strand, counting down.
AAGTACTTATACTCCCTGGAGCGGCAGAAATATTTTTTGCCAGCTATTGTAGACTTGTTTGCTTGATCTGCATGAGCTTTCAGGTGGCAAGTGTCTAAAGGCAGACAAGAAAGTCCCTAAATGTGAGGATCTCTAGTGAGGATCTCTCCAGCTTGGGGGCTAATAGAATGAAAATTATGTCCAATTAGGGACAAATTCCTCTTCCCCTGTGAATGCTTAGAAATGAGATTCCTGTCTTCCCACAGCAATGAGGTTGATTTGGGATCAGTATTGACAGTGGTATATAGAAGACGATGCAGATGTTTCATAGCATGCTCTGATGCCCTGCCAGGGCTGTGTGGCCACAGTGATCGAGAAGAGAGCAAAATGAAAAAAAAAAATGAAAAAAAATGAAAAAAATGAAAAAAGGAATTTCTTAAGTTGAAAGGAGACTTTGAAGATCATCTGATCCAACTCCCCTGCAATGAACAAGGACACCTGAAGCTTGATCAGGTTGCTGAGAGCCCTGTCCGGTCTGACCTTGAACGTCTTCAAGGACAGGACATCCACCACCTCTGTGGGCAACATGTTATAGTACTTCACTACCCTTATTGTAAAGAAATTCTTCCTTACATCCTGTCTAAATCTCCCCTCTTTTAGTTTGAAGCCATTTCCCCATGTCCTGTCACAACCAACCCTGCTAAAGGGTCCGTGAGCCCTTCCTTCTTACAGCCTACCTGAAGATACCGAAAGGCCACTTTCAGATCTCCCCAGAGCCTTCTCATCTCTAGGGTAAACAGTCCCATCTCTCTCACCCTGTTCTCACAGGGGAGATGTTCCATCCCTTGGATCATTTTTATAGCCCTCCTCTGGACGCCAGCAGATCCTCATTTCTTTTGTACTGAGGACTGCACGTCTGGTCACTTGTTAGAATGTCAAATAAGGCAGGAGTTAAACTCTTGTGTATAAATTTATTTGTGATCACTTCTTCTAAAAGATTTTTTTACCTGGGTTTAGAAAAATATTAATGAAGTCTGGATTATAGAAATAGGGGTCTTGCACTTGTACAAATGTATTATATCAGTCTGGCTGATCTGCCACGTAGGTGGGACTTCATGAGTGAAGTCCCCACGAGACATACTGATGCATCAGAATACCTGTGAGGTGAAAACCACAAACAGGGTGGCAGTGTGTTTTTAAAGACTGTACATACTGACATACTGACAGCAGGCGTACTGGAGTAGTTCTGTTCTGTCCAAAGGGTTCAGGGTGTAGTTGGGCTCCATCATTCACTGTCCCAAGGTGAAAAGCCACTGCTTAATCTGTTTTGCTGTCTCATCATCATCATGTAGATGGAATGCCTCACATTTCTGTAAGAGTCTATTAGGCAAGAATTTTCAGCTTGAATGGATTAAGTAAATATACATGGACTTCATATTCCAAACATACTTCCCATTTTATTTATAGCCAGTATATAGAAAGAAAAATATTGATGGACCGTAATCAGCAGTAAACACAAGCCTCTTCAAATATAAAGCAACATTCTTACTACGTTTGATATAATGTCAATAACTTGGAAATAATGCTGCTGTGTCATATTTCTATATACTTTTCAGGGGTTCATAAATCTCTGATAAAATAAATGAAAGCCCACTAGGCAAATTTAATAAAAATCAGGTAAGCATTTTTTGTAATTTGAAATATTCTGTAGTGTCTTCCACTGCTGATTTGCTCATTGTTGACAAAAAAAGACAGAGTTACTTATAAAATAATCCTAAGGAGGTAAAAAGCTCTCACTGAAGCTCAGCTGTTTAAGTTTAGGCTCCTCTGAGCTTTGTGTTTTCCTTCCCACTGCCTTACTGGGAAAGCAACAGGAAAGAAGGCTTGGCAGAGAAGGTCATTTTCAGTACCTCGACTGCTTGTCTCCATGCATTCAGGTTAGGGCCCATAGCTTGTACTTGACTTCCAAGCATGTTTCTACTGAGACTGTGCCGACAACATCTTGTGCCTTCTAATGGGCATATGTAAACCTGGCTGTGCCTTGGCGATGGCATGCTGTTTCAAAGCCAGAACGAGGTATGGCACTCCAGATGAGCATCCTACTGCCTGTTCTGCTAGTAGGATACATCTAGGCAGCCACCCCTATATGATCACACAGGAGACTGGTATGGGTTATGTGAAAATATCAAAGAGCTGTAGAAAAAAAAAAGGGAGGGGAAAAGGGGCAGAAATGGTACATTCAGAATGCTGTTTCAAAGCACAGTGTTTTTAAAAGTATACAGGTACTAAAGATACAGATGGTCTGAAAGCATTTTCAAAACTGCACGCTGAACATGTCTTGAGCTAAATGGACATAACTGGGAATGGCATAGCTCCAGTGTCTTCAGACACCAAAAGGTCTTTTAAAATTTGGCCGCACATCTAACTTATAAAGCTTAGATACCTTCAGAGTTTTAAGGATCTCAGCCTTTTTTTATCTACTTAGCCATTTTTGGATATTTTATGGATAGTTTAGTGACACTAAACTACAAGGTAACTCTCTAATTGGAATTTTATGGTTTTACATTTTGTATAATAGTTCTTAAGACTTACAAAACTAGTATGAACTTAGTGGTCTCTAGTCCATCAAGAGCATTGAAATAATTAATAATTAATAATTAAATGTTAATTAATTCAATCAAATGCTTATTAGCATGTTTTGCAGGTAGAGTAATCCTAGTGGTTTTGACTTTTCTTTATTAAAATAAAAATGAATGTATTTTTTATTTTGACATGAGTTTCTCAGCTCATTAAAATGTAGTGGCCTGATATTGCATTGTTACTGCTGATTATTTCTACAGTGAGAAAATGTATGGTTATTCCTTACAAGCAGTAATGATAGATAATAATTGGTTTTTAGCATGCCACCAGAAAACCATAGCAAATGGAGAAAGAGTGCCAACATGACCGAATGAAATAAAAAATACTATATATTCCTCTGCATTATAAAAATACTTATTGCTCGGTACTGCAAAAAAATTCTTATGAAGTTTTTTGGTACTTGGTCAGAAGTCAGCATATGTTTTTATCTGATACATAATTGCATATGACAATAATGTACAGGAGGAAAGTGAACCAGTTTCTGGGAGTTCTATTTGATTTGCACAGAAACTATATATGGACACTTATTGTCATACAAGAATTTTTAGAAATCAGCTAAAACTAAGATTCAGTTGAACATCTTCAGTATCTAAATAGAACAGTGAATAATTCTTCAGAAACAAGGAGAAATACCTGCAGAATTGCTAGTTCAGGTCTGGCTATATTTGCTTTCTTTCCCTGCTTTCTTCTCCTTGAATTCAATAAAAGGAAGTTATTTTATTTGCTGAGGCATCTTTGGAAAATTACAGTTCTCCTTCTTGTGGAAAACAAGGTTTGTTTTACAGTGAATTGTACCTGGTTATTGCTTTATTAACTGAAATTTACTTTCCGCACTGTATTAATTCCATTTGTTCATCATTCTTCCCTGCATTTCTGTCATGCCTCTGGTGTTGTTGTGGGAGCTGTTAGAAATTGGGAGAAGTAGTGCTACAACTTCTGTTGTAATGAGGGACTATGTTGGGACCAAAAGCATTTGGCTTTAAAAAAGAAAGTCATTCAATATATTCTTGTAGAATAGGTCAGAGTTCATTCCTCATAAACTAAATAAAATAGAGTAACCAGACAAAGCAATTATATTGTGGAATAAGAGATCCCCAAAGGGTGTTACAGAGGTTTAATTACTGTCTGTAATTATATCGCTAAAATGCCCTGACAGATTAGGCTGAACAACCATTCTGAACCTAAACAGTCTACAGAGTCTGTCTCAGGATGCCCAGTGTTGCTGTGAAAATGAAAGGATAGATTGTGAGAGAAGAAAGTTGGCTTTTAAAGTTTTGAATAAATATACTCCTTCAGGGTGAGAATGCAGAATTAAAGATTCCCGGATCAATGTGCAAGATGTTTCCTTTGCAAAGCAATACTCAGGTACCACAAAATACTACTGAGTTCTTCTGAGCTCTTCTAAAGTGTGTGTGTTGGGAGGGGGGGAGAGGGGAATGGCTGTTTACGAGTGTGGATAGTGGTAGAACAAGGGGCAATGGTTTTAAACTAAGTAAGGGGAGGGTTAGGTTAGATATTAGGAGGAAGTTTTTCACAGAGGGTGGTGATGCACTGGAACAGGTTGCCCAAGGAGGTTGTGGATGCCCCATCCCTGAAGGCATCCAAGGCCAGGCTGGATGTGGCTCTGGGCAGCCTGGGCTGGTGTTTGGCAACCCTGTACGTAGCAGGGAGATTGAAGCTAGATGAGCATTATGGTCCTTTTCAACCCAGGCCATTCTATGATTCTAAAGGCAGCTCTGCATGGCCTTTGTTTCAAAGGCCTCCATTTGGATTTTAAAGAAGGATTTCAGTCTTTTATGGCTCGGTCATGTTGTTGTGCTGGCCATGCCTGCCATCTAGACCCTGCAGTCACAGGATGGTCACACCACTGAGAGGGGAAAAAAACAAACAAAAAAGCCCTAACCTAGAAACCCCACAAAATGTTACTGATGCGCACAAAAACTTTGTTAGAGATGGAAATAATTGCATCTGAAGTGATAGCTATCACAGTTTTCCATTACTTTTCCCTCCCATTATTATCAGTTATAGTACAATAGTGGGCATAATCCTGGTAATCTCAAGAAAACAGAAGTTTTACTGAAATCATAGCTTTCACTGTACAGTCACAATCTCTAACAGCATAAATGCAGCCTGTTTGCACTGTTCAAGCATACAGACTAGGGCATTTGACTCCCTGTCACACAGTTGAAATTTTCAAAGATTTTTTTGGTGAAAATATCTCTTTCTACACTGGTATTTAACAGAATGGCATGCTGATCAAAGCTGGAGTTTCCAGCTACTGTTGTAATACTAAGAATAATAATGATTTCACCTCTAAGAGGGGAGAAATGAAAACCAGCCAGGTAAAATTAATTAATGGTAAAGAAGAAAACTGAATTTGGTTGGAAAGTTATTGTCTTTGGAGGGATATTTTCTTTCCACATTGTGAATCTCTCTTGATTTTGCTTTGTGTGCAGTTTCATTTGACTTGGTGTTTTACCTTTTGAAACGAATAGTGATTCAAATTATGTGGCTTTTATCCTTAACCTAACACTTTTTTTTCTGTGCAGAACTACTAAATCTTATTCAAAACAAATTCTCTCTTTTCCTCAGCATACTTTTTATAGAAAATTATTCATAAATAGGCATCTCTGTGCAAGAGGAAATAAGAATATTTACATGTTCTTGAGTTGTTTTACTGTGTGAGATAGATTGACCTATATATGGAAAAGAAAGAAAACTAAAGATTAGTTTTGAATTGTGCAAAAGACCAAGCATTCTGTAATGACTACTTGTTGGAAATGGTACTTCTCAAATTCATTGTCATGGTAATTACTCTAATGTTCAGTTCTTTAACTAATGCAAGTTAGAAATCGTGACATTAATTGTGATAATAAACAGTCTGTTTCTAGTGACCAACATCTCTATGCTCCAGCACTTCCAATTTCAGTTCCCCAAATAAAGAAAAATATAATATTTTTAAAGGAAAATGAATAGTAATCCTTAAATCATTAACTGTTCTGTCTGCAAAGGTCTCTTGCTGGGTTCCTGCTTTGAAACACAGCATATTACAACACTCAGTCAGAGCTTTCAGTTCCTGCAGTGTCTTCCTTGAGGAGGTTTCATGCTTTGCAAATGTAAGGAAAGCTTGCCTTGTTACCAGAGGCAGACAAGTGTCAAATCTATTGTACTAATTATGAAATAAAATTTTCATTTACATTTTAGTCCTTTAGAAAGCAGAGTTGAAAGACAGTTTCAGGCATTACACCTGCCTGCTGGTGACACTGACAAATAGTAAGGTTTCACAGTTGAATCATAATCTTAAAAATGTTTTTCCATCTTCTTTGTTCCTCAGGGAAGAGCTTACGTGAACAGGAGTGATAGAAATAACAGAGAGAGAGCAAGAGAATGCTGACTATACACAAACTACTTACTATCTAACCGTTATTGTCACATTATCTTCACTGGCACAGGCTGCGCATAGAAGCTGTGGATTCCCCATCCCTAGAGGAGCTCAAGGACATTTTGGATGGAGTCCTGGGCAGCCTGAGCTGGTGGGTGGCAATCAGCCCACATCAGGCTGTTGGAACTCAATGATCTTTAAGGTCTCTTTCAACTTAAGCCATTCTCTGATTTCATGATTCAGTAATCTGAAACGATGGAGGAAGTTACAAGGCTTAAGAAATTCTTTTAATAGAGACAGATAAATTTCTCTTTAAGAGTAAAGTTAACTTTTTTTTTTTAACACTCTGAACCACCCCTTGGTCTGTTTGACAGATATTTCCCACGTGGTCCAGAGCAAAATCCGAACCTGTGGTCATACTATAGCCAGAAGCTGTTTTTCCTTCACAAGGCTATGAGCTTAAGAACAGTGCTATGAGGATCTCCCTGAAAAGCCATGTGTGTCCTCTGGAGCCACACACTTAGCCTTATTTGAAGCTGGTCTTTTGCAGTTTAAGTGGTACAGGCACCACCACATGCCAGCACGGCATCCTTAATGGATGTAGCACAGAAAGAGAGTAACTCCATCAAACCAAAGTGTGGCCTTTTAATTCCCTTTGGTCCTGAGCACTCACTTATCACTATCTCACAGCATCCTATATCCAAATCAAACCTGTCAGTTATTAGAGCTCTAGCTGTATTTAATTTAGTTAGTTAAAGCAGCACCTTGACTTTTCCCTCCCAGCTGCAGATAGGTTTCTTTCAAGCTATGCTGAGTGGGCGTTTTCTCTCCTGACATGAAAGGGCAGCCAATTTGTAAGGGGAAAGATTAAATTTAGGACACTTAGTCCATAGGAGAGGAAGGAAAATAGACCAGGGAGCTGAGATAGGGGCATAGCATTTATATTGTTCGTCACAAACGCGTACACACAAATGTACATGTGTGCACACATATACATAAATAGATGCATTCAGAAACAATAAAGCTAATAATTTTTGAACAATTGCTTTTACTGTGAATCTTTCCACAGTAGGCAATTCTATGTCTACTGTTAAGACTTCATGAGTTTTATTATTTCCTTTTTTCCCCCCCAGGAGAAAGAAAAATCAGATATTGTTATATCCCTGGGAATCCAGTAAAGCCCTAAACCAAAATATTTTACCAAGAACATAAATGATCTGAATACAAATTTTGATGTGCTCAAGAGTTAGTTGATGATTTTGAACCTGTCACTTGGCAGTTAGTGCTTACCTGTGCTCCAGTCCTCCATCTGTGAATGCAACCGGATCACAGTTTTCTTGGTCTCCATCTACTGTACTTCACTCAGAAATCCTCTGAAGCGAGAATTGGCCATGGATATACGCAGTACCTATCAAAATTAACTCCAAGTTTTGTTTTTCTTTCAGTCTGCCTGCTTGAATCCCCTTAATACCAGTCCCTACAGAGCTGTGACCCTGAAGCAGGGGATTAGAAAAGAGGATTTAACTGTGGGGAAGAGTAATAGTGGATATGTAAATGTTAGAAAATATTGAGTGATTGTTCAGCAGGAGAGGAGGCATGTGCTATGTGCCCTTTTGGGGGAACCTATCAGTAAAGATCCTATGGAAACACTTTTTTTTTTCATGTAGGAAAGACAGGTAAGAGTTCCACCAGGTTTTACTTTCTAAGGACATAGACTGGAGGATTCCTGGAGAATGGCTTGTTTGCAGATATTAGTTGTGTATAGCTTGTGTTTACACAGTAGAACAGACTCCTCATGGCACACAAACATTCTGAATGATGGTGAGACAGCTGTTCTGGAGACTTTGTTCTACTAATTCTTCTAAGCCCAGGCTGCTTGTTTTTTTCCTGAAGAAAACAGGTTGTTGAACATCTACTGACAAAACCTTAAGCTCAACTGTTACAGTGTTAGCTATAGTAATCAACAGCCAGATCCTCTTGCATACAGTATCATTCATGAGCCCTTAAAATATCATCTCGATTTTTGTATTAAAACCATTCAAACAAAGTAAAACAAGTGAACTAGATGAATAGGTGAAGCCAGAGAAATACCATACTCAAGATACATCTTTGAAAAAGTCTGGATCTGAGCCCAAGGTTCTGGATAACCCAAACCACAACTTCAGGTCACTGCTGTTGCAGGGCAAATAAGAGGTTTTGGAATTTGTGCTGAGTTAAATCTATTCTCTCCATTCCTACAGCAGTGTTCTGAGTTTAACTGGTTGGCTTAGAGGTTCCTCATGAGATTTTGAAATAAACAGCTTTGTATGATTTAAAGTTCACAGAATTCAATGCTGTTTTGATATATGAGGTCAGTAAATATTAAAAAAGATTATAAACACCAACACAGCAATCGATTAAAAGGATTGTTCCTTTCCCCACAACTGATTTGCTGTGATGTCTTGAAATTTATGCATGTAACAGAACTGTGACAGTGATGTAAATTAGTTTCTTTTTCCCTTTTGACTTAAATAATAATTGCCATTATCTTAGCACAGTATTAAATATGGGGATAGAACTTGGCAAAATGTGACAAAGTTACTTTTTTTTTTCTTTGAAAGACAATTATTAACATTAGTTCACCACACAAAAAGAGTGTGTTTCTTAAAGAAAGTGAAGATGTCACAATTTAAGAACACCACTTGAATGTTGAGAGGCCATGCAGTTGGATGCATTTCTAAATAAAAGACTATCAAATGAATATGTTGGAGTTTTTGAGCCAGTGGTCGTTTTTTGAAATCTTAATTCATTGCAAGAAATGTAAAATTAATAGGTTCTGAAGATGAAAATGTAGGTTCTGACATAAAAGTACACACTTTGTAGAGCTGCCTCTTATGCATCTCCCTTAGGACAGAAGCATATAAGTACAAATTGGAACTGAAAAAAAGCAAAAGTAAAGCAGCATGAGACTACTTATCTTGTGGTGTTGCATCCACCCCCAGTAATGATCATTGTCTTTGTAGTGAGTCTATACTTGTCTTTGTAAAGGAAATAGGACAGAGGAAGCAGAGTGCTTTGAGGTGACTTGTGACATCCCAGTAAAGAGGTGCCAGTCCAAATCCTTGTCTCCTGCTGCCCAGTGATTCATGGAGAAATAACACTGCCATTTTCCTTTCCTCTTAGTAATGGAGAATGTGTTTTCCCAAATAACAGCAAAAAGCTCGGGGGGGTGGGGGGAATATCTTCCTTTTGCCATTTCAGACATCATACACTGGAAAATATCTACTTATAAACTATTGATCTGCTTTCAAGTTTGTATCCACCAGCAGAATCCTGCTTCATAAAACATCAGTCTACCACGTTAATGAAATCCTCATCCATAACACTCACTTTCTGGGTTACGTATCACAGACAGGCCCCTGCGTAGGATGGTACAGTGGCTGTGTTTCTGTTCGTGCAGAATCACAAGCAGGAAAAGCCTCAAAGAAATAAGATATTTTCTGTGAATCTGCCTTCCCAGAGCCTTCTCCCACATTTTCTGCCAGGTAATGCTGGGAGAGGAAGTATCTTTTCCAACACTGTGCTTTTGACCTTGTGGTCCCTTGATGAAAGTGGCTAGTGCCAGGTCACTGCAAGAAATAACTTTCTCCGTTGGGATATTGTGTTTAGAGATGGGGCTTGCAAGGATTATAGACTGACCAAGAGGGTGGAATTCAAATAGTCTCTTTTTCCTTACTGAGGCAGTGCTTCAGGTGCACAAAAGACAGCGGAGTGTCTGTATCAGAAGCTGCCAGCACTACAAAGGGTATTGTTCCTGCTGCTTCCCATGGAACAAAGGCACACATACAGGAATCACAGGATGTGATAAAAAAGAGGAGATAGCCGAGAGCTAACAGGAAGTGGCAAAATCATTCATACACACTTTCTTTGTGTAATATCTAAACTTGTTGCTTCAGATACATAAAGTGCTCTTCTAGACAAGAAAAAAAGATCAGATTCAAGTACGAAAAATAAAAAAAAAAAATATTGTTTGACATCTATTTCCTCTGTGCCACAGAAACATGGGGCTTTCAAATAGAAATCCACCAGAAATAGGTGAACAAGCAATGTATTAGAAAGTCTGTAACCAGAAATTATTCTGGTAAACCTTTCCTTACGTCATTAATGCAGATAAGTTGTATGTGCTCTTACAATAATCAGCATATTCCATGGATTTCTGTATTACCTGCAAAGCACTAGGGCTGATTAGGACCAAGTTTAATTTGGTCCTTAATCAGCTCCAGGCAAGTGGACCGTGAAATTGGCTTGACACATTAATTATGTGTTTTATAGTAGGTAGCCCTGCCGAACTTCCCCAATTGCACTAGACCAATTTTAGGAATATATCTGTATAAGCATGAATATATATGTTCATACTTTCTGTGTATATTCCTGTAATAAAAAAGCATTTCATCTGTCTGCAACAGAGGTGCCACAACATAAGATTTTCCACTTTGCCTTTGGACTACAGGCAGTCCCTCTTGGGCCTCACATATAACGCATCACACTTTCTTTTAGTTCCAGTCTGTTGATGGTGCTAATGTTTAGTGACAGTTACTCAGTACTAATGATCACCTTTGGGGATTTTCAGAGTGCTTGGCTCTTGCTGGTCCTTGGTGAAATGTAATCAATAAATCTGCCAGCCAGGCTTTTCCTCTTGCCTTTCGTATTAGAATTAAATGAACATCGCAGTAACTGATCTGTGATGGAGTCCCGTTGCCATACAGAGCCACTGTGCATGTGCATAATGCTAGTTTAACAGATCTATGAAGCATATCATAAAAGTATAAACAAATTAATTAAATAAATAAATGAGTTACACTTACATTAACATTGTTCTTACATATAACTGTTGAGTGGAAAAAAGAGGAAAGATAATTTTTTAAAAAATATATGCTCTTTGGTTCTCGCTTTTTTTCCTGATGAATTGCTTCAGTCAGCTTTTCTCTAACTCATGTCTTTACTGGCATAAAGGATCATTCCTTACTTTCCCTTTCTGACATGTTCCAACCAGTTCGTTCTTTGATCTTATCTGTATTGTTGCTCTCCAAAGGTTACTTGTTTCTTCTCTGTATGGAGCAGGGGATGTCATTATGTATGTCATTATGTAATTTATCAGTATTATTGATTAACAGTTAATAATCTGTCAGCTGAAAAATTGCAATGTTTATTTTTAAATCACTGTCCTTACTACACTGACATTATTTTTCATTGATGATTATAAGAGTAATCCTTTAGTCTTTCCATCTGTTTGATGGAAAATAACAAAATTCAAATAAATTCTAAATGTTCTCCATGAGGATGAAAAGATTGTGCTTTTGACCATGCATAGAAAAAAAAGTTCTTGAGAACTGCAATGAGAAAATTCAGTGGAATATTAATGTTGCGTTCAGCTTAAGCAAGTTTATGAAAAGCTACTTCTAGAAGACAGGGATCTTTCTTCATATACTAAGAAGTAGTATAATGCCAGAGCCACTTGTGTTTATGTTCCAGGACTGAGAGGCATTGGCTGAGGCATTGCCTTTTGTGATACCAAGTGAGTAGGTGCCTCTGTGGCTTCTAACACTGATAAAGAATGAAAGCTTCCACGCTTTTCGGAAACAGCATTGGCTGTTGCATGATAACAGAAAAAAATCAGAAGAGTAAAATATTGATCTTTTCACTCTGCTTCTTTACTTCATGGATGGGAAAGCAGAGAGTTTATGCCCTTCTGTAGCTCATTAAGCTTTTCTGAGAATTGACAATTTAAAAGCTGATTTCTATGACTAATTGGTTAAAATAATTATGGTCTAAATGTGGTCAACACCTGAGGAAGCTGGGAATTAAGAGAAAACAAGTCTGCTACTGGCAGTCACATCCTTATCTTGGCCAAATGCCTATCATTTCCTTGGTTCCTGCTGTCAGTAGCTATAATTCACGTCTCTTGAACACCTTGTCTTTTGAGAGCAGCAGCAGAGGAGGAGCACTAGAGCAACTGCCCTGGTTGAGCATCACACATCTGAGGTCATCCAGAGGAGGACCATCTGTGGCCGAGAGACTTCTCTTTGGCTACCAAGAAAGTGCTGCTTATGTTTTCCTGCTTCAGGTGTCAGTGCTCCCTGTGACTGTGTGTGTTTGGTATGGGAGAGGAGAGGAGAGGAGAGGAGAGGAGAGGAGAGGAGAGGAGAGGAGGCAGAAATAGCTGAGTTCATGCTATTTCATGGTGATATAGTTTGGTTTGGTCTCAACTCCCAGAAAATAAAATTGCATCATTCTGAAGTTTTAGGCATATTTTGACATAATTTGCTTATAAAATCAACCATTCTCATCTTGACAGTAAAAGTAGATTAGATCCAGTATCTTTTTGAAGAAGTTAATCATCAGTGTAGTGGATTTTTTAAGACAAAGGTAACAAAAAACTGAACTTGAAAATGACATATGTGTAATGAAGTGTTTCAGAACCAGAGCTCAGGAATAGGCTATGAACATATGCACATAGAAAATGTGTAACACCTACGTTTGTGTTCTGCCTCACTCCTCATATATGAGTTCTGTCACACACGTGAATAAGTAGCATATGGTCTTCAAAAAATACTCTTGTGGATACTCTTAAAATACATAGCACAAGAAGTGATTCCCTTCTTCTGTGGAAAACTGTAATAGTTTTTCTCCCCATGTGCACTGATATTTTAGGCTTTTTTTTCATCAGCATATAGTTGACAAGACCAGCAACTGTGCGGAGGCTGCTCAGCTCCTTAATCTGTACAGAAATTTTCTCCCAAACCCGACTTTGATCAGGTGCTAACTGGGCTCTCTGTCTCATTATGGGGATGAACTGCTCTGTCCAAGGGCAAAAGGACCCTGGGGCAACAAAACACCAAGACTGGTAAGGTTACACTCTCTTACATTTGTGACAGGGAGGAATTTTCCTACTGTGCAACGGTATAGGGTATAGGAAAGAATGGATGACATTATAGTAGCACTGTGAGAGAGAATCATTTCTCAGGTTATTCCCACTGCTGCATCTTCCTGTGAAGTCTTTGAGGCAACTACAACAGCATCACTCTGAGCTGCTGATGTGTGACCACCTTTGCCTGCACTTTTCTGCTTCCACCTCAGCCTGCCTTGCCCACTAGGTTGTGCCACCCATCTGGCAGAGGGGCTGTCCTCTAAGATGAATCATTAACATGGTCCAGGTTAAAATATACCTCCCAGGAAAAGGAGAGAGGTTATATTTAACTTGGAGATGTGATTTGTCCACAGCCTGCCCTGAGGACATCAGTGCAAAGTGGGGACAGTGAGCTGTGCTGAAGGGAGAAATGAGGATGGGAGAGTATCTGGGGGAAGGGTGTCTGCTGGGCTGGTCTCTGGAACTCTGACCCACTGAAATGTCAGCAGGAGATTTCCACTTTTATACAGAAGTGTTTATATATATATGTTAATGTTAAATTACATTTATAATTTGTTAAATTGTTATATTGTAAGTATAATAAGTAAAAATTAGAACCAGACCTATATCCCTTGAACAATGCATTGCTCTGCTACAGGGAAGAGCTTTAGATAGAACAGTGCTGTCCCAGTACCATGCAAGCATCACCATCCACAGCAGGCTCACCGACTCAGTAGGAAACACCATGCAGTTCTCCACTCCCAGGAAGAAATGTGCTTGTGGTCCTTCTTGCATAACCGGTAGCAAGGCAAATGCTCACTGCTGGGCTCAGAATGTTTCTGAGCAATGAAGAATAACTGCACAAGGCCTCAACTGCAGACATATGATAGGCAGGTCCATTAGGGTTGCTCTTTTCTGTTTTGTCATATTTTGGTTTTTTTTATGCGCTGAGAGTAGAGTAGTGTTGCCAGCACTTATAACAGAGCATAACGAGACCAAAGACAGTATGACTGCTCACAGAAATAAGCGGCATGTCCAATACAAAATGCTGACGGGATCAGGCTCTGGGACTAAAAAATTCTCATTAAAGGGTTTTCATTTTTTATCACTTCCATTCAGCCCTGTCACCCCTGTTCAATAACTAACACTATTGGCTTCAGCTGAGTAAAGATTACATGTGAATGCAATGACTGATGGATTAGGCCATGACTTGTGAGATGTATTTTCTTTTTCCAGAACACTTCGCTTTGGTCTTTTTACAGATGACAATTATAGCATTTGTGCAGGCTGATAACACTACAGTGCTGCAAATACCAAATTAAATAGTTGCTCTGTTTTTTCCCCTGTTTTCAGGAATTGCATGCATGCCAACATATTTTGAATCCTGTCCAACATTTCTGCACTCTATAACTTTCAGAAATGCAGCAATTATAAGCCATTAAAATGAACTATTTTATGAAATACAGATGCCAATTTATAGGAAAAATCAGTGCTTGTATTATATTGCAAAATTGACATGTACTAAGTAATTAATGGTTAGAACAGGCATTTCTTCAAGACACCCATCATTACATGGGGCTAAATTATGTTCCAAAGGGATAACTGTAAATTAACAAACTGCATAGGTGCAGATGTTAGAGAGCCATAGGGAGACTGGGAATTTTGGATTGTGTTTTCTATATGGAAATGGCACAAACTTTCTGCAGAAAACAAAGCCTGTCCACTAGTGCAGGAAGGGTATGAACTGGGCCAGAACACATTTCTGTACAACCAAACAGATTTTCGTGTATATTTTTCTAGAGACAGGATATTGCTTGGGCTAGATTACATAAAAAACATGCAGAAGAAAACAATTTTCTGTGGGTTTATTTCTATTTTGACATGAATGATGCATACTTCCATGTTAACATTTCCATATATTCCACAATTTATTCACAGTTAACCATCAGTCCAGCCCGTACAGGAGAGGGAATCAAAGAATGATTTGTCCAGTGCTGAAGGTATACTCTGAACAGGAGTTCACTCCATATATTCATGTTTGTGCTGCTAACAGAAAAGCCAGTTTTCTGTAATCTGCCACTGAGAGAGAAACCATATGCCCATCCTGGGAGGGCTGATACCACCAACCGTCACAACATCTAAAATCTGTTAGTGAGGGATAGGGAAAGAAATTAGCACACTTTAAGAAAAGAAAATCACTGTAAATTACTAGTACATAAATCAATTTTTGTAAATATGAACCACATTCTACTGTGACATAAATCTAGAGCCACCCCATTTTCTTTGTCTGAATAAATCACTTTGGGTTCCTGACATGCAAAAGGCAGGATATCTACATGCAGCTGCTTTTTTTATTTCCTGCTTCTGGTTTTGTTTCCGTTATACTTCTTTTTTTCATATACAAACCCATGTTGGGCTGGAAATGAAGGCAAGTAACAATTTTGTTGTGCTCAAATAAGCATCTTTTTTCCATGCCATCAAGTAAAACCAGAAGAAACAGAACTGCAAAAAAACGTGCTGTTAAAGTAACAGTGTTTGAATGAAAGCAAGGAAATCCAAAGTTAAGTGCCTGGTGTCCTTTAACTCAACCACATAGTGTCTAGAGAGATTGCACTTTGCAGCACTTCACTGTGTGATCATTTCCATCCCTGCAATCCCAAACACAATGGGGTGAATTAAGACTAGAGGGGAAGTGTTAACTCTTTGTTGCTGTCAGACAGTCTGACTGTTTGTCTAATAGCTTGCTGAGAAACAAGATTCAAACTGCCAAGAATAGTTAGGGCTGTAGTCCCCTGTGAGTCTGGTGCACTGCTTAAGACCAAAAAAGTAACAGAATTAAACACCAACCAAAATGCTACAGCACAGACTCTCTTTCAGACTGTTTTTTTTCTTTTTTTGCTTCTCATTTTGTGAGCCCTCAGGCACCAGATGTGTGAAGTGAATGTTTCGTACATATCCTTATACACAAAAATTTACATACATAATACATCATGGATCCTTTTGCTTCCATACATAATGTCCCACGTGGTGATGTCTTTTCCAGAAGAGGATTTGCAAGGAAGTAGCAAATCTATTCTGGGTTGTAACTATAGGCAAAATTTTACTAAGCCCCTTGTCACCACAAATTGAATATAAAAGAAACTGTGCATCAGTTCAGTACAATAAAACATGTTGGTTTTGGAGTTTCAAAATAACTCTCACGTGTAGTGTGTTATTTCTGGAGCTGTTGACTGCAGTTTCTAGAGCTACAAAGGCTTCACAGTCAATTCTGGGCTGCCGATATAAGGATAACAGTATTAGATGTGGCTCATCAGAGATCCCAGTTGTCCTACTGCTCTACAAACAGAAGTACTTCCAGTATACAACGTGTGACAGAACATTTACCTGATCAGATATTCATGCAGGCTTCAGATGGGCCTGAAAGGAGTCAAGAGCTTCCTGTCCCAAAAGCATAGGTATCATCAAACTGTACATAAAGAGATTCACACAGTGGAAGTGAACATGGCCAAATGGTCTCTAACAAAGATGCAGTGAGCAAATCAAGGCCAGGTGTAGACCTTGCTAAATGACTAGTAACTGACAGACTAAAAAAAGGCACCCTGTAGGTTCGTTGTTAGGGCACGCCTAACGGGCTTAGCACAAGGTCTTCATGCAGCCATTCCCAAAGCCCATTCCTGAATATTTTCATACAACCTGAAGTCACAGCCAGATTTTCAGCATATTCCACTCTTGCCACCAATAATGTGCAGTCTCAGAAAATCAAGCTGCACGTTTTATGCCTGATTTTTTTTATTTTTTTTTAGGCATAATTTAACTTGAGTCCTCCCTTTCGCTTTGAGATTTACTTGTGTGATTTTGAATACCAAGGCATGGGGAGATTAAGTGGTTTTGTCAGTGACTTTCATTACTCAGGTAGGTCTTTCATTACTTTCATTACTGTGGTAGGTCTAGGCATTAGACCTTGATGTTGGGTATTCAGAGGAGTACTTTTCTTTCCTAATAACAGAGTGGGAATACACTGCATTCTTATTTTGAAGATTCACATTTGATTTTCAATTCTTTCATCTCCAGAGAAAGGAGCACTCTGCCTGTGCAACTACACAAGCCAGTATTTCTGTCAATTAATGAACTGTAGCGGAATGGAGAGTGTTCATTCTGGCATACTCATTTAAAGCAACGGGTGAAATAGTAGGGAATATTGTAAGCTAATTGTTCCCATCCAAACTGTTTTTCCCAATGACTTTTCCCTGTGCTTCTATTACTGGTTGAATTCAACTACTCTTTAAGCACATATTCTGTATGAAGGACATAATGGCTAAGCTTAAAAAATATAGATAATTTTAAAATAAGTAACCAGCCACCATTAATTTACTTGGTGCTAAGTAATAACTTATACATTTGATATTAATGTACTCTCCGACTGAGAAGTTGGTTTGCTTTTAATTTTATTCCAAGAAAAATAATTGATATTTAAATCTTCACTTATTTTACCCTATTCTCAAATCTTTTAAAAGATAAGATCAGGAAAGTAGATAATCTGTAAGGTGACTAGCAGTGAGCTATAGAGCTTTTTATCCAAAAGAGACTTGTGACCTGCCTGTACCTACTGCAGATGAGGTATCTGCAGAGGCTTCTCCTGGGGGTTTCCTTGTGCAAGGGCTAGTGGAATTGGGGACAGATATCTGAGACAATAAGAACCAACGTACACAGGAGGCAGCCCACGTAGTCATTGTCCGGTGTGTGTATGTGTTTTATAACCCATGGTGGAAATGAGAGTTCCATTTCCATGACTGTCAATCTAGTGCATTTTATGAGCAATATTGCTTTCTAGATACAAGAGTCACACTTACTAAAATACATGGTGACACTGATGTGACACAATAAAAGCAGAATCCATTGCCTTGTTTTTTTTTTTCTGAGGTGGTGTTGGTTTTTTTATGATATTGCCTTCCATAGCAAGAGAAATTTTGACACTGTTTTGCTGTTTGAGCCAGTAAGTTGAAATGGCAGTGTCTCCTCTAGGTGTTCACAGAAAATGCAATCTTTCAGTTACTGGAAAGGATCTGAACAAAAAGTTTTTGCTTTATTCCTTGTTTCTGATTGACCATACTTTTTTGGATGTGTTCCATGTTCCACAAATTGGCCTTCATCTGGTATTTTGTATGGAAATTTATGTGTATGCTGGTGTTATGGAAATGTAACATATTCAGATCACTTTTATACAATGTGAATTCTTTTGAGAACAAACATGTTTAACAATGGATACTATCATCTGTAGCCTGTGAATTTCCTAATTGGCCTCCAATGAAGTCTAACATTATTGTGGATGTTTTAATTGATTCTGCTCTCAGATGCAATAAGCTATTAAAAACCAAAAGCAAAACCAGATTTCTAATATTGGACACAATATAAAAACAATGGAAAATTGTTTGAAAGGGAATGGCTTACTTAGTCCTCACTCTCCATCCAGCCTGATTAGCATTGCAGGAAGTCTGTGTCTTTATAAAATTGGTTTATATAGTCATTAGTGTTTAATAGTCAATATTTTTCAGTGATGGTTTTATTTTATAATTGATATCAGTAAGACTCCTTAATAATACAGTCATGGAGCTGGCACAAATAAAACCCAGTGGTACAAAAAAAAAAAAAAAAAGGACACTGTTCCTTTTGGAGTAGGAGAGTATGAAACAATTGCAGTATAGTCTTGCTTCTTTTCACTTGAAAAAAAAAAAAAAAATTATTATGTTCTGTTCTGTCCTGTGTATCACTTGACCTGAGAAGGGCTGGGAATTCGCTTTGGTGATCATAGCGTACTCCTGAAGGCTCCAGTCACTTAGTAGTGCCCTGCCTTCCTTTTGAATTAACACTTGCAGCCTGCTACTTGCTGCCTCTGACCTATATGTAGTGGAGCATCTTCATGTTCCTGTGCCAGAGCCTGAGCAACTAACCCTTCCATTGAGTCAGCACAGGTAGGAGAAAGCTGTGGCCAGCAACCTCTTCCTTTGCCGTAGGAAGATATGGCTGGGCATGTCAGACAATTCCCTACCACAGCTATTTGTTTCCCCTTGTTTCATTATATTTGTTTTCACATGCACATTCTCCAGACATTGTCCCCTCATGCATAATCATTCACTGTGTGAGCACTCCAGGGACCCTCTGTCAGACATGAGCCAGAAAGAAAAAAATAACATTTTTTCCATAGTTATTGGCAAATGTGTGTCGAGGGGTGAACTTTTATTTGTTCCCTAAACAACAACTAGAAAAAAATCAAAAGGAGTATCTGCCACTGCTCAGATTAAATCCAAACTGTCTGTTAAACCTCTAATTATCAGCTTGCCTTGTGGGTAAAATGGTACCATTCAATTATTGTTTTTTGTTCGCTTGTCAGCTGCAAAAAAACATATTATCACTGCTTTTCAAACCAGCAGAAAGAGCAGAAATTCTGCAAATTGCTTTCTAAACGTAGTTACTTTAAAGCTAATACCTCTCTGCAGCATGTCAGCAATTGTGTAATGCGACATTGCATGCAAATTGTATTTAACGTAGGTATTCCAATTATTTGTTTTACATTATGTAATTTTATTGAAATGATTTCTTTTGTTGCCATGTTACGTGTGGCTCGGTTTGACACATCCAACTTAGCATGTTAAAAATAAACACACACACATGCACACATACACTTGCCTGCACACATTTCATCAAGTATGTATTTACATTTGTGTATATTAACGTATTTATGTAATATATAAGTAAAGCAAAAATTGCCAAATGAAGGTTAGTTCTCTGCAGCTGAAGGGAGGAGAGAAATAAAACTCAAGAGTAATTTCAGGACTGACTGTATTGGACATGCTTCCTACTTATTTGTTTATTTACTTAATCTTGGAGGGTATGTGTGTCTAAAATATCCTTGGTCGACTTATTTTCTCTTTGTCTGTGGGTGGCACTGGCAGTTGCTGCCAGTGAGCACCACAGTATATACCCTCCAAGCCAATGTAGGTAGCATCACAGCTCTGCTGTACAGCTGGAGGGACTGAAGCTTCACTACCTCCATGATAAAGTACATGACACTTTTACATCAGACCTGGCTGGCAAATTTTACATATTACACTTCTTTAGTTTTTCATTTTTCTGTTTCCATCATGTGAAATCTATTTTACTAAAGCATAAGTTCAGCAAAGAGATTTCCTACGGAGATTGTTAAAACTCTCCCTCCATTCTCTGACTTCTCTTTCTGCATAGCCCTGTAAGTGATCTCTGCTGTAAGCAGAAATTGGTAACACCATCACTGTGGCAAAGAAACATGCTTTTTACCGAGCTTCTAATTTGCAAGAAATGTATCTTAGCAAGGCAGGTTCAAAGGTGGTGCTGCATCAGCCTTACTGCATCATGTGTTGCTGGATATTGCTTTTTTTTTTTTTTTTTAAATCAGAACATGATTTTCAAAATATTCCAGCACTTGCTAAGGCACCAAAAATGAGGGACCTGTTTTTCATCCTCCCACTCTCAGTGGAAATTCTGTGATTTTATTTGCAAAAGAAAAGCTATGTCTCTAATACTGCTTGAAACACGTGTTACTCTTTTAATGTTAGAAAAAGCAATATATTTATTTATTTTGTGAAGTAGCTGGGGTTCTCTGATATCTCTACTTTAAAAGGCTACTAGGAAAAATTTTCAGTTTTCAAACATGATCTACTCTTTGTCTTTTCTTATGAGAGGAAATACAATGCTGAGAAAATGCTCAGTGCTTGACTTGCCAGTTAGAAAACCTACTTGCCCTAGGCAAATGGTGAGAGGAATCTTTCAGTGCTGGTTTAACCCCCTGCAGGGTTTTTATTTAGCTTTCATGATAGCAGAACAAATGTTTTTTTTCTTTTCATGGACACAGTACAACAATGCAAAAATACACATGGAGTGAGTTTCCCCAAAGTTTCCAGCTCTGATCATTGCCTGTTCTTAGTCAAAGACAAATGATGCTTTGACTTCTATTGACTGAGAAGAGACCACAAGAGGTCAGAGGCAAGGAGATTCAGTGAAGCCAGGCAGCCAGAAGGGTCGGGTCACACCTCATTAGTAGGCATGCAGGTAGGAGAGCTTTAGATTTGTTTCAGGCCCCTTGCAAGGGTGCCTTGACAGCTTGAGTTATGCTGACAGCCTCCCCTCAAAGGGAAAGAGAGTGTCAGGCAAGAGAGATGAAACATGTTTCACTGTCACCCTCCACACAGTGTAAATGGATGGCCCAGCACCTTGCCATCAGCGACATTCCCATCTGGGGAAAAAATGGAAGAGTTGAGCTTGATGTTATAAATCACCATAATTTGTTACAATTTCCAAAGACAAATATGACAGGGTGGAATTACTTTGCGGTGCTGAGACAGTCATTTGCGAAAGCCATAAAGTGCCAGTATAAATCTAAGGATCAGATATATTTAATGTGAAGAAACAAAGCACAATATAACCTCAGTGTGTTGTATTTACCAAGAATTTAGCTATGGTGGTGCCATGGTATCACTGATTGTTTCTTTCATTTAACACTTTGAAATCAAACTTACTCTTTTCTAAAAACTTTAATGATCTAGCAAGACAATTCTGCATATTTTGCATTTGTCCACTGAAAGATGAAAATATTTATTATATTCTTCAAGAAAAATGATGTAGTGCTCAATTTGGACAAAACAGTTTAGGGAAGCTATATGTGAGATTCCAGAGAAAGCTAAGGCATCGCAAATGCATTCAGGACTGTGTCTTTGCAGCCATTCCCATTTACCAGTGCTTAAAATAACAACACGCTGACATACTATTCCTTTTGGAAGGGTGCAAGTCACAATCATTACTCCCAAAAGCTGTATCTTGAAACATTTTTTTCTTTTTTTCTCTTCACTGATGATGGCAGAGTTCAAGAAGGCATTTTGAAGACACGTTGTTGAAAAAATCAGAGGCAAATTGAAGGTGTTACCCTGTGACATTTCTGTGGTCACAGTATAGATCATTGATTTTGTATGCTCTGTAGCAGTCACCACTTGAGGAACCTCTTTCTGGCATACATAAAGGAGTGTGAGTGTTCAAAGTGTAGCTGAAGCCAAAATTGCTAATCATTGCCTGTATGCTCTGGGTTTGCTTAGCCTGTCTGCACCTTGATTTACCCACACATAAAATGAGGACATTGCTAGCCTTCCTCACCTTTCCTGTAAAATGATTGGAGTGACCCATCTGTAAAAGTATTTTCACAGAAAAGTGCAAAGTCCTTTTTAATATTTTTCAATTTAATTGCAGTCTTATTTTTTATTTCCTTGGTGAGAGAAAGATGGCACATTATGCACCATTCTGTAAAGGCCAGAAAAAGAGAGAAAAAAGAGTGCTGATTTGGCACTCACTTAGATAAGTCTTCCTCAAGGCCTGGCTTTTTGCTTCCATAAATTCCAGTGTTGTTATGTCAGTGAGTAGATGATGATATGCTCACCCATTCCACATTTGGGTGTTATCAGGAGAGCGATGAAACACATTTTGGTGTTGCAGTTGCTACTGAATAAATCAAACTCCAGTGATACAGTGTGATGGTATGAAAATCTCACAGCCTGCAAAGTCAGTCACTCATACGTGATGAAACTGGATCACTCTCCTTAAAAAACTCTCTTAGCCAGAGCTCTCAATATGTCAGCTTCCCGCTCTGGAAGAAACTGGCAGGTGGTCTGAGCTTGTTGAAATGACAGTAACTTAGCAAATGTTAAGAAGGAAGGTTTTACTGCTGCTTTTCTCACTTCTTACTGTCCTATGGATGGAGTTTGTCCTGTTTCAGCCCTTCAAGATACCATTCATGAAGTCTAACAATGGCATGCAGGCAGCCTGCAGTAATTGCCTTTACAATTTGTGCTATTGTCACTTTATGATTTCCTAGGCTGTGCACTTGTCAGTGTATCCAATACATGATGATAATAATGAGACATTTGTTTTCATGCTTTATTATCATTGTGTTTTCATTTTGCTTCTTGAGAGGAGCTACTGTGAGTGGATACTGTCCATGAAAAGTGAGGTATATTTCTACAAGACTTGTCTTTCAGGAAATTGCAATTGGCACATCTTCACCAACACTAGGGGACCTGCAGCAGTTCTGTAATCCTGCTTTGAATGGAATGGATATCATGCAAACAACGATGATAGCCTTCTTTTCCCTGCTGAACTGATGCACGAGTAGTGTGTGGAAGCTCACTGAGTTGGACTGGTGGCTTCTGGTGGCTATGATAAGTGCTCTCACAGGTTTCCCATTCCTCTCTGGAAAAAAAAAAAAAGTTAAAAAATCAACTTAGAAAAATAAACGCCTGATTTCCATCACGAGGCAGAGGTTAACAAAGGAGAGGTTTGAATCTGTTTCCTGAGACATTCAATAAAGGGAGAAGGTGAAACACCAATATACTGCTTTAGCAGCATTAATATAAGGAAGAAATTTAAGGCAGCACGGATACATACTACATATACTGTGAACGTGGCAATACCTGCTGAACTAAATGCTGAGGAACCAACTGGGTTACACCATGTTTCCTACAGACTTGCCTGAATTGCCTGAGTGGGGACCTGAGCTACTGCATTCCAAGAGCAGCCTGAAGTAGGGAGGGAGGAGTAGGGAAGGGCTTGCATGTGCCGTGATGAGCACTGCGGGCTCCTAATGCAGGAAAAGTGGAATGCTCAGATCAGCTAGAACTTGCATAGCTGAGTATTTCCTTCTAGATGAAACGTGGGTCTGAGCAAAGAGGATGACGTGTCTGGAGCCCGGCAGTGCCTGGGCTTGAGGAGACAGACAAGTGTGACATTCTCCCTGGCATGAAAAAGAAGCGTGAGATTCAAAGGTTGAGAAAACACTACGTTTTGTGCCTTTGTTCATCTAAATATCCTCACTTTCTCGCCTCTGCGCTGACCTTCATGTCACACCAAAGCATTTCCAAAAGCATTTCAATCCATTTTGCTGTGAGTGCTCCTGAAGGGAAGCAGTGGTGGGACAGGACTCTAACAGAAAGCAAGAAGGGCAGTGGGCCTTCCTCCTGCACAAAACACAGCCAAAAGCCAGCACACTGCTGTGCAAGCCATCCCCCTGCCATTCCCACCTCTCTTTCTCCTCCGGGCTCAGAAAACCTTTCGCTCTGAGGTTGTGTGTCTTTCATGCTTGTTTTTGATATATTCAGCATTTCAACAACAGCAAAGTCGTCACAGTTGTATCACTTCGTGCAGGTTGTCGCCTGCACTTCGTAAAGCTGCTGCCAAATAGGGGATGGTTTGCAGGCAATGTCAACAAGAGGAAGAGTAGCTGTGAGAGAGAGCAGGAGAAGGCTGTGAGGTGCTGTAGGCTCTCTCAGGAACAGATGGAGTGAGAAGGAGCTGAGAATTGCTGCTGGTTGCTGTCTGGTGCTTCACCAGCCTGAGACTGGCCTGTTGGCAAAAGGATCAGTTCAGCTACTCCTCACTGCTGAGGAACATCCTCCACCTTTACACAGGTGTTTTTCTGCAATTCTATGTGCTTTAATCATAGAATCATAGCATCATTTGAGTTGAAAAGGATTCTTAAAGGTCATCTAGTACAACTCCCCTGCAATGAACAGGGACATCTGCAGCTAGATGAGGTTGCTCAGCATCTGGTCCCGTCCAACCGTGAATGTCTCCAAGGATGGGACATCCACTACAACTCTGGGCAATATGTTCCAGTGCTTCACTACCCTTACTGTAAAAAGCTTCTATATATCCAATCTAAATCTCCTGTTTTGCTTTGAAACCATTTCCCCATGTCCTGTCATCACAGACCCTGATAGAGAGTCTGTCCCCTTAATTCTTATAGCCCCTATTTAGATATTGAAAGGCTACTCTCAAGTCCCTTCTCCAGGCTGTACAGCCCCAGCTCTCAACCTGTCCTTGTCAGGAAGGTGTTCTATTCTCTGGATCATTTTTATGGCCCACCTCTGGATGTGTTAAAACACGTCCATGTCTCTCCTGTACTGAGGACTCTACACATGAATGGATTATATGTCCTACTTCTGTTGTCGATTCTTACCCTAGCAAGCTCTAAAATACACAGGTTAAGCTGAGCACACTTTTATTTCTTAGATATTATTAATCTTGTAGCATTTGTTTCAGTTTGGAATGGACAAAGGCCCAGAAGCACAGCTGTGTTTTTTTTTTTCTTTCTGTTTTTTGTGTGTATGATATGAACACTGCTAAGTGCCTAACCACTCTGGCTGAGTTTAGATCTCCTACGGTAAGACATTGTCACTATGTCTTCACTGTCATGGTCTGGCAGCGCTCAGTAGTAGACAATTTGAATTATTTTTTCGTCTCTTTGATCTTAAAAACAAGAGTAGACATGATTTCTCGGTTTGGCACGTGTCATTGACAACATGAATGTCACCCAGAAGGGACTTGGACTTGTTCAAGTTCACAGTGACCTGATATAGACTTCCAGTGTCTGGGATTGGAATAGCGACACTTATCCACACCCCTCATCTGTTCAGAGACTGGCAGAAATGTGTGTCAGCACAATAGAGTGAGACAAGTCAGTAAGGAACTGGAAGGCAGCTGAGAAGCACTGCATGCAGACTTCTTATGAGCATCCTACTAGATACATAAGATGCATCTCCACTTTCTCTGCGCCTACCCCTTAGGCATCATGCCTGACAGTGGGCTGAGAGGTGGGAAGGGAACACTGACGCGTCTTCTCTATTTAGTGCACGGGGAATTGGATTCTGAAAGCAATCAAAGGTTTACCATTTGGAGTGGAGAACAGAGATTGATTACAGCCCCTTTACCTAGAATAACTCATGCCAATGAAAATCAGAGCAAGTGACAGAGATATTTGCAGCAAGTAATAGATGAAAGTTGTCATTTGCTTTTACATGCATTGCACCTCTTCTTTCTTATTGTCTGCTGCAAAGCTGAGGGTCTTTAAGCTGTCCTCTCTCTCCCAACATCCTTCTATCAACAGCATTATTTTATAAAAAATGAATCTCTGTAAGCCACTTCTGGGCCAGTTGCAGTCTTTGTGAAGCGCAGTAGTTAGAGCAGAGTAGAGAGCCAATCCTTCTAGCTGACTTTGCTGTGTTTGGAGACAAAACTTGGAGAGCCTGTCATAAGGGAGAACAATCTGATCAGCAGAAAGCCACTGTGCCTCAGGAAAGAGATGGCTGCCCGGTCTTCAAAACAGAAAGCAGGAGGAAAGGCATTGTTCCTTGTTTCTCCAATCTGGTGGCAGACATCCCCTTGCTCCTCTGATTTTCATCAGTCCCATCTGGGCAGAAAGGATGTTCTACTAAGCTTGCCTGTGCTGTAGGGCTAAACTCAAGTAATTTAATTTAATGCTAATTCAGTACCCAGTAATTGTACAGTCACTGTGAATGTGCCCTCTCATCAGACTGATAATAAAGAGCGTATACTGCTCCAAAAATTACTGGAATTGTGAACTTCATTAGTGTTCATTTTCTTTGGGGAATCCTCTGTTTCTCTCTGTCTGCAGTCTGGCCACAGGAGTTCTGTAAAAGAACAGTTTATTAGAGCAGAATAACTGTCTTAGCTACAAGAAGTATATATTGAGAATTCTGATTGCAGGAACACAGTAATTCAGAAATTCAGGGGAGGATTAGTCCAGTGTACAACTCACTTTTCAGAAATTCAGGGGAGGATTGGTCCAGTGTACAACTCGCTTTTCAGTTGATTTTATTGGCACAACATACATCATAAAAATGCATACTATAGAAGTGAACAAACTCTTAAGTTAGTGTATCTGTTTATCCTCCAGTGTATATGTCTGTTGCTTACCGTTTTATCTTGTGCCCTTTGCATCCTCAAAGGTCAGACTTCAAAACTTCCCCATGCAGATCCTCCAGCAACCCAGCAGATCATCCAATTAGCAAAATGTTTCATATATGCAGCTAATATGGTATTGATTTACTCCTTCCCTTTAACTGCTACTTCTTGGGACCCTCTGAGTAATAAGATTCGGCATCTCAGAATAATTTATAGACTCTTTGCTTGAACACTTTGTCTTTCAATAATCAGTCTAAATACTTTAAGCAGTAGCATTGTATGCCTGGCACTACTTGCAAATTGTGAAAGCAGTGGAATAAAGGATGAGGGAGCAAATCCATTCTCCACTCAACCTAGTACCATCCTTGAGAAAGGGACATGGCAAAGACATTGATTTATAAATGGATGATAAAAAATTAGATTTTATTTATTTTGGAAGTGAGGCTGAGGTATTTATCATGATTGATGTCATATCTATATAACCAAAAAACAGTGCATATTCTAGAGGAACATGTATGTCTGTATTTCTAAAGTTTATTTAGTGTCCTTAAGCATGCCAGACTGATTGTAACTTGCATTCATAGAACTAGGGTATGGGCAGATACTAAGAAAACTATACCTGAAGAGATGGTCAAAAAAACCCAGTAAGAGTTAAATGTTCTCTAATTTTTCTGTCTTTATCATGGCTGAAACCTTTCTGGGGCATGGGAGTCATTGTAGAACTACAAAAAAGCAGGGCTTAATGGAAGACATGGTCTCTACCACAGTGAAATGGGGTTGTTTTCTCCCAGCACAGGTGGTGGTGAATGAAAAGGAAAGCAACCTCAGCATGATGAAGAGTGGCCTCAGCTGACCACATTACTTCTGACAAATAATACTTTCATTCTGGTTTCTGTTCTATTCAAAATCTTCTTTGTATCCACATAGTGTAAAAAAAGCCAAAAAGTTATTGCTAGTGTAAATCAATATTAATAGTCTAATAAAAGAATAACTACTAGTCCAGATGTCATTACATCAGAAGGAAGAAGAAAAAAACTGCAGAAAAAAAGTGTCAATAATGCCAAAATTACCCAGACTCTTCATAGTTTCTACCATTTCTGGGGGCATTATGCTTACCCTTTCCCAGCTCCTCTGGATCTGTCTAGTAGTGGGGTAGATGCTGCAGTAAGTCATTGGCATCTGGATTCAATCTAGAATCCACCAAAGTAATTTCTATATAACTGATATCACGCTTTTACATCTTGTGCTTTCCTCATTTGTCCATGGCTCCAAATTTCTATGTATATGTATGATGTCTTTTGCCTATGTTAGATAGGGTTTTTTTGTTTGTTTCCTTTATTACCCCTTAAAACCGTTTTGTCCAGCGGTGGAAAATTTCAGTGATGATAGGTCTTCATTATTGTCCTGTTTGGACAAAGAAATCTTAGTTTGTATATATTTGGCCCTTTCCTCTGTGACAGAAGCATTAATGTATTAACAATGATGTGTATGGATTAAAATTACAGTATCAACCAAAGCAAAACACTGGTCAGGAAGAGAAACACTGTTTCTCAAGTAAAATAATGAAGTAGGATAAATAATTACACACCATATCTCTGAGTTCTGGAGGACTAAGCCTACTCTAATGAAAGATTTATTGAAATAAAATGATTTAGCACAGTCATATACAATTAAATGATTTAGCACAGTTATATTCAAGGAGCCAACATCCCAAGAACAATAATCAAAGCGAAGAATAGCTGGAAAGATGAGAGGTTTCACATCTACAACTCAGCAAGCCCAGCAGCTGGCTAAATCCAGACCTTGTGTATCACTGAAAGAAGGCCAGTAGGACAATGTGCCCTGGCAGTGACAGCTCATTGTGAGAAACTTATGGCAATGTCTCACTTTCCACAGATTTATAAAGCTCAGGCCAGAAAAGATCATCTAGTCTTATATCCTATATATCACAGGACATTAAATTTCTTCCAGTTAGCTCTGAGTTGAGACCAATAACTTAAGTCAGTCAAATGCTTTTGAGTCTTCAGAATGTTAAATGACTGTGCATCAAAGAAAGACATTTGGTTGCTCGCTGGTACTTAGTATTATTTAATAATGAAGTGTGGATTAAACAGCACTGCAGATGATTGTAACTGATTTTGCAGCTCTATGAACTCTAATGAATCTTGCTTTTATGGTGTTGTCAGAAAATATCTGTATAGTTTTATTTCATGGTTTACAGATACTCATCTCCTAGTAGTGCATCTCCCCAGACTCCATCAAAATCAGAAAGTCTGCCCTTGAGATATATTTGCCAAATGCCTGCTTCTGCACAAAAAATCTGTGTAGAACATAGAAGTTTCAGGAAAATGTTTTTCTTGATTCTTTTTCTTCTTCTAACAATATCTTTTTCACCTCTCTGTCCTGCCAAAGCAGGTACAAACAGCAGTCTGTGCTGATTTCTGACTATCTCCCCATATTCTTTTAGTGTTTCACATGTTGATCGAGTCAGGAAAAAGATGCTGATTTTACAGCCTTTGAGTCATTGATTATTCCAGGTAGTCATTATTGGGTTCTATTAGCTTATGCTTTTTCCGCCTTTTTTTTTTTTTAATCCAAATTCTAACTATTAACAAAGATACCAGGGAGTTCCTACAATCTGCTTTAGATTAAAAGGGGATGGCACCATATTTCTGATGTATGGCTAATGATATAAATTCCTCTTCAAGTATAGGATTAGGTAGCGCAAGGACTGATCTTCAGGGTTGCTCAATTAATGTGATATTGGCAAGGAAGAAAACTGCAGAGTATGATTTTTCACAGTGCAGTGCAAAGGTGGCTTAGAAAACTTCTGTCATTACATTCACTACTTTCAATATTTGGTACAGCACAATGCAGACAAAATGCACTGAAGCTGGCTGGCAGAACACGTGTAATTCACCTACGCCCTTGAGCACAGCTTTTATATTTCTTGGAAAAATGATTTTGATGAAAATGATTACGTGGCCTTTGTTCCATCTAACTGGCAGATCAGACTTATGTCCAGCTTTCTCTAGTTTAGTCAAGTAGCTAAATAAGTGTGCATATTCCCCACGAGCAATAGAGACAATGAAGTGCCTCTGGAGGCCTCCAAAAGGAGATCCTTCAGAAGGCTATCACAGTAATCTGGTTCATCTGATTATGTTAGGAACTCATTCTACATAAGCTGCTTCATTAGGTGCCTAAAATGTAATGAAGCCTGCATATTTAAGTTAGGTAGATAGGATCCTATAATCAGGACATTCACACCTTAAGCTAATTACACCATATCATCTAACTGCTGATAAGAGCATCCTTTTAATGAGCCTGTAGCTTGGTGCTTGGAAGGTAACTGTGAGAAGTGTCTTTTCCCCCTGAAAATGCAATATGTTGCAGTAAGTCAAAGGCAAACGAGCAAATGTCTTGGATCCATTACAGCAGAGAATTGACAGGCTTCATAACTTCATGTCTTTCTCTTTTGAACCACATATTTATGCTGGGGGTGTAGTTCTTCTCTGAAAGTAAAGGGAGCAATGATTCCATTTAAATTTGACTCAGCAGTGTTCACATAACCCATCAGAGAAATGCTAATTAAAAGATAAATTAGATGCCTCTGTCTGCATTTGTCCTTGGAGAGATGGTAGATATAATTTTATAGCAATGCTGTTAGCCTCTTCTCATTCAGTAGTCTGGATTAAAAATGGGTGCAAATAACACAATGGGTGTATCACATAACACAATACCTGTTATGAGTAAAACTCTGCTTAACAGCTAACCAGTGCAGATAATGGTGCTTTACCCTCTTACAATCACTGTGCTAAGCTACTCTGTTCTTTGGAGTAACAGAGGATGAGGACACACTAGAGATCATTCATAAGTTTCTCATTTCCTCACAGCCTCCTGACAGCTAAACAATATAATCTACTTCGCAATGTATTGCCCTACTATGAGAAACATATCAGTGTACTGCAATAAAAAAGAAACATTTGAATGTTCTACATCTCCATTGCACATACCTGTCAAATTTCAGACGGTCATTTAGATGATGCTATTGCAGTAGATGCAATAATGGAAGAAGCCACTTACACCTTTGTTTCTCGATCCAGCTCTGCTGCCAAAAACAATGTCTGGAAATAGTATCTTCAGGCTATGAGGGTGGTTTAGGCTGGCATGTTTTCCTTCACTCTTGGAGTGGTCTTGGTGCATGTCCCAAATGGTTATGAAAGCAGCGTTGTGTTATTCGTAACTCTGTGAACAGTGTTTACATGATAATATGTGAGCATAACTACAAATAACTACCAGACTAACAATCTTCTAAAAGGTGACCTAATTTTAGGGAATTTAAATACAAAAAATACTTCCAAGCCATATAACTCACAGTTTTGTCTTGCAACAAGTAGATACACTCTGCTCTGTCACTGTGCTGAAGTGGTTTCTCCATTTCTGGTAAACAAGAAACTCTGCTGGGAATCTGAATTCCACCCATCTGCTGACAAAGCAATGATTTTTAGGTTCACTAACTAAGCTGCATAAAGGATTTGGAAAGGACTGTAATGGAAAACCAAGTGACTGCAATGGCAGGCTAAGAGTTTGGATTGATAGCAAAAATATACAATGAGAAACATAAGAAACGGGATTTTGAATTGAAATGCAAGGGTGGTCCATCTAAAGTATAGGAAAAGGGTTCATTTATAAGGAAGTTACAGTGCTGATGGGGATACAGATGTTCATCAAGGACCTTCCAAGTGACCTTAGGCAAATCATTCAGTTCCTCATTTGAGAAATGAATATAATAATATTTCTCTGCAGCACAGGAGAGTTTGTGAAAAGACACATTAAACATGAACGGGGGTACAGTGCTTTCCTGTATAAGTATGTAACATGCAGGGAAGAAATCCCCAAGAAGGCATTTGATCCGGCTGCTCTTTTAAGACTAGAATCTCTTAAAAATCAAGAATCTAATATTTTGCCCACTGGTCTAGATAGTGTTACATCACAGGATGCTAATGCAAGATCAAGACTAAACCTCCAGCACTTGATAGCTAAATGCTTGCCTGAAGCAAGATCAGCTGGAATTAAATAATTTCTATACATTGTACTATGCTTGTAAGCGAGTCTCTAGTAAGGAATAGGACCTTCTCTGTGGAAGAAATTAAAAGTATGGTTTATTTTTTTATCTGTGGTAATTTCTTTATAGCTGGTTAGAAGAGATATTTGAATTTTAATTTTTTTTTGGAAATTTATATTTTAGAATTACATTTACAAAACATCTAACTCATATTCCAAATGACTTGCACTCCTGAATCACTTAGGCACTAATAAAGATACAATTCTTCATATAATTTCATTATAACACTGGTCTATCCAATCTCTTAATACAAAAACAACATATATTTCTTGAGAAAAAAATCTTTGTGAAAGATAAGAAATACTTTGTTCAAGTTAGTTTTAAAGCTACATCATCATGGTATCTTTGAGGCCAAGAATATATTAGGATTTTAAAAGCATTTGGCATTTATGCATACAACACAATTATCTGGTAATATTAAAAAGGTTTTAGAAGTAACACAAATCCCTGTGCTGTGAGGCATAAGCCAATCTCTTATTAATCAAGGTTAGAAATAAATCTTTAGGAAAAACTGCTTTATTGTGAGATTTCTTCAGCTTGTTTTTAGCTTGTTACTCTCAAGTACTTGATATTGAAACAAGCACAGACTAGAAAGATGAGAGATCAGATTCCGTGCAGGATTTGCTGTTTCTTTTCCTCATTATGTATTTATCACACAGATATTTATAAGTCAGTATTCTGTGTTGTTCCACTTTTGTCGGTGTCACGGTCCATTCAAAATCTGATCGAACAGGATATTCTTTGCTCTCTCACGAACGCATTAATGTTCTTTCTTAACTACACGACTCAGCTGTCTTCATTACATGTCTAATCAATAAATATCGGAAAAAAGTAAAGTGAACAAATGAAAAGCACTCACTAAACAAGGTTGTTTTGTGTTGTTTTTTTTTCCCCCAAGATAGCCTTGATTTCAAATATTAATAAATATTTATAGCAAATTCATTATTTCCATAGACTTTGGAAGAATGGAGAATTTGCAATTACTTTTCATTGTGCTTCCAGCAAGCCATGCAAATTACATCCTTGTTTCAAAAATCCATTCTGTACAAGAAATAATGCTTCCCCCAAGTATGAATGAGCGTCCTCCATGCTGCCAGCCAAGTAAGTTGAAAGGACTGTTACTCTCAAGTCCAAAATCACAAGTCAAGTACAGGCAACATGAAGCATACAACTATAAGCATTTCACAACTGTATCTTCTTGTCTTCTTTCCCCACACTGCAGTCTAGCAGACAGCGCTTTTTTGAAGTATTTTTAACTAAATGATTTCACATTTAGCGCCTTTTTCATTCCAGAGAATACTTTTCCAAGAAAAAGAAGACTTGCAAAACATCAGTCTGGTGATGAGAGCTACAACCAGAATACTGTAGTTTTCTATTTAGCTACTTCCTTTGCCTGATTTAGATCAGGGACATGACCCTGGTTCTCACACATTTTAGATAAGTGACAAAATCGCTGAGCTATCAAGACAGTCATTTTTGCTCTCTGTCCTATTAATATTTCATTAGTGAATCAAATAGAGCGGCAAGCTGGACCACTGTATCCCACTCCCATGCGCTTGCCAAGCTGCTTGACACTCAGCAGCAGTGATCTCCAGCTACTCTGAAACACCTTCAGAAGATCATGACTTCATCCCACTGAGATTGAGGAGAACTTTTAAATCTCAGGATGTATGGTGGCTCAAGGAAACTTTCTCACTCAGCTTTCACATCATGTTTCACATAGGCTTTCATTCACATATCAAGGTCAGTATAAATCTGGCTACCAGTCAGTACTTCTGTCATATTGTGAGTTGATTTTTGCAGATCTGGAACAAATGTAGTATCTTCGATTTAAGCTAATGGATAGGGATGCAATGAGATCAGTGCTAAGGGTTTTGGAACCACCAGTATCATGCCAATCCGATATAAGAATGATCACCCAAAACCACACAGTCACAAAGAAGGTCTGCAAATTCAAAACTGCAAATTTGAAAGCACAAATAAAATACTTAACATCCATCAAAACTGTTGCCTACTTTGACTTCCCAGTTGTGGCCAGAAAAAAACGATATAAGGTGAATGACAAGCGTGCAGTCAGAAGATCAGAAGACTGACAAGCTTTAGGCTTTCAGAGAAATATGCATGTACATGTGTTGAGTTGTCCACTTTTCATAGAAAGAAGAGGATGAAAAATTAGAGAAGCATTTTTTTAACCCCTGTCTGTGCTAAGGGTACATATTAACATTGTGGAATTGCTGAAGCAAGTTGTAAATGATGTATGAAATGAAATATCCTTGCCAGTGCACACAGTATATGACAGCATTGTGCATTCATCACTGGACTGTCCTATTTGCAGTGCTAATCAATTCAGACAAGAGATACAAAACCCCAGGAAGCTCAGAAGTTTTGTATAAAAGAAACTAAAAAGGCAGAACACAAGTATTCTAGTTTGTGGGATGATTTAGTGGTTTAAGCATCTAATCTGAAACACTTAGACTCCATGAAACCACAGGTTTAAATCCCAGGTGGGTTCATTTTGTCCTTTTATCTAGCAGAACAAGATAAATTGAGTACTCTGCAGTTTTACTCTGAAGGGTTTCTCACAGATGCAATCTTTAAGAGAACAAGGAAACTCAAGTTCTTAATATTTTGGAAATTTTTGATTTCTTAGTTTAAAAACAACCAAACAAACCACTCTGCTGCTCTTGATGGCAAAAAGTATATGTTGTTTACCTACAGAGAGCAATAAACTAGAAAGGCTTTTTATGCTCATATCGATTCTATGGGTTTGCATGGCAAGGGTTTTTAGTGGGAGGGCTACAGTCATGGTTCTGTGGGCAGAGCCCAGAAACCATGTCCCTAAAGGGACCCACCCTTGTGCAGAGCTGAGATGTAATGATGCTGGGTGTGCTCTTGGAGAGCAGATTTAAGAAAGGGAAAAAAAAGTGCTGTGCACTCAGCAGATGAAAGACAGAAATGAGAAATGAGAAGCAGCCCCAAGGCCATCAAGGTCAATGCAAAAGGAGGGCAGGAGGTGCTCCAGGCATGGAGCAGAAGCTCCCTGCAGCCCAAGGGAGGCTCATGGAGAAGCAGGCTGTCCCCCTGCAGCCCATGGGCACCACATGGAACAGATCTCCATGTGCAGCCACAGAGGAGTCTGTGGTGCAGCAGTGGATGTGGCCTGGAGGAAGGCGCAGCCACAAGCTGCTGCAGAAACAGGGTCTGGGCCAGAGCCCATGAAGAAAAGCCTGCATTTAAGCAGGAGGGCTGGGGAATTTGTCACCTTTGGGGACCTGTAATGGAGAATTTCCTGAAGAGTGGGCCCCCTGGTACAGACCCATGCTGGAGCAATGGCTAAAGAGCTGCAAAGGATTATTTGCTCAGCAAAGGGGACTGGACACCCCTAGGTGAGAGGAAGACATCCCACCCCATTTTCTCAACACTGCTTGAAGCCTAGGTTAGTTACCACTAGACTATCAGAAAATTGTCAAAAAGCGAGTAAAGCAGAACCCAAGAGAGCTCATAATCTCCTTGGTTTTACTTCAGCATTAAAATTGTTGTTAAGCTGTGCCCAGCTCCTGCCGTCAAGGCTCAGCACACAAACTTTGCAAAGCCATCTTGTCATTAGCTGCCTTCAACCCCATCTCCACATCTGACCAGCTCTGTGCCTGACCCATCTCAAAGGTTTCCATGCTCCTGTTCACACATTTCCCAGTTTCACCATTTTTGCTGTTAGAGCTTGAATCCTTTGCTAAATGACTAGCAGAGCAGAGTGCCAAGGATGCTAATAACAAATGAAGCTGGACAGGTGAAGACCCGGTATTGCAGCAGCTGAGGCCTCGATGCAGAAGAGAAAAGCTAGCCACACCAGGATGAAAGGAAAAGTACATCCTTGTGTTTAGCACTTCAGAAGATTTCCTTGGGTGGAACAGCTTTTGTCTCGGGCAGAGGCAGTGTCATCCCCTAGGAAACAGTCATCCTCTTGGAGATAAAGACATATTTATATTACAGAGGTTTCTGGGAAAAAAAAAAAAAAAGACAAAAAAAAGACAAAAAAAAAAAAAAGACAAAATCACAATACAAAGCATTAAGGTTAGATTGTGATGTCTGCTTTGAAAAAAAAAAAAATGGATCAAATACTTACCAGGGCTGAGAGTGTTCTCTCTGAAAGAAATGCCTTTATGAGAGATATAAAAGTAATGAAAATAGCCAGTACTCAGAAGAAATGGTAAAAAATTAGTCTCTTTCTTGGAGAAGATGTAGCTATGCCTTATGTTTAAAAAAAAAAAAAAACAAACTAGCAATCAAAGAGGATTTTTGTCTCCAATGTGTATTTTCTTTGCAGTTGTGCTCACTTGTGGATAGTGTTAAAGTACTTCAGTTTTCACTGCAGAAAACAGTCAGGGAAAACAGAAGTGGAAGGGACCTTAAAAGGTCATCTTGTTGCCCAAAGGTACAGTCAGCTGTGCCGACACCATCTGGACAGATGCTTTGCTTCTTAACCAGGCATTTCACACATTCATAAGTACTGTTTTGAAATTAGATAACTTTAAACTTGTAGTAGAGACAGCATTTAGCTATGTTGTCTTAGAACACCCAAGAGAAGGAAATTGTTTCAGATTTCAGTTTCTTCTTAAATGTCCTGCTTTGCTTTTTGGAAACAGATACTAATGCACTGTTAATAGCAGGGAGATGGTGGCAGGGCTGGGATGAGCAGTACTATTCCTTCTAGCAGCAAGTGCAAGTAGAGTGAAAAGAGTCTCCTTCGGGAAAGCATCCAGTCTCTGCAATGACAGGGTTTGCTGATTGCCATGAAGTAGATCCCAAATTTAGTGTAGTGGACCCAAGTAATAAACCTACCAGGAATTCAGTTTGAGAGCAGTAGACAACCACTGAAAGGACATCATGAGACCAGAAGTGAAACAGAAATGAAGCTGCTGGGACAAATGGGGAAGAGATTTCCTGGTGGTACTATGAGTATGCAAAAGGCTAAACAAATGCACTGTACTAACTATTGACTTAGGGATAGTTAGAATTTATTTGAGTCAAGTTTCTTCTGACTTAAACTGCAATTTGCACCTTATTCAAATAGGTACCTTATTTTTAATTTAGATATTATGTGTTACTCTTCATAGAGGTTGTGGAATAATTTCTTGAAATCAGATGTGAGCATAGATGTTTTGTAGAAAGAAAACAATTAAATATGCAAGTGCCAGAAAAGTGTCACAATTGTTCTTTCTATCCAGGTCAGTTTTCATAAGTGAAACTATTTAATTTTTGTAACAGTTCTGCTTTCTACGTTTAAAGTTATCCAGTTGCTTCTTTCACTTATTTGGTCAGGCCTAAGTTTTAAGTGTGAGGATTTTGCACACTCTTTGTAGGTGATTCAAACTTTGAAGTTTAAAATTCAGTTTTTATTTAATAAGGTAAATTTTTGTTTATAAAGTTTGAAGACAGGAAATCTTCCCCACTTTATTTTTTAACCACTTAGTTTCTACTGCCAAAAACTTAAAAAACATTCAGTTGGGCACCTAAACAAGTATGCTATAACAGTTACTTGAAACAGGACATTTAAGTAAGATAATGAGAAATAGAATCTGGTGTGACTGTATAACAGGCGAATATGAGGTATCAGGTAGGTCTGCAAGCGTGGCTTGCAGAACAGTAGGGAGATAAAAGATTTTAATTCACTGTAACATCCTGGAGTGTGGTATTCCTCATTCAGAAGTTTATTTTCAGGTAGATTCATGGATTTTTCACTTGAAGATCAGGCCTCTTCAGATCATTTTACCTTGGCTGTGAACAAAGGGAGCTACACAAGTATTAAGCAAATATGTAATGGCAATTTTCAGCTAGT
Source organism: Perdix hodgsoniae (assembly GCA_035772895.1). Lineage (NCBI taxonomy): Eukaryota > Metazoa > Chordata > Aves > Galliformes > Phasianidae > Perdix > Perdix hodgsoniae. The sequence goes on along the minus strand of JAPSGF010000005.1, from coordinate 5,604,837 downwards.
AACAACCATGCAGTGATTTTCACCAACATTTCATCACTGCAGACTTTTTTTCCAGTGAAAATACCCTGAGGTATTTTCTCTATTGAGGCACCATAACTGTCTACTTGTATAATAAAGGGAATATTTTTATCCTGTGCTTGGACATGTCATAGCCAGAGTAGGTAAAACTTTTAGTTCTCCTACCAGCTGAAAATTTTATTCAGACCTTCTTTTAGCTCCAGTTCATACCTTTGTCTCTTAAAAGTCTGAGAATGGGCCCTCGGGATAGTGTTTCCCATCTGTTGCAAAGACAAAATTCTATCTTTGAGACACATTTGTTGCAGCTATATTTTTTTTCTAGGACATAACCTGAGTTCTTTAAAGTCATTGTGAAGACTTCAGTTCCTCCCTGGAGATCAGGATCCACCATGAAGAAAAATGCCTTAAAAACATTTTATTGTTTTTCTTTTTCGTAAGGTTCGCACTTTCTAGACATCATCCTTTGAAGCATCTCCACACATCTTCCTCCTTTACCTTCAAGACCCTTATCCTGCATGAACCATGATCTTTCTAATGTTTTCTTTTGGTACAAAAGCCCGTTCTCAATATGTTTGTTTGCAGACACCAACTTTTCAAGGGCAGTTTTGAATATTTATTTGCACAGCTAGAGTACTATGCTGCTTTTTGTGGCACCACAATATTTTGTGTCACATTGCCAAAACTTGTACTTAGTAAACAAAACATTGGGAGGGAAGATTTCCAGTGCATATTCCAGAGGTCAGAAGTTTGCTGTTCTCTCAAGAGATTATCACTGCTGTCAAGATGAGCTAACTCATTGTGACATAATGTATATGCAAATGACTTTTTCACATACGAGATATAGGGAAAATAGACTAAGTATCATATCATCGGTGAAAGGAATACTGCACTGCTGTTTAGGATCTACATAAAGACTAGAATAGATTAAAAATAAGGTACTGATATTCAGATCACAGCTCTCAGAACTGCCCAGATTCACTAAGTTTTTTAAACTACTGTACTGAGATTATAGTTTTGTCATTACTGGGTATTAATGGATGATTTCAAAATTTAGCTCCAGGATTTTTCCAGTAAGTTGCATATTTTCTGGTGAGGGGAATATCCCAGAAGATTAGCAGACTGATTTCTTTCATTTAAAAGCTTATTGGTGCCTTTTGTATCTAATGAGCATCTCAGAAAAACACTTCAAGACAATTTCTAAAGTGCAATTTCTGATTGATTTAGAAAAGCTAACAGACTGGCAATTGTTACGGTATTTATCTTTTCTTTTTTTTTTGAGTACTTTCTTCGAGGTGGTGTAGATTCAGGAAATATAGTCATAATCAAACCCAGTCTAAAATCCTTTTGACCAGGCTGAATTTTGTGCACATCTTTCTGTTGGTTTTCAGCTTATTCACACTGACCATCTTGACTTGCAGAAATAAAATTCTATAACCACAAAGCGGTTGTAAAGCAGGTATGGTTTAATCAGTGCTGTGCACACACTGGGTGAAAATGGGATAGCCCCTCCTAGCTTGCACACCATGAGGTAGAGGTTAATAATATTTATTATTATTTATTAGAGGTTAAGAATATTTATAGAGACAAGTCATACATATGCCACGAATAGAAAGTATATTACAATTACTTCTGAGAGATTATTATCATATTCTACACCCCTAGCCCAGCCCCTTTCAGCATGCGTACTGAATCATGGTCTTTGGGGGTCATAGGATGAAGGCTCGATGTCTCCTTCCTGTTTGGAAGACCCTCCAACTCACCTTTGGTCTGAGTTAAGCCTAGTTGCTGACTCTGTCTTTGTGGCTTATATGTTACATTCTTTTCAAGAACAGCGTATCCTGGCCAGATGCAGTCCTCAGTCTTATCTTCCCTAGCTTTTACAACTCTGTTTTGCAAATCTTGCCTCCCCTTATCTTCCTTAAACAGTTCAGCAGTGTTTGAGCAGTGCTTCCCCTTTTTAAACAATTTTAAAGAAATACATTCCACATCAGTTACATCAATCTCACCTCCATGGTTGCATGGTAGATAGTCCAGATCCTGCATACATGTTACTGGGACTGCATTTCTAAGTGCAGTGTAATCTCGTGGTCCTCAGAAGGTCTATAGCTATGTGCATCCTATGTTAGCATGCTCTTAGTAACTTTTGCACAGCAGAGACTTTGAGTATATGCTATAGTCTTTAAACTTGGAAGGATTTATGCATGTGAATTATGAATAGGCCTATAAAAAGTAGGATCTGGGCATAAGATCTCTCCAAACATCATTTTTAAAGGTTTGGGTTTCTTTAGTTTTAGTTTGGTTTGTTAGGTGTGGTTGTTTTGTTTTGTTTTGTTTTGCTTTGTTTGTTTGTTTGTTTTTGTTGTGGTTAGGAAAAGATAACTATTAATCTCTCACTGCAACACAGTGCTACTTCATTAACTTCGATCTTCTTCCAAGCTACCAGAGATATCTGCTTTCAGAAAGCTATGCAGGGCCAAAGTGAAGTAGGCTGACAAGAAGGGGGAAGGTAAGGAACATGGAAGGGAAAGACATGCTGGGACCTGGGGCACTGGGGAGATCAAATCTGAGCCCAGCTAAACTGAGGAAGTAGAAAGAGGAAAAGGGGACGTAAATATACACTCCAAGACTTTCCATAGGAGCTATGGGGCCCAGTGGAAAGTGTTTTGATGACTGATTGGAGATCTGGCCATGATTTACAAAGTGACTCTATCAACTAACACCAAATCATACAGCTCATAAACTGTATTTACAGGGCCACCCTGTCTTCTTAGGTTGAAGGGGAATAGAATCACAGAAATATTTTCAACACTTGGAAGACGATTTGCCTTTACAGTAAGTTTCATTAAAACAGTATTTCATGAAAAAAAAAGCCCTCTGTTATTTGTTGTTTTTCCTTTTCCTCCTGAGATGTTAACATCTTAGAAAATATGATCACCTGAGATTCTAATGATGCAAACAGAGGTCCATTATACCTAAAGTGATTTACAACAATTGAGAATCTGTCCATAAAGCCAAATCAACCTTTAAATTAGGCTCAAAAGAAATACTACCAATTAAATTTACTCTGTGACCTCTAACACAAGTTTAACAAGCTCAACGTATCATGGATTTCAGCAGGAGAAAAGAAATCAATTAAACTAAAAAAAAAAAAAAAAAATCAAATCCCCAAAGTCTAAACCTTGACAAAAGTAGTTCACAAATCCTGTAGTATCCAGCTGTTTCCATGGTATCACATCCTGTGTGCCAGTTTTTAGGGTGCTATATGGGATGTAAAGGCAGCATGGGGAAAAAAAAAAAAGTCCTCCACCAGAAAAACCCGCATTTCAGTTCCCTTTTCCTTTTCTTTTCTTTTTTTTTTTTTTTTTTTACCAACTGCTTTAAATTTTTTTTTTTTTTTTTTCGGTTTTTTTTTTCTGGTAATTTTGTTGTTTTCAGCTTTGGTTGGTATTTTCTTGTTTGTTATTCTATGTTTTTTTTGTTTTGCTTTCTTTTCCCTGAAAAAGCCCTGTATTTTAATTTACATTTGAATACTTGAAGCATTCGGAGATCATTGTCCCACTGTGGACAATAGCAAAACTTTCACTGCCTTCAGTGGGAGCTACATGGGCACCAACGAAAAAAGAAAAAAAGCATCATATTTTCCCAAGCTTCATTTACCCCAGAAATAAGCTAACATAACCACCCTGATGCGACAAATTTATTAAAAGCAAATAGTCATCTTGTGCTACAAATCCTTCTGAATACAATGTTTTGACTAAATGACATTTAGCAGTGTTGTAGCTTTAATGGTAAAGAAAACACTAGCAGCTCAGTACTTAAACCTCTGTCCCATGGTGAATATCATTTTCAATATCCTGTAAAAATTCTTTGAAGTGTTTGTATCCAGGCTTCCCCAATGGATTTACTCAGAATTAGTTAATAGTGAGAAAGCATTGAACTAAATTTATTGGTTGCAGTCTCTCATGATCGCATAAAAAATAAAATTAAAAGGAATCCTCTACAGAATACTCTATCAGGCTTGGTAATGGCATCATCTCTGACAGTGAGGCAATAAAAGCATATTAGTGACCCCCTGATGAAACATGTTTACAGGCAAAGTCAAGGAGATTGATCATTCTATCTGGAAAGTGGCATTTTCATTCTATGCACTGTTACTGTTAGTCACAGAAGCATACTGATCGGCTAATGCATGACAAGAAACAAATGTGTGAAATGGGATGTAATTATCAAGAATTGCTCAGTTTTTCAAGGAAACTTGGGAATTGTTTCTGCTCCCAGCCTGGGCTCCCTCCTTATGCGAGGAACTTCACTAGCATTACAAAAGAGAGCCTAAAGATCATAGCCAAGACTACAGATATTGTTGTTCTGAATTTCACACAGGTATCATTTTTCTCCTAGCGAGTTTTCCATATAAATAGGTCATACAGACAAGAAGGAGAGGAAAATAATAATAATAGGAAAATAGTTAAGGAAGAGACTTTCCCAGTCTTAAAACAAACCCTGGAAAGACCCCACTCTCCTACTGCCCTGCAACCATGGTGGGCAGCATATCTGTAGTAGTCACTGTTGGGTTTTTTTAATTTGATTTTTAGGATATTTTCTATATTTTCATACTCTCATGCCATGTCACAACAAAAATCTCAAGTCCTGCTAACACGCCAATTTTTTTTCACAGCTACATTACCCTGTAGAATTCTCCTATTCTGTCACTGTCTTTCCCATTTTAAGACTTTTTAGTCTGTCATTCTTGGAATCACAGAACTGTAGAATCATAGCATTGAAAAGGACCTTTAAAGGATCTCCCCTGCAATGAACAGGGACATCTGCAGCTAGATGAGGTTGCACATCCAGCCTGACCTTAAATGTCTCCAAGGACGGGGCATCCACCACCTCTCTGGGCAACCTGTTCCAATGTCTCATCACTCTTACTGTGAAAAAAATTATTTTCTATATCCAATCTAAATCTCCCCTCTCTTACTTAGAAACCATCTCCCTGTGTCCTGTCATCACAGACCCTGCAAAAGAGTCTGTTTCTTTCTTTCTTATAGCCCCCATTTAGATACTGAAAGGCCGCTATCACATCTCACTAGCGCCTTTTCTTCTCCAGGATGAACAGCTCCAGTTCTCTCAGCCTGTCCTCATAGGGGAGGTGTTCCATCCCTTGGATCATTTTCATGGCCCTCCTCTAGATGTGCTCTAATAGGTCCACATATTTCCTGTACTGAGGACTCCACATCTGCATGCAGTACATGCAGGTGAGGTCTTACAGTGCAGAGTAGACTCACAGGCCATACTTCTTTTGATGCAGCCCAGATACGGTTGGCTTTCTGGTCTGTGAGGGCACATTGCTGGGTCATGCTTAATTTGCCAGGTCCTTTTGAACAGAGATGTGCTCTATCCTTTCATCCTCCAGCTTGTACTGATAGTGAAGGTTGCCACAACCCAGGTGCAGTATCTTTCACTTTGACTTATTGAACCTCATGAGGTTCTCCACTCAACAAAATCTGTTGGTTTCTGTTCCTCACTTAGCCCTTAGTCCTCACCCAAATGTTTAAATCAAGTATCACCACGTATGTGGTGGAACCCTTGTACACAAACCAGAACCTTGTATTTCTCCACCCCATTTCTTACCTTGTCCATCATTACACAGGTATGGCTGAAAAGGAGAGTTCAAAATATAAGACTATTTTCCTTCTATAGTTTTCACAGATAATAACTGGTCAGTGATTAACTAACTCAAGTAGAGCTTATTACTGCATTAAAACTCTCTTCCTTGACTTCCTTGAGCATTCTCAACATCACCCTTAGTCTACACTGAGCATAAGTCAGACTGGTCAGCCCACTCTGTGTCTAAGAAGGGAAAGGGTGGGCTCAGGGTGCTGTCTTATTAACAGGACGTGTAGTGTGAAGATAGTAAGAAAATATGTGTCTGGAACAGCTTGTCAAGAAAGGAAAGGGGTCGAGAGCCAGGAGCCAATAACGGTAGTTTTAAACATAAACTACCTGGTTGCAGAAGGGAAGAAGGAAAAAACTGTGAAGACGTTTTTTGATTAATACAAAAGTTTTCCCTAATGTGATGTAACCATTAGACCCATCAGATGGGTTCAATATTCTTTGATGCTACTGGCTGCTCAAGAGGTGTCTGTTTTAGAAATTCTTCCTTCTACCTAATCAAGAGACTGCCTAATCTTCCTGCCACGTGGGAGGAAGATCAACCAGACTTGTGTTTGTCACCTTTATATTGAATTCTGAACATTACTGTACAAAGAATTGATGGAGAATATGATGAAGAGGATCCAGATGGTTCAACACATGGTGACTTGTCACATCAGCAACACAGATTGATAAGAGTTTATAATTTCAGTTCACTACAGACCACTATTGGCTACTTGTTAAGTACTGGGTTTTATTTTTAAGACCCTTTATTTTCACAGCTTTCAGTTGCATACATCTTTACATTTTCCTTGACCTCATTTCTCACTGTGCTGGTCACCTATGGCATTAATATCCTATGGCAAAAAGTTCTCTGGAACAATAGCTGACACATACCAGAACAAGATTTCAACAAAGATGACAGGACCTTCTAAATGGACCTTGAATCAGACTCAAAGCTAAGCTATGCTCTTGGTAATATCCTGAATAAGGTATAGAACTATACAAAATATTAATTTCATGATATGACTTCCTAGACTGACAGTATGGAGTGAAATTAAAGAATAAAAAAGAATATTAATGAGGAATGCAGGTACAAGAGAACAGGCAAAATTCAAGTTCTTTCTGAAAAAAAAAAAAAAAGAAAAACAGCAACAATATTACAACTCTGTTCAGAGAGACATGGGGACATAGCAGAATCTACTACAATCTAATATTTGCAAACTTGAAGTTCAAGAGGTGAAATGGTATTCTGGGTCAGTGAGGTACATGTGTCTTAATGAAGAGGATTAAAAAAATAATGAAAACATAACAATAAAAGCATTTTTAAATAGAAGTTTCTCAAAGACTCTCATAAGGCTTTTGCTTTAACACTATTACTGTGGGATAGTATTGCACTGCGAGAAGCATTTCATCATCTGCAAAGTAAGAGGTTGCTGGCTCAGACAAGTGTCTTTATCAAAGACAATTTTCACAATGCATTTGAAAGCTTAATTAAGTGCCTGCCTGAAGATAATATTAGGCCTTCTATGTTCAGGCACTGAAATACAGATCCATAGCTGACTACTTTTTCAGACTTATGAGGTAAATCTCCATCCTTAACCTGCAGATTTATCTGAACTCACCACATTATATGTAAGGCATAGGCCAAGCCTAGAAAATACTGGTCATATGTGCTGTGGCAATTGGTTCATATTCTCCTACCTAGAAAGCATCAGACAGTTCATCATCAGTCATCCTTCTTGTGGTTTCAAGAAAGCTAATTAATCTTAAACTTAGAAATTAGAATATGCAGAATCTACTTGATCTTGATACAAATAAGTATATTAATGAAAAAATGTTCTAAAGACTAACAAAATTGATGCTACTCAAAAAAAAAAAAAGAAAAACAACTAAACTTTTTCTGCTAAATTTATCAAAACGTCATCCTTCCCTTTATTGTTTTAATACCAACACTTTCCCCTTTATTTTTCCAGATCCACTGAGAATAAGTATGACTACACCATTAATTGTAATGTCTGCAACTATTCCAGTGTAATGGGGATAGAGAACAACTACTACAAAGTTGATGACATAGTGATGACATAGACAGAAGGCTGTGACAGCTGATGTGACACTACTACTCCACTAAAAAGACACCAATTTATCGCCCTGTTTTTCACAGTGTTACCAGAATTGCTTAAAATTGCTCAAAAAAATCTACAAGAGTTTATGGCCTTTGCAAATCTTTATAAGCCTGGCTTTGTTTTCATGGACTCAGGAGAAAACCTATGAGAGCTTTAGTCAACTAAAGGTTATCTGTCAACTAAAGGTGCTGGGCCTTTACTTTGCTATCACTGTGTCAGAAGTTAGCATTGGGTTAGGCTTGTGGTTGCAAGGAAGTACAGTATTTCAGTATTAGTCTGCTTGATGTGCTGCTATATTTCTTTCCAACTTAGAATTTCTCTTTATTGAACAAGTGATACCTGCAAACCCAGCATCTGCATGGAATTAAGCTGGAGATGAGGCAGGAAATTCTTCAGGGCCCACAACAATGCACATTGAAATCCAGGACACTGTATCACACTCACTCTCACCTCTGTTGTTTTCTGACACCATCATAGCATCACTCTTTATCAGGATTTACTACAAGAGAAGACCAGCATAGACATTTTCTGTCAGCCTCCCATGAGCAGCCAAGTGGCAGCTACACTAGGTCAAATCAACAAGTCATATTCTTGAGTAAATCATATCTGGTGACAGCCCCATTAGATGTCTCAGGAAGTGTAGGAATAGGGAATGTGTTACAGCAGTACTTTCCTGGTGTACACTCTCAGCTTCCTGTGATCCACAGGATCACGACTATCTCTGTGGCCTTGGTAATTCTTGTTCATTCTTTCAAAAAATCATTTCATTGTTTTTGGAAACTGTTTACTTTTCACAGATCCCTACATTGAGAATTTCTGCACCTTAAATTTTGCATAACGTAAAAAGTGCCACCTTATCTTGTACAGTGGCTATTATTTGATAAGATATAAGTAGCTAATGTTTTTTTCTCATAGAATGAGTACTGGATCATAAGGGCCTGCATCTATCTCCAGGAACAAGGCCTGTTGTCCTCATTGTGCAACATCTGTGTGTTTTTCACACAGAGGGTGGTGACACACTGGAACAAGGAGGTTGTGGATGCCCCATCCCTGGAGGTATTCAAGGCCAGGCTGGATGTGGCTCTGGGCAGCCTGGTCGGCAACCCTGCATGTAGCAGGGGGGTTAAAACTAGATGATCATTGTGGTCCTTTTCAACCCAGGCCATTCTATGATTCTATGATTTTAATCAGATATTTGGACAGGAAAGTGTGGGTGCTCTCCTGTGTTGCGATGACCACTGAAATGTCCTTGGAGATCATAGGTTCCCAACAAAAGATCTTTTAGCCTCTCTACTATAATACTGCTATCAGGACTTCTGCTTATTTTCATAGGGATATAAATTTGGAACCACCACCTGTACAATTTTCCATTCAACTACACATAATACAAAATATACAAGGAATACAAAAATATCTAACTATACATACAAATTTGTGTCTGTGCTTTCCTAAAGGTTTGCTTTAAAAATTAAGAAAGAAAAAGGAAATTTGGAGAGATTTGGAAGACAGGAAATGAATTGTGAATGTGAGGATGCCTAGTGTGCAGAGGTATAGTGCTAGATTCAGGGTAAGCAGCTTGCTACTCACAAGCATATGCTGCTGTAACAATGGCCACAGTACAGAGAGCTTTGCTTGGAGGCACTTTGGAGTGGCAACCTGTAGGGCTGCCATCTGTCCTACCTCAAGCAAGGAAAGGTTGTCCTTTCACAGTTATGGAAGCAGAAAACAGATCACTATCATGTGGAGTTGGGATTTCCTATGATTTTAAGAATGTCTGGCTAGATAACCCACTGTTTTGAATCAAATCATAAATGTTTGACTATGGTATTCACTTACTGATGATCAGTGTCACGTGGACACCCAAGTCCTGATAGTTTGTTAAAACAGTTACTTTCTATGTGACAAGATGAGCAAACTGCACTTTTTTTGTGTGTGTCAGTCTTTTAAAAATGATTCAAGAAAAATAATTTCTTCTTTTGGAATAGTGAATGGCAGAGAAATGCACTAGATGACCTCCTGAGTCCATCTCTCCAGCTCTATGGTTATACAATAGCTAGAGTTCAGTCTTAGGGCTCCTTCAGCTTTCCCCAGAAAATCTTCCTGAATATAAAATGATTGTGAACCAGAAAAGAAAAAATAACATTCCTAGTAGAGCATCTTTTGTTCCTGTACCAGTAGCCAGGTCAGCACTTACAATGAACTTTTGCGTGTTTATCCTGCCCTCCTTCCAGGAATCGTGGTGTGTTCAGCAATCATCAGTAGCTTCTCAGCACCCTTGTGGTTATAAATCCAGGATGCTTGTATCACAAACTACAAAAGAACCAGAGTAAAATTAAATACTGAAGCTACAATTTACTCACAAAGTAACAAGAACAAATTTAGAATTGGATTCATTTTCAGAGTTGTGATAGTATTTCTTTAACTGCAAGCACTGTCTCCCTAACTAACACACCTGAGTATACAGAAACATGCTCACCTGCTCTCTGCCTTATGGGATAAAAGCAAATGGGTGAAATTAAGGCACAAAGATTATAGCACACATCAGGGAAAGAGAACTAAGCTTTTGCTTCAAAAACATTCTTCACAGAAGTATCTAGTGGGATTTGAAGTTTTCTTCTGAAAGTAGGTAAAAGTTAGAGCTTTCATTTGAGTTCCACTTTATGTTTCGTGTTCATTTCAACCCACAGCTCAAAGTGAAACTCCAGGATTTGGGGAAATGAACAAAAAAATGAAGAAGTACATTAAAATGTCGTGTGCAGAAATATTTCAATTGGGCATTTAAGGCACCATCCTTTTTAAAACAATACTAGTGTTTCAGCATTTGACCTGAAAAGACTTCTTTGAAATTCTGGCCTTAAGCATCCTGTCCCACACAGGGCAGCAGCTGAGAGTGCAGGACTGTTTCCCCCCTCTTCTACTGCATATATATCCTCTGTGTATTTGTTCTTTTGTAGTTTGTGATACAAGTGTGCATAGTAAATGCTAAAATATCCATCATCTCCTCAAAACTGGTTTGCAGTAGCAATTCACATGATACACAGATACAAAGGCTTCAATTTTTTTATTGGTATAAATAACGATAGGTTATAGTAAAAACATATTGGAGGGAGGGAGTCCAACTACATGATAAAAGTCTTATCACATTGAACTTCATTACAGGTGAGTTAAAGGTCCCTTTCAACTGAAACGATTCTATGATTCCATGATTCCACGAATAAGGATATGGAGATAAAGGAAAGGGAGAACAAAGTTTGTAAGGGAGTGTCATAACTCAGCACTAAGCAATGAAAAATGCCAAGAGATTTGAAGAATACGTTTTAGTTGTGTTCTGTTAAGAAACATAATGACTTTGTTTCGAAAGCTAGAGCCTCCTTTTCTAGCTCTGTATCTGCGTACATCTCTGGCAATCCATGAACCATCTCAGGTGAGCTGGATTGTTGTGAGGATGGAGAGTGCCACAGAGGCTCTTACAGGCTGGTCCTCTTCTCATATGTTGATCTTTTCAAGGCAACAGGCTTGTCTGAATAAACATGAGTTTCTTAGTTTTGGGAAAATTCATCTTTTGAAACATGCAGGAGGTCTTTGTGCTTTTAGCAAGCTGAAGTTCAAGTAGAGAGTTACTTAATGCAGCATAACATTTCATGAGCTCTTATTGTCCCTACTGTGAGAGGATGATAGGTTTTTGTATTTGAAAAGGATGAAAGTGAGGTGATAATTTCCAATTTTAAATTTTAAAGAACTGTCCATAAGGAAATGCTCATAAGATATTCAGACAACTCTGAAGGTGATAAAAGCTGGGATAATTTTTATTTATGTTCACTCCCACTAGCTGAGTTTAGAAATGGTTAGGATTTTCTCCACAGCTTTGTTTTCATTCAAAAAAAACTGAATTAGAGTTAAAGGTCACAGTTTCAACTAAGCTTTCTTCAGTAAGAGCTGCTGATCTCCGAGGGCTTCCTGCTCAATCAGAGCAGGAGGCAGAGGACCCAATTCCTGTAGTACTGTTCTTAAAAGATCTGTTTTGTCCCAGGTCTGAATAGAAACAGTCTACACAGAGAATGCAAATGCTTTCAGCATAGCAGTATTTGTCCACCAGTGCCTTTGCCCCTCTTCGTATTCTGAAGCTTTTCACTTTCACTCTAGACCTGTTTTTTTCATTCTTTTCCCATCTCTTTCTCTCAGCAAAGCTCTCCCACAGTATTAGAAGCTCTTTACTGGTTTTCCTAGACCTTCTTTTTGTTTTTCACTTTTGTTCTCCTGCTCAGAAAAGCAGATTGATGCATCAAGGCTGGCCTCGGGCTGTGTTATTCCCTGTGATGACTCCTTCAGCAGTTATCTGGTTGTGAACTTTCACCAGAATCAGTGAATAAATAAGAATTATTTCACTGTTAATCTCAATCTTGTTTTATACAAGAGGAGTGGAAATAAAAGAGGAGGTTCAGCACTGCCAATCAGAAAGAGAATATCAACCGGGTGCCCTTCAGTACAGAAGAGGGGAAATCTGCAAAATAGGCCATTATGGCCTCTTCCAGGAAACTTGGTGTCACTGGTGGAGAGAAGTTCTTCTCACCTGTGAGAACAGCACTGCTCACTTTATATACCTAAAGCCTCTTGATTGTACAGTTAGTTAATCACTGTGAAAGTACACATTACTGCTGTCACATGGCTGTAGTAAAAGGAATATTTAAAAGGAAACAGAGCTTAAGGGTAAGCCAGGGTTTGGTGATCTGCCAAGCTGAAAATAGCATTTAACAGGCTTTTAATCTATTTCATAGGTTATTGTCCCCGTGAGTGCTGTTATAGTCTACAGATACGAAAAATGAGAACAAAGGGTTATTTTCACTTACAATTCAGCAGCTGCTGGTATTATTACTGTGTCATTGGTAATCAAACAGAGGTAAACTAATAATTGTACCTTTTAAAATGCAGAGTGCGGTAAATATTTGTTGATTTAAAAGTAAGCAGGCCGTAGAAATTAGACAGCTCTTTCTGACAAAGCTAGCAGATTAAATGCTCACAGAACCAACAAGAGAGAAACGTCTGGTATTTGAGGAAGATTTTGTTGATCTATACAAGATTGCTCAGGTCTGTTTGCAGAGGGAGGAAAACAGACATTTGAAGTAAAAATGTAAGTAAAATCAAAATTAAACACATGTTTTTACTTTGAATCCTAATTGGTAGGTAGTACGTAATACAGTGTTTGATACCTTAGAGATAGGCAATTACCAAAATAACCCGCTACTTGCATCTGTACTTACTCTAATTGCCAGAATACACAAGGCATGGGAAAAGAAACTTTTATATCATCCTGCTCATCAGCTCTGCTTGAAGTGGAGAGTGCAGCTTTCTTTACACACCGCAGAGGACAGGCGGGTGTTTTCCCGGCGCTCACTGCAGGGGAACTGTTGGAGACTTCATTTTCCCTTTTAAGTGCAGAAGGGAAAAGAGAATTCCTAGAGCTTGGCAAGTTCCTATGCTTTCAACTGTGGCTGTCCTGGAGAAAAGCAGAAGAGCAAAGGCTGGGCTGGGGTGGCAAAACCTCTTGTCCCCCACTGTGTCTGTGAGCTGTCTTCTTAGAACTTAGAACGCTGTTTTTGTGTCACATTCCAGAGAATCTGAAGTGAGACTGTGCTCATGTGCACAAACTTACAGGGCTGGACAGGCAAGGAAGTGATGCTGGGGAGATGACGTGATGTTATCTTCATTGCACAGCAGTACCCAAGGTGTATAAGGGAATTTTTGCCTACTGTTAAGAACCTATGGAGCAGCCTTTCCACTGAAGCTGGGTGGAAAGAAGCATCTCAGGAAAGACAGATGTGTAATATCCATGCATGTTTGCATCCACCAAATGTAAAGGGAACACACAGTAACTAGCTCTCATGTGTTAATTCATTCTGGAAGTGCCAAAATGATGTAAGAGACTTCTCTTATTCCGATTTTTCAGCCTTTGTATCACTAGTGCTTTGGTTTTGAAAATGGCATTTCAATTTTGAAAGCAGTATATGATTATGTAAATGTCACCTAAGATGACTCCCCTAGGACTCCCCATGGAAAAATAGATGTAGCTCTGATCTGTGATGCATGCTTTGACAGCCAGCCCAAATTGGCATTCCAAGGGGTACCAAATCTTCCCAAATTGCCTTTTAATAGCAGAAAGCCCAGGTATTTTTGATTTGATGAGGTTTCCTTTAAACACCTTGAAGTATTCATGAGTCTTTGAGATTTATCTATAAATATTTTTAATAACAATAGACAACGCTTTTGCTGTGCTCCATGTTACATATACTGCAACTTCAGGAGCCAGGGATTTTCTCTCTTACTCAATGTTTGGTTTTGTACATGAGGAAGGTTCAGACAGTAATAAACTGTATCTGAGCTACACATCTGCTTTTTCAAGTAGTGTTTGATGCAGGGGTAACACTGACATATTTCATTACAGCAGCCTTTGCAAGCGTTGATATATTAACACTGTCATCTCACATGCAGCTTGGATGAGAGAGCTTCTGAATGAAGCTGAGAGCTTCTGATACCTATGTGGCAAATGATTCAGCGTAGATCATTACACGCATTGGCCTGTTATCTCCTCCACGATGTGTGAGGCTGAGAGCGAGCTGTCTTCTTGGTTCATTATTTATTTTTGCTCCACTCGAGGTTCTGCCAGCCAAGCAACCTGAAACAGAGCTGGCAAAGTTGTTTTGGATATGGCACAGCATGTTGTGAGGCAATGTGAGATCATGGCCCTCACAGCATCCCCGCCAGAGTTGAAATGATGACCCCACACCCTGGCAGTGGGAGGGGCACAGGGGCCTCAGAGGACACTCAGCTGGGGAGCACTGTGACTTGTCATCTGTTTTTCAGACAGGCTTTGTGGGACAGTGCTTCGGAGGGAAGGGCAGCTAGTATCAGCCTTTCTATCTGCTGCATCTTTCATCTGAGCAACTTTAAGCTCTCTGGCAAGCATTAGACCTTTCCCTACTCCACTCAGATAAGCAAAATTAGCTCTGTTCTGTAGGTTGAAAATACATAGCAGTGAGATGATAACATTTTCCTCAGGACATATTAGAAGATCAGAAACATAATGGGGAATGAAGAAAGAAATTCCAGTGCCTGGAGCAGTGTTCCACCATCCTGGGGACAAACCCAATCAGGCTACAGACTCTGGGACACACAGATGAATTTCTTTACTTAAAAGCATGATGATGAGACCTAGGAGCATGGGACATTTTGTGCAGCTGCAGTGCCTGCAGTGGCTGTGTGCCTGTTGAGGAACACACAGGGGAGTCCAACACCATGGGGCTCAGCCTCTGAGGCTCCTCCAGGTGTAAGGCCCTCATCTCCCAGGCTGTGGGCTGCCAAAAGAGAGCATGCTCTCCTCTGTACTACAGACAGTCCCTCAGCACATGTAAATGGATAGTGTGGTCTTACCCCAGTGGAAATAGGGCGGGTGAGTCTAGCCCAGTGCTTGGTTTGTGTCTCACACAATAGGCTTTATCTTATAAAAGCCAGGGGTTTTCTGCTTGTCAAAAAATACAGACAAAAGCTCCGTCTCTGACAAGAGCTCTCTATAAGCTCCAGCAGCTATTTCATTTCATCTTTGCCCACGAAGAAAGCCGTATTGTAGATCGAGGTGGGGAGAACTTGTGTCAAAAGCTTTTTAAAAGTTACTTTGAAAGTATATTTCATCTTCAAATTCTAAGTGGCTTATCCAACTTGTGGCAACTGAAATCCGCTTTCCTTATCTCAGTGTATGGTATCCCTCATCCAGTTGCCAAAATCCTTTCAGCTGAGGAAGCAGTTTGGGGGTCATCAGAAGAGCCAGCCCTGTGTCAACACTGCTGCTGAGAATGTGTGTTGTGATGTTGTGGTGGTTTCACCTCGATGAGCAGCATAACTCCAGCATAAGTGCTCTCTCTCTGCGTTTCTTCAAAGAAAAAGAGGAGCAAATGTGATAGAAAAAGGCTCAAGAGCAGAAAAAAGGACAGGGAGATCCTTTACTAGTTACTGTCAAGGGCAAAACAAATCAACACAGAGGTTAACATAATTTATTGCTTACAGACTAGAGCAGTGAGGAACTAAAGGCAAACTAAAAACAGCTTCCTCCCCATCTGCCCACTTCTGGGAGCAGGGAACTGAAGTTTTGGTCAGTCCATGATGCTTTGTCTCCACTGTTCATGGTCACCCTCTATCCCTGCCCCACTATGTCCCCTCTGCATGGGCTGCAGCTCTGGCCTGGGTCCTGCTCCTGTGGGGGCTCCTCCAGGCTTCATCCGCTGCTGCACCATGATCTCTTCCATGGCTGCACGTGGAGATCTGCACAGGGAGACAGCCTGCTCCTCTGTGAGCCTTTCCTGGGCTGCAGGGAGCTTCTGCTCCATGGTTGGAGCACCTCCTATCCTCCTTCTACACTGACCTTAGTGCCTGCAGAGCTGGTTCCCTCAGATTTTCTCACTGCTCTCTCCGAGCTACTGTGCAGCATTTTTTCCCTTCACACCCGGTGTTTCTCATGGCTCAGCTCTACCCAGCAGTTGGTCCCTGTAGGGCCAGCTGGACCTGACTCTGATCTGACGTGAAGCAGTGCTGGGCTCCACTCACAGAAGCCATCCCTTCAGTTCCTCCCGCTACCAAAACATTCACACATCAACACATTACACATGCCACAGCCCCATAGAGGGTGTTGGGATGCAGGCACTGCATACATTTTCCTGTCATCTCTGGAGATCAAGTCCTACCTGGGACCAGCAGTGGGAAGTGTAGCTGATGGCCCTATCTCAGCTGTTGTGTGATCTCAGTGCAAAGCTGCCAGTTTTTTTCAGGTGTAAAAAAGTCTAAAAGCCCACACCTGACATCATGAGGATGCTTCAGTTCAGGATTCATAGAAAAACAGCCTGGAGATAATTGTACATATCCCACCAGCATCCTGCACGGCTGTAGCTGCTATTACAAACTCCATTGTGAATAAGCTTAATTTGCTTCCAAGCACTGCCTACAATCCCCTTCCATCCCAGCAAAATCCACCCAGGTGCCACTATGTGCTGGGTACAAGGATATTGATGAAAGCTGAGCAGAACACCACGTGTGGTGAGCTAATTAGAGGGATCCCAAAACAATGAATATCTCTGAACACAGTAAAATCAGAACTTTAACATAGAGCACAGTGTAGTAATTTCTCAAATTAGACATGCAACTTACACTGGAAGTGGATGGGAAGCTCTGTAACTGAGCTGCACATTGTGTTGAAATCTCTTTCTATGTGCATTAAAGCTGATTACTTGCTGAAAGCACCTTGCAATATGTTCAATAAGAGCAGCAAATAATAATCGTTTGTGTAGAGGAGAAAGGGAAATGTACACTTAACGCTATTCCACAACTCTTTAGTGCTGTTAGGGCATTTGTCTATTTTTACATCGATTCAAAAATGCAGTCCCTGAAGGTCACTCTTTAGCAAAGGGCTTAATTAAGATTTCTGCCTGCAGCAAATCTTATGAAGTATAATATATCACGCTGTAGCAACCCAGATACAGATCACTGGCTACCTTGATCCAGTCATGTGGTATGAACAAATATTACCATTTTCTTATTGTCAAGGATCTTTTTAAAACGCGAATTTAAAAAAAAAAAAAAAAAAGAAGAAGCATCCAGATTTTCTTAAAATGTCCATAATAAAACAGAAAAATGTCTGCCATTCAGGCTAAATAAAGCATTGACTCAGGGAGTGAAGGTCAAGCAGAGACTAATACTTTTCTGACAGAAAAAATGCAAATTTCTTTGCATCATAAATATTAAAAACAATACTGTTTAAAAGGTCTAATTTATTTTTATTGAATTAATTTCCTTCCATCTGTTTTTCTGCTTTGGAGCTCCAAGGGCTAGTCTTCCCAAACCAAGGACAAATCCTGCCTGCCTGCCAAGCCTGGAAGTTCAATTTGGATGTGTTTCCCAACATATCCAGAACTTTTTATCCTTTTTTTTCAAAGCACCCAAATTTCCAGTTATGGTCAATGACAAAAGAACCTATGCAGTCCTTCATTTCTGTGTTCATCTCTTTAACCCTTTCCACTCTCACCTCCAAGCCTTCCCTTGCAGGTCTTTCTGGGACAGCGTCTGTTCACTTGTCAAGTTGTACATACACAGAAAATCCACTCCTTCTGAGGCATTTACAAGATCAGTGTCAGAATGAGTGACCATTTTCAGGTTTTCTGATCAGTTACTTTATTCAGCAGCATTCCGTTTTTGCTTGGGATATTTCTGCCCATGCACCATCTTCAGAATAAGTATTCTATGTTGCATATCGGTGAAATTATTCCCAATTTGAAAATGAGCTTAATTTGGGTGTGTTTTGTTCCCCAAGACTCAAGTATTTTCTGTTTGGATGGGAAGGGGGAGGGAAATGGGGAGGGCAAGGGGGAGGGGGAGAAGGAGGAGGGGAGGGGATGGTAAAGGGAGGGAAGAAAAGAAAAAAGAAAAGAAAAAGAGAAAAAGATCTGTCTTGCACTTACTCTGGGGTAGTTTGAGGGGTTTTGTTGTTTTTTCTGGGGGGAGGTTGGGGTTGTTTGTTTTTGAAGAAAGCATTTATCATTACCAGATGACAAGACAGTGAAGAACAAGTTATTGTTTCAGCCTTGAGGGTCATGAGAGGCCAGTAATCAACCACTCCTGGAGTCTTCGTAGCATTTAATATCACATTTTTATAAGTCATGGCAGCATATATGGCCTTGAAAATGTGAGGATGAATAACAGCAGTGGGTATTTAAAGGATGCCTGTCTTTAAACACAAAGAAGACAGTGTTCTACCTTTGCTGGTATGCAAAAGACTCTCATGATACAAAGCAGTTAGAAACAGATGACAGCAACATTTCAAAGCAATCAGCAGCAGTACAGCAGCCTAACTACCTTCTTTTCTTTCATTATTTAAGTTCAGTGTCATATTCAAGGAGGGTTTTAGTATAATATTGTGCTGTGAGACAGAAGGATGATGTATAGATGGATAGATAGATAAATAGATAGGACAGTCTTCACATGAGCAAGAGACAGTTTACCTATGACTTTCTTGCGTGTCACTTTTCAAACAGATTTTCAAGGATTTTTTCTCCCCTTTGCAGCTGAATGAGAGAAATATAGCCTGCACATGAGAGATAATATTGTCCTGGGAAATATCCAGTGGATTAATGTATTTCTACTGAAGCTAGCAGGAAATTGTGTTTCAGTTTGTGCTTATGGGCTTATTGTGAATACGTCACATTGAGAACAATTTGTTAAACAAGAAACATAGGGTGTTAAAAAAATCAAAAGGGAAAATAAACCAGGAATGTCAAGTTCTATAATGGGCTTGATGTGTATCTGTATTGTTGATAACCCAGATGCCAAGATGTCCAGATGCTTTGTTTCATAATGAAACGAAGAATACTGTGGCTTTGTGAGTTTTTTTTACGGTCCATGTCTAAGCTTCTCTATGTAAAATGACTCTAGCAAACAGCCTTTTGATGACATCATTAGACAATTAATTCCATACCTTAATTAAGTAAGAAAGCTTTATCTGTAATGCATTTTATCTTGTGCAAGCTCTACGTCTGGGATGGGAAACCTCTGAGCACGAATGGACACCATGAGTTTTAGGTCTAAAACAAGGCATGGCAGATGGATGACCCAAGTGAAGCAGACCCTAGGGGGAAGGGATCAATAAGGAACTGTGTAACGCAAGGTCAGCTTCTTGTACGTGGCCAAGGCTTGATTGGAAATTGTATATTTTGCCTTCTGTTTGTTTGTTTTCAATAAAACCATTCAGTTTCATGTCCTACTTTTAGAACATACTACTGATTGAGCCCCAGTCTCAATCACAACAAGTGATGTTTCCTGAGACATCTCCAACCTCACATATGCTCTATGCATGAGCCTTCCTAGGATTTTGTCAGCTTCTTCAAGAGCAAATAGGCTTTGCAGCAGACGAAAAGAGACTTAGCTCTTTTAATGTAAATGTGATACATATATATAGTAACTAGTGATGCTGGGCACCTACATTTTTGCCTGCCTAGGAGGAATTATCTGAGAGGCTTAATTTACAGAGGGCAGAGGGTCTTCTGTTGTCCATTTGGAAGTGTCATATTTTGCTTCAAACCACTGCATTTGTGCTTCAAGCTCTCTGAGTGTTCATGCTGGGCAGTGTGCCTGTGCTGGGTACCAGTCCCTCTCTGTGGGTGACACCTTTAAGCGAGAGTTCTTCCTGCTGCTGACGTTTCTGATCCTGTTTCCATGGAAACCAAGGTCAGATAACAAAAGAAAAGGTTAGGGGATATTTTTCGCTTAATTATTCTAAAATCTTTATCTTATTTTCCTTTTTCTGCTGTCATTTTCAGAGAAAGGAAAGCAAATATGTTCTATTTCTGTGTATTATGTGGCATTCTGTATATATGAGTGTGCATACACACATACTGATACATAATGAGACATATATTTTTACAGGAGAGATCTCTTCGAAGTTTACATTGCATTTAACTGAGGGACCCTTAATTCAACTTCAGACGTTTTTTCTCTAATTTACACATCTATCTATAAACCCAATAAGAAATAGAGTACAGTGCAATATGAGCTGGTATTACTCATATTGTACAATTTATAATAGTGTTTGTGTCATTTTGATGGATCAGCAGCTGAAAGAGAGAATATTGATGTTGGAAGTAAACTGATGATTCCAAGCCAGAGTTGCAATAACATGTAGGACTGTTATAAGGACCACTTCCCAACCTCAGTGTCAGACAGGTTCAGTCTTTGATCCTCCTTCTTTCCTCTCAAGGAAAAAGGACAGATTCATAAGGAGCCTGAGATGTGACAGAGAAAAACAAATTCTATCTGCTACTTAACAATTTGAGGATAAGGCACTGAGAAAGTGGCCCATGTTACTATTGCAAATCCTGCATAGGCCACAAAACTGATGTAGGTTGCTCAGAAATTCAGAGCTAAGCACAGGCCTCTGGTCTCCAAGGCTTGAGGGAAGCTACAACTATTTTTGCAGTTTAAAAAGGTAGTTAACATACATGATAGACAGTGGGTGCACTAGCCTAGCAACAGACTATTCCCATTCCTTTGTTCAGTGCAACTTTTATTTCTCCATATCGCCAGCACTGTCTCTCTTTTTCATATCAGGACTAGAGAGAATGAGTGCTCATGCTTTCTGAAGGACTAGGAGTATACTACAAGGAGATTACTAGAGCTGACAGTGTATGATATTTCATGTGTTTGTGACGAGCTCTCTCAACTAGCTTTGGGTATACGGTCTGAAGAACTTTCCACAGCAAAATGAGGAGAGATGGACATTTCCCAAGGCAGTCTGCTCCATCCTAAGCCAGAGGTTCTGAAGGCAATTAGCTTGAGCATTGACCTGCATAAGGACAGAGAAGACAGTAGGGTAAGATTTCAGATGAAGATTCTAAATGCTACATAAAAGAAATAGACATGGATGACACATACAGTGGAATTTCCTCCTAACAAATATCTCTAAACTGGGTTCATTGTTAAACATAGACTGTTGCCATAAATACAAGGTCTCAAATTAGCTGCATTTACCCTTCTCTTATCTTCCTGTAGCAAAAAGAAAGTGTTTTACTACATACATCCACATAGAAAATTTCCATTTTCTGAATATCATAATGAAATACATTTTTCTTGATAAAAATTAACTGATTAATAAAAACAAAAGAAAAAGAAAAGATGGGTTTTGCCTCTACTTTCATGCTGTCTGGCAGGAATTTTTACACATTGTTTTTTTATTTTATTCTGAAGCTTGTATTGGTATCAGGGACACACTCGACAGTGTATAAAATAGCAATTAAATCCCTCTTAGGTGTCAAAAAGTAACATGTATGTCAGCATTGAATATGCAAACAATCCCATGCCAGAAAAATCAGAGATCTGACCAAATAAATAAGTTAAGAGAAACGAATATACGGGGCTGATGCTGAACTCCTACAGTTTCCTTAAGCATGAAATCAGCCAAGAGAATGAGATTTTTGCATGTAATATTTGAGTGGGATGATAACAATTGCAGATATTTTGATGTGCCAGGGATGTAGTAGGTGTGAACAAAGAAAAGAAATCCCTGGGCCATCTCTTCCGCCAGGTAAATGGTTCATCTCCACGGGGCTGAGTGGCAGGAGGCTTCCCTCTGCCATGTCCAGGTTCAGTCCTTTGCAGGTCTGAGAATAAACAGAGACAGCCACAGAAAACAGGGTCAGAGTCTATAAGTGTCTGTTAGCAGATGAGAATAAACCATTCCTGGCGTTTCTGGGTGAGCGTGATGGACTGCCAGGACTCGTCAGTCTGCCCCTTGTCCGTCTTGCAGCTTTCTGCCTGAAAATGCTCAGCTGAGTCAATCTTTGATACGAGGAAACTAGTTAAGGGGAGTGTCATCAGATCACTGAACTGGAACAGTACAGAAAGCCCTATTGCCTGCTGAATGAGCGTTAGGCTTAGAGTCAGAGCAAGGGAGCAATGCAGAGAGCTTTTGATGAGAACTCTATCACTTGAATTTTGATCTAGCACATTAATTAATTGACTATGCAAGTCAGTATTTTCCAGACAGTAAATCAACTTCATAACAAGTTATTCATGAATAATTTCAACCTGTTTTTCCATTACTTGTAATTATTTGTTTACAACAATATGACACCAAATGCTCTAATAAATGCAAGGCTTTATTGTCCTGGACACTGCAAACAACATAATAAGTGGCATCCTGATAAGTCTTATTAGCAGGCTGAAAGAATGAATCAGCATTATCTGAAAAGACTCTTACTCCATCGTAGGACTTAATTGTGAAAAAATATTCCTCATGTTTCCCTCAGAATTGTCTGAGAGTGTAGAAGTGCCTTGGCCTGGATTCCAGAGAAAGCAATAGGGCTCTTCAAGCTTCACAGAAATAACAGATAAATAGTCTAGCACCTCAGGTGGGATAGGAGCAATTCATGTTCCCCTGTACCTGCAAAGCCTGTTTTGCTCTGTGAACATCTTTCACTGTGTATACTTTCTGGTAGGATTTCTCTATTTCACCTAACTAAAACAGCATTTGGCCAAACAGAAGGAAAGAAACTGGGTGCTCAGGGTGAATATATAGGAGGAATGAAGAGAGAGCCACGGAGGGGAGAGCCATCAGCATGGCTGTGTTTCCTCTAATCCTGGTGGAGAACTGCCCTGTTCTCTAGGTAACCCTGTAGGTACCACCACACACAGAAACTGATGCATCCTCAACAAACAGAGCTAAGCTCACACCAATCATCACAGCAGCTCCTGCTCATGCTGAATGCAGCTTGCCCTGGATAATGTACATGCAGGGTACTTTTTTCCTGAATATGGAGAGTACAGTGAGTGGATAATGCAGCTTTTGGTAAATCTGGAGATAGGGAATCCTGAAGCATTCACGAGTGGCTTCAAGCCTCAATGCAAATCAGGAATAACAAAGAATACAACAAAAATTTATTCCATAAACTTTAAAAAATAATACACATGACTTTCTTTCTGGACCTATGAGCATAACAAATGTCATTTATAACAAGTATTTCAGCTGATGGTGAGAAAAATGGATCTAGGTGGCTCACAGGCAATTAGATCAGAAAAAGCAACAAACCCATTTCTGAGGCTAATCATTAAATTACTACTGTAAAGCTGTAGCAAAAAAATATTTCATTTAATGTCTGAAGTTTAAACAGAAGTTTTTAATGAAGTGACAAGGCTCTGAGTGGTCAGAAATGTTTTGGCTTAGTAACCTGATCTTGAACCCAAACATACTGTCTTAACTATGTCACATGTCACAGTGGTTTGTTTTTAAGATATGCATACCTTATTCTGATGGTACTTTTACTTTATTACAAAGGAAGGAAAAAAACTAATCCTTTCTAATCCAGAGAATTTTCACAGGATCTTTTCTTTCTTTTAAAAATACTATAATACTGTAAGCTTAAAAAATCATTTGCATTTTTCAGCCATGAAATATTAAAGAAAGTTTAAAAAAAATAAAGAAAAAAAAAGAAAAAAAGAAAAAAGGAAGAAAAATGATTGTTTTTGACAACCATATTATGCTAACATATTAAAAACATATTGCCTGAGAAGTGATGATTATAAATAGCTGGCATTGCAGCTCAATGCATTAGTGAGCTAGTCTTTGATTCCTCTATAATTATAGAATGAAAGCTTCAGTCCCTGCATTGGGTGAGCATTTAATATTACAGCTGAGATAGTAAATTACTGGTCCTCAATGTCCTAGTCAGACAGATTGCTTTCAGTTCATAAAGAGAAATTCAGTGTTGTGTCAGAGGCAGATTCCCCAGCAAGCTTAATGTCTTCTATTTAAAAGTAGCAGGTGAACTAAAGGAATACTGGAATATTTTACAATATGCTGACATAAACAACAATTCTTACTTTCTGAAACAAGCAGCACCAGTGTTGCCTCAAAGTGTTCACATTGTTCATATCGATTTTCGTTTTACACATCCCCAGGAACAAAACGTACTGGCTAATAGCTTGTGTTTATTAGTTGCACTGGATGCTGTATCAATAATGGGTTTAACTCTTGCATGAAGAGAACGTGCTGGGCTCTGTGAATCTGTCAATGGGCATTTGATTCAAAGAGCCATTCTGTCAGTAGAAATCCTAACAAGCACACACACAGAAAAGAAAAAAAAAAACAGGAAACACTGCAATGAATTCTAACAGGTTTAGTTTTCTGACGCATTATTATCTTCTAAGGATTGTCTCTGAAACATCGAAAAAAATAGGTATTGGTCTAGAGGTTAATTTCACTCTTTTAAGGCACTGCAGAATACTCTGAATGAAATCACTTTGCCACAGTCTAAGGCAAAGTCTGACAGTGCATGTAGCTGCACAGTGAGAAATGTCATATCCACTCTACTCACTTAAGCAAAACAGATTTAGGCATTGAGCCAGAAGTGCATTCTCTTAAATCCATATTTGGGTGTGTAAGCAGCTACCTTATCCAAAACTGAGTAAATTCAATGGGCATTGAACATCCAGATTCATAGTCTAAAATGATTCTAGTTTTCACATCAGTGCAAGGTTGATATCAGCATCACTTCAAAAGCCAGAGGATGTGGGTAATTTGAGCCTGACTTCCATCACCAAGGATAGAGTCTCCAACTGGAGCTCTTGGACAAGTTATTGCGTCATGGAGAGTGAAAGCCTCCTCTGCCTTAAAGGAATTGGGAGCAACTATGAAAGGCAAATATGCTCTGGATATGTTTGCTGAAAAAAGTTATTTCCATTTTTGGTCTATTCAGATTTAACAGAAAGGTCAAGAATTAAATGGGCAATGAGATGAAATTACTTTCAGAAGTAACTACATTGGTGTTGAAACGTATTTGTGCAGCACAATGAAGAAATATGTTCTAAGTTCTTAAGGGAGACAGTAAACTCTAAGTGCCAATGAAGTGTGCTCAGGAGCTTAGAACTTGCTTGGAAATTTTTGGAAAATATACCAGCACTCTAGTAGATGGACTCTTTTCCTCTGCTGAAAAAAAAAAATCTATCAGATTAGGTTAAATATAAACCCAGGTAAAGGCACATACTTGTCAGAATGTATGATATTTTTTCACTATTCTGCAAATTTGCACATTCTTGGTGAAAACAGGGCTCAGTGAGTTATTTTTTAATGAATTGCTTTATCTAAGCAGTCTAAGCATTTATCTAAGCATTGGCTTTGGTACATAGAAATGAAAAAATATTGTTCATCTGGATGACCTTCTTTCAAATGAAAGGTCTTTGGACACCCGATAAAGGATTAGAACATTATTCTAGAAGATGACTGCTTGTAGTTTGAAACACCTTCGTTTAACTATGCAAAACTAAATGTGAAATAAAATTTGAAAAAACTAATCATTTTAAAAATATACCCATTGTTTCTTCAACATATTAAAATAGATTTTAAGTTTTTCTCTTTCGCTATGGGGTTGATTCTTTTCTTCAGTGTTCTCCCAGCCTCATTCTTTTATTAAGCTGGCCATCTTGGAAGGCTGCAGCTGATGATAACAGAGAGAAAGCAGTTGCACTCTTACAGAGCAAAACAATATTTGCAGTAGAAAGCATTGTTTCCTTTCTTAGGTCAGTAGGTTGTATGTAAACATGCTAAAGAAAGAGACAAGATACCTACATGATTTCATAACATTCTAAAAGCACAAACAGATGTCTGATTAAATTCCAAGCTTTTTGGATCTCTTTCTACAGACATTTTCAAGTCAGAAGAAAACTCTTACCACACAAGTAAATAGAATAATCATTCTCCTGAAGTCAATAGTTTGGGGCTTATTTTGGATTTGTAAGTAAGAGTTCTTTGGAGAAAGGAAGAGAAAAAGATGAGTATTCTATTTTATCATTACAGGCAGAAAAATCCATTTTACTGCAACATGTTTTATAAAGAGAGTGAGATGAAAAGGATGACATCTGCCCATGAGATGAATGACTTCCTGAATGAAAATATATACTTTCAATGTTAAAGAAAAAAAAAGTTAATAATTTCATATGGATAAGCTTGAATAGATATCCCCAAATAATGTAAACTTCATTTGCATCTTGTGGAGAGAAATTAGTAACTTTAGGGAGTGGTTCATCTCTTTATGAAGTAGGCATCTTCACTGGCTGATCGAATAGCACACTAAAAATTGCCGTGTCTCCCCATTGTGTCTTCACACTATTCATGAATTCTTATCTCTGAGAAGAACAGGAATCTGTTCCATTAATTTCTGTAGAATTCTATATCCTTTAAATAGATGTGGGTGCGCAAAGTTTTTTGCACTAATACAGACAGCTTTCTAAGCATGTATGGGACTGAAAAGTGTTGCTATGTCTAATTCCTGAATGTAAAGTTGTTCTGCAGGAGAATTTCTGTACATCTTCCCTGCATGCGTCAGCAGTACGAATCTGATGAGACAGAAATGTACCACTTTCATACTGACACTTTCTGTTTTGTGACTATATGCTGAAACAACCAATCCAAAAATACACCATAATATTTCACTACTCTTTTATTTTTAAGCAAACTTTAGTTATCCAGCTATTTTATATATTTTAAATACACATATATATATAATAGGTGGAAATAACATGCCTCTTAATTAAGCTCTTCTAATTTTGTAGAATTGAAATAAATATTTCATTAGCATTCTTAAGATCTGCACTTATTTTCCAATGTACTTAGTTGCATCTCTCTAATTATCAGCAATATACAAGGAACATCTCAGTATCTGATTGAGCATGTAGAAAGAAAATGCTTTTTTCTAGTTTAATTTTGTCAGAAGCCACCAAAGTTCCTCTTGTACTTTTTTGGTTCCAACTGCTTAATAGAAATACCTTCCTTTACAGTATAGCCAATCTCATCTCTTATTCCTTATGGAAACTAATTTAGCTTTTCCTACAAATTTATTCTTACCAGAGACTTTAGTGGTATCACACCTGATCCCCACAAATACAGAGAAATTATGACTATACAAGGATATTTTAATAGATATATATATGAGGAAATATATATGAGGAAAAAGATATAGAAATTGGAAGAAAATTAAATGCACCTGTAAGATCGGGTTTTAAGTGGAAATGGTAGCTTTTCATTCCTTAACCTTATCTTTTTATCAATGCAAAATTTACTGGTGCAGCTTAAGGAAAATACCTGAACACTAAAAAAAACCTATCTTTCTTGAAAAAGTAGTCAATTAAGGAAATGGAGATAGATGAAACCATGTGAAGCCATCTACTCCAGTGGAATTTTCACTTATGTGCTTTAACATTTTATTTCTGCTGGAAGGTTTGTGTCTAGCAGGGGGTTAGTACAAAGTGCTTGCTTTGCACATGGGATTTGTTTGAAGGAAATCTTGAGCGTAAGGTGCACTCTGCTCTTGTATAGAAGAATTGCGAAGAGAGTCATAGGTATCTATTAAGGACATAACAGAATCTCAAAAGGCAGTAATATGTTACTGTGTCTTTCATTCTGAGGCTAGCTGAGGTGTTTTCAAATAGCAGCATGTGAAAGAAAGAAAACAGGAAAAGAAAACTGAACATGAAAAAGAATGTCATTAAGCTGGGTATGTTCCTGGCTGCCACATTAGAAATGGTCTGAATTCAGCCTCATCTTCGCTAGCATTTATGTCAGCAGTCCCCGAATGTTCTGCCTCGCAAAGTTAGCCATCCAGCAGCATGAGACTCTGTGCTTCCCTTTAAACTTAAATTCTTATTGTCTTCTGTCACCATCCAGCCTTGGATGGACTCATAGGCAGTGTCCTGTTGGGACAGGAAGTGGGAATCCCTGCAGACCGGGGAGGACCAGAGAGAGGCTTTGCAGCTCCTCTCCTCCACTCTCTGCTGTTGACAGACAGCTCACAGCCACATCCTCCACTTTGGACCGGGTCTATACTCTTGTTCTTTCTGGGGTTTACATCTTCAAACATCCTCAAGCAAAATACATTAATTTTGTCAGAAACGTTAGCCTGATTTCATATTTTCTGTTGATACAAGATTATCATGACTATAAGAAATCTGAAATGAAAATTCTGCTAGGTGAGACATGATTTCCAGAAAGAGATCTTTCCTGGAAATGCAACAAACGCATGCCTTTTACTGTGTCCCAGGTTCCTGAAATCTGCAAGAGGCCGTGCAACTGGAAAGATCCTATTTTCCTTTGCACCAGGAAAGATATAACAGGAAAAGACAGTGTCTCTACACAAAGGCAGACCTTTCCTTTTCACCTTTCCTCAAGTTCATTCCCCTGACTTTGCACTGTACCCAGGTACCTGCTTGCTTTGCCATGATGTTAGGGCACTCCCAAAGGCACACCTCCCTAAGTTAATGGAAGTGTTGCTTTCCCTTCAGGGGACACATTAAAGGGGAAAGAGAAAGAACCTTTATATTTAAGACTTCTCAGGTTGAGGCCCTGGAGCTACACTGCTACTGTTAAGAAGTGATAACAGAAATCCTGTGTGACTTTACCAACTCCTGCAGAGCATATATGACATGGTTAGAAAATAAATGGACATGAAAGTATCTGTGGAGTATCAATTAGATAAAGAGAAGGTCAAAAACAAAGATGACTTCCTCTTTTTTAATAATGAATTTTCATTTCATAAAATACTAAGTCAATAAATTAGATTGAAACTCTTTGGTCTTCTTGTAATTATATATTACTGATTTTCCCATTTATTAATTATCCAAGAAGATATTCAGTAATATAATAACCAGAACTGAGTTATGCTCTCCGGGAGATGAATCCCTCTCTTATAAATGAGCTCTCTTCCTGGAAATTCTAGTTTTTCACTGTTGATGATAAATGGATTCAGATCAGTCCTGTGGAAGAGATGATTATTATATTTCTTAGAAGCAAAGGAAAAGAAAACTTAGGCAATTAATAGTTAACTTATTTTAATTCAAATACCTTTATAGAACAAACAAAGACCTGTCTTCAGTCTTTTCAATGCACAAGATGTGTTTTCACTTAAATTCAAATTTTCTGTTTTGAATAATTCTCAGTGATTGGGTTTTTCAGTTTGGATGGAATTTACCTATGTCTAGATATATACAAATTCACTCCTACAATACCTTCTTTAGTTATAATAAACAGAGGAAAGGACAAGTAGCCTCGTTACAGATACAACCTCAGGAAGATAAAGTGAAGGCATTCCCTTGTAAGATCTTTGAATTGTCACCTTATGGTCAGATAAAATGTTAATACAAAGAACACAAGTGCTTTCTCCAGCTATTAACAGAAGCTTAAATTTCTATCAAAGCCTAAGTTCAGCTGAATCTCTGACCTAGAATCCACCACTTACTTTATTTACTAGTAAATGTGGGAAGGGATTGCTGTTATTTTATTGTTTCAGAATGACAATGGCTATTTCATTTGCAAACCTAAAAAAGTAATCAAATATTATAGCCACTAGCAACACCAGTCACAGCAAATTAGTGTTGTATTTCCTCATTAATTATCTACTCCTTAAAACATTCCAAATTAACATTTTAAATTCATCACGTTGCTGTTTTTTAAAGTAATATCTAATGAATAAATTCCTGCCAGGTGGTGCCTGATATGCAGCTGGCAAAAAGAAATATTGAGGCAGCTGCACTTTAACAAGTAGCCGTCTTTTCACCTGCTAACAAGCATCTGTCAGCTGGCTGTATGGATAAGCAGGACGTAAATTTTGCATGTAAATAAATTGTACCTGTGAAAATCATGTGGTGCAGCTCTCCCCTGTACAAAGAAGGGGGGGGTACTTTTTCAGGAGACTCTTTCAGACAGTATTTTAACCTTGGGACATACCAAAGTCCTGCTCACCTAGATCTTCTGCAGTCCCTCTAATAAGTTGGAGCCTTTTATGTTAAAGCCCTTAAAGGACAGAGGGCCTTGGAGAACTTTGAAAGAGGAAAACACAGTTATCACATGGATTTTTTTGAGGGGAGTTATAACAGAAAGTGCAGATGTGGAAAGGAAAATTCTTTTATTCATTACAAAAGCAAAGACCTAACGTAGAAAAAACGTCTATGAGCCTTTATGGCAACCATCTCAAAACTAATTCTGCCTGCACAATTTGAGATCCTTCTACTGGTTTCCAAATAGAATTGTGGTTTTCCAGAAATGATACCAAGATCTCCATTTAAACGTTTGGTCTTGTCATTGGTTCACTACAGCTAAAAGCTAAGCCATCTGCAGCTGATGCCACTAAGATCTCACAGCTTCTCCCTGTGCACAGGCAGCGTTTGCCTTCTGAAATTGATCCATATTTGTTGTACTGATCAGATGAAGCAATCCTAGAAAAAGGTTTGGGTACTGCCCTGAGTACCCAGACCTCTGAATGTTTTCTAAATTTTGGAGAACATCCAGAGACTTAAGTAATGTCCATAGGAAGTAAGTTGTAAGTTCTCTTAGCTTTTCTCTGCCTAGCCAAAGGCTGTGCAATGTCCACTGCAAAGGCGTACATGTTCAGAACATGTGAGATAAATAAGAAGTGCAGCATCCACCTCACATGACTCTCCATACTTCTCCATACTTCATTCCAAAATGTTAGTGTGCAGTCATCAGCAGCATCACTTTGCCTGGGGAAGTCTTCTTCAAACACTGCACACAACAGGCATTGTTGTGGCTGCAGAGAATCTATGTGATACTCCACTGAAGCTCCAGAGACATATGTCCCAGCACTGCTGCACTTCTCTCAGTGTGCTCTTGGGTAGAGGAGATAGGATAGCATTAAGCTTTTGAACTAGCAAAGCATGGAGAAAGAAATCTTCATTTAACCCAGATATGAACACATAGAAAACAAGAACAAAAGAATACAACAGTCTTTTCCCAAGAAATCTTCAAGTGTGATAAAGAAGAACTGGAAAAATCTGGCTGTGCTCACCATACTGCTCATGAATCTGCTTCTACCTTCTGCACCCTCATCCTCCACTTCCTTCACTCCCTCCTGCTGAGCTCATTTCATATTCATATTCAATCCCCACACCCCAAAACTGAAATCATACTTAAAAAACAGAACAAAATTTTCCCAGCATCTGGTGGTGCTTTAGCAGGAAGCTTTCTGCATAAGCATGGGATATTTTCTTTGATACTTAGCTAAATACGAACCCATCACAAATACCGGAGCAATCCCCATGGGCCATTGCTGCAAGGTATCATCACTAATTGCAAGGATCATTGCAACAGCTCATGAGGGAAAAACAGTTACATTCAGTTGTTTTATTTAAGGAGCTTTTCTTTTGGCAGAGAGTGTTCAGCTTAGGAAAGATAAAATGCTGTCAGTGTTATTGACAAAAGACAGATTTGAGGTCAGAAATCCAGTGTAAGCTTTCTTGTCTTTTTGCATAACAAAATGCTCTGTGTGCCTCTTCCTTCATGGCAAGATACTAGTCAACAAAGCAGATGATGATAAAAATATTTACACTAATAAATAGGAAAAAAAAATAGCTAAATGTCCATGTATTCTCACTAACCATGCAACTTTCTTTCTCATGATGAATTATATTCAAGCAAAAGTAAATATCGGTTCTTGAAGGTTATTTTAAATAAATAGGTAATTTAAATGCAACAGTAACTTCCTCACTGTCTGGTGTTTATTTTTAAAAAGACCGCTTATCAGGAGTACGAACTCCATTGAAAGCACACATGAAGGTCACTAACTTTTAACAATGCAATACAAAGTCTGTCTAGACTTTTTTAAATCAAACCTGAACCAAAGATTCCCTAATGATTCTTTTTACTTGAAATTTATAGAGGAAATTAATTGTCTTTGAGAAGCTGGAAAGTGGTGATTTTTGCTTGCAGAACAGAAATGTTTCTAGTCTATATCCATGGGTGCATGGATGAATGTCCAAAGTTAATGTAAAGAATAATGGAAAATTAGGAAAGGTCTTGATAATGTGATGACCTTTGCTCAAGCTCCACCAACCTGAAAAACAGACTCTCTCGAGTTTAAGCACTTTTCTGCCAAGAGTCAGAGGGGCAATCTTCAACAAGCCATTTAATTTCCCCTGAACTTAATTGGACTATAAGTAGTATGTGTTTAATCCTATTTATTTTCCCAGGGCATGTTGAGATTTGATTCATTTGCATACAAAAATATTATAAATAGATATAGGTTAATAGGTAAATACACACAGCGTGATGTATACAATTCCACAGAAACCCAGGCAGATTTGCCATGGGCTCAGTAGGGTGAGATTTTCATCCGATATGTTTTGAAACACCTTTTTTATATAAAAATACTTCCAGATGTGTTATGTTTACTACCTTGTAGAAGCACAGGTTTGATCTTAGTCTCTTCTCTCCAGCAGGGAGAAGCCTATTTGTCTTATCTTTTAGCTTTGTTTTTTATTAAAAACACAGCTGTGTTCAGTAGTCCAGTTAATTTTCTATTAAGATTTTTGTTCATAACCACTTCTTAGATCAAGACACCGAGTAAGCTACAAGCACCGTTTACCTGAAGCTTGTTAGTGAAATGTAAGCACAGTGCTGGTACCCAGATAAGGTCTCCGTAGGGATTAGAAATCTTTCTTAGGAGTACTTGTCTCAGAGTATCTGAGTTAGCTGACACAAAGAAGGATGGAGGAGTAGGAAAACCTCCCCTCAGCAGGAAAGATGCAGTTACTCATTTTGGAGGTTTTCAGTGTCCTCTGGAACACATGGAAACTCCATTTCAGTTACAAGAGTTGAATGTGGCATAGTTAAGAGTTAAAGCATTGCCAGCCTCAATCTTGCACTATCTGGGCTTTCCCACCAGTATTTCAACATTAGGGAACAAGCCAGTCAATGGATTGCTTTTGTAGGTTGTGGAAGACCTCAGAGACCAGCTGGTATTTGTGACACACATCCTCTTCACCCAGCAACACCAGCTTACAGAACATCAGGTCATACCTGGCCTTGTCTTCTTTTCAGAGTCAGAAGTACCATTAAATTTTCATCAAACCACTCTGACATTTATGTTATGTCTGTACCCAAAAAGGTATGAATTAACATAGCTATGCCAGGTTAAAGTCTTTAGGATCAAATGCAAAGGGAAATAGGAAAGTCTGTTGACTTTTCTCTGAAGCTTGTTTTAATTACAAGCATGCCTTGGTTTCTGTTTTTCTGGCTATTCCAGGATTCATAGGGAAGTCAAAGGCTTCCCCACACTGATTTGTTTAGAGGTGATATTACAAATAGCATATGACTTAAACCACCTGTCTGACTTCACTTCAATTGTAGGAAACTACCGTTCCCCAAATAGCTGGTAACAGCAGTTTTATCTCTCTCCATTTTCCTCTTTTTAAGCTCTTATTCAGTAAAAAGCTGAGTTTAAATGCTGCAGTTTAAACATTACTTATGTTGCCAACAGAGGCTTCATTATTATTTATGAACTTACAACTGTACAACCTCACTTAAGATAATAATTCAACATCTTAGATAGGTTTTCTAATGCTGTTTTTGTATAATTTATTGCAGTCTTGATATTATTTTACCATTAAAATATAATATTACTCTCTACTTTGATTATAATGATTTATATTTCTGTTTTTAAGGCTGCCTGCCTGGGCAAGGCTTGGAAAGACATGAGCAGAGGAAAAAATGTTTTATAACTCCTTATTATTATCAGGGGCTTATCCTAAGGAAATTCAGTAGTTCTTAGATGATATTGTCCTTTTTATGATTTACAGCACTGCTGTTGGTGTAATCAATATTTATTCCCCCAATGTCCAAGAAGATGACTTAGGAATCAGTATGTGTCATCTCAACTCTTCCAAAGGAATTCATGACCCCTTCAAGCTCTCAGATGCTACAAATTACTCATTTTCCCATTTGGGAGATAACCAGCTGCCCAGCTTCATGCCATGATAGTTTCATCACTGCAGATAGCATACGTTGCTGCTATCGCCCTTCATCCCCAGGCTGACTCTAGATTTGGGCAAGCTGATGAGAATGTGGCAGTTTGCATCCTGCTTGGTCTTACTGCAGCCTTGCCAGGGAGCATTGCTTTAGCTAATGGCCTCTGAGGGTTTTTGTTATAAAACCTGCTCAGAGATATTCACATTTTGCAGTGTCATATGTGTCAATAGCTGAATGGGGGTTATTCCATCTCTGGGCAGTGGTTTTGCCTAGTCTTTTAGTCTGACTCTTCAGGCTGCTGCCAAACCTTATCTGTGCCTTATGTAATTGGTTTTAGTATTACGTTCTTTCCTCTGTCTGCAGTTAAGATTTTATAGCAGCTGCTGAAAAGCCAGTGTTTCAGCACGGGCATTTATTTACAACCTGTACAGAAGTGCATCTCTACTCTGTCAGGAACTGTGCATTTATGGACAGAAAAGTGCACCCACCATTCCCGTCACTTTCCAACATGGACAAAAAGTTCTTCAAGAGGCATCCTCTCATCTTCTGGGTCAGTCAAGCTGCTGCTTTTGAGATCCTGGTGATTACACAATAAATATCAAGGCCCAGGCAGGACAGAAAGCTGTGGATGGAAGAGGTCCATGAAATCACCAGGGCCACCTCTTCATCTGAGCACAGCTCATGTCAGTGCCATGTCCAGAGGAGTTCCTGTTCCACATCAGGATGATATGATCCAGTATTTCTTCTGGGAGTAAAGCAGAGAAAATTATGTGATGCATTAAAAAAAACTGCTCTACTATTAAGTCAAGCCACTGAGAAATTTCAGCATTTTTTGTCTTCTGAGTGTGGAAGGTAAC
The DNA here is from genome assembly GCA_035772895.1 of Perdix hodgsoniae. Taxonomy (NCBI): domain Eukaryota; kingdom Metazoa; phylum Chordata; class Aves; order Galliformes; family Phasianidae; genus Perdix; species Perdix hodgsoniae. Next base: position 5,569,852 of record JAPSGF010000005.1, on the reverse strand, counting down.
GACCACAGGAATCAGATGAAACAGAATGAAGTTGCAGGATGTAGCAAGCAGGGCTCTGAGGAGTTTCTGACAGTGCTCTGGGTGATAAGGCCATATAAGATCTGGTTAGAGGTAAGCATCCAGCTAATTAATAATCTGTCCAGCTTCTTAATCATACAAATAATAGATTTTTTTCAGCTGTATTTGGAAGGCAAATTACGTTTTCACCTTATGACTCTGTGGCCCATATCATCCACAGTGTGTAATGTCAGATTGTTTTCTGAGTTACATAATGTTTTAGGAAGCAAGCCCAGTCATTCTGTGAAATCTAGAGCACTTGGAAGCCTTTCTATCATAGTTTCTGCTCCAGCTTTTGCCAGAGTGTGTCAATATGTTCTGCAAGTGACCCAGTTGACTTCTAACCCGTAACGCAACGCATATCTCCCACTGGTCAGCCTACTTGGCTGGCTGGGAGGAATGGCAAGGCTTCTCGCTCAGCCATGGCAAAATTACACTGTACTGATGAGAGGACAAAAGTGTAATGCAGAGGTCTGATACAGACGATCATTATTATCTTAACTGCTGTTGAGATTAAGATGCTTCTTCAAATCCAGAGAGAGGAGATATGAATGTAAATGAGGATTTATTATCTGAGAAAAATCTTCTATCTTCTAAAAATGAGAATTGTATAGTAACAACACAAGCAACACAAAAACTACAAGCAACATCCTCATCTAAAATTACCCATCTCATTTTACATAAGTGCTAACTTACTTTGCACGTCCCCATCTAACTAAGAAAAAATAACTCCCATTAAACTAGTTTATTGTAAGGGAAATAATAGAATCCACACTATGAAAAACAATTAACATAAACCGTATACAAAAGAAGAGAAATGTTATTTTACATTCTTCTGAAATTATATAAATGCAAGGATTTTCTACTCTATGTATTTGGAAAAAGTGGTACATGCAACTCATTAACTAGTCTAAAACAAATGAAATCAGGTTACAACTATACAGTCTTGCACTTGACAGTTCGTATTTAGCAGTGATTCAACTGACACTACCAAGTGAGCTTAAAAACCAGGCTGTCACACCGGTAGGGAGAAGTTTTAATCATTAAAGGTCTGTACACAAGCAGTACTTGTAACCAGCCTGCCCTATTCAACATATTTGACTGGCAGCATTTAGCTTGTGTTCACGGCAATAAAATAACCTTTTATTTCAGTGTATCATGTTTTATTGACACTATATATAAAGTATGTCCACTGTTTATCCTAAAATACCGTGATTCAGTATATACTACTCTGGAATACATTTTACTACAGAAATACTAGGTTAGGGAAACATTTTGTTTGGAATCCGTGTCTCACTTATCTTTTTAAAATATTTTATTCTTTTTTTTTCCTACTCAGGCAATAAAAGTAGTAGAAAATTGCATCTGAGCATACTGATATAGCAATGTTTTGCCTTAGAAATAGCCTTACTATATTCCAACACCACACTTTCACAGGGAGATTTTGATTTTAAACTCAAGTCTCCAGGTGAACATAGTGAAAAGACTGGCTGACTAATTTAGTGAGAGTTAATTTCAAATGTCTGCTTAATGTGTCATTTGAAGAAAAGACAAGAATTTAGGGTGTGTTTAAGTTTCATTTCTTTCTCATCATTCTGTTGGTTCGAGGACAATGTTTTTGTATGTTGCTGTGAACAGGGAATACTTTTTCAATATTGATCCCATAGTAACAATCAGTAAATCCCAGATCATCATGTGTTGCAGACCTAAGCACAACCTGAGAAAGACAAGCACCTATGCAGTACTAAAACAGTCTTTTTGCCTATTTAGACTTTTTCTCTAAGGTTACTATTGGAAGTGCTCGTGCGCATAGTGATAATAGACAGGCTCCCTGCTTTTGCTGATCTGATAATGTTATTGATGGTCCCCTTTTCTCTTATTAAATATGAGCATGAAGTTCATAATTTTCACAATGTCCTTTTGGAGCTGGACCTCAAGTCATTTAACTGCATGAATTCTCTCAGGGGACAATGGGATCCTGCAATGAACTGCGTGCACACTCAGTGTGAGATATCATTTCTTGAGTAGTAGCATTCATCAGCCATCCTGCTGATTTCTTACATCAGTGGAAGTATTTGTATCAAAACCAAAGATAAAGAATGAAGATGTCCAAGAAGGAGAAGTGGATTTTCCTGCCAACTAGGTCTTTTTCTCTTGGTTCTCAGCAACCATAAGAGTCACAAGGGTGGCCGCCTTCAAAGAGCATCAGTGCCCTAACCCATATCTCAATCTTGGTTAGAACAGTCTGTTGGGGAAACATTATTAGGCATTAAGGCTATTGACAGTGTTCAGATTCAGGTATTCACTTAGATATCTGTTGCTCTCAGCTAACCATCCCTAACTCATTCTCAGAATCCAGTCTTTCATGGTCCTTCCCAATACATGTATAGAAGTTTATGGATCTATCCAATCTTTACCTCAGCATAGTTGATCTTATGGGCAGAAAACATTTACAATTTGAAATCAAAAAGCCTCAACTTTGTTTCTGTTATTAGTAATACTGAATGTGTATGCGGTCTTATAAAACTTCTTATATCTCACTTCTCTTCAGAGTTGTACTCTACTACCACTATCCATTTCCAATCTACTGTTAAAGCTCATTCTGGTAAGATCTAGACTTCCCATTAATAACAGTGAAACTCGTAGAGCAGATACTTTCTTAACAATTAATGTGAGCTCTTGCTATGGCACTCTTGTTTCAGTACAAAGGCAGGTTTTCCCATGTGTGAGTGCTTGTTGAAATTTACAACATGCTGTTTGTACATGAATTGAACGTGTGTTTAAGTTGGTGAAAATATATGCTAACCAACCTCAGGAGATTTCATCCAATTTTACTGCATAATAATCTTTTTTAAGTCATGTTCGTACACAGGTATATAACATTATAGCCTTCATTTTAAATCTAATAGAGAAAATGCAACTGGAACAGTTGTGGGTTTTTTTTTTTTTTTGTTTTTGGTTTGGGTTTTTTTGGTCAAATGTAAAGATGTTTAGCAAAAAGATGTTTTTTTTTTTCTTCTAAGATTCTCTTCTTTTTTTAAAAAAGCTACATCCTGAGCCCAGTTTTACTGACAGTGAGATAGAACTTCAGAAAAGTAGAAGTGGAAACCTGAAAATATTTTAATTTCTGAATTTATAATGAAAAGATATTTTTGAGATAGGTAACTTTTCTCTTAGCATCTCTAACAGCTGACAGCAGAGTATTTTATTCATGTGAGTACAAAGCATTAAATCCCTCAAATGTATTTATCCAAATATATAATTATCTTATTTTCCAGTTTTTCCTCCCACATTTCGTGGATACAGATGTGCTGAGATTACTATAAAGCATCATGTAGTAAGAAATATGGATCAGGGCGTAGAATCTCTTCTTAAGGAATCTTCTACTTGAATGGGTATATAGTCAGTAATAAATCAACATGCTTCAGGTTACTTGAAGCAGCTGCATTTCCATCCCAGAAAATAGAATCCTTTTATTTAAATGAAATAGCTGACTTAAAGGAAGAATATAAAACTTGAAATGACAGTTATCTCATCCCCAGGGGAAATTTAGATGTACCTGGATACATTAAGAGTTCCAGCACTAACTTCTTCCCCCCTCAAAGCCATTGCAATTTAAGACACACTCTTGGAAGTCCCAAATGATGTGTTACTTCCCACCAGTGCATTTGTCTTGAGAGACAGTGAAAAGCTGTACTTTCTGATGTCAATAACATTTCCTGTCGGCTCCAGTATGGCCAAGGTTCCCCTGTGGCTGCTCCCATAAGAACCTTACATCTTAACAATTTAACCAATTTCATAAAGGTTGTAGCAAAATTGCAGTGGCAGGGATGTGGAAGTCTTGAAGAAGCACCTGAAAGTCACAGGAACAGAGGAAGTTTAAGAAGTGTCTGTGTATTACTTTCTACATAAGAATTTCACAAGATTAGTCCTCACTTGTAAACTCATCACTTAGTAATTTCCATACCATGAAGCACCTTCTGAAGACTGACTGACCTCCATGACAGACTGGCTAACAGCAGAATCACAGAATCACAGAATGGCCAGGGTTGGAAGAGATCTCAAGGATCATGAATCTCCAACCCCTCTGCCACATGCACACCAACCTCCCCATTTAATACTAGACCAGGCTGCCCAGGGCCCCATCCAACCTGGCCTTGAACACCTCTAGGGATGGGGCATCCAGTATCACCCAGTATCGCCTTCTGCTGTTTATTCTTCTTCTGTCTCTACAAAATGCCAAATGTCATTTCACATACCAACCCTACATAGCTTTTAGGTGATGTCTGTATCAGGAATAAGAATCTCAAACTACAGAAAGGAATAAAGCATCTTCCCAGACAGGTCAGATTGCTGCTGAGAAAACTGCTGGTGGCTTGTCGTTATGTCCCAGTGTTGTAAACCCTCCAAAAATTTATGGACAGTTTATAAACGCAAGTGACTTCACAAGAACAGCTCATAGTTGCATAAAAGTATTCATTCTGCTCATAAAAGAAGCTGAGAGTTTTTAATTTATATCTCCCATAAACTGACATTATGTTAAAAGACATTCTGATTGGTATGGTGAACCTAAAAATCTTCCTGCATTTCCACAGAAAATAAATAATTCAACTATGTTTACTTGGATAATAGGATACTTGCACCCAAAGAAAGGACACCCAGCAGCAGAGGGAAACACACTAGCTTCCATCAAGAGTCTTTCTGGATGGCCATGCAGATAAAGTCAGTCAGAGCCAACCTCTATCAAACTTCATTGAGATGTAGATCTGCCTTTTGCAAAGTGCATTCAAAAACCACTTTGGGGTGCAGCTGGGAGTGACATTCAAGATATAATCCCCTTCATAGGTCAGATTCAAGAGTTACAAATCGATTCTTTATGTTGTGCACTCTGCATTCATCTCCCCGGTCTCTCGTCTCTTTTGCTTGGCCTGAAAGAATGAAGGTGATAAAGAAGCAGGAAACTGTAGAAATGTGTGATTTGTTAAAGAAAAATAAATTCTACCTTGAGTTCGCCCATCATGCCCCAGTTTCAGCCTATGGTGCTTTTGTTTTCCTATATTCACTGAAAACTGACAGCAGCTGCAGAAGCAAATGGCATGATCATTTCCATAGGTGCTAGAGTCCTTTTTCACAGCCAGCAGAGATTATAAAATAAACCTTAACACAGAGAGACCACCAGAATTAATCCGTGCAGGAAGAAAGGGTTTTCAGAAATCTCTGTCACATCATTTTGCAGTAAGGCAAACACAGGCAGACAAGTAAGGAATTTTTAAATAAAGTTTTATTTGTTTGACCCTGATGGAGTCGGTATATGACACTGGGGAGAAATATGTGCCCAGACTTGCAATGTCCTATGAAGTTTAAATCAAATCATGCTAAAAATTGGGTTCTTCTCAGGTGCCTGGCTTGTGCCATTTAGCTTTGGGTTTGATTGCAGGCAGTATCCATCAAATTCTCTCTAAATTGACTGATTTTCTTTTCCATTGAATATAAAATGTACAGAAAATCTTGTAGTAAAGGTCTTTCTTGTCACGCAAGGCTTTGTAGTCCTACAAGGGTGGGATGTGTGATAATAACACTACAAATTAAGGAGAGAAGTAGGAAGGCAAGCTCTGAGCTCCTAGAGTCCCATTTGCTCCAGTGGCATTCTAGGGCAATATAAGAAATTATATCCAGTGCATGTGTAATCACTTGCTGAAAACCTGAGGAAAATAAATATCTTATTATGTTATAATCTCTTTTAAACTAGTAGGAATAAGAAAGTCAAGGCAAAACACTGGCATATATTATGCAGGCTTCCTTTAGGTAGTTTAGGTAGTTTAGGTTACTTTAGGTAACTATTCGCGCTTCTGCCTCAGCCTTTCTCCTGGTCACCTCAGCTGCCACTCTTTGGACCAGCTCTAGTTGAGGAGTCTCCATCCATGGAGATACTCAGATCTTGAATGGACGTGGCTGTAATGTATACTGCATTTATTTTGAAATGCCTGGCATTAAGTTCAAGTTATGGTGATGTATTGCAGATCATTCTGATTAATTAGAGAAATACATGAGTACTTGATTAACTGTTGATTTTCCAAACCAGTGTTTTTGGAAGTTATGTGCCCTATGTGCCCTTCAGATATGGAAGCTACCTCTGTGTTTCATAGATTTTCTCACATATCTGAATACTATTTACGTATAAATACTATTTGCCCAGACACTAATAGATTCTGAAATTCACACCTTCAATCAGACCTGCATTCTCATGCCAGAATAGCTCTTGACTGAAGAGAAATGACTTAAATTAGTCACATAATCAGAATTTAAAGCAGCAAAGCATTTGTAATAAGAAAATTAAAAAAAAAAAATCAGACTGGAAAAGAAATGACATCAAACACTTTGATTCATTGGTAGGGAGATGAGGTAAAATAAACACAACAAATCATAAGTCACAGAGCTGTCTTTCAAGGAGATGATCAGCATCAAGAGTTATGTGAAAAAAACATTCTTATGCCTATATTATCAACCCATATAAACACAGAAATCCCTTTACATTTTTTACTCCTCCTTGACAAATCAGTCTATTTATGGTCAGGTTCATGATTTAAAAGACCTAGATGTACAAAGGTGAATATTAAGATGCACCAAGTGCATTTTCTGCCCCCTATACTCCAGTGCAATCAAAAAATACTCAGCTGTAGAAACAGATGGAAATGTGCACACGGACAGCAAGAGCAAACAGACTGTCTCTTACTCAAGTGATTTGGTTTCCTCTTGCAAATACAAAATGTCTGAAGAGAGATTAAACTGAAATTTCTACACAAAAAGAAACAAATTCACCACCAATGATACTCAGAACAGCTGGTGGTTTCTACCACTTAGTCCCAAGTGGACAGCAGTCACAATTTGTGACTAGTGTTGTCTTCAGACATTCTCAGGGCAACCGAAATGCGACAGGATGACAGATAGTCATTTCAATAGATACTGACAAACAAATTAGTGCAAAGATGCTTTTCATAGCATACCAGATGTGTTGAGCTCTATCATATGGAACAAGGAATGAAAAACTGTCTACATCCCATCTGTGCTTTTTCAGTAATCACTGATGCACTAGTTGTGGAGTGTAAGGTGCAGTAAACATTTGGACTGAGTTTTACGTGTGAAATCAATGGAAAACCCCAGGTCTTGGCCTCATCATCACTGTCCAAAGTGTTTATACTCACAAGAATACCTTAAATGCCTGGCAGAGATATGTTCAGGAGTTAGGGTATTGTCCTAGTGATTAATTGAAAAATTATGCAAATGCAAAAGAAAGGTTTATGCAAATCAGTACAGACTGCAAAAATGCACTTTGCTTCCGATCACACCCAGGGCTTCAAGCCTGTCATAGAAAAGCACTAGGTTAAAGAATTGCTATTTGGATTTACATCATTTTCTCTCTTGGGGCTTATCTGTCCTCAGACTGTTAACCCAGATTTAATTCAAAGAGGCTACAACTGCAGCTGCAAGAACAGTGCTGAAATGGAAACAATGAGAAGCGAGTGCTCTCGGCAGGTGATTGAAAGGCCCTGGGCGCTGCAGCACATGCACTTCTAGCCCACTGTAAATGAAACCTATATCTCTCAGGAAAAGGCCCTTTGTGAGGGTTGTCTTTCCATTCAGAACAGAAGGCTGCAGGACTGCAGAGGTATCAGGGTGGGGGTAGAGGCAAATAATGTATGCCAGATATTTAATTAGGGAGCACCAATAGGAGGAATGTAGCAAGCAGAAGATCTGGTCCAGACTCTCTGAGCAGGGGCGAGATTTAGCTGTTCTGAACAGGTTTAACTTAGGCTGACACGTTGTTTGTCATTCCTGCTGTTTCTCAGAAAATCATTTGCTAAAAGCTTGCTGCTAGGGAATCCCTTTTTGGCTCCTAATGTCACCATGCTCTGTGCCCTAACCACCCTGGCCCCCCCCAGCTCTGGGCCTCACAGAGGGTTGTGTCATGGATGGAAACAACTACACTGTAAACTCATAAGAGAGAAGCAAAAATATATTTATTGATATGACAAAATGTAGTAATTTAACAGACATGTAACAAAGTTTGAGATGGTTGGATATACTTGATTATTTACTGCAAAGAAGGTAAGGTTAAACATGCATACAGGAAACCCTCCTATTGAATCATGAGATTCAAAGTGGACCAGACTTGCTTTCTAAACCATGGAGGTAAGGAGCCTAGGTGTGACTGGATCCACTCTTAGCCTCAGACTTCATCAGTTGTTTACATCTAAGGTATTATATGTGCACAATCTCAGATATATTATTACCAAAGCTAACAATGCCTAAAACAAATTAGTCATTTATCAAGGATGCAAGGCATCTTAACATCAAGTTGTGAGGTGGTACCTCAAGAGGTGTCCCTATGTGAAGCAACGTCCTGCTGTGCAACCTGCTTCCATGCAAGAATGTTCAAGGGGTTCCTAGGTTGCTCATAATTTATTGGGTATGATAGATTCATAGTCATACTTTGTTTTTAGACACATGCTCAATTGGCCCTCAGCTGTTGAACCAGGTGTCTGCTATCTCTTCTTTCACTCCCCCCAGTCTGAGATAGATTTGTGATTGCTGATATGTCTTAGGAAGAATGTAATCAGTACTGTTGCTCTTTGACTTCCTGTGCAAAGCTGAAAGAGGAAGCCGAGAGAATAAGGAGGGAGGTGAGCCCATCATCATAGGATGTGAGAGTTCATAGCACCTCCAGCACATGTCCAATCCCCACCAATCCCTGGTTGCAGGACCTGCTGTAAGAATGGAGGGTTCATTATATCATCGTCTTCCCATGCCCCTCTTCTGCCATGCCCAGGGCACACCAGGAGGCAGCTGTGCTGAGGGTATGTACAGCCAAGGCTGGTGCCTCACTGACAGTTTTGCAGTGAGTCCAGGTACCAAAGGATCTTTTTTCTCACTGGGCACATTTGCTCATGTCTACTGTGACTTCTCACCCTTTCCTCTGCAGCCTCTTGAAGCCCAGCAGATGCCCAAGTTCTCACCTTTCTCCCACCATCAGACAGTATCATATTTGCTGTCCCTCTCCTGCCTTCTCTGCTCTTTTGCACAAGTTCTTAGTATTGCATGAGAAATAATAATTTGTTCCTCTGAATAAAAAAGTGTTTTGCTTTCCCTTTCCCTTTCAGTTGGTTAGAAAATTATTAACCCACCTCCTCTTAATAAAATAGCCACAGCCATAATAATAAAGTCAAAATATGATTTCTCCATAATATGGTATAATCTCTTCCTTTTCTTTATTCCCTGCAGATGGTACACTTCTTAGCATAAACTGCATGCTAGTGTACTGATTCCAGATGCATAATATATGTACAAATCTTCACATTTTCTCTCTCTCCCCCTGAACGAGTGTGTGTATATATATTATCCTTGCCATTTAATTTTCCCTGCTTTTCATTTTGATTTCTCTCTTAGGACGACATGGACTTGTCATAATCCATCTGGGATTTTATTCTTCATCATATAAAAATGTTGCTTGAAGGCCAGTTTTTACTTGGCATTAAGAGACTGAAGATCAGCCTAAATCAGAGTTTTATAAACCTCTTATAGCAAAATCCCTTCAGTTGTAAATGTGTTGTCTCAATAATTAGATAAATACACCAGACCACTTGTTACCAGACTAGCACAGGAACTAATTACATTATTTCCTGTGGCTGCATGCATTGAGCCAATTCACTGTCAAATAACAGCCTTCAGTATCTGTGTATCTTCTTCTGATGCTGTTGTAAATAAATGGGGTTCTAGAAAGGAGTTATAGCAAAGGCACTATTAGAAGCAAAAAGCATTTAAACAAAAAAATATAGGAAGATACTTTGTGGACTAAGGGATAAACTGAATGTATTTTGTATTGGTAGGTATGGGGGCTTAAAATTCTCATTTGATCATTTACAAAAAGCTTCTGACTTGATTGTGAAATGTTTTCTCTTGTGCTTAAATTTCATGCCACAGATTATTAAAAATTGACTTTGTAGTATTTATTTTACTTATCTACCCCAGCCAGGCTGTGCTTTACCATAGATTTTGTGAATTATTAAATTTTAAAAGCAATTTTTGTTGGATTTTATATACCAGTTTTGTCTACGGGGACATGCACCTCCAAGTCTTATCCTTGAAGCTGAAGCACTTTGATTCATCTTTAATCTGAACAGTTTTAAAAGTACATGTTCCAAGATGTAAGAGATGATGGTAGTCTCCAGTGTAATGCTTAACTAACTCCTTGTTAGTTTTAACATTTAGCATATGATGAAAAATCACTAGTTTCAATAGGTTGTTTGAGCCATAACAACGTTCAACATAATTCATTCAGCTGGATAACACGAACTGCTTTCAAACATAATGAGAAGATAATAAAGGTCACTGTGTCTACAAACACATATAGATCACTATTAAATTAACAGCACCAATGCAAAATGTGTGCATTTCAACTGCAAATCTATTTAATTGAAACCACTTGATGTTGGGTGAAGGAAGGCAACTGAATAAATCTTCAGGGTTTAAATTAAAGCTAGGCTCAACTTAACAAAACTTAAATCTATACCAAGAATTAACTAGTGCAGATTTTGAGTAGCACGCTTGAATTACCTAAGTGTAAATGAGGCCTAAATTTCTCTAAATGTGAAGACATTATTCATTTTCTCTGTGAGAATTAAGGGCAAAGCTGTAGTTTTTATGTGTGTTTTTCAGTGCTTCCTTTTTGGATTATGTAAACTGATTTCCAGAAAAACATCAATTCTTTTTCAGGGTTTTCTTAGATTTCTTCTTGAAACTGAGTCCCTGTATGAAGGTGGAGAAATCAAAATGCTAGAGTTGAAAATTGAGAACTGTTTTAAAACCTTTGGGCTATCACTGTGCAGAAGACAGTTGCAGCAGATCTCTGGAATGGTGAATGCACTGAAAGCAAATGCTGAGTTGGGATGTACTTGGGTTTTGCCTCTATGTTGTGTCCTTGACTCTGGGAAGAGTTTTGCTGCCCAGTGAAATTACTGTGGCGTTACCCAATCATACAGGTACACCAACAGCAAGAAGCAACTAGTATGCAGAAAATAGATTGCATAGAAAAAAATCCCAAAAAATCAAAGACAAAGCAATAGAAAATACTTCACGTACAGACCTCTTTTCCAACTATGTCCATGAACACAAAGTGAAATATTAAGACTTGGAGTTGTTCCATATTATAATTAATGCCAAATTTCAAGGTGAAATTGTTTTAATCATACAGAGCATTGGCAAGATTACTACACTGAGTGTTGACCTGCTTGTTTGTTGGTGTTTTTTTTTTGTTGCTGTTGTTTTCTGGTTGATTGCAAAATTGATGCAATTATTTATGGGAGTACTATTTATTTTAATGTCTTTTTTTGTGCCATAAAGCAAACAGCAAATCCCTGTCATCCTGCTGAGCAGCCTGTCAGGACTGAGCAGCATGTAAGAAAGAGGAAAGAATGGAAGGAGACCTTCCCTTTTATTTTTCTAATTTATTTTGGAGAACCTATGATTTTTTTACATTTTCAATAATATTTTAGAGCTGAATTTCAAAAAGTAAAACATCATTTAGGATTAGAAAATACTATTCTTCTGGTGGGCTTCTTATCAAGGATAACTAGGCATCCTGAATTCCAATAAGATGTCTTAGTAAATATACACTCTGTGCTGCTCCTTACAAGCCCACCATTCATCCAGATCTACCTCTCTTCAGATCTCTGTATGGCCCTGGTTTGTCTTTTACAAGCTTTTTTTTTTTTTTTTTACATGCTGGCTTTAAAAACCTTCAGGCGTACAAAGATTTAATCTTTAATGCAAATATGAAGGTTTCCTCTTGGACATGGGGAACTCTGTTTCAGACAAGAATACTTTAACCAGATTACAAAAACTCTGAGGCATATACGGTTCCTGTGTGTGTTTAGGTGTTTGGTAACCATAATGTACAAATTAGGTGACTGTACTTGGAAAGCTAGAAGGGTCCCTATAAGTACATATCTTTATGTATGTGAAGGTTATGTAAACATACATTCTTTCATACACATTATCTATAACAGAGCTCTAGGACTTTCCACAAGAGTTGACAGATAATCATTGCAGTCATGTGATAAAATCACTTTGGATAACCTTCCCTCCTGTTTGCAGACAGGAAGCAGCTTATGGAAGAGATTTTCCAAGCTGCAGAGGCATACATAGAAGACCCATTAAAACTGAAGGTGTGCAGCATGGCTTTGAAAATCTCAGAGTGGCCTTTTGCCAGCTTTTTTATGAGTCACACCTCGAAACCAGCTTACGGTATCTTTTCATTGACAACAGTGCACATTGAAAGGACAAATCTACACAAAGGGCTATAGATAGTAGCATTGAAATTAGAATGTTACAGAAAAACCTCTGTCAGCACAGTTCTTAAAATAACAGTACCAAATGACCTTCCTCTGCTCTTAAAAATACATGTTACCTATTTTAAGTTAGACATCTTTATTTTCTTCTAATTATGCCACATGTAATGATGAGTGTTACCACAAGGAGACACAAGATGGCATCTGGGGTTATGCACACTCTGAGTCAGAAGTTACCACTTTGAAGAGTCTGGAATTTTCTATCTAGCTACAATCTCAGTCTGGACGTGTAAAATATTCTGATCCACAACATGTTTCTAACAAGGTTATCAGAAACAAACACAACCCCAAGTGGTGTCTGGGACTTCACTGAGATAATCATAGAATCTTAGAATCAACAAGACCCAAAGCTGAACATCGTACTTGAGATGCAGCCTCACCAGTGCTGAGTACAGAAAGACAATCACTTCCCTGCTGCTCAAGACAGACAATACATGGAGCTACAGTGAATAACACACATTCAAGGACCCTATTCCCCTATTCCGACTCTGAACACTGCTGCATCTTTGCCCGTAGATACATTAGCAGTCAGATTTCTTCTGCAAATTCATTCCTAAATGCCTAACCATAAAAAGAGCACCTGGGTTCCACAGAGGACCCTGAGATGTGTTGGGAATAAACCCACTTGGCCAGGGAACCTGCTGATAAACACCCTGCAGAGATGAATGCAGTGTTACTTCTGTACCAATCCACCAGTCTTCTTTGAACAACCAAGAACTGGTAGTTGTTACAAGTCAGGTCAGTCAGGGCAAGGCTCATCTTACCTAGCCTGTGCCACTGCTGTGCTAAGCGCCAATCTGACCAGAAGAAAGACTCGTGTAATCAAAGAATTTGCTATCATTTGGTCTTGAGAGGCTGTCTGGTTATGTTCACTAAGAAAGCAGGCCTGCAGCCATTATCAAGAGCCATTATCAACTTCTTGTTACATCGTAAGAACCATACTAACATAACTTAGCAATGGATTCAAACTGGGGATGTAGCCAAGCTGTCCAGATCTCCAGATCTCCTCATAAGCAAGGTTAGAGATAGGTGGTGTCATGAACAGAACGTTAAAATTCATTCATTTGTATTAGATTTATTGTACTTATTTTACATAATGAACTCTGCAAGACAGCATTTGTATTTTTATTATATTTTACAGAGTTTCCTGGAAACATGTTTTACATTATAAATATCTGGATAATAAAGAATCATAAAAACACCCATTCTTCAACTTACTTTGTGTATATGCTAATGCACTCCATCATTTCTTTTCGTTTCTGTCAGGACAGTAAGCATATCTGTTAGAGTCAACAGATAGTGACCCCTGTTACATGACTGAGAAATAGCTTTTGGTAACCTTATTGGGTGACTGAAGATAGATTACAGTAGAGATCTGCAAACAGTTCAGGGGACTCCAGGGATCAGTCATCTGCAAAAGCACTGGAAAGCTGCAGTTTGCCTTAGGTGGCTGGTTACACAGCATGAGTAGTGAACAGTCAAAACAAATAGTTTGCATGGGTTGAAATATGTTTACAAAGTGCTTTTGAACAAATGCTACTGACAAATATACCTGGAAAAATCAAATTCTGATACAAACAGGAAAAAAAAGCTTAAAACCACATAGCAAATTACCATGTACAAATCACTCTCTCAGCAGTAGATATGAAGTAGACAGATTCCAAGTTCTACATGTATCAGTGACACAGGCTTCAGTCTACAGCCTGAATCACCTCACAGTGTCAGGGCCACGTGGAACATGACTTTATGTTCTCTTCCCTTTTTGGGAAAGATATAGTTTCGTTCCCTTTTTCCTTTTGAATTGAACAAGTTCATTTTTTGCTAGTAAGTCATTTGTGGAAGCAGCAGTGGTTACAGACAGCTCCAAAGTTTTGTCCCTCTGAGCTGGGTAAATAAATGATGGGATTGTTTGCATTTAAATCATCAGCACCAGACAATTAGATTTTTTCTGAAAACCATCTATAAAGTCTAGAATCAGATTAGGAGAAACCAGATTGATGGACTTTCTTACCTAAAACTCTGTTCACTGGAGATTTACTGTGTCGGTACTTCTGTAGACAGTTTGCTATCTTATCCCTCTCCCTCCCGTTCTCTTTTGTTAATGTATATAAACAAACCTATCCCTTGAAGCTCAGTCAAGGCCAAGGTGTTTCAATTTTATCAGCAGAAATGATCGTGGACATTCTCAATAGTTCCTAGATTGGAAAAGTTAATAAATACAGGTGCAGTGTCCTGGTCTTTAGCCAAGCCACTACAGATATGATCCCAGTAACTTCGAATGTATTGCCATATTCAAGATTCAGGATCTGATCAAGAATACTTCAAAACTGATCAAATCAGTGCACCATCTGATTCTTGCTCTGAAGAACGAAGTGTAATAATTTTGCTATATTACTTTGCATTTAATGGCATGACAAAGAAGACATCTGTACATGGTGAAGTGACCAGCAGTGACTATTCACAGATGTTTGGTGCAGAGTACTGCTGTCACCTATCAGCAGTGAGGCTGTGCTTGATGTTGAAGAGGTGCATGCATACTTTGCTGGAAGTGACCATAGGAAAAGCCACGCAATGATGGCTCATAGTGTCTTTGCTGTGTGTAAGAACCTGGCATATTTCAGTCTACAGGTTTGGAAGCCAAGCAAGGCCATGGCAAGCATGGTTACTAAGCATCTGCTTAATGCAAAGACCGGTACTTTAGATGGATTAGTGCCTGCCATAATTGGCAGTGTGAAAGAGCAGGATTACTGTTAAGCATTTGTTATTATTTAAACTACATTGAATACTCATTGGTCTAATTTAAAGGTTAAATACAAAGAGAGGAGCATTAAATTTTACTCAGAAGAGAAACTTTGTGTGCAGGTAGACAAACTGTGTTATAAAGTCTGCTGATTATCAGGACTGAGGGCACCAAGGGGCCTCTCTGACCCTTCCAGCCCCATGGGGATCTCTGCCCCAGGAAAATCAGGTCCTGCCCTAGGAGTGCTAATATCTTTCAAGGAGCATAAGAGCAAAAGATTGTTCAGTCTGGAGAAAAGGAGACCCAGGGAAGATCTTACCACTCTCTGCAACTACCTGAACAGAGGTTTTAGCAGAGGTTTTTAGTGGGAATTGGCCTCTTCTCCCAGGTTACAGTGATAAGATGAAAGTTAATGGCTTTAAGTTGTGCCTGGAAGGGTTCAGGTTGGATATCAAGAAAAAATTCCTCTCAAAAAGAGTGATCAGGTACTGGAGTGGGCTGCCCAGGGAGGTGCTGGAGTCACCGTTCCTGGAGGTTTTCAAGAAAAGAGTAGATGTGGTACTGAGGGAGACTGTTAGTAGTATGGTGATGATGGGCTTACAGTTGGACCACATGTTCTTAGTGGTCTTTTCCAAACTTGGTGGTTATGATTCTATGACTCTAAAATTCAAGTCATGATCATTAGAGTTTGCAGAACAAAACAGATATAGGACTAAATGAATAAGGTGCTGCTGACTGTGAGCATACCCACTTTTTAATTTCTATAAAGAGGTAGCTTTTATTTTCTGGTCATTTAGGAGAGGACTGCAGTCATCACGTTCTCCTAACAGTGTATCCATAGTTAGTAAGAAGCTTGTTAGCTCTGTCAGATAGTCTGGTCTTTTGAATTAGTGCAGTTCAAAAAAACTTCTGCCTTACCAGAAAAGAGGATTTTCTTTGTTGTTGTGGAAAGAGTGAAAGATGGCTTGTAAGAGGGAAAAAAGATTCTGAATTCACATAACCAATGGAATTAGATACATTTGAAGAGTGTGAGCTATATACATTTTCTAGTAAAGGTGTCCTCTCCTCACCAGGATTTCTTGTGCCAGGGGGAAGAAGGTTTCAGATTTCTTTTGCATTGTAAAATGGAAGAAGAAAGCATGGGAGCTGTTCTATAATCTCTTGCTGAGATCAAAGGAGAAGGGAAAGTAAATGTTTCTGTACTTCTTTCTCTCTAGTTCTGTACCAGCTATTTAGTAGAACTAATGGAGGCTCCAGTGTAGAAGAATCAGGGATTAGCCTCTTCATCTCTGATGACTGTAAAGACTCCAAAAGGATTAATACTATTAAGAGGAATTTCAACTAAAAGTAGGAAGGAAATTCTCTCTCCCTATTCATCTTTTCATCTTTGTTTCCAGAAATAACTCTGAGCCATTGTTTCCAGCCTCCCATCCACTCCTATTTTTTCTTCTTATTTTTCAGTAAAGACAGACTTGGAAATATTTAACACCACTGAGCAGCTTTGAATTCATGGGACTTTAGACCAGGCTGCATCAAGACTGTGGCAAACTAACAAAACTGAATACCATTGATTTTAAAAAGTTTATCAGATCGGATTCTTAACTGATTTGAATCAGTGTTATTCCTCTGACCTAAGCTGATAAAACATCAGGTGTGCTTGTGAACTTCAAATAAAGCCACACAAATTCACTCCAGCTGAGGATGTGACCCATGAAATTATGGAGTCTTATCCAAAGCAAACTGAACTTCTGTTGTGAATTGGTCTTCAAGGGAAAATAATTGCTAATTCAATGACTCCCACTGTTTTTATTGCAGCTGCTAGTCATTCTGTGCTGCCAAAAATCTTTACTTTTAACTGGTGAATCTGGAGGTTTCCCAGCAGCTTCAATACACAGTAGATCAGAGGTGCAGAAGTGTATACGCAGGCCTCAAAAGTTTTGTGTTAAAAGGCAAGACCTGGGGTCAGTCCATTAAGTAAAAGTGACATACTCAGGAGAAATCTTCCCAGCTAGACTTTTCACCTCAGTCCTATCAGATTTCCCAGTAAATGGTAGGGGAAAAAAAAAAAATAACACCAAAAATCCTCGTTTAGGTGGGACTATTTGTAACGTTCAGTATTGTTATAGTCAGAGTTTATCTTGTGTTGAAACAGTTTGAAAGAGTTCACTTGGATCTATTTACAGCATGTCAAAGCAGCAACCCTAGCTTATGTATCGATGCTGCAGCACCATCCATTAATACCAGTCCTCAGAATTGCAGAATTTGAAGACAGTAAGCAACCTGCTCAGAAGGTTACGGTTCTGTGCTGTTCCTTTTGGCAGCCACTGAAGGGAGATGAGCAGAGAAGAAATGTGATAAAAAGTAAATGGCACTTTCCTGCTAAGCTAATCAGTTCTGTTTGAGAACAAAGGGCTGTGCCAACTGCAAATCAATGCACTAAATCACTTCTGCTCTTGTGTGAGTCCTGCCACTGTGGCAGCTGCTAACAAGGGAATAAAGAAAACTGTTATTGGATAGTTAGTAGAGTTCTTAAGTGCTTGTGTAAAATAACATATTTAATTTAATGCAAAGTTATAAATGTAATTGGAGTTTATGGACATTACAGCAGGGAAGAGAAGAATAAGCTGCTGCTTCTTACTGCACAAAGAGCTCTTTTATGCTCCCAGACTGTCCTTACAGACTTTCTGCAGTGTGAAAGAGCAGCTTTGCTGTGTGATTTTAGCACTTCACCAGTTTATAAAAGAGTAGATGTTGAGATAATGATAAGTCTAATATTTCACATAGCTCTCAACAGGTTCAAGTCACAAAACAGGACTTATACATATTTCTTTAGGACAATGTCTCATGTCATAGGCTATGTTAACTAAGTCTTCATTGCCTATAAAGAAAACCTACAGCTCCATATGTTGTTATGTACAGAAGTGTGAGTAAACTTAACTGGATAAGCCCACTGTAGAACACAAGAGGTCCATACTCAATTGATGCATTCAGTGGTATAATATCATATATTGTTTTCTCCATTTTCCTTTCCAAATAATTCCTAAATAGCAATCTTTCTTGTCCTTGGCTGTGACTAGCACTACTTCCTTTCTGTGACTAAAATTTTGGACATTTTCAGTGATTATATTAAATTGTATGTAAGGAGACTGCATTTTTCCTAGAAAGCTCCTTTTCTACAGCATTCTCAGAATTCTGAGAAGTCTAAAATACAAGACTCCCATATCTGAACCCCTGGCTCAAGCCACTGTTGTACATACAGAGCAGTCCAACTTTGCCATCATTTAAATCATCAATCGTAGCTGTGCACTGAAATGCTTGATATAAAACACCCAGGGGCAAACAGTAGACTGCCTTCTCTTTAATTACATCAATCCTCAATCACCCCAAAGCAATGCCATCCTTGGAAGTACTAACTCTGACAGGTAGTACTTCTGGGAATGCCATAAAAATGCCAACAAAGCAGCAATGGCAGAGAAAATAAGCTGCCTCATCTTTGGAGAATTATTGGACTGTACTAACATTCAAGGGTACAATGTCAGCACAATGCAGAAAGAGTTAGATGCATAGCCCCCATTATTATTGTTGATGGGAGTCAGGTGTCAAGTTTCCTTTGCATCACTCTGAAAACTTAGCTTCCTTTGTAAAGCTTTAGCCAACTTTTCCTTTATCACAACTCTTAATTGAAGGACAAATTTGAAGTAACTTCTGTTCTGATTCAAGAAAGATTAGAATGGTAAGAAGAAAATACTAATCAAGTAACAATGACAAACCTGAAACTTTCAGACTCTGCCAGCTGTGATGGAAAGCTCAATAAATATTTAAGCCTCATGCTTTAAAAAGTGAAAATGGAGCAGCTGTGTTGTAGTAAATGGCACCAGCAACACCTGGGACAGCCCTGGGGCAGCCCCCTACTCTTTCTATCTGTCTCAGCTCCCACACGATCAAATGAGAATTTATGTGTTTAAATGCTTAAATAACTGGCCCAATTAGCAGACATGACTTTTATCCATAATATCTTGCCTGAGAAACCCCTGTAAAGTTCAGTCCTCTTACAGTACCTGGAGATAATTGTTGGCTCTCAGTTTGTGTGCATTTCTCAGTAATAGCATCTCTAAATTCTAATAGCAGTACCATTAATTTTCTGCCTGCTAACATATTGATTGACAGAAAACTACCTCATATTATAAAGGATAAATCAGAGCAGAATTCACATTAAACATGTAGATGTAGATGTAGATCTACATGCAGATGTAGAAGAGACAGAAGTATTTAAATTACTGATGAATAAACAACCCATAAGCCAAACTGCACTTCATATAGTTTTCTATCCAAGTTTAGCCATGAATCTTTAAGTAATGAACACTTGTATGTAGACATAAGAAATTAGAGAAATTAGCCTACTTATTTTAATTCCAGCCATACTAGTTTCCCATATGACTGAAAAAGTACTTTTGCTTTTTGTTAATACTATTTGATGTGCAGCTGGGATACAATCACATAGTCATAGGTAATGTCAATTATGCAGATTTATTATATGTCTAATAATGCCAATGGGCATTTTTATGCTGTCCATTGCAGGACATCAGTACATAGAGCTTAGCACTGGTGGCTTTATACAATCATCCTCTCTTGTGCTTCTGCTGTTTTCTAAAGTGATGACATAAAAAAAATAAAAATAAAAATAAAATAAATAAATAAAGTGGGGAAAAAGCCTGATGAAGCTTATGGGGGGCAAAATAAAAAGATTTCCAAAATGAATGTTCAGACAGCATAAGAAACTTGGGAAAATGTGATTTTTAAACTGCCATCTTCAAGCCACAGTCAGATTGCTTAGAAAATACCTAATATAGTACACTCCACACACAGACGGAGATTCACCTAAACTGATAATAACTCAAGAGTTTTTATCTCTGTGTATCCTCAAGCAAAGCATCAAGAGAAAAACACTCCTGAAACAAAATTAAACAATTTTAGATCTAACTTTACAAGGCTGAATGAGATTTCAGATTGTTTTTTGGGGAATATAATAGAGAACAACACACTGCCTTATATAAAATCCATCAACCACCTTGTGTTTTCACTTACTATGCTCTTTACAAGAAGTAATAAGAAACTAATACATCACCACACAAAGTGCTTCATTCTGTAAATGGTCTTCCATTGTAAAGGAATTGGGAGTAGGCTGTTAGGGAATGCTAAAGTACAGTCACTGAGATTTGTCTGCTCAATTCTTATTTACATTTATGTGGTGAAACTGCACCTAAAGCCTATCATTTTCATCCTGGGAAAGCAGGACAGTAAGCTGCAAGACAAGCTACTGTGCAAAGAAATAATGCCCTAAATGCTGCAAATACTGGCTGAGGCTCATATTGTGATCAATTAAACATGTTCCAGAGCATAGATCCTATACCACAAGCTGTACTCTATGGATCTATACAAATCACATTTCCAGATTTGTTGATGGCTCTTTCTGCTTCCAAAGTGATAGACAGAAATTATTTTGACCTCAGAATAAGTGAGAAAGGCCGTATGCAGAGGCACTGCTGGGATGTGTGGAACTGAGTGGCCAGAGCATGGGACATGAACTGCGTTAGGGGCTGAGTCATCACCAGCAAAGAATCTCTCATAGCTTCCACCAAAGCTTTTTAAGGACAGAAATCCTAGGTCAACAAGCAGTTAGAGTAGGAAGCACAGAGAAAGGAGGATTTGTTCTGTTCGCAACACTCTGAGCTCAGATGCTTCACAACTGGTGTTCCGCAAAATATTGTAATGCCCTACACTGATATCATTTAATATACTGGTGTTTCAGGGCTCTTGTTTGGAACGAGGACCCCATTTTGAATACTGATAGAGCAGAGAGATGATTCCTGCTCCAAGAACTAGATAAATTAATAATAAAGGCAGGAAATAAATCTATTTAGGGCAGGTCATGATTGGCTTCCAGGGGAAGCACAGGTGCAGGTGTTTCTGTGTGTGGGTGCTGTATCACACTAAGCAGCTTGTTGCTCCACTTCAGAGGAAGCCTCCGTGCCTCTGGGTTCACACCTCTCTCTTTTAACTCAAAGAGCAACCAGCCTCCTGCAGCCACCAGCCTTACCCTGAAACACTGACTATCCCAACGTTCCCTGTTTTTCCCTTCCCTTTGATTTTCAGGCAGGGATTAAAAAAAAAAAAAAAAAAGGGTTCTGGCTTCTCACATCTTTATTTCAGTTCCCTGATGAAGCAGAAAACAAAAGACATAATGTTTAATACCTCCTTTTTCTTTTAAAAAGTTAGACTCCTTAATTTGAATATTTCCTTGCCTCCCTGTTTTAAGAAAAAAGTTCCAGACAAAAATCCCATTCAGCTAGAAGATTTTTCTCTCAGCACATTTCTCTGCTGCCTTGAAGAAAAGCTTTCCTCCCTGTTCCCACGTGGGCTACTGTGGGATATCGCAGCAAATGCCTTGGATTGAAAACCAATTATAAAAAGCAGATCGTTAGTAACTGTCCACCTCAGAGGCCTCACTCTCAGGGACCCCAAGCAGCATAGCTGCAGATAGGAACAGTCCCACACTGTTTAACCCATCTCTATTCCTTTTTTTTTCTTTTTTTTTTTTTTACCCTTGGGCTGCTCAGTTGGATGCAGTGCTCCAGCTGCTTTACCTGATGGCTCTCAAGGGCCCATGATGCCAGCCAGACCTCACCTTCAATTTTCCCTCTGTAGGAATAAGAACAAAAAGCAAACCAAGAAGGAATTGGCACGTGCTACAAGCCCCTTGCAGATATATGCAGGCTTGAATTCATCTAGTGCAACGTAAGGCACCAAAATGAACTCCTGCACCCGTAACACAGCCATGCCAAAACTGACACAACCAGGCCAAAGTTGACATCACAATGCCAAGGTTGCTGCCTTGTCTGTTAAGAAACATGAACCACTTGAAAGTATGTAAATCATCCACATTTAAAATTTCACCACAGGCAGAGGAGATGGACTGAGATGGTCATCCCAGCCACTCTGGCACCATTGTGGTCATTTGCATCACAAAGAGCCTCCCCGCTTGTCTGCTCAGCCAAAAGTACTTGGGCAATGATGTTGCAGCACTTCACACTCAGTAATTCTTGTCTGGATGGCTGTTTCTCAAATTCATCTGTACAGGTTGGTTTTGACATCAAGAAAGTAAATCCCTATCTGGAAACTGGCTGCTTAAACTAAATGATGCAGCATGGTGGCTGTACAAGCCATAATTTAGGTGGCTCTGAGCCTCTCTCAGTAAGTGCTGTGGTTTAAAGACGTCGTTATTTTTCCCACAAAATTTATCACATTCTTCTTCTCTGTAAAGAAATCCTATTTGCTGTCAATCACCGTCAGCCCAACTGCCTAGGATATCAGAAAGAAGGCAGAGAACCATCTCCTGATGTGCAGGCTCTATTCCCTCCCTATTTCTCCCCTTTCAAAATAAAGCAAGGCTAACATGCCTGTAAAAATGCAACTGTTTGAATAGCTGCAAATGCCACTTTAGAGAAATCAAATGAGCTTTTTTTCCAATAAGTTCTGCATTATTACATCACAGTTGACCTGTCCTTGGTAATTTCATACTCCATAAAAACCAAATGAATTATTTAGGACTGGTTTATAATGTCCACATTGTGTTTTTAGAATAGCACTATTAAAGAAACCTCTGACAAATAAAGAAGCTTATGGTAATCAATTAAAATATGAGAATTAAACTAATTCAGTAAAACACTGCTAACACTGATCTGGCAAACAACTGGTAGCCATCTGTCAAATCCTTCTTGTGTTCAGAAGTTGCATTTTAAAACACAATTATTAATAGTGCTCATTAGCTGCCAAGCAAAAGAGCATGCCTCACACTTCTGCTCAGTGATTAGCTAATATTAACACATACTACTCAGTTTTCCAAATTTGAACTAAAACTTGCTTTTTGATATCAAAGCCAGGAGAAGTCTTTTCACTGGGGACCAACGAGATAGGAGAGACTGTAATGATATCAGCCCAAGGACAACACCCAGCAGGTGCCAATCATCTTCCTTCAGCTCTTCTGCAGTAACAGCTCCTCAACATCCCCACTAGACTGCCTATTCCACTGCTGCACTGTCCTTGCTGTTACAAAGGTTTTTAATGTCTAAAGTGAATTCTCCTTGGTGCAATTTAAGTCATTACTTCTAGTTGTGTTAATGCACATGGAATTCAGTCCATTCCATTCTTCTGTGAAGCAGCTTTTTATGACTTGGAAGACTGCTGTTATGACCCCGGTCAGTCTGCTCTTCTTAAAGCCAAACAATTTGTCCAACATGTATACGGACTGATTTTTAAAAGTGTTGAACTCCTGCCATTCCCATTGCTTTTATTCATGTGATTGAGAGTGAAAGAAACTCAGTATGTGTGATGATCAAGTTGTATTGTCTGATGCACTGTAAACGCTGATAGGTACGAACGGCACAAAAGCTGTTTATAGCTGTATTTGTGTATTCTTGTCTGTACAACAAATGTGTATTTAGAGAACCTATGACCAGCCTTCTAACTGCAACCACAGGGCAGGAGCTGCTTTACAGTAAGAGCAGATTTTAGTGGAAACTTGGCTGCTTTGTATGCCAAGCTTTGCTGAACCGTTCAGACAAAATTGTTTTCTCTTGTCCAAAAAATATTGGCTGATGTTTTATTTTTAATTTGTTTATATGATTACATGACATAGCTACTGTCAAAACTGTGTTTAGTTTTTAAGTAAGTATTTACCACTGTTGGAAAATACATACTGAAGAAGCTTGAATTCAAATCCTTTTCTGTCCCAAAACAGTGGAGAGTGATGTTTCTTCCTGTAATGGGCTTCTCATGTGGAGTAATGGTGACTTTGATTTTGAGTTCCAGTTGGCATCACTTGCAAGGATGTTTTTATCATGAATATGCTACAAAATATGATGTTACTGTCCTGTGTTAGCATTCCAGCATGGCTAGAAATAAATCCCAACACTACCTGCTTTTTGTCTCTCAATTTCTATTGTAAATACAGAATTATTTGTGCCTTTGTAGGCCTTCAGGAAATAGCTCCTTCCTGCCATTGGAGGCCGTTGGTACAATTGTAACACAATCAGTAATGTCTCCTTGTATAGCTTCTCATAAATGTAGTTATATATTCTGTCTTTCTGGAGAAAAGAGTGTTTGAAATGTCTTGTTTACCTCTCTCCTGACCTTTGAAAACTTTCACTGACAAATACAAAAAACGTTTACAGTTATAAATAAAAATTACAGCTTGAAATTTGGGCCTTTAAATTTTGTTTTGCTTCCTTCTGGAGAAAAAAAAAATCATAGGAGGAGAATAAGGAAAAAAAAAAAAAAAGGAGTCTTAATTTAAAGGTATTTATCTGAGGAACTGTGTGACGTTTTTGTATCCAAAGAAAGATATCCTTTAATTTTATTCATAATATTTCATCAAATTGGCAAAGAGTAATAATGATGCACATTAAAATATAAATGTAAAAAATATAAATATAAATATAAATATAAATATAAATATAAATGTAAATTAAATGTAAATGTAAATGTAAATGTAAATAAATATATAAATATATATTAAAATATAACTGTAAAGGGCTAATACACAATTTAGTTAATATTGTTCTAAAATGTTAAACAAAGATAACACCAAATTTCACCATTGAGAATAAAGCTAAAGCAGTGTCCTATAGTGAATGTATGGTAATAAGCAATAACATGCACAAGATGGAAGTACACCATCATTGTGGTAGATATATGTATAGCCAGATTAATTCCCTGTAAACACCTACTTCTAATTATCCTGTCATCTATCTTCCCCACCTCCACAGGCTCCATAATTCACCTTTGTTGTGTGCATACTGAGGTTTTTCTCCTCCTCCTCCTCCTTCCAGACACATGCTAAATCTTCCATTGTTCAACCAATGGATTAAAATATTAATTTCTAATGTTTATTGTCTGTATTGATTGAAAGTTATCTTGTTATTAGATCCTGCCTGAGTTTAGTGGATATAAACCCATCCATTGCTGCTCTAGGACTGCAGTAAATTTTGCTATCCGAGATCTCTGCCACAGAAAGTGAAGGCACAAACAAAGTCTTTGGGGACAGGTGCTAAGCAGAAACATCAAAAGCTTAAGGTGGATAAAAGACCCCCTAAAGCAAAAGGGAAAATAATTTGATAGGGTTTATAGTCATACTGTAAAACTGGTCTACTGCATGTCTGGTGTGAAAGATATCCAATAATAGTATGGTATAAAACAGTTTTAAGCTAAAAGAGGGGATATTTAGATTAGACATTTTTGCTCAGAGGGTGGTGATGCCCTGGAACAGGCTGCCCAGAGAAGTTGTAGATGCCCCATCTCCAGAGGTGCTGGAGGCCAGGCTGTATGGAGCCTTGGGAAGCCTGATCTTGTGGATGGCAGCCATGCACATGGCAGCTCCACAGTTGGAGGTAGATGATCATAAAGGCCCCTTCCAACACAAGCCATTCTATGATTCTATGATAAAACTTTACAGTTTTACTTTTTGATTGATGATTTTGGTAGGTTTTAGCAACGTCATCAACAAGCTCCTGTTCTCATTGCTTAATGGATTATCTCTCTATGAGAAATAACAGTATTTTCTCAGTGGAGGAGCTTTAAGTTTGTGTGTGCCATCCAGTGTCTTGAGAGTCAGTCCTGAATGTCTGACATCCACAAGCAGTCAGGCATAGGAGGAATACACTTCAATTCACTGCATCTTGATATCCAGACAGTCATTGCTGATGATGAAGTTAGGGACTGCTCTGATCCTAAGTCTATCTGAAGTGTTCTTCTTATCAAAGATTACATATGTTGTTCTCATTTCAATGACAGAAACTGGTTAAGAAGTTATGGAGAGAATAACAGCCTTAATTCTGGTCATAACTCAACAGTCTATCATGCACAGAGACAGAATCTTACAGAGACACTACATTTCTCAGGGAGCAAAGCCTTAGCAAAAAGTGTCAAAGTATTCACTTAGGAAAATCTTTTGGCTAAAGCATTCATGAATAGCTTCATTTTCGGTTTGTGACATCATTACAATCTCTTAATGAAATTGCAATTCAAGGAGGCTAATTTGTGTTCTAATTATATATTAGTTTGGGCTGAAAGGTTTCTGGACAGAAAAAGGTTTTCTTCAGGCAATCTTTTATTCTGCTTATTGTATTTACTTAACAAAGAACAGTCAGCTTTTTCTGTGCTTTCTCATAATAGAGTTGAGTTGTAATATTTCCTAGCTAAGGGCAAACATCTGCAGTAATTTTTTGATGGATTCTGATCACAGTCTTTAACAAGAGCAAGGATTAATTGCAAATGTAGGAATAACCAAGCTGAAAAGTTAACGGATGTAGTGGTGAAATAGAAAATGTTTAAGAGCTCTTCAGCCAGAAAGCCTTCCAGATCAGTGGCTGCCTGAGAAAAGAACATATTAGCCAGGTAATTCAAGGAAATTCAGAGAAATACTTTCTCAATGACAAAGAAAGTTTCCAATGCAAATAATTTGTCCTGCATGACTTGACAGAAGATATCCTTAAATTGTTTTTTTATGCTTTTGCCATAAGATGAAAGCCCAGCATTGCTCAATAGATATCCTCTTCCCCTCACTAAGACTTTTTAAGTAGATAGATATTGGCCATGGCAGGGGAAGTACACCTCTGTGCCATCTACTATCAGCATAAACAAAAAATGCAGATTAAAAAAAAAACAAAAACACTTAAATTGAACGTGAATAAGGATTTCAAACAAGATTCTTGTAGTTTGGACAGTAGTTTCCTGTGTCACATCATAAAAAGTTTTCCAAATGCCAAACCAACAATTTATAGAAGAATTAGAATCCATTGTGGCCTCTTGTGCCATCTCTTGTGTCCATTCTCTCTGCTTCAGACTCTGTCAGTCAAGGGAAACAAGAGTGGATGAGCTCATGGTCTCACTCAGCAGAGGAGTTCCGAACTCTCAGAGCTGCCTACCTCCAGCTCCCACCTTCCTGCCCCTTTCCCAGCCCTTATTTGCACCTCCCATATCCCCAGCTCCTTCCCACCCAGGGTCTAGTCTGCAGGAAGGCAGCGCTCAGGCTACATTGCTAGGAAGCACAACCAGAAGCACTGCCTAGAAAGTTGGAATCATCCTCTTTTCCCAGACAACCAGTGACTGGACAAGAGTTGATGGCTTTTAGTTGTCCCAGGAGATTCAAGTTGGATATTAGGAAAAACTTCTTCTCAGAAAGAGTGGTGAAGTATTGGAACAGGCTGCCTAGGATGGTGGTGGAGTCACCATCACAGAATTACAGAATCACAGAATGGCCAGGGTTGGAATGATGAACCCTTCCAAGGATGGAACCCCTCCATCCTTGGAGGAGTCCATGAAGAGGGTAGATGTGGCAGGAAGAGACATGGTCTAGAGCAGTCAGGCATGGGTTGATGGTTGGACTCATTGATCTTAATGCTCTTTCCAACATTAATGACTCTATGATTATATACAAAAGTCAGTAGAGGTCTGTATTTGGAATTTGCAGTGCCAACTGTAACAAATGTGTTACAATTCTATGGATTTTGGTGGAGTTGGGTAAAACAGAAAGTAAATGGACTTACCAAGATGTTTTCACCTGACTAAAAGTGTGGAGCAGATCAAGGTACACTGACAAAATGCTGAATTTATGTCTTTTATTTTGTTTTCTTCTAGAAAAAGTAAGCATACTGTCAACCTTTATAGCACCCTTCAAGTATCTGAGTCCGGGTTCAAGCACCATGGAGGATGAAGACAATTTAAGTAAGCAGCATCTTTTTTTTTTATAGGTAAATGAAGTCCAGAAATAACAGCTCTGTGTTGTTGGGGCAGTCATGGAAAGAAAGATTTCCAAACAGTGACAGACCCTAAGTCCAGTCCTCATGTAAAATGCAAGGATCTCTGATGCTGAGTGCAGACATATTTTTTGGTCTCCAGTAAGGGAGAGGTTAACCTCAGCCAACCTTCCCACTTTTCCCTGGGCAGGGGTGGTGAAATGTAAGTGGTGTGTCACAGATACAAGGGAAACGAGTTACAAAAAGGAGATGTTTATACTCAGGGTCACAGGATTGTGGAGCTACTTCCCTCACCTCCCCTCTCCTTCCATTACCTTATTTTGTTTACTTGCTGATCCAGCCTACAAAAGCCAAAACTATGTCTGTACTATGTTTTCCCCCCAGTTTATTCTTCCACAATTACAAAGTACTTTTGCAAAAGTAAATGCTGCAGGTTTTGCAAGATTCTTTTCCCCATCCGCCTGGAGAAAGGAAAAAGAAAAAAAAAAAAAAAAAAGGAACTGAATTAATTTGAGAAAGAGATGACAGGATGATGGGGTTTGTTACGTAGATGTAACCACAAAATTAGCCACAGGGCACTGTGAATACAAAATTAGCTCTGGGGCACTTACACCCAAAAAATAGCACTGACATCCCTTGTATCATGACTGTGGAGCTAGATGGAAGCACTGCTGAGCTGGGAGGAGATGTGAAGTCTTCAAAACACCTGCCAGCCCAGGAATGTGCTGCTAGGGATGGACAGCCCTCAGTGAACCCTCCATTTATCATCCAGAAGCAATTATCGTGTTATCCAGCCCTGCTTATTGAAACATAACTCGAATCATTCAAAAATAAATAAATAAAGGGGGTGGAAGCTTTCTGATCAAATGAACAACTCTCTGAGTTTAGTATCACCTACCAGATGGATTCCTTTCCCAGCCAGACACACACTGATATGTTGCCCTATTAAAGGCAGTGGGTGGGAGGAATGTTTTTTTTTTTCCCTGTTGTTGCTAATCTGCCACGGTTTGATCATGATGCAGCACAAAGGAGAATAGCTTTTGAAGGAGCAAAGCCCTCAGCTTTCTGCTGCTGAGGATCACTCTGTACTGCTGCACAGGGAATGGCAGTTTTTTGCATATCTTAGGAAAGGTGAAAAAATCTTGAAAATCCTTCAGAACTGGTCCCAGGGAGGCTACATTTTTAGGAAGAGATATGAGAAGTGCACGCTGGAAACATATTATGCACATGATGAGCTTCTGCAGGCACCTCCTGCGTAATGTTTCCCAAAAGTGCTGCTTAGTTATTTTTAGGTAATGTAGGAA
The DNA here is from genome assembly GCA_035772895.1 of Perdix hodgsoniae. Lineage (NCBI taxonomy): Eukaryota > Metazoa > Chordata > Aves > Galliformes > Phasianidae > Perdix > Perdix hodgsoniae. The sequence continues at coordinate 5,540,535 of JAPSGF010000005.1, read as the reverse complement.
GTTTGTGCAAGCCAAACACTGTAACACCATTTTTTTATTGCTGCTGTAATGCTAAGACTGTTTCGTGCCTGTGCTGGTTATAAAATATCTCACATGGACAGGATTTGATATTTTCTGAAAAAATAGCAAATTTCACTGTTTTCAAGAAAATTGTATCTAGGTCTCTTCTTCATTCACTTCTTGTATAATGGCATAGATCCCATTAATTTCTATAGCACGCGAGCAACTCTGTACTAATTAGACATTTCAGTGATTTGCTCTAAAGAAGCAGAAACTTATTTTGTGTTAACAATTTAACAAAAGTGTAGGAGAATGCCAGCAAAATAGAGCAGTGGTTGGGTTATCCTTGCTAACTGTGCATTCTCTGAGAGCATCCCTGCCCGTACTGTGCTGTATTAGCAATCAGTATGCAAAGTCCCACTAGCTGAAATGGATTCAAGTTCTGTTTCACATTCCTTTAGACCTGCTTTAATAGGGGAGCCATACCAGGTTAAATGCAAGTGCATTTTCAACTGGTGTTTATTAGCATATAGGCAGTACTGATGTGGTTTATGACCCAACTAATGCTGGAAAATGTACTGAAGACTAGGCAATTTTGGAATGGCATTTTTGGGTAGGGTATAGTCAGTCTCCAGTGCGATTTTTACACTGACCATGAGAGAAAAGGAACACCCCGTATATTCCTAGTGTTTGGCAGCTAAGGGTTTAAAAATTGTAACAGGGTTAGAAATAGGATATGTAGCTCTGCACTCTGTCTTCAACATTTGCTGTTAGTGATGCACTGAGAAAAAGGATGCTTAAATGGTGATTGTCCCCTCAGTTTATCTTTTTAGTGCTCAGCAAGGAATTTACTCAGCTAGACTTTGCACCTGAATCATCATATTTCTTGTTCACCAACAGACCTGTCTAGTCCTCTCCACAGCCTGCTGATACTTCTGGTCTCAACAACAGCAAGGAGCAGCAGTTCAGTGATTTTTTTGTGTTATAAAAAGTACACCCTTTTGTTGCTTCAAATCTCCTGTCTCCAGGGCTTGGACTGATTGAAACAGTAAATAATCATTCCCTGTTCACTGCCTGCTTTTCTTTCATGATGCTACAGACCTCTGCCTGCCCTGATCTTGAATTGTTCCATCCACACTATGCCACAGCAATGCAAACTACCACCCGACAAAGATACTCACAAATCTGAGCTCTGCCTCTAGCAGGAGCATATGATTCCTGTGGATCTCATTGTGCTGCAGTGCCAAATGAATAAATGCGGTACTCATACCTCTTCTCAGGGCCTGCAGAGAGCTGATGATGATGATGGTCCCCACCATATGGATCTCAGAATCAGCAAAATTCATGTGCGATGACTCCCAGCCTAAGATTCAGTGTTTTGAAGCTTGTTTCATTTTTAGCCTGTTGGTCAGATCTCTCTTCAGGCAGCATAAGGCCCCAAAGCTTTTGATGGCACATTTGAGATACAGCAAGTATCTAAATGTCTCTAAAAATGCAGCGAGAAACTCCTCTAGCAACAAAAGCCCCAAGCTATCTCACACCAGCAGACAAAGGAGAATCAGACCCCCTGGTTTTATTTTGAAAGCTGTATTTATTTATTGCTTCCATTTGAATCTCTCCCATGCTTAAAGCTAAGCTAAACACTGGTCCTGACACAGACAGGCAAGTACTTACATGTATTCCTGCTCAGAGCTGCCCAAATTGTTGGCTGCACATATTCATTTGTTAACTTGGCCAGAGTGCATGAGCGTACGAGCATAAGCTCAGTCAAGTCATGTGAGTAACTTCCCACATTGTTAAGAGCTGTGCTAGCGGTGCATGAATTTCAGTTACTTCACATAATACTTTGGGCAAAGTTCAGTATCTTCATTCTGGAAAAGTCAATAGCAATCACTTCCAAAAATTTCCAGTCCCGAGTTTAACTAAACAAAATCCTGTACTTTTCTGCATTGTTAATGTTTCCTTTCACAGATTGCTGTTGCACGCCAGTAAAGCCTAGCAATATTGTTTTAACCAGCCCGATCCCTATGAGCTGCTGGGGAGGGTTACAGCTGCAACAACGAGATCAGGGTTGGTTTCTCTTAAGTAGGTTTACCATACTGACTTCTTTCACGGGGATTTTGTGGAATATGTGTGCTTGCATATTAGAGAGGAAGGAGTGGATCCTGCTGTTAGCTACAAGTTTACTATTCTAAACTCAAGAATACAGACCTAGAAATCCCCAGTCTAAAAGTCCCCATCCCTCTCTTATGAATTCAACAAGTGTATGAAAATGTCATCTGCTTGCACAAAGAAACAGCCCTACATTGCTTTTGATGTAGTAGCTGACCTTGCACAAAGGTACTGAGGCTCTGGCACACAGGTTCATACCAATTGCTTCTGATTTAAACATTTTTAATTTCAAGAATGTCAGGAATTACGGAGGTCAGTCCGTTTAACCTCCACAGTTAATGTAATGTAGATGAACAGCAAAAACATACTGTATGTAAGCAGGTCAAACAGAAGCTAGATATTAAAATGCAGAACATGGAAAATGAAAATTAAGTCCTACCTGTATTGTGGAAAATGCATTGGTAGCAACCTTGTGAATGCTAAGCATTCATAGCAGTAATAACTTCCTGCATCAGAGAAATCGGTTGAATCAAGAATTTTGCTACACTATAGAAACTGCAAAGTCTTTCTTTCAATATCACAGCTTCTCAATAATATACTGCCCCTTGTGACTCAATCTGAAAGATGCCAGCCAGAGTGAAGATGTCATCTACCACCTCTCCTTCCCCATCCTCCCTGGAAGTTGGCTAGGCAGCAGAATAACCTTCAACAGGAACAATATTATCTCTTCAAATGTAGCGTGGAGTATCGGATGGGTAGTTCTGCAGAGCCCTTATGACCCAGAGACATAGGCAGTGTCATTATTAGTGATGCATTATAGTTCTGAAAAGCTCTTGATGATGCAGACTTTCCAGGTTAACTCTACTGTGCATAATGACCAAAAGGAAAAAAAGAAAAAAAGAAAAAAAAACAACCATGAAAGAACAGTCAGAAGATTGAGGAACTGTGCATAAATGAATGTATTTCATTAACTGCTTTCTTCTCTCCCATTCAATTACTGAAGCCAGTACAAGTCCACAATGTCTTCTCTTGTTTGTGATACTGCAGAAATCAATGAATAAAGTTACCTGAGCAGATATGACAGTTCATAATTTTTTTTAGAAATATTACAGTATAGATTAGAAATTGTTGCCAGGAAAAAAAAAATGTAATATTTTTCTTTCTCCTTTTTCTTAACTCCGACCCCTTACAATTTTATTATTCTCCAACCTTTCATCATAGGAGAGACGTATTTTATTATCATTTCTTCCAAATGTAGAGAATGTGTTTGGGGAACTCAAGAGCAAAGATATTACAGGAAATAAGAGCTAACAGGGCTGAAAATGATCCACAGTTTTGCATCTTTGCTGTGTGCATCCTCTGACTTACCCCTTTCCTTTTAGTGCTTTTCATTGCTAAAATTGCTTGTGATTGTTCTATTACAGCTGCTTACAGTATTTATCTTATGTAGTTTGGTGTCATTTGCCTGCTTTGTCTGATTTTCACAATAGAAGTACATGTGCCACCATTAGAGAAATAATCTCATGTCTACTACACAGAGGTCTCATAAAAGGCACATTTCAAAGACCTACTATTTCAAAGATACCTGAAAGTATAAAGTAATCTCACATTGTCCAGCTGCTGTCAGATATCACAGAAGTCCATCAGGCTTACAGGCTTTTTGAAGCTGTCTCTGTTTTCCATGACGTGATGACTTCTGGCCTGCTGCAGCTTGCACTGAAGTCTATGAAGAAGTCAGCTACATCCCAGTCATTCAGGGTAGGGTCCTGTAGACATCCAAGTAGCTGTAAGGACACTTGCATGGATTTCTGCCACTGTGACTAGGCAAAAGCAGATCATAAATACAGACATGTCACTTTCATGCACACCCACCTTTGTGTCCATCTATTTGTCATGCTTGATGTCTTCAAGTTTTAAACTTGAGTCACTGCATTTTTTTTCACTACATTAGAGAGAACTCTGGTGGCTGAACACTGCGCTAGAGAATTTCATGGAACAAATTTAAGTAATGTTTATTTTATATCCCATATGTTTAGTTAATCAAGTGTTATTGAGAGTGATTAAGGAGTGATGCTTTATGGTACTCCGACTATGAAAGGAAAAAAAAAATAGCTGCAAAAGATACTATACAAATTACTAATACAAATAACCCTTGAGCTTTCCTATTCTGTGGTGCATAATCAATACAAATTCTTTTCAACCCTAAATACAGTGTGAAGCATGTACTATCTTTCTTTCCACATTTTCTGACTATATTGTAATGTACCATATCTGGGTCTGTAAAACCTTCTGTATAAGAGGAGAGAGGAGGTTTGAAATATAGATGCAAATCTGCTTCCTTAAAACAAACAAAACAAAATAAAAGTGTGTCTGAGTCAAAATATTAAAAAAAAAAAAAAAAAAAAAGTAAAAACCTATTTTGAATGGAATGGAAACATGAGAAAGTCCCAGTGGAAAATGGATGGCCAAAGTCACTGCCAAGACAAACAGAGCAAAGTTAAAGTTGGCATCTCCTTCTCCTCAGATCAGAGCTTCCATAAATAGAGTTGTGAACTCAACAAGAAAAAACCACGTTATCCTTGTGTCTTACTTAACCTGACCTTTTAAATGTCTTATTTCCAGTTAGGCTGGTTTAGAGATGTCACATTTTATACAGCTGAATGCCAAGTGATGAAGCTTTTCTTTTTCTATTATGTATTTCTTTTTCTTTCCTTACTCACCTGTCTTCATTCTCTCCCCTTAGCTTTACAAAGTAAAAATTAACTAGTCACTGTAGTCATTGAAGACCTTAATTTGTCAGTCCATGTTCTGCCTCAGCAAAGCACCTCACACGCGTACAGAGCTCAGCAAATAATGTCAGTGAAGCACATGCAGGCTGGAAGCTTGGTGTGTGCTGAAGGGTTTCTATGAGAGAGAACCATAAGCCTTAGTCATACAGATAGGATGCCCCATGTGCAGTCACACCAGAATTTTTACTCAGAACCAAGCGGCAAGATGCTCTTTTTGAAACAGCTCACATGAGAGTAGCATTACCGTTCTGATGAGAGAAAGTATTTTGATGCAAGTGCAGCTCATCAGGATATTAAAGGAGGTTTTTAATTAGGATGCTTGGATTCATATAATTCTCTGCATGCTCCCATGATGTCAGCACAGCCCAGGACTGGCTGCAGCAGACATGCTGCTCCAGCAGAAGCTCCTGGAGACGCAGTCAACTGCTCACCAGTCAAATCCTTGCAGCCAGTTTACACAGAAGAGTAGAGGCTAACACGGCTATGGCCCTGTAGCAATTGGGAAGATGATTCTCTGCCCTCTAAGACCACATAGACCTTCCCTGTGCTTGGGACTAACGCACCCTGCAAAAGTGGCAAGATCATGTCTGACAGTAAGAAAACATGGAAAGGGTTCGGTTCCACGAGCACTGCTGGCTGGAATGCAGCAGGCAGGCAGATAGTGCTCTGCTTTGAAAGGGATCAGGTGCATCGCTCGAGGGATGGGCTGCTTCAAGGGCTGATTAAGGTCTTGTTTACTTCCCCAATTTGGTATCTGCCACAAGCAAGGCACAGCACGGCTGGGGGCTGCATCCAAAATGCAATATTAAACAAAATCATCAGAAACTACAGAAATGTTATAGGATGATTATTTAGGTATTAGCACATTTTTTGTGTCATTCAGGACATCGGTGAAATGAATCTCTATTCTCAAGTCATACATCTGCTGTAGCAAAGAGCTCTGCCTTGCAGCACAGGCACTGAACAAGTGCAGTTAGGAGCAAAGTGTGATTCGCTGGCTCAACAGCAGCAGAGTGCTCCCTCCATAGCTATCGTGGTCATTTGATTCCCTTCCCCCATCACAGTAGTGCTTCCTGGCAGTCTCTCTCTCTCTCATCGCTTTCCTTGATGTAGATCATCCTTTACATCAGTAATCACTCCTGTCGTGATGCTCTGGCTTCTCACAGTCTGATTCAGATTTACCTACGTTTTTTTGCAAAATTATTTGTTGTTGATGTGAGAGCTGAGAGTATCTGCAGTTGAACTTGATGGAAAGTCTTTCACTTACTAAACCAAAATCTGAGCCCAGATTAAATTATGGTTTCAAATGCAAGAGAGGTATGTCTGATAATTTCTTAGGCTGGATTTGTGATGTTAGCAAAGAAAGAGCCTATGGATTGAGTACAACCGGTCAAAGTATTGATAGCAAATAAATTATTCAATGCATTTGCCCATTTTTCTATTTGTGAGTCATTTGTGAATCATTTCTGATTTCTAATAATGTGTTCATAAGCATTCACCCACATGGATTATGATTTATTAAAAAAATCTCAGCCTAAGGGAGCTTTGCAAACTATTCACTTTCTACTAGTAATTATCCAGTATGAATACAGCTTTTTATTTAAGTCACAAGGCATCACTTATACTTCATCTTTGAATGACATAATCTTTTTAAAACAGGAGGCTATTGACTAATAGGAGTAGGATTTAGGGACAAGTAATCATTCATCTATGCTACAACAAGTAAAGCACTATATGAGGAGGAAAATGAAAACAAAAACAAACAGGAAAAGCAAAGACATCTATCATTAACCTCTTTTTTCTTTTTTGGCTATTTTGCCAGCCCCAAACATGATGTCAGCTGCTCTGATGACAACTGTAATGTGAGGTTTGTTCTTTCTTTACTGACAGGTACCAGCAGTGCAGAAGTAAAGGAAAATCGAAACATTGGCAACCTGGAGGATCATCCAATATCATCCAACGAGAGGCCAAGAGGGGGAACACCTAGCAGTAAGAGAAAAAGGCCCTTAGAGGATGGAAATAATGGCCATTTCTGCAAACTCCAACTCATCTGGAAGAAAGTATCATGGTCAGTGACACCAAAGAATGCTCTGGTCCAGCTACATGAACTTAAACCTGGTTTACAATACAAAATGGTTTCCCAGACAGGCCCAGTGCACGCTCCAGTCTTTGCTGTTGCTGTGGAAGTAAATGGACTTACATTTGAAGGCACAGGACCCACAAAAAAGAAAGCCAAAATGCGCGCTGCAGAGCTAGCTCTGAAGTCATTTGTTCAGTTCCCCAATGCCTGCCAAGCCCACTTTGCCATGGGGAACTGCATTAACCCATCCACGGACTTCACTTCTGATCAGGCAGACTTCCCAGATACTCTGTTCAAGGAGTTCGAACCATCCACACACAGTGAGGACTTTTCGGTCTATAACCCAGTTAATAACGAGTTGCTTTCCACCGCTTATCGACATGGGCGCTTACTCTGCCACACGTTGGACTTAATGGGCCACGGTAAGCAGAACAGACACAAGATGGCATGCAAAGCAGAGAGTGAGAAGAACCCAGTGGTGCTGCTAAATGAGCTGCGCTCGGGCCTGCGGTACGTCTGCCTGTCGGAGACCGTGGAGAAGCAGCACATCAAGAGTTTTGTGATGGCGGTGCGAGTAGATGGGAGAACATTTGAAGGCTCAGGACGCAGCAAGAAGCTGGCTAAGGGCCAAGCAGCACAGGCCGCACTGCAGGCTCTCTTTAACATTCGGCTGCCCAGCCACATTCCCAGCAGGAGTAAATGTCACCATTTGCCACAGGTGAGAGCTCCTGTGTAGCCACCACCACGTTGGAAGAGCTCATTCAATTAGTGTGATCAGTATTGCTATAGCTGTTATTGTTCTATCAGATGGCTCCTCTGACATTATAGCAAAAGCTGTGCAATGAAATAGCGATTTTCTCCTAGAAACAGCTATCTGACAAAAGCAAAAGCTTATAATCGTATCCCAGAATCATTGGGCAGAATTTGCTGGCCCTTTCCATGTGAAGCATAGATGGGAGGGCAGAAAGCAAGGTGAAATGTCAGTGTTTCCATTTGTTAAAGAATGATAACATTGATACACGCAGAAAAAAGCAAGTCATTTTGTAATGCTGACTCTTTCTTGACAGATAGAAGTGCATAAAAAAGGGATATCCCATGTCTTCCTTTTACAGTTAATTTTTGCTGAGGACAGCACCGTCCAGAGGAAAGAGCAATGACAGGACACGTGTCTTTGTCAGAGCAAATTTTGCAATTCTGGAATAGAATTTCTGCCTCTAGAAAAGTTAAGAATTTTTGTATAGTATAGGCTTACTTTTTATGCATTCTTTTTTTCTTTTTCCAAATGAGCCTCTAAAATTCAGGGAATAGTGAAAGCTCGGAAGTTTTCCTGGGATAAATGTAGAGATTACAGTTACATTCATACAGAAAATACAGACCTGAGGTACATACTTAGCACATAAAAATTTCATAGTTGGTCCTATGCCAAAGGCTATCTTAGCATTACACAGACTTCTGACAATTTTCTAGGTTCAAAGGAAGCCAGGATTTACAGACACTGAGAAGCATTACATGGGCTCATGTAATTTCTTGGTTTGTTTCTACTCTCATAAAAGGTTTGATCCACCAGCACCAGGAGGTGATCTGCCAACACAAAGCTCCCTTTCTGAAGGGAGTTGTTAATGTCCAGGATTTATTGCAAAGCACTGGGAGCTCTAAGAATTATTCTGCTGCTGGCTTGCTGTGAAACCCTAGGCAAGTCATTTAAATCCAATATTCCTGTAATAAAAAATGGGCATATTATATGAAAGAATACTTTAAGATCTTTAAGTAGTGTGTAAATGCAAATAGGTAGTAGCTATTCCCATTAACATTAGTAAAGATGTTCATTAACAAGATGGTGTTGCATAGGATCTGAATCCTTTCTGTGACATGATTGCCTGCGGGATCCAGGAATTTTATCTGGTGACCCAGAAGTTTTTTCCTATGTTTCCAAAAGTGAAATATGAGAAATGTGAGAAATTTTAAATACATCATAGTCATTTACCTCTTTCCCTTTAATTCTGGTCTATAAACTGTGTGTGAGTGGGATACTAACACAATTGAATAATAGCAGTCATCTTCACAGAGTGCTGTGGCCAACCTGTCAGTTCCATTCATCCAGTGCTCTTCTGAAATATGGGAGATTTATGATAAATCCATGTTGTCTCCTGGCTTAATTAGTTCTGGTAAAAAAGCCGTTTGTCTTGACCAGCTTGCCTGTCCTTCGTCTTGCAAACCCAACAGTTGAATACATAGAGGAGTCTGTATTTGCATCCTATTGTCTGCTTTGCAGACCCCAGTGAACTTTGCTGGGTGGTTTAGCAGGCCAGTACCATGCATTCATTAACAGAAGCTTCACCATATTCTAAAACTACACTGCAAGTAACACAATCTCTCTGAGATATTTCCTGGTTCCCTGGCTTCAAGATCACATTCCACGAAGATGGATTGTTCCATCCACCCATATCCCACATTGTTCAGTACATGACAGATTCTTCAGTTAATCTTTTTATGGCTTTTTTTTTTTTCCTTTTTGTAGATTTCTGTTAGTGAAAAGGTGTAATTGAACTAGCTTCATCATTATTTTTGAGTTTGTTATGTGCTATACAACTAAAAGATTAGTCAGACACCTTTAACGTCAGCATTCAGGGTATTAATTGAGAGAGAAGCCTTAACACTGATTTTTGCTGACTTCCTTGCTAATTGCTTTTATGAGCAGTCACAGAGGCCATGACACACAACCTGAGTTTGCGTTACTCACTTATGTGACAGCCCAGCTTCCAGTGACACTAACAGATGTGTTTCCTATGACTTCAGCTGGGCTGAAGCTGGATCATTAAATCCAGAAGCACCTTTTCTTGTTCTGGCTCTGTTATGCAACATCTCATGTAGTGAGTCTTTGGTCTCTGCTTCAGTTAGCCCATCTGGCTGTTTTTGCCAGTCAAAGCGATGGTAACCATATCAAAAAGAATGTTATTCTTATTGAGCTGTGGTTAGAACCAGCTGCCTTGAAACTTGTTTCATATCCTTCCTCTCTCTCTGATCTTCCGTGAGCCATATTTTCAAGGACACTTTTCAAGCCATGTTTTCAAAGCTCTACTTACTTTTCATTTAGTAGGTTCAGCTTGGTTTGTGTTCAAATCTATTTAAAAGCAAGAGAGTAATATGAAACTCAAACAGCTTAGAGTTTTAAATATTAGAGGGGGTTAATTTCTTCACAGAATAAGGAGTAACTACTCAGACAACACTTTTTTTGCATGCTTCATTGTATTTGGATATCAGATAGCTAACTCACTAATAGTAGGGAAAGGCAAATTTCACCTGTATTTTTGAATATTTTGTAGAATACAGGACTATGTTCAACTCCAACGAATATTCTGTCCTTGCACGTCTCTGTTCCTGTTTCCACTGCTGTCATCAGCAGCTTTCAGAGGCCAGAATATGCCCTTTCCTCATTTCTCCCTTACTGAAAAGAGGAAAAGCCAGTGATCTCGCAATACTGGTTGTCCACCAGTGCTCAATTTATAGATTTGACTTTGTCCAAGGAAGTGTCAAAAATCTTACATGTTCTTATCAGCTGGACTTGTGACCATTGACATTTGTGCCTGGCTCATCATGACTGCTGGGAACATGGTGCTCCTCAGCCTGGCCCTCAGGCACGCTCTCAGCCTAACAACCACTTTCCCTGCTGAGCAAGGGAGATTCAGTGCAAGATGTCAAAAAAGGCACCATATCCTCTACTCTGTCCTGATAGGCGCTGGTTACACAAGAGGCTTTCTGAACCACTGGGAAATGTAGAGCATAAATTCCTGCCATGCTGATCTCTTCTAATTCAGACAAAACAAAGAAATGCAAGCACAGCAAAGATAGAAATAGATTAATTCCCTTAGGCAGCTGCAGTCCAACTTGCTTCTTCAGCTGCCTCTTCTGCCCCTCACCTGCCAATGCTGAAAATCCACCATGAGACTTTGAAAATTTTACATTATTATTTTTGGAAGTAGATGATCTTATTGGTCCCTTCCAACCTAACTGGTTCTATTTTTCTATGTTTTCTTAACAGAGCAAAGCTACACATCTGAGTTTCTTCCCTGTCATTGTTCCACTGTGTGTTTGAGCTGACTGCAAAATTATGCCCTCTTCCCTCCCCCCCAGAAAAATCAGGAAAACCAGGAAAAAAATACTATCTCAAAATTTTAATCCAAAATAATTGAGCTTGTGGCTTCTCTGCAGCTCTCAATGGGACTTTGATTCACTTCTGTGATTCTCATGCACGTGCAATGACAGCTGAGGTTCCAAGCTCTTGAACATATATATGGTGAATAGGAGGTAGCTGAGATAAACCAGCTGAAGTGATGAGAAGATTTGCCCATCAATCTGCCAGCTACTGTTCTTACACAAACCAGATGTCTTATCTGTGCTATGCTGCTGAAGTGCGAGATAAATACTATTGATGGTGTGGGGCTGGGCATACCGCGTTGATCTGAGTAGCCAAGAAAGAAGCCTGGAGAGCTGCTAAACTAATGAATAATGGTAGAGATAAAGTGAATCAGGAGAATGGAAATTGCAGTGCATCACTGTGCGCCATTTCCAAGTCACTAAATAATTGCTCCTTGTTTCTAGAATATTTGGTCTGAACTCATACTGTCCATCAAATAATATGCAGTTTCTTTGATTATCAGCTTTTATGGAAGTCTGACAATTATTTCTCTCCACATTGGTAACTAATATTCTTGCAATCCAAAGTAGGAGGTGACACTGAGGAGCACTGACCCAGCCAGCCCTAATGAGGCTGCACTGGTATATGGCTGCTCACACACTCCCCGACTTTCTGAGTGCAATATGCTCATTTCAGGAGATCAAGGTGACCCCCAACTGCATCTGACCAATTTACAGATTGTTTTTCTAATCTTGTAGTCCTTCCAATCTATTTCACTCAGACTAAACAGCATTCTTACTGCTGTTCAGCAGAACCCTTAATTAATATTGCCATTTAAAAAATCTGTAATAGAGGGGTGCTTGGATTTCAAATGGATCTAAATTAAAAGCAAATAAGTGTGAAAATCATATTCACTCTGCTTTGAAATTGCTTAACGCTGCTGTCGCTGGTTCATATCCAGAGCCTCCAGAGCAGTAGCTGTCAGTTTGTTTATTTAAATGAAACCTCACTTTGTTTTCTGTGTATGTCACCAAAAAGAAGCAGGCTGGTTATTTTTTCTGCTGCAAATAAAGCCAACCATCCAATTCCAGTTAAATCCCCTATAATTCCAAAGTGTCATTTACAGACCAGAACTACCTGAGTTATCCACACTGCACTGATTCCTTACCCTGTGCAGGTCAAGGATTCCTGCCAGCTGACTTCAGCATCACCCCGTAGAACAACAGCATGGGAAGAACAAGCACCATGTCAGGGAAAGCCCTGTATGTCCCACGCCTCTCATCTACTTCTCTACAAAAGCCTGTTTCTCTGGGTTGTAAAACACTTCATTTCCATTCAGTATCAATTATTCCTGCCTCCTTCACTCTATTTCACTAACTATCCTCATTTGCCAACTTCCTTGCAAGCATGCCCTGTCACCTGTGTTGCAATTAAGCCAGGGCTGAGGCTGGCAGTGATAGATTTCACTCTGGTGCAAATATGAACAGCACAGAGCTGGCACTGAGTTTTGAGAAGCTGTTCCAGTGTGTTTATACAAAGAGCTTTGTATCATCAAGTGACCGGGTACCTTTTTATAGCCGTCTGTCTTGCACACAAAGAGAAGCAGCTGATAGGTATGTGTGTAGCTCTTAGACACAAGAAAGGGAAATGCTTGGGACCAAATAAATGCCTCTGCAGTACAAACAATGTTTGATTTTCAGCCATCTATTTCTGACTCTGTAGGTGAGGGAGAAAATGGACAGAGCAATGGGCAGTCAAGACACTTACAGGATTACAGTTTCTTACAGAAAAAAATAGCAAAAGAATCACTTTAGAGGAACAGTACATGGACACTGCTATAATTCTCCTGGCTGCTAATAAGATTGCAATCATTTCCAGGCTCACAGCTGACCACTTCCTACCCCTCAAAGAAGTTCAACATAGAAGGTGATTATCACCCCAGAGACATTACAACTGGAGTCTTAGATGAAGAAATTACTATGTTTTAATGTATATAATCCATATAAGATCAAAGAGAGATGCAGAAGGGTTACCTACAAGGAATCAGAAGAAACAAGTTAATATGGCAGAAAGGTCTCTGATCTCTTGCTCTTACACTATCATCGCATAAGCATAGGCACATTAAGGGGTTGCAAATGAAGTACTGTCATCACTGCAAAATAACACATCAGTTTGCATCAGCTACACTTTGGCTAGCTACCGCAGGAACAACTGTCTGATACAGTGTATGCATCTCTACCCATACACCACCAAAGGCATCAGGGCCTGTGCGGCACATCTGAGGAGGCTGTTTGACAGCATGTGAGCATGAGAACACCTCGCTCCATAAGGACCTGCATGTCCCAACCCACATTCCCTGCTCCAGCCTTCCCACCATCCTGATGGAGAGCAACAACCACTCTGCCAGGGCTGTCCAGGACAGGCTCAGTTGTGGCAACATGTGTATTTCCCACCTCATCTCGCTCTTCTGCTCCCCAGTTGTAGTTCCCTGTAACCCCATTCCCCCCTGCCCATAAATAACTGCAGCAAGACCCCAAAAGAAATCTTTTGTACTTGTCTTTAAGTGAAAGTGTAGTGCTTGCCTAACTAATAATAGATAGGGCTGTAATAATTGCGATAATTGGTGAATGAATGGCTGACTCCGTTTACAGAAGTGAAAAAAGAAAAAATTAATATCTTCTTGGAAAAAATCTGTGAAGCATAAAGGCATTTTTCTCAAGTGTACGGACTCTGCTGGCTGTCACTGTTTACCACACTGACCCAGCCTTGTCTATGTGGTGACTGGTGGCACAGATCTGATTTGTGAAGAATTATTATTTGTGTGACAATTATTGTGAGAGTTTGTGCGCAGCTCCTGCGACACACAGAGCTGGTTAGTACATGAAAGCTGAATCCCAGCCTGGTGTCATCCACACATAAAACTTCCCTCTCAAGCAGGCGCTCTCACAGCTGGCAGAGCCGCCTTTGTTGCTTTCTGGCTTTGTCAGGGAGCTAGGGACTCTTCAAAAGGCTCCCGGCAAGCTGGACCTCGTTAAAGCTCCTGCTTCGTCCTGCATCCTGACATTGTTTATGGTGCTTCATTATTACCTACTTAATACAAGCCATGATCGTTCTGCTCGGCTAAATGGAGCTGTAATACGAGCGCCCGGAGTGGATTTTTCTTTGGTCAACTTCCATGCAAAGCCCTCTCAGTCTGAGCTGGACTGTTACATTCATGCCAAAACTCCCTTCTTTCTCTATTTTTATCTGTAGTCACATCTCGGAAGCCTTAATTATTCAAGCAGCGCTCTCCTTCCATGAGCAGAGGATGAGGAGCGAGCTGCTCCCATCCATTTGGCGATGCCTACCTCCCTCTTGTGGTGCCTGGGCCAGCTGCGTCAGGACTTAATTTTAGGACTGGTGAGAAATAATGGAATGCAACAGACTTCGGGCTAGATGTAATAGATACAAAATATTCTTTATATGTTCAGACACTCATAAAACCAAAGAAAGCTAGAGAACTTGCTGAATATCCTTTGTTGTTCCTTTAGTACTTTATATAAACAAAAATGATTTTTTAAGTCTCTGAGGGGAGTAAAATTTATCTGAGAAAATTTTAGGTTTTTTCACATGCAGCATATGTAATGTGAAAAATGTTAATATAAAATATTTTTTATGAACTCCTGAGAAACATAAATGAGAGGAGTAGGTAAATTAACTGTCTGCTTTCACCACAAAGTTGTATTCAATGAAAACAATCAATATGCTCTATGTCTTGTGATACCCATTGGCTTCTTAGGCTGAATTCTAAGAAACATGAAATAGGAATGTAGCTATAAACCTTTCCTCCTTCACTTCAAATACTTCAATATTGCCTTCAGACAAATTGTGTTACTTTTTCATTCTCCCCAGTTTTCTAATCAGTAACTCGGAGTTTATTTTTCAGTTTTCCTTTTTGTTTTCTGCACTCAAGAAGATAGGAAAGAATCTAGCCATGATTGTTCTTAACCTACATGTCATCATATCTACTGCAGGCATGAGTCATGTAATCAAACAATGGTACCTTAAAATCAGGGCCACACAGAGGTGTCACACACATGAACCCATGCTACTGAAGCCATGTTGATTTGCTTTATGAATTCCTTGGGTGAGGATTTTATTCTTTATCTAGTTCACCTCTAAAACTAAAGGTTGAAAGAATATTCCCAAACAAACTGAAATGAACAAAATGAATGTGTTTCAGTTTGTTCAGAAAAGTAGCCTTAAAGTCCCATGATTTCTAGGTTTTTGTGCTATTTCATTGTGGAGTTCCTGGTTTTAGACCATTTTATGTGAACTGGACACTATTACTTACAGAAATAATTACAACTCCTTTCCCTCCTATGTGGGTCACTGCTTTATTAGGTTAAACACAATGAGTAATGCAAGTCTCCAGGGTCCAGCAGGGAGAGTGAAGTCAGCAACACCAGTTTCATTTCTTGTTTGATAATTAGTTTTTATCCAAACCAACTCTGCCCCATACTTTTAAGGAACAATCCTCTCAGGGATATTAGAGAATAAACTCATTACTCCTGGATCAGCCCCCTCTTTTTCTTTCACTCTCCTTGATGCACAAAGAAAAGTCACTCTAACCCTCTGTGCCTAATGACCCATGTACACTCATAATATGGAACAATAGTTCATAATAGCACCACAATTAAACTTTTAGGGCTTGGCTGTCCTGGTTATTGCAGAGAAGTGCAGAAATAGAACGTTCCTGTTTAAAGCTGATTGGGCTACGCATAAACCCTCTTCAAATGTAGTCAGTGGCCATCAACACATAACAGCAAAAAAATAAAGGCAAGATACAAAATAGAAAGGAGCAATGGTTGACAACAGCAGTCAAAAAGTCAGTTTCCTTGAAGACTTATACACATGGCAGCAATGAGGGGGCAGATAGCTGACTGGCATGCACCAGAAGACACAAATCAGAGCCTCACTGGAGTTTCTGTTCTTCTGTATCAGTAATCCAAATGAAAATGGAAAATGATCACATAGCTGTTAGAACTGTCCCTCGAGCCAGAAGTTGGCTGTTGTACCACTTGGAACAGCAGCCTAGACATTTTCTCATAATAATGCTAATAGAGGCTCATAATATAATAAGATTGAGAGAAGAGGAATGGTTCATGAGTGTCACCATTCTGGAAAACACCCTCACAGATGCTAAGGGCAGTTATCAGCTAGCACCTCAAAAAGGAAAAGGGAAAAAGAAAAAAAAGTCCCTGGCTCACACATAATTATGGATCATATGGTTCACTGAACCTGCAGCTCAACCCAAGAGTTTTGCTTTTCCCAGGCAGGACTGGCAACACATTAGAACACTGTCATATTTTGCTGCCTTTTGAATGGATGTTCTCCCTCAGCTTAAAGCCACTCAGTATCTTTTTCTTCGGTGCACAGGGGGAGTGAACACTGTATTATTAGTGTAGGCTGATGGCTATGACTTTCTGATATCGGCTTCTGGTAATAGCCCTGCTCTTCTGGAGCATGTCTTTGGTGCTGGATGACTTGGGGGAAGTTACTGGAAGGGTTCATCATAGCACAGCAATCATAATATAGAGTTACATGGACATTAGCAGATATGAGTTCTTAACACAGAGACATCTCTGCCCATTTTGTGTTTGTCTTCTTCAAAACTATGCCTTCTTCAGTGCCCCAACATATTACTCCTGACTATAACTCGTGCATGTTTTTCTAAGTTTCCACATGATTTAACCCAACAATATTTACGATTTACTCTAACAAACACTCTCAGCATGACTGGAGGAATCTCTGCATAGACTTTGCCTTTCCTGTAGAGTCTGCCTACTAAGCGGACAGTGAGACCTCTTAAAAAATTCTTTATATATAAAATAAATATAATATTTTTCTCATAAATCCATGGGGGGAAAAAAAAAAAGTTTTGAAAGACAAAACACAAAATATTGTCATACAAACTCTCAACTAGAAAATTCTTGGATATTTTCGGTCACAATCATAACAATCATAGTAGCAGCAATGCCCTTTCCTTTTCCAGGGCAAGCTGTGTGTTTTACATTTTGACTTTGAAAGAAATTAAAGCACCAGAGAGGTGAGACTGCTGCTGTCACCATGTTCTGGAGAACACTGACAGGAGTAAATGAACAACATTCCCCAAAACACTGACAAGCTGTAGTGCATAAATTTTCCTTTTAAATATTGTATTCATCAAAAAGAAAATAATGTGACTTATGTATCAAAATTTAAGCCAGTGAGCCTAACTAGAAAGTGAGAGTCCTGCACGCAAAATCACTGCTTTGTCATGTGAACAAGTTGAAATCAGGCAGATATGTGAGCAAAGTTTCACTGTGGCAGAACAGGAGATCTTGTGCAAATCAGAGAGATCTGATGGGAAGACCTTGGTACCACAGGTCAGCAGCTGAATGCCAGTGAGGCTGAACTGGGCAGCAGCAGAGAAAGAAATGTTGCAAAGACATGGTGGGATGGAGAGGAAGCTTCCAAGATGCCTTTGATAGAAAATGATCTAAGCAAATTAAGCACTCATACTGGTGTGGCTTGCAAACTAGTATTTCTGCCTTTTGAAATGTGAGATGTTGGTGGCTAGGTGAGAGCGGCTGGTTTGCTTGTTCCCAGCTGGAGACACGTTGAGAGTTTAGCGGGGTCTGAAATTAATATTCAAAATATGAGAACCTGGGAGTTGGGTTTGAGGGGCAGAACACATTCCTGTGGAAAATCAGGTAAATACTTCAAGCCTGGGAGGGAAACTTCCAGGTATTGCACAGATCGAAGTGAAGGGCTCTGTGGTGCACTCAGGGACATGCTTTTCTGGGAGTTGGAGCTGTGTTTTGCTGCCTACACCGCGTATTGCATTCTGGGGGCTTGTTTCTTTGCATCTCTACTTGCTAACATTAGAAATATTAAAAATTCTTTATGTGGTTGTGAAATTAAGGTGATTAACCGAGGCAACATAAACTAAATTTTCTCTAATATACGTGGGCATGGAGCCACAAAGTAATGTGGGAAGCTAATGCCTTTATTCCATATTCCCACAGGCATAAACCAGAGCAGAATTTGAGTCTGTGGATTTGTAGTGAATAAAATATCAAACTTACTCAGAAATATGTTGCAGCTGTTTCTCATTCCATCATGCAGCTGATAAATAGCTAATCTCCGGTTCAGGCCTCTCTGTTTAAATAGGCGCAGTAAAAAGTTCAGCTATCTCTGCCTGAACTACTTCAGCTGAATATCCATAGTTCGCTGCTTCTGGCCCCTATTAAATGCAATTCAGATAAAGTCTGTTTTCTACTACTATTTGTTTTTCTCTTGACACTGTTGTTATCTGCTCCTGCTAAAAGCCTTCAGACGGGAAGAATAATCTACTGAAAAATGTATTATTTAGCAAACACAAGTAAACATCACTAATGTTAGGAGGACAGAGAACTTGGTCTTTGTTAGCCTTTAGTACATTGCTCTCTGCAGGCAGCTTCACCCGCACCATTAGAACTGATCACTTTGAAGAGCTGGAACATTAACACGCGCATTGCTAATTTACTGCACGTGCAATCGTGTTAATGTGCTCTAATGCAGGTGATTATCACAAGGACAGGCACCTAATATCTGACCAAGATTGTACTGAATTGTTCTCACAGCTGCTTCCTTACTCCCAGTTCCATCCTGCTCCCAGATGGGTGAGCAGACCATTCCCAACAATGGAAGCTTGAGATGATCCAAAAGTGAGATCACCCCAAAATGAGATGATACATCTTCCCTTCTGATATAGCAAACAAGAAGTGAGACAACCTCTTTCCTCTTCTTGCTGCTCACCTCACTCACCTGCTTCACCAGTTTCACGCACAGCTTTCTGAAATTTTCTGCCTTTATTCCCTTTCCTAGCTCCAGTTTGCCCGCTGCTAATTTCCAATCTCCTTTGTCACACTTCCATTGTTGGGAATGGTCTGCTCACCCATCTGGGAGCAGGATGGAACTGAGAGCAAGGAAGCAGCTGTGAGAACAATTCAGTACAATCTGGGTCAGATATTAGGTGCCCGTCCTTGTGATAATCACCTGCATTAGAGCACATTAACACGATTGCACGTGCAGTAAATTAGCAATGCTCTGTGCCGAGGCACAAAATCAAGTCCAATAATACTAGAAGTGTGTATGAAAAACAACTGTGATCACTATCTAATTAATTAATAACGAGTTACTGATGAAGAGCGGAACATTTGAAGCTAAATGTGTCCTTGATAAGGCCAACAGGGTTGTTCTAACACGTCGTATTTTACCGTAAGATATATAAGTACAAATAATTGCTTCCACTATATCATGGCATTAGTTCCACGACAGTTCAGCTGATTACTTCAAGGTTTTATCTGCGTTTTGTAGCTGCTAGATCTGTTACCATTTTGCACCTTGTTAGCCGGGAGTGAAACACTGGCATCTGTTTACATGTATTGCATGTAATGTAGCAGGAGAAGCAGAATCAATACGATAGATATATACAGTACCTGCATCACAAAGGTTACCGCGCTTAGAAAATAGCTGATGAAGACCTGAGGTAATGAGCTGAAACATCCTGAAAGTAATTCCTAGCAGCACTAAAGACAATAATATAACTTCCCTTGACATGGGTAATCCTCTGCAGACTGAGGGAAGAGTAATTTTTTCTGGAAGAGAGTTTTGTGGTCGGCTGAGAGTTTGAGTGAGATATGGGCTATACCTTTGCAGTGAGGAGCAGCTCATAACTCAGGAGAGGTGGAACCTGAATGAAGTCACAGAGGTCATTCTCATTTTATTACTGGGGAAAGGACACCCTGGACATCGCTCAGCATTTTCATATATTTAGGTAGAGAGATAGTGTTTTTTTCACTGTGGATTTCATGAACAAAAAGCCTTTAAGACAACAAAAAATAGCTGTAGAGTGACTGTTTGCTCTGTGAGTCCAAAGCTAGATACATCTAATGAAACACATGGGGATTCTCTGGTCCATGTAGAGAATGGAACTACCAGCTAAACATTTTTGTTTTCTTTCAGTACATTTTTTGCTGCTGCAGTGCACTGTCTGGAAGGGTGAGTGAAGTCATCAGAGATGTTTGCCCATCCTTTTATCTCCCTTCTTGATAGCAGCCATTCGTGTGATGTGAATATTTCTGCAGAAGTGTCTGTGCATGTTTTCAGATTGGCTTCCTAGCAAAATTATCAGTCTGTGATCACACTTTCTGCTGTGCCTCATAACATTTGAGACTGTTCATCTGTATTTGATAGGAGCAAATATATCAAGACACTCAGTCTCTATCTGTACAACATGAAAACAGGAGCTCTGTAAAAGTGTGAGAAGCCCAAGCTTGTGCAGGACAGAGGACAAGGAGATTCTCCCCTGTGTGCCAGGCAGCATGATGGCAAAGCATGTGGAGACATAGTGGTGTCTCCATGTGGTGGTTTCTTCTTTTCTCCATCCAGGGGACTGTACTCCCTCTTTTGGAGAAGTATGACTCTACAGAGTCACAGAGGACTAGGTTTAGGAAATGCTTCCCTAAAGCTGCTTTATGGGATTCCTTAGGAGCAGGGAGGGAGTTGTGCAGTTGCTGGCAGCAGTTCAGACCTGGCTCCAGCCTGGGACGAACTGGAGCTTGTGCAAAAACCTACTATGTCAAGGCAGCTTCCTCCTCTTACTCCCACTCAGAAAGTCTGGGAGATGTGGACTTGTATTTACTGCAAACATGGCTTCAGTGGGAGCCTCAAGAAATACCTTAGAGGCATGCCCACAGAGGCATGAAGTCTGCATTTCGTGTTGAGGTAGCTGGCTGTCCTCAGCCTCTCATCCTTTTTATGGAGTACCACCTTGCACCCAGAATTCTTGTTTCTATATCATGAATGGGCACTGTAACATCAATCCGCTGTCAGTGCAGGAACACAGAATACAAGAAGGGAGTAGATTTCTGTCATGCATGTTTGAACTACACAGCACTAATTTATTTTTTTAATATGGAAACATTTTTGCTTCTATGAGACCTGTGAGCCTATTCTCACTTTATACAACACAGAGCAAAGTAATGGGTGAGATTATTGTTAGGCATTGGAGAATGGCCTTGATGAAGCAGGGAAAGTGAACTCTAATATGTTCCCTATGTCTGAACCCATGTCTCAGGCTTGGACAAGACTGCAAAGGGAAAATACAAAGTCAGAAATATCAGTGCTTAATTGGTGGGGCCAGAGGAACAGAAATGAACAAGCCATCATTTACTTTATTTGCACCTGTGTTAGTAACTCCAAAATTGATAATCTAAATTTAAGTGAATTCCAGTGACATCTGTGAACAATTTCCTTGTTTTTCGACCTAGTAATTTGGCAAGTCAAGGGACTGTTAATAATTCCATTAAAACTATATATCCTTCTCTTAGACATTGAATTGTTAAACTCCTTTTTTTTTTTTTTTTCCCTAACATCTCTGATCCTGATTTCTGTGGGATTTAATTGGCAAAAAGCAAAACACTGAGAAATGATTGATTAGAGATTCAACTGGAAATGCAGTCAGGTGTCTATTCATGATTCTACTATGGTACACTTGTTATAAAATAGGTGGAACAGGTGATAAAATCCTTACTTTAGCAAAACTGAAGACAACTGTGTTGACACTGGATTACACAGGGACCTTTGTTGTCCTAGGCAGCTGTGAAGGGGGTTGCTGAGTGTTAGGGAAAGAGGATGGCCTGTGTTACATCTGAGAGCCTTGTAGGCAATATTCCAGGAGTATGAGGTGGGTAGCACGAGGACAAGCCTGTGGGAAACATAAAATCACTGTTTGTGAATCTGCATTGACATACTGGTTTCCACTGAATGCCAGCGGCAAAATTATGTTGACTCCAGCTTTCCAATTTAGAGGACTACATTTGGGGAATATTTGGAAAGGAAAAGACTCAGATACTACAATTTAAAAACTACATCAATGGCTGTTCTCAAATAGCTGCCTGGTTCCCATTCATACCGTGAGGGTCTAATCAATAAAGTATAATTATCTCCTCTGTTTATAGGGTGATGCTTGTTCTCAGTTTGAATCGAGAACTATTGAAAGGCCATACAAAGAGGACCTGAGCATATTCATGTATCAGGATCAATTCCGAGTTTAAATTGCTTATAATGGCTTTTTAATGCCAATGCAAATATCTCAGCATGGCCTAAAGAGAGGGTTATAAAAAAAGGAATTGGCTGCATCACCAGCTAGTTTTACTTTTGCAGTTAAACTTGAAACTTAGGCAAGAAATAAAAAGTAGTATTAAACACAGCATTTTGCACCTTGATGCCATAGCTTTTGGTTGTTTCATTTCTTTTAGCTTTCTTTCCTCTCTGTTGAAAGATCCAAATCTTCCTCTTGTATGGAGAGAACAGCACTGGACCCAGTACTCCAAATGTGGCCTCATCATTGCTGAGTAGAGGTGAAGGATCACGTCCTTCAAACTGCTGGCAACAATCTTCCTAGCACATCCAAGGAAGCTGTTGGCCATGAGGTCATATTGCTGGCTCAGAGTCTGCTTGTTGTCCACAAGGATTCCGAGGTTCCTCTCAGCAAACCTGTTTTCCACCTGGTCAGCCCCTAGCATGTACAGGGATTCATGGGGTTATTCCTCCCCAGATGAGAACCTGGCATTTCCCCTTGCTGAACTTCAGCCAACTTGCCCATGCTGCCCAGGTTCCTCTGGATGGCAGCATGGCTCTCTGGTCTATCAGCCACTCCTCCCACTTTTCTGTCATCAGCAGACTTGCTAAGAGTACACTCTGCTTCATCATCCAGATCATTAAGTAAGCTGTTATACAGGACTGGACCCAGTATTAACCCCTGGAGCACACCACTGCTGTCTAGTCTCCAGCTACACTTTGTGTCACTGATCACCATGGGCTTGGGTCATTCAGTTTTTAACCAATGTCTATTTATCTAGTCTATATATTGACAGCTTGTCTATGATGTTATTATTAGACATCACGTCAAAGAGTTTATTAAAGTTGAGGTAAATAAAATCCACCAATTCTGTCACCTCAGTATAGAGGGCTATTATGTTGGTCAATAACTATTTCATAAATCAATGTGTACTGGTGCCAATCACCTTTTTGTCCCTCCTGTATTTGGAAATGTTTTCCAGGTCACTTTAGTCCATCATCTTCCAAGGACAGAGGTGAGGCTGACAGCCCTGTAGTTCCCGAGATCTTCCTTCTTCCCCTTCTTGGAGAACGGATTGACATTTGCTTTATTCCAGTAACCTCTGCCATGAGCAGGAGTGGGAAACAGCAGAATATTTTCAGTTTGTTTTCACTAATGAGATGCAAGTTACTCGGCTGATTTTAGGAAAATCTGCTGCAATACTTTCATGGCCTATACTGTGCTGTTAGCTGGACAAAAACAACAAAATGGCCCCTTCTGGCTTCAGTCTTTGGCTTTAAAATTATTTATAATTCTGTCAGATCAAATACAACCGATACAAATACATCACCTTTTTAAAGTCGATAATGTCCCTTTAGCAGGATTATTTAATAGTCCCAAATACTCTTGTTAATAATGTGTGACAGGCAAGTGTGATAGGAAAGCTTCCTGATTGCTCCTTGTGCAATATCACGCTGGGATTGGAGACCTATGCTCTGCTGTTTACGTTATCTGTACTTCACTTCAGATATATTTTATTAAGGTACTTTAAAAAGGAGAATGGAACATTTTATCATATTTTCCTGCCAACCCCCTTGTGTCTATTTTTTTCCTTAAAGAATTGTTTTTATCATCTGTCTTTTACTGTGTATCACAGCATTATCTTCACCTGTTAAGGGGAAAAAATGAATGTTGTACAGTCAGTGCACAACAGACTGACAGCAAATCATGGCATGGATGTTCCCTTCAGAATGACAGTTATACCCTAGACAGCATAGTGACTAAATAACTCATTGTGAGAAACTCCTTTTCAAAGACAGTTGTTAAATTGAAGGTATTACCAAAAGAGAACATAAGAATTATTGCTTACTCCATGGTCATTTTTCTTGAGGTAAGGATATCTGCCTCATTTTTTGCTTTCTGTAAGAAACAAACTGAAAGAAGCAGTCCAGTCTTCAGCACCACTACAGGACCATTATAGCTTATGCTGACTTTGTATTTTCACTATAAACCCTGTTTTCACATTAGTCTTGAGATCAGGGTTCATTTGCAGTTCAGGCCTGTTTGAGGAAAAGTATTTTTTAATGTACCTCGAGGACTGAACCAAGCCCTTTTAAAATTTGCAGTAGAAGGAGAAAAAAAAGAAAAAAAAAAAGAATGATTTCATGTTTTCTAATTTTGTTATTTCGTTTCTGTATCAAGGATCTCAGTTTGAAGTTGAGGTTTTGCTGACTTGTAATGGGAAATTACTACTATGATGTTTAAATTCGAATCAACTCATTCAGGTGAATGGCTTTATTTTCTTAGAAAATGTCTACATTTTCTACATTTTCCAAGAGAAAAAATATTCAAAAAACTTTGCAGTACAGAAACTCAGGTGTCTCTTATAATCTAAAGGACGGGAGTATTTCATCTTATTAGAAGATCATCAGCAGATCAGTAATCCTAAGAAAGAGAGGAGGGAGGGAGGGAGGAAAAGAGATCACTGTCACTGAGGAATTACTTACAAAATCTTCCTATGTAAACAGCATTTTTGTGATGACTTTTAATATTATTTTGGATAAATTTCTAAGACTGTGTTTATCCAGTGCATCCATGGCACATATGTGTAGTGCCAGTATTTTTGTCATGAATTTTTCCCCTTCCAAGCAACACTGTCCTCCTGTAGCATTTTCTTACAGAGGATTTTTGGTGCTCCCAAAATGTTCCAGTGCAATTAACTCTGTCCCAGTGATCTCAGCTGTCAGCCCCAGTGAATACCTCAGTGACTTCCAGAAGCAGCCTCAGCAGCCTTCCTTGCTCTTGCAGGCAAAGAAGGAGGCAGCAAGTATTCAAGGAGATGGAGAACAGTATTTCTGCCTGGTGAAGGCATCCAAGCCCTGCCAGATGTTTGCAGTGGTTCTCCTGCCAAAGCTGCACGTTCCATGGCCTGGATGCTGGAACACACAACACAAAAATGCTGTAATCCACTGGAGGTGAAGGCAGTTGGATTAATTCAACATCTACAACAAATATTGTTTGAAGCCTTTGCTTTGGAGCAGGAGAGTGGATCTCTTCAGCAACAGAGCAGACCATTCTGAGGTGCCTCAGGGGATGGCAGTGTCTCCAGCCAGCATTAGTGGGTCTGGCAAAGGAGGCCCGACAACAGCTCCAGCTCCTGTTAGGGTCCATGTGGTGTGACTCAAGAGAGGAGAAATGCCCTTCCAAGCTAATTCCCAACACAGAGTCTGTCAAATGCTCAGGCAGTTCTGGCACTGTGCACAGCTGACTGGGGACTCTCAATTTTCTCCGTTTCCCCATGTCCAGGAGGTAGCCTTGGTGAGCCACAACAGGGGGCCACATGTGGAAGACCTGACTGCATCTTTTTCCCTGGGCTCAGGCACAGCAGTTGTCAGCTCTTCAGCAGAAAACTGTTCCTACTCAAAGCATCCAAAAACAACAGATAATTCATACTCCATTTCAGTCCTGTGCCTGCCAGGACAGCAATGCGTATTGAACAGTCTTCCAAGTCCCTCATTAACGTCTATCTCTGTTTTTTACTGAATAGATGGAATACTCTAGGCAAGGCCTTATTACATGCATAAATGGCCCAGATTTAGCCTAAATCCATTCCTATCTCCCATAATGTGTTGGTTTAGCAAGGGTCAGCTCTTTACTGTCTGGACTCCTGTGCTTGGAGAGCATCCACTTCCTGAGCTAGGACAGCTCATGCTAAGCACATGACTTTGCTTCAGCCATCAATTTAGTACTCAACACACAAAAATCTGCCCAGCAGGACAACTGAGATAATCAAGATTTGTTATCCCAATCCCTACTTTCCAGAGCCTGAAGGAGAAATTAAAATTGACTCTTGCTTAAAAATGTGATAGAGAGGGGATCCATCTCTCCCTGCTGTCTTCTAAGTACATGCAGATAACATGACCACATATGGGTTCATAATGTTTTAGCTTTACACAGGGTTTAAAAGGTGATTTAAATTCATGAAGAATAATTTTTCTGTTTGGAGAAAATTCAGTTCTACTGGAAATCAATATGCTTAGCCATTTCCGAAATTTTGCCCTGCGCAAGGCAGTATGAAATCCTTTAACACTTGGGTAAGTGACTTCATGAGATGCAGGTCAGTGCCAAATCAGGCCAGCAGACACGTTCTGATAAAATCTATTTTCTGCCTCCCATTTAACACCCCCTTTCATTTATTTTTTCCAATACCAGTGTTAAAATGACATCAGGATCCTAGTTTCATCTGCTAAAGATTAGGGACAGCAAGAGATTGAGAGGGCTGTTTGCAGAACTGTCAAGAACATGGAGCAGCCCAAGTGTAAAATCTATTCACCTTTACTTTTTGCTACTGATGGGTATAATAAGAAAATATTTTTCATTCATCCATCAAAAAAGTTAGAGCTATTTACACATATATATATGCAGAATGCATGATGTGATTTGGTATAAATGCTTTAATCGCATGCATTTCAAATGTAACCTACTTGTAGCTCTACAACTGGGGATCTATTTGAAGTGCAGGCTGATAATAAGCACCATGAATCTTCCCTTTCCATCTCACAACACTTCAAGTCAAAAAGCTTACTTTTGCCTGGGTATTTATGCAAGGGTTTCACTGAAGACAAAAACAATTCCTTCTGCAAAACAGCCAATGCACTACACAAAGACAGCCACTTCTTGGGATGAGACACCGTAACTGCAACCGCAGCATCGTCACTGGGATAATTCTCTTTTTCCCTAACAAATACTTGAGCCAGGAAAGGAAAAATGCAAACAGAAAATGTCACTATATCATTACCACTCAAACAATGAGAGGGGACGTACTCTGTGAGACACCTTGTAAAACTGGTGTGCCTTTACAGTGCACATGGAGAGCACTAAAAATGCATAGAGTAGTCTTTTTTGACATGGGGAAAAGGCAAACAGTCAATAAAATAAAAAACGGCCCCCAACTGTAAAAGGAGGATCATTTTATTTCCTTGAAGGTATGCTTATAAGACATTTTCTTTCCTGTCTCAGCACTGATGGCATGAGGAGAAATAATTTAAATCATATATTGTGGTGCCAGCTAGATGAAAAACAGCTTTGCTGTAATGAATTTTGCTCAGTTTCTAATGTACACACACATACTCATAATTGCTGAGAGAAATAATGGGCAAATCTGCAAAGTGATTTGGGCTAACTCATTTGCTAAAACAAATCATTTATCATAAAACCTCAAACAGGTAAAATAAATCACGAAAGTGCCTACGAATAAAACTTTAAATCTTACATACATTCCAGAAATATTTGCAAAATTATCAGAAATGCTCCATGAGCCTGATCAGAAATGGTTGAGTGAGAATTTTTTTCATTGTCAACAGTGGAATTTATTCAGCATGTTTACACAGATGAATTCCATCTGAAAAAGGAGAAAAATATATTATTTTTCTCAGGATTTTCAAGTTTTGATTTTTTTTTTTAATTTATTTTTTTTGTCTTAGCTTTGCAGACATTTACAATGTAGGATTTTTGCTCGAAAATTGCATCTATGAAGTTTAGTATATTTATACCTTTAGAAAGAAGTCTGCTTGAATTAAGTGTAAAGTTCATATACAGTGAAAACCTTTAGCATTAATTACTCCTGAATGTTTGTGAGTATCCGAAATCCTGACATAAAAGCTGTAATTTCTATGCAAAGTAGATAGGATGATTGAGTTATAATTAAAATGGTAATTATACCCTTAATGCTCTGTATTTGACTTTTAAAAAAATGTTATGCTCCAAGAAAAGCTATTTAAAGATCAGAGAAAAATGTTTGAAAAATGAATGTATTCAAGACATTCTAGATCTTTTAAAATCCCGTTATTGATTTTTACATGCTTTCATGTGTAGTCTGAAACATTTTCTTCATTTATTTTGGTCGATGGAAATAATAAAAAATCATTGGAACGTGAAAAGCTTAAACGAATGCAATATTCTCCCAGTTGATATTTAACATGATAAATATTTGAGATGTTGGGGGAGAGGCGGCAGCATCACTTGCTGGCTACAAGCCTGGCCTTCATCTTCTCAACCAGGTGCTGCCAGCGGAGCCGAACAGCTGCTGGTCGCTCCGTCGCCACTTTGGATGTGTCACACTGCACCCTGCACAGCTCCAACGTGGCATTTCCTCTGATCCTTCATTGACTCTTCTGAATTAAACAGAGAGCACCTAGAGCTATACATCAAATGTCAGGAGTGGCAGCCTGCTGGAACCGTATCAATGTTTGATGATGAATGGCTCGCTCCGAGGCTCACGAGGCGCTGGCCGTGGCAGCGCTGACACCCGGTGTGCTTTGCACTCACTCAGCTGTGGTGCACGGCCGCAGCTGCAGGGCACGGATTGAGGAAGTGAGATGTGCATGCAGGAGCAGTTCACACATCTTTCCAAGCTGATGCCAAGCTTGTTTTATTCAGTGCTTGTGTACCCCCTTGCCTGTGCAACTAATAAATCTAAGATGGGATTAGGAGTCTTTATTCACCCTGCTACATGAATCCCTTATGCTGCTCAAGTGATCACCAATCTCAACAAGACAAAAATAGGACTGTGGTTGGCTAAAAGTAAAATCAGTGAAATCCTGTAGTCTTAGGTGCTCAGTTTTTGTAGCATCTCTTACCATAGCCTCCATCCATTTACCTTAGACTTCATGACTTTACATTCTTAGTGATCTTTAGCTAAAACTGAAAGTTTTTCCTTATGTTGCATGGCATGGAATGTTTATATCTGAGTGCTAACATTTTATGATTTCTGTAAAATAAACTGCAGTTATTTCCTCATTTCTAGCTAGCTTTTTCTTGTGTGAAAAGAGCCAGGGACTTCACTGCTTCTGGTCTATTTTCTGCTCTCTTATTCCACCCATGGGTGGTGGCAAGAACTTCTTGACAGTTTCTGAAAACACGGTAAAGTTAAACCATCACTGGAAGAAATGAGCTACAGTTTTGTTATGTGCACTCCTTCCTCCTCGGATATTGGATATCCAAAAGCAGGACATGCATTCATCTCACTAGCAGATAGTTCTCCTGGCAACTCCTGCCATTCATCCATTTCCACAGAGTGTCCCGATTAATGGCAAGGATGGCCACATTTTCCATTGCAGGCACTCAGTGCCATCCTTAGCTTGCTGTGTTGTAGACTGTTTCTCTCCTACTGCTAGGTTGTACCACCCAAGCACAGCACCATATTTCTTCCCTTCTCATGCCCTTATGCCTTGTATTCAGGTTTGCCTTTCTTCTCCAAGTGAACTAGAAGTGGCAGCATAAGAAAAATAAGCATCTAAAGAGTACAGAGGAAAGGAGTTAGAATGTGATAACAAGATAAACCTCAGCAAAGACCACCTGGCAGTGGAGAAGACAAAAAGCCCAAAAGCAAAATGTGCAATACAAGCTAATAGTGCATGAGAAAGAGTGGAAGTAAGAGTGGAAGTAAGATCTGGAACTAAGAAGTAAGAGAAGGGGGCAATGACTAGTGTCTGCTATCTTCTCTTTCTTCTTTTCAAGAAACATTTGTAAATTTTTTCCCATTTGGAACTGAGCCTACTTCATCCTTTCTTTCACACAGTGGTCTGTTTCAGGTAGTGGTTTGTAGTCTGTCTGCCTTCAATAACTGAGAGCTGCTATTTCTAAACCCCTGCAGTAAGTTCTGAGTGATTGATTTTTAGTAATTAAGATCTTTCAAAACACTACTAGTTAGCAAAAGATGTGCTACGGGTGTACATTAATGCCAGCTGACCCAACAAAATGTGTTGTTAAGCATCAACAATAGCCATTAGCTATTCCAGATTTCTGCAGACTGAAATGAAATGCACAGACAAATTTTTTAACAGCTTTGCATAGAAAGCTCAACTTACAAAACAGCAGGTGTCTTCCAAACTGAAGTCTACTTCAGTAACAGCAAATGTTTCTATAGATTTCTCTAAGGTTTGGCTCAGGTTCTAAATTCCTCCCATATGTCAGATAACTATAGTCTGTCAAGGAGGCTTTGTAAGGGGAAAAAAAAAAATAGCAACAGTAAAACCTTCTCTAAAATTATTTAGTGGTAGTGGATTTGGAAATTGTTTTTTGGAAAATTTTTAGCACTAAGAAGAAAATATATTGAATATCCATGTCCAATTGGTCTCACCATATTGTAATTAATGTAGTTCACCCTGTTCTTACTAATGGAGGATCTCAGCATGTGTTCCTTTACCAAAGCTGGCATGGAGATGTTCCCATCATTAACACTAATTATTTCTTTCTTCTTTGTTTTGTGCTCATGCCTTTTGGACTGAGTTTTATATCTGAGGCTTTCTTAACTAAAATTCTCAGAGTAGATTGCTTTGTGTTCCCTTTAAAGTACTTCGCTAAACTCTTAAGAGACTTTTAGAGGTGTTTGTGGTATGAATGTTCTAGGGTCCTCAGCCTTCCTGGGAAAGAATAACTGCACTGATGAGGAAGACCTCTTTCTCTTTTGTTCTGAATTTTATAGAACATGTACACCTGCAATGCTGGAAAAACCTACAAAAGCATTTCATTGCTGCTAGGTACCAAACTAGAAACTGAACCAGCCCTTGGTTGCCCATAGCCCATATAAGACATTTTCTCCTTTAAACACAGCCTAATGGCTGTGGTGTGACTGACTGTGATAGAGGCTCATGCTTGAGCATCATTTCTGCCTCCTTCTGTGATGTCCTATTCAATGAATGCCATATCCTTCTGAGAGGACAGCTGTGTTCCTGCTTGGAGGTCTTGTGGCTGTTTTGTTACCAGCCCACATGCAACGCAAACAGCTGCTGATAGACCTCCATGAGATAAGGTGACCCTTCAAACTCTTCCACTATGTAACTGCCTACACGTGCATCATCATGAACACAAGGCTATTGAGAAGGCAAAGTCAGCACACTAACCCATCTATGTTAAATATGGGAACACACAGATGGAAAGACAGTTTTGCAGTGTCATTTCCCATGAGGTTTGAGTGGCAGGTTACAAAACAAGCTGTTACAAAAAGCTGAATTTTACCTATGAGGTAAATAATTGTTCATTTTGTCTTTTTGTTGCAGACTGGGATGAGTTGTCCCATGCTGCTGATGTGATGAGCCAAAGAGATTTACATAACGAGGCCATTTGCAAACAAGGACAGATATTCTTGACATCATGTAATGGAAATGGACAAATATATATCTAGTTTGGGCCTACAGTGAGACTGAGCTTTTTCAAATGCCACCAGCCATCCAGCTATGCAAGTTTGGAACTTAAATACTCTGGGGAACCTCAGTTATTGTCGTTTTCAGTGGTTCATCAGTGTATTTTGCAATGACAGCAACTTCCCTGAAATGAGTCCCACTTTATACCCTGAGAGTTTTCACATCATCTTTGCCTTGAAAGACACCTTTGTATCTTTTTGGAGAAGCTTGATCTGTGTTTTGTGCAGGCTTTTTAGTTTATTTGCACAAAAAGTATTAAAAACAAAACACAACTAATAAAGCCAGTCATAAACACTTGGATAAAAAAAAAAAGGGGGTGACACTGCTGCATCCCTGCTAGAAGCAGATAAGATCTTTCAATATAGAAAATCTCTACATGCTGAAGAAACCATCAAAAACATTACATAATTTCTAGCAAAAGTGTTGTTGAGATGTGTTGTAAATGTCAGCTAAAGAAAGTCTGCTTAACCATCTAAATATATATAAAATGGCAATCTACAACTTGGTGTGACATTTGCATACATATATATATAAAGTACATGAAAATACACAGCTGAATCACATCATTTTAGCCTACAAGGGTGAGACTTTCTTATTCTGTTTGTTTGCCAGGTCTCAGTGTCCATCATAATTTCATTAGTCACTGAAACATATTTTTACTGCTTTCCAAGGGCAATATTAAGTACACAGGACTCCTGTTATTGGCAGTAAAAATTAATATATAGGACATTTCAATGGGATCTGAGCATTTCACTACAAGGATTTAAGACAGGGACCTTTTTCTCCCATGTTCTGGTGTAAGGAAATCACTTTATTTCACATATTACTGGTACAACCTATTCATTACTACAGCACTGAAACTCGAGAGAGAAGTAATTTTAATCTGTTACTGCAAGCCAGTAGATCTTGGCTCTCTCCCTGGTCAGGAGAGAGAAACTGACCCTTCTGAGAAGAGATGGCCAGAAAATGGTCATTGCTTTGGTATTGCTTGACACAGGTGCTCAGTAGTGAAAGGAGGGTAATTACTGAAATGTTCACCTAGAAATAACAAGCCAAGGAATAACCCAAGAAAAGCTGGAGGGTGCTCAATTTCCTAAATCCACCTCCCCTAACACAGCCCCTCACAGCATAGTTGACTGCTTAGGAACCACAGACCTGCTTTCCATCAGGGCACCTTAGGATCCAAAGCTTGTTTTCCTCCACAGAGGCAGGCTACATCTCAAAGCATCTTTTATTATTATTATTCAAGGATACAAAAATATGTGTCATAACATTGCATCCTTTCACAGCACAATCTGAATTGAACCGTCCCTTGATTTCTGATGGAAAAAGAGTTGTGGGGTAACCTAGGATGCATCATATAGACTAATATGCAGATTAGGTTTTAAGAACACACTGGTTTGTAAGAAGAATGGAAGAAAAAATATAAGAAGCAATTAAAAAAAACTCAATTCTAGTGTTGGCCGTCAAGAGCAAAGTCCCCAAGGGAGAACTGTATTGTCCAGCTATGTATTACCCTGTGATTTGTTGAGGTAGACATCCTTGGGCACCAGAGAGAAGTGGCAAGGAGCCATCAGTCAGAGGAAAGTGACTCCATGGAGCTCAGGGACAGCTAGAGGCATACGGCTTCTGTGAAAGGGTGTTTTGACATGAGAACCATAGAGTCGCGTTTCCCAGCTCAGTGACCTCGCAGAGTGCTGTCTGTGCTGTGAAAAAGAAAATGTGCTCATTTCAGCTGTCACTGCTGTGTGGGCAAAATATTATTATTATTATTACTGCATTATTTCATGGCTAACCAAATGTTAAAATGCAGTACATCACCCGCCACTTCTCCACGAAGGGGTACGATAGCTTTTTTTTCTTAATCTCTCTCCTTTTTTTCTTTTTTCCTCTCTTTTTAATCAGTTTCATTTCTTAATAGATGCTGAAGTTGTTCTGGGAGTCAAACGAGTGGTGCTCAACCTTGGCAAGAGAGTACGGTGTTTTTAATGTTTTGTCAGTTGCAATCAATGAAAGCAAGTCTGATGTTTTTCTGTTCCTAACTGAGGTTTCTTTCCATTCACCCTCCAAAGAGCAGCATCTATTTGCAGGGTACAATGACTGCTGTACATCTCCTGTGATGAGGAAAGAGGGAATGTCTGACCAGGTTGGAAAGCATATTATGCACACACATTCATACACACAAATGCTTTCATATGCCCTTTACCCATGTTACTCTGAAATAAGAAAAATGCACAAATACTGCTAGAGGGTCTTTGCCAACCTGCTACTCTCCTGTGAAAATGAACTACCTAGATTAATTACCTGACAAAGTCTGGACCACAGCTGCAAGTTCAAAACAAAAGAGTAGCTTGTCAACAGAAGCCAAACCAGGGCCTTGAGTGTACTAGATTTTTCCTTTCCTTTTCTTTCTTCTTCTTTCATCTTCTTTCATTTTCTTTCATCTTCTTTCTTCTCCTCTCCTTTGATTTTTTCTTTTGTTTTTTTTCGTTTCTTTTTCTGCATAGACTCAAACAGCAGGACTGTTAGTCATGAGGCTGCACAACTGGAATGGAATGGGGAATATTAAGGAGGTGGCTGCTGCCTCAGCCACAGCCACCAGTATCACATGGGTGGTGGTTAGAATGGTGATAGTTGTATCACCCTTATATTGATTAGAGCTTTTATTTTACCTGGAAGGTCTCAAGCGTTGTGCCAAACACTTCTCCTGGTGCGGAGCAGCCACAGTGCTCATGCTGCTGAGTGCAGGACCCAGACTCTCACAGGGCTGCTCACCTGGCCATAGGTTCTGTGCAGAGCAGAGTGGTGGGCAGGATGGCACCCATCCCAGTAAACGCTGGCCATAACATTAAGCAACAGAGTACTTTGACCTCCACCTACATTAAAGAAACCACACATTCCCATTTTTACTCGAAACTGAGGTTCAGGGGTGAAAGTGCGTTTGGCATCAATATGCAGAAACCCATCTCAAATCCCTGATGTTGAA
This sequence comes from Perdix hodgsoniae, assembly GCA_035772895.1. Taxonomy (NCBI): domain Eukaryota; kingdom Metazoa; phylum Chordata; class Aves; order Galliformes; family Phasianidae; genus Perdix; species Perdix hodgsoniae. The sequence continues at coordinate 5,506,102 of JAPSGF010000005.1, read as the reverse complement.
TCCACCTGCCCAGATTGGCAGGATGAGTGAGTTTTTTTCATGCTGATTTTATCAAACTGAAAACAATACTGGAAGTTCTGCAGCTTGAAGCTTATACACAGACGCGGGAGCAGCCCTGATCTTGCAGATGAAATATTTGCAATGCAGGCAAGGGTGACCCGGAGTCAGCAGCAACTGTGTAAATCACTGCTCTCCCTGCAGCCGCCTGAACTTCCACCCTAGCCGCTACACCTCCAGTTGTTTGCAAAGCCTTTCTTCACCCACGGGGAATTTTCAGTCAGGCACATGTAGAAATACTCAGATTAATTTGATTTTTGAGGGTATACAGGGCAATTTAAGTGAGGTTTTGGGTATTTTTTATTTGTGTTTATTTCTCCCCTCCGAGCTGCCTTTCACTGCACATTTACTAGTTCTGGAAGACAACACCCTGCTGACACTTAGAGAAGCATCAGTGAATAAAGTCTGTTGTACAGGCTGCAAAGCCATCTGGACTTTCTACTGAAAAGGTTGGACATGGTTTTAGGCAAGATTTTATCACGTCTGAAAAAAAAAAAAAGACTTCTGCACACAGTACCTCTTCCAAGGTTGATGTCAGACATTTTTTTTTCGTTTGTAGGCTGCAAAATAAAAAAATTGACAAACAGTTGAAAGGCAGTAAGGATGGAGATATAAATCTCTAGAGGCAGCTTTGTCAAAGGTAGCAGAGTATAAACAAAAAATAAATTAGTTTTGGTGTTATCAGAAACTGGACAGACTTCGATTTGTATAATAGTTTGTCTGGGTTTCCAGACCACCTAGACAATACTGCTGTGAGGCTGAGCACTGATTCACTCAACAAAGGTGTTTTTTTTCTTCTCTTCTCAGAAAGGAAGAAATGGTTAAATATAAAATCACAGGAGCAGACAGGATGGAGACAGACAAGAAGGAAAATGTGCAATGGCAGCCTTAAATACTCTCTCTTTGCCTTTATTATTTTCAGGGGCTCTGAGCAGCATGTGTTACCTTGCCTTCAATATTAGCCCAAGCCCAAGAATTTGCTGTAGCCCTTCTGTGCTCACACCCAGGTTTTTGCAGGGCAGTTCTGTGGACCAGAAAGTGCAGAACAAGGCTATGTGTCAGCTCCTCTTGGCCAAAAAGCCCCGAGAGCAGTGCAGGCGAGCAGCTTGCTGGGCAGAATTGATTGGGGTGCCCTTCAGGTTATGTGCTTCTTAGCAAGTGAGCTAACATCCAATGATTACCTCAAAAGTGCACACGCTGGTAACACTGTTTTATAGATTATAGGAGCTGAGTGTAGAACTGGAAAGCTGCAAGTTATTCTGCTATTCTTCCTAGAAATATTCATTGAATCTTGGGACATACATATTTTGTCCTGTGGCTTTACATGGGAATGTATGTATCCCCAGTCCTCGTAATGATCTGTAGAGGTGTCCTTCCAGAAGAATGATGTGACAGTGAAACGAATCTATTCATATTTGTATGGTCTCTTTTCTGCAAGGTAAGAATTGCACTTTTTATTTATTGTCTTTGACACTGACTTCCCTGAGCAAAATATTAAAGCTGGTTGTCTCTTAACTTAATCATCAACTTTGTAGGAGTAAATATACCAGTCTGAGATTTCTTCTAAGTAGTTAAAGAAATAAAAATATTTTATTTTGAATTTAATTACTGGGTTTATCTACGTTTTCTTTGTCTTCTTCTTCTCAAGAAGCTCTTCTTTCGTTGGCCAATTTGAATAATTCACTCTCTTAGAATGAGACATTTTCCTCACAGATGGTATTTGCAAAAGAAATCTGACCTGCAGTTAGCACCACACAGTGCCCCTCCACAGCCTCCTGACCTCCTGCTCGGTCCTTCCCTTGGGCTCTTGCTTAAAGACAGGACTGCTGAGACAACAGGCTTTGCCCAAAAGTGTTATCAGAGGGTTTCATGAGGCCATTCCATGGTTGCAGGTGTGGACACTTATCTGGCAGATGGAGGGCAGGGTGATGATGAAGTGATACTTATTATTAAGTAGAGATCATGGGCTAAATGCTGAATTTGTTGCTTCAGATGCAGGTTCTTAGCAGATATATGACAATAAAACTCTTCATTAATATCAGCAATGTTATATTAATGACTCGTGTTTGTCCAGTAAAGAACAGTAAGTGAGGAACGGACTGGTTTAAGCCCTGATGCCACACACACACCACTCCAAATGGCTGTGTTTGTTCATGGGTGGCAACAAGGAGCCAGCAGAAAGTATGATTATGCCTTTGCTGGCATAAAGTTACCGTAGATGGCAACCATCCCTGCTATTTACACATTTGAGGAGAAGCCCAGAGAAGGGGGAAACAATGTGAAATGTTTGCCTTAATACCTGTCCCAGCCAAGGAAAAAGCTGTTAGCAAGGTTACAGCTGGATTTCGAGAATCATTACAGCAGATGACAGCAAGATCTTTAACAACAGGAAAGGAAAAATTCCAATGTCTGTACAGTAATTGTCATGTAGTGTATTACACAATTTGCTCTGCAGTGATTCAGAAAGTTGAATTGTGCAGTGCCTTGCTGGGATCAGCAGTTCAGAATAGATTAAATTTGTTTTGGACGCTGCCTGCACCCCGCTTTATTTAACAAAGCATATGTGTGATGGAGAAGGCTCTTAATAGTGTAGCTCCTTAATGAGTACCATAAACACATAGACGTAGATTTTCAGAGTGGTGCTCAAGGGATTTGGGCAAGTACAGCTCTCTCACTGCTTTCAGCATGTACCCAAGAGCTGCTTACTGAGTACATCTGGGAGGAGAGTGAACCTTAAACAGCCAAGAGTATCGTATATGACAAGGTTTTTTCTCCTGCTAGTTTCCAAAGGATATTTGTTTTAATGTATCTAAGAGGAATAAAGCAAGAAAATAGAAAACTGAAAGGACATTTCTTAGGTAAAACTTTGATTTTATTAAAGAGATATGCCTCATAATATGAATCTAAAATCCAGATTGTATAGAGAGTGTAGAAGCCTTTATACTGAGTTAGCCATTCCCAGGTCCTTGTGGCTTTATAGAGCTTTCATCTAGTTAAAGAAAACCCATTCGTGCTAATTTAATATCTGTAGTGTACAACAGCTTGACACCTGAGGCTTGTCCTAAAGCAAGCACAAGGCTGCAAAGTGAATGCTACTTCATTGTTGTGAATTATTCAGCACTCATAGCCAGCCTTATGTGTGTCTCGGTAGGAAGCTGGCTGTTGGGTTAAGGATCAGTAAAAGAAAAAAAGCAAACAAACAACCCCTCCTTCCCAGCGTTTGTTAGCAGGTGCAGTATTGACTTCAAGAATGATATTACAAAATTGGTATGGACATCCTTCATTACCAGAGCGATAAATGCAGAGCTGTACTCAGAAGCAGCAGAAGCTGGAAACCGAGCATGGCTTCCTTTAGGGAACAACTGTACATGTCAGTAGAAAAGCTCGTTTCCTCTAAATTCATTGAAATGGTGCTCACTGGTAGCATCTTTTTAGAGCAAGATGAATGCAGACAGCAATGAATCAACCTCAAATAGAGGGGCTCATCTGTTAGCATCCCAACATTAACACACTAATGTGAATTTAAAGATTCTAATTAAAGCTACATACAAAATGTTTTGCTTCTAAATAGAAAACCGTACTTTTAGGAGGAGCTAGGGCATTTGGATTTGACAGTATTTCCTTTTCCTATAGTATGCTTTTTTATGTGTACTATTTTCTTTCAGTCACTCCAGGGGGTTCTGAAACAAATAAAAAAGATACATTATATTAAGTTTGATTGATTCTCTGTATTCGATGCATATATTGAGAAAGCCCATTTCTTTCCACTGAGCTCTTGAAATAGATGCCTGTTTGAATTTTGGTCCTTCCCACTGTTGCTACAAATTTCCTTTTAGATATTTAGCATTGATTAATCTCATTTACAAGATCACATCATTGTTCTTATGGACAAATTCAGAAGCTGATTCAATATAGCAGGACTTGCTTCATAGCTGTCTGTTTCTAAAATTGTCCATTTCTTTCCAAATACACCTCCAGTAAAGTTTGCTTTTTTTTTTTTTTTTTAATACTTGATACTTGTGGGGAAAAAAAAATCAGCATGTTAAGAAAAAATATTGTGAATATTTGTGTAGCACCTCCATGCTCATCATGAGTGAAAAACATTCTGAAGATATTTAAAACATTTACTAGGAGGCCTTTGGGCTCTCTAGTACCAAGAGTCAAGCATCAGACAGAGGGAAGGGCATTTAGCTTGTATTTAGCCACTCTGGAAACATCACAAGTGAGAAACCTACTGCCGTCTTTAATCATTGGTGGAGTATACAGTGGATATATGAGCAGTTGGATAGATGAGCAGCAAAATCTGATGAACTGCTGCTTAGTAGTCATTGGGAAACCTTCCAGGCATAAAGATGCTGAGATTCACCAAAGAAGAACTTTAACTAACCCTCTCATTTGACTTTTGTCCTATCTTAATTTCTCTGTGCATGCTGTATCCTCCCAGCCCTAGTGAGCAGTATGTCTATTATTTTCATACAGACATAGGGTTAACGGGAAACCCAAACTGCAAATGGGTACAAGAAGAAATTTTCTATTCTGGGTTCTTTAAGTGCAGTTTGTCATTTTTTCATCTGCCACACAGGCAGACGCTGCCTCATACAGCAACCAGCACAGCACTGAAATTTAGTAAATGATCACTAATGATATAAATAATGGTGTAGAGGCAAATATATTCTATGGGGCTTGGGAAATTAGCAGAGCAATCAGCCTCCAGCCGGGGTGAGAGGGGGATAGACAAGCAGCCAGCAATTGATGGCTCTGAGCCCACGAGTCCCTTGCACAGTCCGGACAAGACATCCAATGCAGATGAGGTCAGCCAAGCCTTTACAAATGCAGAGCAAATTCAGAGCATTTGGTGATTACAGAATTGAGGGGTTTATTATGATAGCTCAGCATCATATGCAGCTAAAGCATTTGTAACAGGACTATGAACAATTGGAGGAAGTTGGTGAAAGTGATTCTTTTGACTGAAATAATTGAAGCAGTTGATCTTCCCATCAATCTTGATAAGAAAACGATGAGGATATTCAGCATCAGAAATGTTTTGGTTTTGGAGTTTTCATTAGAAGCTCCATGTGGGAATATGTTCCCAGCTGCTGCCTGTGAAGCGCAAGCACTGTCCCCTCTGAGAATCATGAATGAGGAGACCTCTTTAGATCAGGATATACACAGGATATATGAGTACGTCCAGCTGAAATGAAAACATACCAGACACAATAAAATTACATCCATCTAGAATAAAACAAAGCCCACATATGCTGGCACTAAGGGATAAGCTAAAATGAGACGTAATTATCAATACCGTAGGAGTTATGATTGGAGAAAAATAATTACTGCACATCTCAAAATAAAAATTAAAAAAAAAACAAAAAAAAAACAAAACAACAAAACAACAACAACAGAAACCCCCAATGAATTCTGTGGAAATGCTTTCTTCTTGGACTAGTACTCTGTAAAAGCCTGTGCATGCTGAAGGAAGGCTGAATTATGAGGGCTGTGCTTGCAGCCCCCAGACCAGTTACAGAAGTACTTGCATGACCCTGTTTGGAGGTTCTCATTACTGCCAATGACATTTGCCTCTCATGTGAAGTGGATAAAAGTCAAACGCTTTTAGCTCTGAAGAAGGGGTATTCATGTTGAAGAAAGAGACTTGCACTGAAGCTGCTGGGAAGAAAGGCAAGAGTGAACTCAGCCTCCGAGTGGCTGACTTCCTTCTTTCCATGGCATTCCCTGCCTGTTCTATCTTCTAGGTCCGTGCTTGGCCCTTCTTACTGCACCGGAGGAGCTCCTGGCAACAGAAGTTAAATTGATGTCACAAGATGGATGGCAGAGGGCAGCCCATGACCTTCTGCCATTTCTCTTCTCAAGGCTGCATCTTGAAGATGATGTAGTGCCTGGGAAGACCCTAACTAATTAATTGGCTCTAGGGTACAATCACTTAGCAATGAATCTCCAACTAGCTACAGCAAACTTATTTACAAGCCTGGGAAGGATTGTTTTGTGTAGCAATTTGCTGTACATCCTGACTAGAACCAGCATTTCAGGACTGATATTCACTGTGCTGTGTTCTCTTCCTTTCCCATTTAGGTAGTGAGAGTACTCCGCGGGAAAAATACCTACTTGCACTGTCAAATAGTGCATGTTTCTCCCTTGAGCAAAAACAAATAAGTAAACGTTCATCTCCTTTTATCAGTGAAGGAAATTGTGAATTTAATTCAACCTGATTTGCATTCATTGCATTCAACATTTACCCCCAAATGTCAGTAATATCCTAGAAAATAAAGTACTTGGGAGACAGGAAAAACAGCATCCTTGGTGATATCTGTATAGTGGAATACTTCTTCCTATCCATATGCATATCTAACCTTTATGATATTACAACCCTATAAGCCCTAAGACAGGATTTCAATAGCAAATGTTTACTAAAGGCTTTCTCCTTCATAATCTATTGATTTTAATATCCTTACTACTCCAGTTGAATGTCAGTTTTACCCCGAAGACTGCCATTGCAAACTTGAACACATTTAATTATTTATGCTATTTGAAATCTTAGTGTTGAAAAATGACTGAAAGTTTTCGATTCTGTAATGGAAAGATCTAAAATTTGATTTTCCCTTGTGAATAACACCGTTAATTTGATATGGTAATCGAGGAGAGATGAATACTTCAGACAATACAGTGCTGTTTTAGTAGTAATTACATCTATTTTTCATTTTTCCAGCCTACTTTAGACAATAAAATATAGCTTGTTAAGTATTGTAGTATATCCCCATCTTCTTTCACAATTGAAGTTTTAGTAGTCTACTTTCTTTCTTCTACCAGATACCTGAACAGATTTTGATGTTTCCACCACTGGCAGTAGACTTTTAGGCAGTGTTCATGACTTTGGTTTAACTAGGAGCAGATTTGGGTCTCGGTGTGGGTCTAACAGTCTTCTCTGCCTCACTGCTATCCCTCACAGTATTAAAGAAAGAGTAGAGATTTGATCTCAAAGACATTGCCTTTGAGACAAATACTGTTTGTATGGAAAAAAAATGTAAGGGATGATCTATAAAAGCCAAGATTTTGAGAGCAAACAAACCAAAGCAGGGTATTTGAAAGAAGCACATCATCTGGAAGGTCAGTCATTTTGCAGAGCTGCATTTTTTCCTCCCGGCACGTTAGGTACACATGCACATGCCCAAAGCTGTCATGGCCAAGCTCATCCTGCCCAGCCATGTGAATTCACCTCTTTGAGGGATGAGCCTGAAGGAATACCTCTGAGCCAGGCACACTTCCACTCCTTGCAGTGAGGCTTTGGAGCTCTTAGGTCAGAGTTCTGACTGTCCACATCATTTTAGTTTCTCCTTCCCTGCCCACAGCTGCTATTACTCTGTCATCACGTGTTTCTTTTTCACAAGGAATGTTTTGACTCTTTTTTTTTTCCCTTCATCTTCTAAAATTTTCCCTTTTTCTGCTACCAACCTGGTAGTTGTTCTGATGCTGCCAAGATGTATTTGGCTCTTGTATTTACTCCAGATGGAGACTCTTATTCTCACTCATATCTGGCAGTAAGATATCCACCAAATGCAACTTCTTTCTGAGAATTTTTTTTGCTAATAGAGAGTAATAAGACTGGTTTCTTTTGTGCAGGGGTTGTAAGTTATTTCGGATGGCAGATGACATAGTCTAAATTCTATCCCAAAAGTTCAACCAGGCTCACAATGGCCATCAACTGTGGGATTTTTCTGGTTTATATCCCATCAAGAAAGATAACCCAAATGTGTACCTTTTAGTAATCCGGGATTATTGTTTAATAGTAAAGCAAGAAAACATCTGAAATAAAATCTAAGATTATAGACTAAGGAGGGGTAAATGTGTGAACACTTGCTTCTACTATACCTGTCTTCTATGCATTAAATACATTTGTTGTCTGTTTTGTTTCTGTACAAAAACTGAAAGCCAGTCTAAAGATTAAATAGGCAGAAATCCTACTGTTGATTTCAATGTCTGTGGCTGGCACAAGGTGTGTTGGAGGGAAAGGCAGCACACTACAGTTCTTGTAATTTATCAGTGTCAATAAACTAACCCTACATGCTGCCCTGCCACTGGGCCTGCTTTCAGGGCTGCATTATTCAGAACCCTGCACTTAATCTGCACTGCATGCATCAATCCATGGGTATCAAACTCCTCATAAGGCTGAGTCCCACATGTCTTGACATCTTATTTTTCTCCACATACTTTTCTTCTTTTACACTTGCTTTGGAATTACCAAAGATAGAGCAGTATGATTGCCCTTACATGACCTCAGATTGAGATTAGACACTGGGGTTCTGTTTTGTTTTCCCTCATCCTCCATTTATTCATGTATGTTACTCCATTGCTTCCATTGATTTCACTGGCTTCCTTTTAGGCAATGTATTCAAGACAGAAAATATTCGCCTATTTATTCTAGCTGAGAAGCTTCACATTTAGTGGATTTGCAACTCTTTAATGTCCCAGGTCACTCCTTGAGATCAGTAAATGCTGAATTTCTTATCATCCTTAAATGTTATCTGAAGTCATGTCGTTATTTTGCCTTTAGTGAGCTTTCTGGCTTTGGAATCTACTGCCAAATGAAGTAAGGAAAGCTCTGACAATAGGGATTTCTAAATTCAAAGTTAAAAGTTATTTGTTCTATTTAGCATTTTTAAAATGATTCTTTTAGGAATTGCATGTGCCTCTAAGCTAATTAACTCTTAATGAGTGCAAAATGCCCTGGGATGCAGATTTGGAGGGTAGTCTAGAAATGCAGGCATGGATTGAACTGCAGTACTGTAGGAGATGAAATCTGAGATTTGATGCTTGTTTAAAATGATGGTACAGATAGTTTTATTGTTATACTCTTTCTTTTCCTCTTTCTTCCTAGTCTAAATAAAGCTGATCAGATTTTCAGTCCACCATATGGGACCTAGCTATATCTGTACTGCAAATACACTTTAGTTTTCTGTTATGGATGAAGTCACTCTCCAGTAGGGAAAACAAGTTAGAAACAAACTTTCATATTATGAAAGACAGGCAGTGTTCCAGCACTGAGCGCATAGCCAGAACGTCAGTAAATCAGAACACCTGGCTCTGCCCTGCTCCATGCTATTCCCCTGGACCAGTCCCTCACCCTTTTAGTGCCTTCATTCATTCATCTGTAAAGCAGCTATAATTGCATTTATATCACAAGGGTGCCTTGATGCTTGACAAATGAGAATTGACCCAAAATTCATCCTTCAGAAGCAGTGTATGAGCAATGCCTTGCTCACATGGTGGTTGTGGACAATTAGATTAGAAGAGGTTTAAATGCAGTCAAAGTGAAATTCCATTTAGGAACTGTCAAATGGTTCTTGATAATTTTCCTTAGTTTTCATCTAATTCTAGCGTAGAATTTTGCATGTGTCTCACAGATGAGTTTAAATGTCTCTTTCCTTATTTTGCAACAAGCCAGCACATTTTACTCCATGTTATCTTAAACTGTCTTCCTTCTTGTGGGTAAATGGCGGTTTCCAAGAGCAACACCTTGGAAAGCTGCACTTAGCAAAACAACAAAAAATTGTCATGTCAAAGGAATCCTATCTTTATGTACTTGATCAAGTTACAATCACTGCAAGAATTGTCCATGGAAAAAAATATTCCAGGTTTTATGAAAGGGAGTGCCTAATTGTTGTTGTGTTCTATTTAATTCATTTTTTATGTATTTTCCTGTAATTATATTTAAAAAGTAAGCTGACTTTCATCAACAAACTGTGGAAACATATGGTGTATAGCCTGTAGAGGCTCTCAGTGGCATAAGTATTACCAAAAATATTGGTGAGTTAAAATCTGCTTTCCCCTAAAAAACAGTTGTATGTTCTCCCAGTTAAAATACTATGTTTTCACTACAGTATTTTCATAATTATTAGCAGTTTTAGATGAAAAACTAAATAGAACTTCTTAGATATATTTCCTTACTTCTGCATGACCATGGAGCTTTCAGGGTAAGGGAGGCCGAATATCACCCTCAGCATCTTACCCCTGTGTGCCATGAGCCCACCTACAAGAGAACCCTTTATAACAGGACATTATCCCAGGTGAGCTTAGCCCAACACCAGAAGAATAACAGGAACTGTTGCTTGGTCAAGACACCTTACCTAATAAACACATGCTCTCTTGGGACCAAACACTACAGAAGGTCTCTATCCAGCACCCCAGACTAATCTCTAGTCTCCAGGAGCTGGCCTCAGAAGGATTTGTATGTTCAGCTTGGTTTCATCTGGAAGCTCAGATGGTTCAAATTAAAAATCCTATGTATCTTACTTTTTTATGCTCAGACTGACAAAGCATTTTGAGAATAACTCATGCTCACGAACAGCATTCCTCTGACTTATCTCTAGTGTATGCTTGAAAGACTCCAAACAAAGTGCACAGATTAAGTGAATTAAAAGATACTAAATGTTTCTTCAGGGAAACAGTCCAAGAATTAATGTTCTCAGGAGCACCTCAGATGTTTTAGGTTCACATTTGCATGCAGTTTACAGGATTCACTACTTAGACTTTCTACCCTGCTTGACTTCATTAACTAGCTTCTGCCTCAGTACAAGCTCATCATCAAAACTCACCTTTACTTCAGTCTTCTGGCACCTTACCTGTAACCCAGTCTTCAGATCAGCTCTTAGGCTTAGTGGCCTAAAGGAATTTTTCCTTCCTCAGTATTCATTGACAATAAAAATCCTGAGAAACAGTAAACCTTGACACTGGTGATACCTAACCCACATCTCCACTGTTTTGTGGAGCAGATGTTCACCTCTTCATCTCTTACAGGACTAACACATATTCCATGAACTGATCCTCCACCAACGGCCAGGAGGCTCAAGAAAAGTCCCTTTAACCACTAATCCTAGTCAAAACAGGTCTTATTTTTAAGTCAGTTCCTTTGGCCCTAGAACTTCACACTAGCCAAATCTGAGGAGGATGAGGGCAGTCAAAAGAGATGCTCCTTTCATCTCTGCTCAGGTAGGTGGTATCTAATTCTAAAAGGAACTTCTCAGCAGTTGACAGCAGGTGATTAATCTGCAGAAACGCCCAGGTGCTTCAATCAAAGAAAGTGAAAGAATTCTTTCTGACTGTGTCTTTCAGGACTTTGCGGACTCCGTGTACCAAATGGTTACACAGAAGTTCCAGGAGCTGACAGACAATTTCACTTCCATGCATGCACGCCACAAAACTCTTGCAGGAATTGTGATGACCAAAGGTAAGATATCCTATCCTCTCATTTATTTTCCTTGGCATTTTTCATGACTAAGTAATACATTATTTACCTAGTCCGCAGTATTGAAGGATGCCTTTGCTCCCACACAGAACAATAAATAGTAATGCAGAGAAAAGAAGCATTAAATATTTACACTTCAAGTAGGATCACACAAAAAATATTGGCAACAGAGGTAAAGATTTATTCATAAATATGTCCCTACACTTCTGTGTCTACAGGACAAAATGCAGACCTGTCTGATTTTGCATTTTCTAATAGATGGAGTAGTTGTCAATAACAAGGCTGTATTATTTATTAACTGGGTTTTTTTTTAAGATTTGGAAAAATTGAATTCTGTTTGTACAAGACCACCTTAAACTTTGTTTCAGATTGACAGTAAAAGCAAATCTCAGCCTGGTTCCTGTCCAAAGAAAAGAAACCCAAAGCATGCATAGTTTTAATTCTGCTCTTCTCTGACCAACAAAAAGTACTTATCAACAGGGTCAAAAGTTGATATTCACGCATGGTAAGACTTAACTGAAGGACACAAACCATACAGAAATCCTTCTTTCACTGATGAAACTGTTGCATAAGTGGCCTTTCCTCCATTGTGAGCTTATCTCAGTGCAGGCACCTCAGTATTTATGAGGCTGCCAGCAGTAGAGAGGCTGCCATAAACTTCATTCTCATTCAGACACACGGAGTGGTGGACTAAGTTTAGAAATGAAGGGATAAGCTCACAGGGGAAGGGCATGTATAATTCATCCAGGCTTGTCTTTCTGGTTCTTTTCAACAATCACATTAGCTTGACTCAACAGGAACATCTGTGAATATTGCGAGGGAGCAGGATGGAGACAGGTTTGTCTGCTGGGTCTTCTCCAACCACAGAGCCTAGATACCGCTACAAATTCTGTGCAGAGTAACTTATTCTTCTTTCTGATGTGATAAGAGTGAGCAATGAAATCCAGAAAGAGCCCTTCCACTAGGTTTTTATGAGTCCCATGCCTTTGGTGGGTTTGTACACATTCACATTTCACATTCTTCTTAGTCATCTTTAGACAAAGTATAATTGTAATTCTTTTCATAAACCATTTTTCTCAAGGCTTCTGTTTTAACTCTGAATATCCTATTATGAATTCCCTCAACTTGCCAACCACCAGTTCATCAATACCTTACTAGTCTTGTGGAGCCTAAAAAGTAGATTCACAGATATAATGTGATTCACAGAAGATGAAAAGCTAAGAACAGTCTTATCTTGGCACGTTTTCCAGGAAGATCTGATTTACTTCCAATTTAAGGTCTGTCAGACATCGCATGACAAATAATTCACCATTTGTGTCATTTCCTGTACTAAACTTGTAGCTTTGTAGCTCCGTGGTCTTTTCCCAAAGGGAGCAAGGAACTGATCAGATATGGCAGTCTTCTCCTATCAAAGAATCAAATATGTACAGATTTCTCATGTTTTTAACACAGAATCTGGCAGAAAACTTAGATCTCTGAAATTAACATACTAATGATACCAATGAAAACAAATCTTGTAATGTTTAATTGTCTTTGGTATTATAAAAAACTCTTTCAAAAAAAAAAAAGATTTATTTTTGCCTTCATTTCTCTTCAACATAATCTCAACTAGAGACAGATTTATCTGTGCTTGTAGGGTTTTCAGACAAAGCTGGTAAAAAGCACAATGTGATTCTGTGGTAACTACTGTTGAGATAATACAAACCCTCTACAGACAAAACAGAATTGTGCTAGATTGGCTTTCTTTTCCTGAACTCTGACTTTTTTTTTTTTTTGGCCACTTCAGTTTCCCAGGGAAACTGGGAAGCTACATTTGGTCTCTATAATTGACTTACGCTGTGGCACCCAGGGCAAATTCCAAAGCAGCGGGAGGAAGAAGTGTAGAAAATGGTGTTATTGGCTGACTGTGAATGTTCCATATTAACTAATCTAGTCAGCAAAACATTGCAGTTGAATGTATTTGCATATCCCTTGCTCTGAATTGTGATGAAACTTAATATATCAATACCTTTTGTGAAAGTAACTTTTGAGTAGTGCATACCAAGATATTCTTCCAAAAATTCTGCCAGGGTAAGAGCAAACTATCACACTGGTTGATGTGATGTTCTCTGAGGTAATATAGTAATTGAAACATGATAATAAATCAAAAAACAAACTTAACTGATCATAACACTTTTTGCCTGAAAGATTCAGGCATGTTAACTGAGAATACTGTGCATCAGACAAAGTCCTTAGTCTTGACTTTCTGTCTCATATTCAGTTTTTCTGGTTGCTGCTAAGCAGACATGTCTTTAAAGTACTCTCAAAAATTACTAAATTCAACTTTTCAGATGTCTCCTATGGTCATTTATGGTTATACATTTTAGATGTAGTCTATGGTCATAGAATCATAGAATTATTCCATTCTTGTGGGATCTCAGGTTCTCAGAACAACGCCTTTGATCCATATGTTCATACCAGCCCTTTCTTCAATATTTCCAGAGACTGGCTTTTATATTTTGAAGTTGGCAAACCTCAGGACAAAAAGAGAAAGACAGCAGACCAAGAGAAAGGAGGAAAGGGTGTTGAGAAATATCAACGACCGGCCATAGAGGGAGACATATTTCATCTGTCATGCTGAGTGCTGCAATCTAAATGCAGGTGGCATTCACAGTGTTTATCCACATCACTGACAGAGTTTGCCTTTGCCATCTCTGAACAAATATGAGCATACATTTGTGTTCTACATGAAATCAATGAACTCAGTAAAGAATACCTGCTGCTCATTGCAACGGTGCTGATTGCTAAGGTCCTTTTTGCTGAGGAACCCCCCCATAATTACTACAGGCAGAATGAGACTTCTATTTAAACACTATTTTCCCATTTGTGTTTGACAAATCTTAGCAGTTTAAATACCAATAGGAACCTTTTGTCATGCCTTCTGTTAAAAATGAAGCATTAAGAAAGTTCAGTCCTTTTCACGGGAGCATGGCATTCATAGAAAAAGGTTATAAGTTGATTTCTCATTTCAATTTTCTCCCTTCTTCTATCCTTTTTTTTTTTTTTTTTTTGTTAGTCTGACAATCATTTTGATGTTAAAAGCGAACTAGGAGGTCTTTTCAGTTATCTTGTATGAAATAAAGATGAACTGGACAAAAGAGCCCTAAATAGCAATTTCATGCTGTGATAAAAGATGGTAAATTATCATCTATACCTCATGGAACAGATCTTAATAATTACTAAGTGGAATAACAGAAAAAAGGTAAAGATGACAATATGTCTCCATGGATCTTTACAGTATATTAAGATTCATAAAGCCTGACATCTAAGAACAATCAAGAATATTGATGTCCAATTGCCTTCCCTTCTTTAGCTTATGTGGGAAGTTAGAAAGTAGTAAAATAAAGTAGAAAATTCAGGCCCTGTGTAGAGAATCAATCTGCTCCATTCCAGATTAAATTCAAGCAGCCAAAAACCAGTTAGAGGAACTGAATAAGTTACAGCATGGCAAATCCCCTCAAGAAGACATTCACAGGAGGAACTCAGGCTTTCCAGGCCCATTTGCATAGTATAGTTAAATGGATACTAAGCACCTGTGTTCCCCTGAGACATGGGTTTTCAGTGAGACTTAGATTCCCAAAATGGAAATTGGGTGCCCAAACTGCTGACATGCTTTTGAAAACCTCATGAGGTCTCTTCAGCTTCTTTTTCCTCATGCTCTTAAGGAGGTGGCCCAAATTCACCTGACATTTTTGGAAATTTTATTCACTGCTTATATGTGCCCAAGCTGACACATCACAAGATGCTGTTTTTTCCTGAATCATTTTAAAACAATAGCTATCTAGTTAGAAACCATACATGTCATTGTGTTTCTCAGAAAACTGTTTTCCAGTTGTTAAAAGCCTTAAAGCAATAATCTTCAGAATCTCTCTAAGTAACTTTGAGTTCAATTAGAACATCCATGTTCCACAGCTGCAATTCCATTCCACACTGTATGATCTGGACTCCCATCGTAGAATGACCCAACCCGAGGAGACACTTGATACCCCATGTTCCACCTATTGCATAAGCTGTAGGCATCTGAAGCATTCCTGAGGTGACATCTCCATCCCTGCTGTACCCACTGGTTGCTTTAGTTTCCATTTCAGAGCAGCTGGTTCTTCACAGACCTTGACCCTTTCATCCCAAATCACTGTCTCTGGACCTTTTGGTTCTTGCTGTTTAAACAGTATTTCTGAATAAAATAGCAACTGATACCTCTCAAAACCTGAATGTAGGCAAAGCCCTGTTTTTGAGTTACACATTGCTGCATTAGCCACTAGGTGATGATAATTAATATACAATATGAAAATGGAAAGCAGACATTCTGTTCCTGTCCCTACATATAAGAAGCAAGAAGTTGGGAAGTTCACATTTTCATTCTATTCTCTGGAAAGTCAGACTGGACATTGTCCAGTCCCAACACAAACAATGCATCTGATCTGGAAGATTAACATTCCTTTGGAGAATAAAAGCTTAGGGACATCAACAACTGGATTTCTCTGTGGCCCAGTAAAAAAGATAGGAAGATTTATAAAATGAAAGTATACTTAAGAAAAAACATTTGAGAATAACTTTCTTCTACATTTACCTGCCAAAATCCATGTTCAGGATTTTATTTTTCTCACTGTAATTAAGGATCCCACTAGCACAGAAGACTGTCAATTTGCTTAGTACTTAGATATCAGTGGCACAGCGTTTATTAGAGAAACAGATACCTGTATGCAGAACCCGGCAAGGAAAGTGTGATTCACTCTTGTTTTAAAATTAGAAGTTATCTGTAAGTTGCAACATAGCCCTGTTCCTGAAGAGAATTTATGTTCACACTCACATGAAAGAACCCTCAAATAATGTTGATTCTGCCACTGTTGATTTAGTCCTCGTGGACTTGATATGGGGCAAAGCATGTGGAGGTCTGCACTGACTGTCCCTCCTCTCTTCCTCTCCTCCAGAGGGGAAGGGAAGGGAAGGGAAGGGAAGGGAAGGGAAGGGAAGGGAAGGGACTGGGGCTTATAAGCACAGCACCATCTCCTTCAATTCTTTATAGAAGCAGATCTGATGGGATTTTCTACTTTCTGTCTACTAAGGAAAGGAGAGAAATGGACCATGGAAATGAGAACTGGGAGAGACCAGTCCATTTCCCTGCAAGTACAAGATGGTTCCCTATAGTGCATTCCTGAGTGCATTTTTCTGATCTAGATTTAAATGAATCAATTACCAACATGGCTTTCAACACTACCTTGGGAAAGCATTCTAGTCTAATAGACCTCATTGTTAATCATTCTCACCAGTTATTTGGGCTGTTTTTTATTTCCTGCAATTTCATTCAGAGTCCTCAGTCACGCTGTCCTTAATTGTGCATTTGGAACCCACCTCTCCTTGGAGGTTGTACCCTTCAGCTATTTGTAGGCACTTAAATCACTTTCACAGGCATTGCCTAGAAAAGGCTTTCACATTTAATTCTTGCACTCTTTCTGTCTAAGTCAGTCTTTTCTGCAGCCCTCTGCAGTTTTACCCCTGTTTTCTGATTCACCTCAACCTGAGGTTTTTTCTGGGCTGGAAAGGAGACTTACTGGAAAGACCTGCATAGAAGCATCTTGCAAAATGAATTAGATACAAGAGATCTTTAACATGGACCAAGAGATTTGACTGAGCTTTTCAAAGCTACCCTGTGTCAAAAAGGAATTTTTCTTCTGGTCAAAGTGTACTTGGGCTTTGTTCACAAAGCAGTGCCTAGTGGTACAGGGAAGCTGGGCATTCCCAGCTGGGAAAGAAGAGGCATGGCCAATTTCGTACAAAACCATGGGCCTGGCTTCCAGAGGCAGAGAGGGCTGCCCCTTCTCTCTGACTAAGGAACATCAGGAGCCCTGCAGACGTCAGCCCTCAGCAGGATTACCCACGAGCAGCTCCCTCTATACCTACTCCTCCCACAGAAATACAACATATTCTCTTTCACATAGCCCACAGTATTTTGACAGCAGAAAAAGGAATCCCTGCACAGCTCCAGCATTTTAAAGTCTACATTCCATTTACATTTCTAAATACCTTTAACTCCACTGCTAACGACTGCTATATTCCTACTATTCGTTAGCCATGTGTTTGTCTGTTATTCAGACTTCTAGCACTGCAGTCTTTATGACTGGCAAATTCATAGTGATAGGAGCTGAACACATTGTAAATTGTACGTGCTCTGCACACTTCTTGTCATATGGCTGCATGTCCATTTTTTGAAGTGGTGAGTGTTTTTTTTCCCTGCACAGATCTGGGAACAGCAGAGCTCTCCATGATGGAAGTGCACAACCTGTGGGCAAAGCATGCTGTGCCACACACCCGTGTCTCTTGAGCCTTAGCTTACTTGATTTCACCACATGTTGATAGCACTGCTCTTAAAATCTCAGGAGAGGGAGATGGAGATGCATCACCAAGTTATGTGGCAGCTGGAAGTAGCCCATACTGATGGACATGGATGAAGACATCCTTCACTTCTACTCATAGACTGACCACTAAGCAAGCGCTGCTGAAGAAGGCAAATATTTCAGCTCCTTTTCAAAAGAGTATGTGAATTTCCTGGTGTTTTCACAGAATCGCTGGTCCATTAAGTTTGGAAAAGACCACTAAGATTATCTGGTCTGGCCACCAATCTATCACCCCATGCCCAACCAGCCATGTCCCTCAGTGTCACATCTGTATGATTCTTGAAAACTTCCAGGGGAGTACTACTTTGGAGGGCACAGGGAGAAGAGTTCTTTGGCACTTTTGCAGAAGCATTTTGCACATGGCCCCTGTCTGCAGCCTGGTGGTTCTCAGGGGCCTGTCCTGGAGTGGTCACGCACCCCTGGCATGTCCCTAGGGACAGTTTTCCTATGCCAATGCCTTTTCATATCTTGACCATCTCTTATTACAAAATTGAAACCACTCTGTGGATATGGTAGAGCTGCTATGGAAGGAGATAGCAGAAAATAATGCAGGACTTGTCAAGACTATGTAGCATCAAAAAATTTTCTTTCCATAAACAAACCTGAAACGGAAACCTGAACTTATTCAGCTGTGAGTAGAAGGGATTAAAAAACCTCCTCTGTGATCAGAGGTCTATTAAGCTGCCTCGAAAATTATTCCAAATACACTATTTTGCAGATAACAATAGACAATCCTTTTGACTGACTTGTTAAAAAAGGTAAAGAAAGAACACAAAATTATTGCTTATCAAAGAGAGAAGCTGCACCATTTAAAATAACATGAAATTGTACCCCATGAATTATTCACAAGAGCTGATGTTACACCATCATTATTTCTAGATTTCCTTTTCACTGCACAGTATTTTGTGTCAGTTGTCTCTAACCAGTAAAAGAGGTGGAGGTATTTTTTTAATTAATCACACCTAACTTTTCTGATTTTTTTTTTCCCCCCAATTTAAAATGAATATATTCCAGGCAGTAAGTTGTCTTCACAGAGTCATGTTGAAACAGAAGATAGATTTCATTACCACTAGCTGGGTATAAAACATGCAGCGAAATTGATATGTGCACACTGACTGATGTTTCTCTGCGTGTTGTGCCAGCTGCTGGGAAGCCAAAGTGTGATCCCAGTTGCATGCTGGCATTAGCAGTTACAAACTTCATTCTGTTCAATGTGAATTAAGCCCACTGATTTTCACAGACATACGGCAGGTGCGATTCAAGTTTTGTGTCACCAAGTGCTGTTTTCTGATTGCAGGTAACAGTCAACATCTCTTGCAATTACCTACTGATTTTGATTTTCCTTTCCCAACACATAAATATGCAGGGCTATGAATTCTGTATTATGGAAGGTCTTAATGATCACAACATACTAGAAGTGAGAGTAATTCTATTAAAGTCAGCTGAAACATCAATTAGACTAGCCCAAACTCTGCTTCTGGCTTTATTGGTAGAACTTTGTCTGGAAACAGATGGGTGCAGACAGTTTGCTTTTATGACCATGGCTGAGCTCGTAACTGTAGTCCATAACATGTCATCCAGTTCTCCATATCAAACTTATTTGCTGAGTAAATCTACATACTTTTCTTGTCTACTGTCTCTTCTGTCAGTATCTTTTTGAAATCCTCTGTTCAATCTCTACAGCTGTAGGACTGATATTTTGGAGATCATGTGGGAAAGACAGTGTTGTTTGCTTTATTTGCATAGTAGCCTAGCTCAGGGCAATATGGCAATCTATGAACATATTGACATTAATATAAAATATATATATATTATCAATTACTGTAGGGAAAGAAAATGAAAATTTTATTTTCTCAGCAAGCTTGCAGATGACACCAAGCTGTGTGATATGGTTGGCACACTCAAAGGATAGGATGCCATTCAGAGACAGAGCCAGGCTTGAGCAGTGAGCCCAGAAGAACCTCGTCAGGTTCAACAAATCTAAGTGCAATGCCTTGCACTATAGTTATGCAACCCTCACTACCACTGCAAGCTGGGGAATGTAAGGATCGAGCACAGCCCTGCTGAAAAAGACTTGAGGTACTGGTGGATTGCTGAACCATGAGCCAACAGTGTGCCTTCGCAGTCCAGAAAGCCAACCTTACCCTGGGCTGCATCAAAAGAAGTGTGGCCAACAGGTTGATGGAGGTGACCCTGTTCCTCTGTGCTGTGAGAACTTGCCTGGAGTATTGCATCCAGATGTGGAGTCCTCAGTACAGAAGAGACATAGACCTCTTGGTGCACATCCAGAGAAGGGTCACAGAAGTAATCCCAAGGGACAGAACATCTCTGCATGAGGACAAGCTGAGCTGGGGCTGGTCATCCTGGAGAAGAGAGAGATCCTAGTGGACATGATAAAGTTTTTCAGTATCTAAAGGAAGACCATAAGGAAGGAGACAGATTCTTTTGCCTGCTAAAGGTGGAGACAGGACAAGGGGAAATGATTTCCAAAGTAAAAGAGAGGAGATTCAGTTTGGATATAATGTGGAAGTTTTTTGTTTTTTGATTTTTGTTTGTTTTTTGTTTTGTTTTTTTACAGCAAGAGTGGTGAGACACTGGCTCAGACTGCCCCATCCATAGAGTCATTAGAGGTCAAGATGGATGGGGCTCTAAGCAACCTGGTCGGTCTGTTGGTGTCCTTGTTCATTGAGTTGGACTAGATGACCTTTAAGAGTCCCTTCCTA
This sequence comes from Perdix hodgsoniae, assembly GCA_035772895.1. Classification (NCBI taxonomy): domain Eukaryota; kingdom Metazoa; phylum Chordata; class Aves; order Galliformes; family Phasianidae; genus Perdix; species Perdix hodgsoniae. The sequence goes on along the minus strand of JAPSGF010000005.1, from coordinate 5,485,634 downwards.
CTCAAACAATGCCATGAAAAATATTAAAAGGCACTGATTTCACTTTGCTGAACCTTTCATGATTTGAGAAGTTTTGATTCATGAATGAATGTACATAAGAGAAGTCTTACCACAAGCAGCTGTCTGCAATGTATAGAACTGTGCTGCTGCTGGATGGTTACAGGTTTTCAGAGTTCACAATGAGAAAGCGGCATTATTGAGGCATAACTCAGACTACCTAAAGTAGGTCAGATGAATCACCTCCCAGGAAAGTTTCTCTCTACTGACTGTAAAGAGAGTTTACTGCAATTAACTCAGGTACAGATATCTAAACTCTAGTTATTCCAGATAGCTGAAATGAATCCCACCGCTGGTGGCCTGTGGTAAAAGCGAGTTGCTTTTCAGCTGCTTAGCTGTGGTGTGAAGTCCTGGAGTATCATTGACACAAAAAGATGTGTAAGAGTGGGGTTGAATTCCCCCTTGGCTGTGAGAAGGGGCACAGCCTGCCTGACCTTGAGAGCACCAGGAGGACTCGTTACCTCTCCAGGTCATTAGATGGGATCTGCCATCAGAGTGAGTGAGGCGTTTATGACTGTATTTTTGTTCTATAATGCAACTAATTAATTGGTGCCATTTTGGAAAAGAGGTGGTGGCAAATTCTCTTACTGCTCTCCTTGTGAACACAGTGTTAGCCAGTCCCCAGCCTACACACTGACACAGCTCCCCAATCTTCCTTCCCCTGCTCCATTTCCTCTTCAAATTGAAAGCTATTAAGAGTCTTTAGGCAAATAATAGAAACCTAATGCCGTTCGTGTTATAAATCGCTCACCTAGTTGCTTCTAGCCTAATGTCTTCTCAAACATTACTTTCACACAAGGCAGTGAGGGAAAGAAATGCTTCATGTACTCCGACAATCAATGGGTCAGGAGTTAAGGTCATAATACTGTAGCCCATTTCTCCTTGTTTGTCAAATGACCTGAACACAGTGAGATTCCTGGGTCTTTAGTTTGAGGCTGGCTTCCCTCAACAAGAATGTGGATCTTGGTGAGAATCATCCTGCTCTGAGATTATAGTCTGTTGCATTCTCCAAAGCACAGAGGGTGACATGTGGCTGATTAGAGCTAGAATTTTGTCACACCCAATGCTTTCTTCAGCATAGCTTAAAGATGAGCTTTATGTAGATCTAACACGTTAGAGGTTAAATTAATCAACGTTTAGGAGGTAACTTGATACTTGTAAACAGAAATCACTTTTTGTAATGTGAAGTATTCAGCAGGCAAAATAAATTAGGAAGTAAATTATGAACATGAGAAAAAACTTTGAAGGTTAGAGAGCTCTGAACCAGGCTGCTCAGAAAGATTATGGATTCTCTTCTAGAGATACTCAAATCCCACCTGTATACCTATCTTTGCAACCTGCTGTAGGGAATTGCTTTAGCAGTGGGTTGAACTAGGTGATCTCCAGAGATCTCTTCCAATCCCTACAATCTCATGATTCTGTTAAGTATTAATGCAAAGATTTGGTAATTACTTTTTTCTTTTAAGATAAACAAACATGCAGAAGATCTCTGAATCACTGAAGCACACATGTAGACTCAAGAGCTGGAAAAACTGCCTGAAATGCTAGTGTGATCAGTCAGTGTTAAAATCTTCCACCATCAACTCAGAATCGTTTGTCTCATTCTCAGAGACAAATTCCCCCTACGTTTGTTGAAAGCAGTATCTGGCATTTCACAGGGGTAAACCACCAAATCTATGCACATACAAAATAAGGCATGCGAGAGAACAACCTATTAACATATATGCCCCCAAACACATCGTGAAGTTGTCAGGCTGTTGGTTGCATTTCTCACAATGCAGAGGGCTCTCAGATGTAGTGTTGAGCAGTGGTATATTGGTCACAGATCACTTTCTCCATTTGGCTCCCCAGTGAGGTGTAAATATTTCAGAGCTGATGCATAAGTCATGTACACCTGTGTTTCCAAGTGCCTTCATAGTGAGACATAACTCTTGGGTATTTCTGAGAATGGAAGAACATGGGTTATACTTTCTGTCGTTGCAAATGAAAAATACATGGAGACTTTTAATGTTTAACGCTCACACCAGTTCTGCAGATTCTTGGAAACTATTGACTCCAGCCCTGGGCAACATCAACATCAAAGTGATGTGGAAACACGTGCACCTTGCCAGGCCTAGCAGACACCCCAGGCCATGTCTGCATATGACTACCTGCTGGGCTCTGTGTCACTGAAAGCCAACATATGGAGCTAATTCACTCAAACACTAACATTCTGAGCAGACTTTGCTATTACTGTGTGGATAAACATTATGATAACAAACAACAGAAGTATTCACATTATTCATATTCTCATTCATCAGTAAGTGTTGGGTGCCTTCATATGACTGTTTTTCATTTATGAGCAAATCCAGACCTTGCAGAAAACACTGAACATGTCGATCCTCATGCACTCATGATAGAAAAAAAGATTGTTTATGGAAAAAAAATGTGTTTGAAATATTAAAATTCATCATAAAAATCACTGGGTTGATTGGGGGACACGGAACGAGTAAAGTACACCCACTGAAGAGCAGGATGGCTTCTGTAGACAGTTCATTCTGTGTTTGCAGAGCCTGGTACAGTCAATGCAGGGTGAAAGGGGAAAAGGAAGGATGCATTTCAGAAGGTGAAAGGATCAGAAAGTCAGGATAAAAGGAGGAAGCAGCATTTCTCACTGCTCTGAGGAGTATCAATGGAGCTCTTCAGGTTCAGGAAGGCAGAGGTAGGGTTTGTGGGTTTCTGCACTAGGGAACTGCTTCTCTCTGTTTTGCTTCTACTGTACAGTAGAAAAAAAGACTCTGAACATTTCTAAATAAATAAATAACAAAACTGAGTCTTATCACCAATGAAAGTAGTATGTATAATGCCTCATGAAATGCTTGGGATTAGCCCATGAAGAGGACACAGTTAACTAGATGGGCATCAATCTGATCTAAACCTATTACTTCACTCATGAAGACAGTGCCCCTAAAGCACCAAAGTAATTCTGCTGTACAAAGTATAAATATGTTTCTTTATATAAAAAGAACAATTTATCCATTTCAACCTTTTAATCTAGTAATACAACCAGGATAAACATAAACAATTTCTCTGTTGTATTCTCCTATGTAGGCAAACATTTTACCGCTTCAACTTTTGTGGGTATTTTTTGTGGTTTTGCATTTGAATGCTGCCAAGTACATTGTTATGGCCACATATAATGTAATGAGAAATGAAATTGCAGGCGCAGGTGTACATGATGTGCATTGTTGCACTAGTACCAAAAATGACTTCTGTCTGATACTTCCATGACCAGAAGATCACACGTGTTTAACTGAACTTTCAAACTACTTATACCTTCCCCATATGTATCACAGTGCTACAATGTCATGATAATACTAAACCTTTTGGACTACTGATGGAGCTATCATACTGGTATAGATGTAAGATAATTCTGGAACTATTTCCTGGTATATACATTACCAGCAACACCATCCTTTTACAATTAAAGTATTCTTTCCTTCCCTGCTCCGCTGTTTTCTCAGATCCAGCCCATGGATCTTATGAAATAACATGGCCCCAACCCTGAAAAATCTCTACAATTTTTTGTTTCCTTTTTGATGCTCAACAGAATAATAGAAAATAAGGAAAACAGATTGCTGACCTTATAAAATAACTCCTAAAGCTTTTTCACAGCTAAAATCAGATCACAGGAATAAAAATAAAGTGAATGTGTATATGGATTTTGTACTCATTCTCAAACAAAATTTGTGAAAACTAGAAGCATTTGGCCTATGGTGAGATTTTTTTCCTCTAGTCACCCTATGGCAAACACTTTGAAGGATTCGTTCATGCCTAAAGGCAGGCTTTGTTTCCACTGAGTCACCTTGTGGATATCTATGCTGGGGAGGGCACAGAACATCCTAGACATTCTTCCCTTCCTGGAGCAGCAGCCAGAGGGTAAGCAATCACCAATGGTATCTCAGTGCCACTACCTGGGCACAACTAAGCTTGGCTTGTTCTGCTGTACACGTGCATATTTAAACACAGTACACATGTACAGTTGTCAAACACAGTCTGTTCCTCTTAAAGTGCTTTGTCATGCCTGGAGGAAACACCTATATGCCAGAAAAAAATCCTTTCTTTTCCCCCCTCCAGGAGTTGCTCCTCAGTTCTCTCTTTTTCAGAGAGATGCATTCTGAAATGTACTGTTCAACAGGTAATTTCAGTTTGGTCTCAGTTCATTCTTAGCTCTTCCTTCAAATTGTCTGCAGGGTTGAATGAACCACTTTTTTCAATGAAACCCATATCCTGCTGAACTCTGTGAGCATTTTGCTACAATGCAGATTTAATCCTAGCAAGTGCTTTACTGCACCAAGACAGGCACATCTTTCCTTTCCTTTCCTTTCCTTTCCTTTCCTTTCCTTTCACCATTAACTGGAAAGACAGTAGATAGAGCCAGTCTCAGGAAGGGATGCTCCATCTGCCATAGCAGAAAAGGCACTGATGTAGCTGCTCTCAGAAAAACAAGACGACGACTGTACTCAGAATCAGGTCTGTTTGTTCTCTGACATTTTTAAAGAGCAGCTCCAGAAGTGTTACTTGCATTTTATTTAGCGCTTCTAGTGCAATAGCAATGAAAACTAACATTACAGGGAGTGTGTGTTCCCACCAGAAAATGTCTTCAACAGCTCATAAAAGCCTAGCCATTTTTATCAGCACTGCAGGAGATCTTTTATTACCTCTCTACTGCATGTGCACTGCTAGGATGTAGTTATTGATTTAACAAGTAAACTCTGTGACACGCTTTTATCTTGGAATTAGCAGCAAGACTGAAATAGAGCCATTATTATACTAATAACACTGAAATGTGAGATTCCTGAATATTCCAAGGCCATATCTGCACCTCAACAAGCATCCAATTTAGGCTGTCTCTACAGCCACATCAAAATGTCGGCTGTAAGAACTTTAATAGTTATGATATCATGCTCACCTCCAGGCAATTTCACAGCCTTTTTGTTTTTCTTTCTACAGGTTTGGACATCAGGCAAGCTCAGGTTATTGTGCTGTCATCGGGTACCAAATGTATAAATGGGGAATACATTAATGACCAAGGGCTTGCGGTCAATGACTGCCATGCAGAAATTGTGGCAAGAAGGGCATTTATTCACTTCCTCTACTCACAGCTGGAGCTACATTTAAGGTAAATAATTCTGGTGACTTTTTTTGAATGTTACATTGCCTTCAGTGGCATACATCCATCCTTCAAGCATTTGAAATATTTTTATCTTCATGTTCTTGTTTCTGAGTCTTTGGCTGATGAAGGACCAATATACTGTACAGTACAAAATGAGTATTAGACAGTCTGAAGCGTTGGGTCATGAGCTCCTTTACTTTACCTGGTTTCCCTTCAGTAGCAATTAGACATGACTCATAAAGTTGTGTTTTATGAAGCCTAATGATTTTGTACAAATCCTTACGTGCAGGCTTATTAACATCATCCACTAGAAGGAGGTCATTCTGCTCTCTGTAGACATTTTCCTGTCTTATTTGCTGCGCTGAAATATCTCAAGGAAGTGATTTACCTATAGTTAATGCCTTCATTGACTCACCAGAGAACTAAAGAGTGTTCAGTACAGTAAACTACTTGCTAAAGTACAAAATGCTCTCATCCATTCCTTCTTTATGAAGTTTTAAAATGTTATAGTATCTAGAGTTACTATGGAGGAATTATTGTTTCTGTTTTCAGTCAGACTTTCTTTGTTACCATTTAAATGAGTCAAACACAGTCTGGAAGATCCTCACAAGTAGGATAACACCAGAGTCTGTCCTGGGACTTCACTTATCATTTCTATTCATCCAGAGGAACAGGATGGCTCACCCATCAGAACCTATGGGAGGTCATCAGGAAGGTAGATTTGGGGTTTTTACTGACGTTCAAAATGGGAAGATGACAGACAACTGGCCAGCACTTAAATAAGAGAAGTTCAGTATATAAAGAGAAGTTGTCCACATGGGAACCGGCAAGCAGTGGAAGAAGGCACCCAGCAGAGTTGTCCAGTCTCCCTCCCATCCTGGAAGCATTCAAAACCCAATGGAATAAAGTCTTGTCATGTGGTTTGAATAGTCTCAGAGATGACCCTGATTTGAATAGGAAGATGGTCTAGAGACTCGAGAACCCTTCCAGGATTATCATTTAATCCTATGAAATCCAGGCAGAAGTCAAGCTGAGGTGATTTTTACTTATATGGAAGTAAGGGAGAGAGAGAGAAGCAAAGAAAAGAAAACAAAAAGCCATTATCTATATACCATACTTCTTCCCTCCATTCTTGCTTGCATTTTGATGGGATTTTATCTGAAGGCCATTAACCTTGGTGCAAAGACTCCCTTTGTTTTCAGAAGGCTTTGCACCAGGTCACAGGCACAAGGATTAAAGTGTGTGCTCTTGTGAGCCCCTATAATATTGTCGGCTCCAAAGCTATGATAACAGCTATGGTGGTTATTTTCTCTTCAGGCTGGGACTGAAGAGTATATTGAGTAGATGAGCTTGGCTAACAGAGAAGGACAAAAGCCTTGAAGGGTTTAATCAAAAACAATATTCTCTCTATTTCAATCTGAATTGCTGTCAGGTTTACATTAAATTATGTTTTCAGCAGTGTAGCAGCCCTAGTTCTTGCTTTGTGCTAAAGTCTCTCGGGAAACAAGTGTTGCCACTGTATCTCAGACTATCGTATTGATTCACATCCCTAACATGTTCAGCCATATTATTATTTTATTTGGATCAATGTTAACAGTCTTTTGTTAAGAGAATCCTCAGTGCAGCACAAGCTCTGTTCACAATAACTTCAAATCACTCCCTGTTCAGTCAAGATCAGACAACATCACTTCTCTGACCAGCACAAATAATAAAAATCTCAACTGAAATTGTCAAGGCTAAGCAGCTTTGAAAGACAGGGCTAGAGACATTTGTAAAGCAAGTTTTGCTTTCTTAAAGTCCATGTGGAAGAAAATCTGTGTGCTGTAATATATTCTCCAGTTTCTGTATTTATTGTTTATCAGTTTTACACCGTCATCAGGAGCTTCACCATATAGAGAAAATGGGAGCACTCAAAATGAAATTTAAAAAAGCATTTTTGACATACTGAGCATTCGCCCCTTTCCTTTAGAAAGAGACAGTACTCTCACTGGCAGAGAAGCCACGTGGCACTGCTGCATAGCTAAGACAGTTTTTTCAGGACAAATGTGTTAATTCAGCTTCACTCTGACTCCCTGCATAGTTGCTTCTCAGAATTCCCAACTCTATGTTGTTGCACATTTGCACTGATTCAGTCCAGATTCAAGTCCTCTCTCTCCCAGACCAGCAACTTGTTGTACAGACTGGTATATACACTGAAAACAAAAAGATGATTCCCTGACTAAAAATATAAAGAAAGGCTAGTACTCATCACAGGCTCAAAGAGCTTAAATTTTCCATCTCTCCCTATGAAACAGGAAAAATTATTCTACAGGACAGTATTCCCTATTTGTCACACACATCGTCCTCCCACCAAGCCTACTTGCTCAAACTGATCTCCGTACATGGATTTCAAACTTCAGGAATTTTCAATACAATTTTCACTGTCTGCAAGCTAGCTGGCCAAGTGTGGAATAGATGCCCCAGTGCTACTGTGCCACCAGGAGTGAAAGATGGGCATCTATGGAGTGTGACTCAGCAGACCTAGTTAAGGCTTTCCTTGTAAGTGAGATGAATTGCCATTTATTTCCATTGCTGTAAAGAGAGTATAGGGTGACAGCTTCAGATATGTGAACCATGGAATAGTTCTATCCACAAGCTGAAGTTGCAGCATTATGTAAATTATTTTTTTTTCCTCTTCATATCTTTAAATGTTAGAGGTGCAGCTTTCTAAATTTTCTTTTGAAAGAGAGTTCCAGAAATGGGAACTTTATCCTCTCTAAGAAGCAAGAGTGACAAATACTTCAAAAGGAAACTTTCTCTCAACGATTCATTGTCTAGAGCTTGAGTTAAATAAAAGCTAAAAGCACACACAACTAAAACCTGACAGTTTCTAACCAGTCTGATTAAAACCCCTACCCCTCCCAGATTTCATTTTTATGACAACCATAATCCTCAAGTTCTCCATACTTTCATGGAAAAGATGAAAAGCAAGAAGCAAGTTTTCTGATGTACTAAAGAAGGATGAAAAAGGCCTTTTGAGAAGATTTCTCTAAAATTCACCCATCAAAAGGTACACAAATATCATAGCCTGATTATCTCACAATGGTGACTGTAAAATGCACACTGACATCAGTGGGTTTATTTGTATTAACAGACCAATAGGGAAGAAAAAAATCCAACACTTCTTTACTAAAGAAAAATAAGAGTAATAATCTATTCTTAAAATAAATCAACACTGTAACATCTTACTGTTGTAGTAGCCCTACAGGTGCCAGAGAGATTATTTTGTCAGAAGTTCTTTAAGAGATTTAGATTCACACTACTGTTGATCTTAAAAGTAAGGAAAAATCTTCATCCAATCCACTCAGGTGTTTTTTTTTTCCTCTTCCCCCCCCCCCCCCCCCCCAAAAAAAAAACAAAAAAAAAAACCCCTATTTACTGCATATCTATTATTTCTTGACTTTCTGCTTTTATCTTCAATGAACACAACCTTTTTAAGCCATCTTAAAGTTAGTTTCTATAGGATACTGTGCTCTATGCTGAGCAACGGATGTAGCACTAGAAACTCCCTATAACTACATATACATGTAAAAATAGCTTCTCTATGCAAAACACATATATTAAACCACAAGTACGTGCCAAAATGTTCTTGCCATCAGCTCAAAACAAATGCATACATGTTAAATAATGAACTTAAACAAAAGATTAAGTTTATGACATTCTTAGAAGTGTCTCTTAATTTTTTCCTCAAATGCTAAATCTCTAGCAATAAATCACAACAGGCAAAGGTTTAAGGAGAAGTTCTGCTCTTAGCCACTGCTAAAGTAGCTAAGGTGGAAAGTGATACACTAATAGCACCCACTGAATGAACTCCATTTGTACGCTTACCATGGGCTCATTCCTCATGGCTTTGTGCAGGTGTGCATGGCTCTGCATGGTACTCACAAGTGCTAGGGGAGAAGTGACTTTGCAGGTATGCCTCTCATGCCCCACACAGCCACTTTTACACAGACCGCATGTCCCTGGGGCCTGACATCCCCCAAGCCTCCCACAAACAAGGCTTTCTGCAAAGCCACTGTTGACGATACTGCATCCCAAACTCATTTACAACAATGTTCTCTGTTTTTAATTGTTAAACCCCCAGACAGGGAGAAATCTATTGTTTGAGTTCAACCCCCAGAAAAACCACACCAGAAATGGATCAGAAGCATATGTGATACAGAGGAGCTCATTCAGTAGCTGACTAGAACTGCTCATAGTTAGAGTCACCATTGTACAGTCAATAGGCGTACAATGAATAGTTATACAGTGGTTAGGCTCAGCAAAATTACCACAGTGGAATGCTAATCAAAATAAACAGAAATGCTCACCACTATCATAGGCTCGCAGTAGAACTCCACAAGGAGCAATCTCCAAAAAGATATCATTCCTCAGTGGCAGTCAACACTTAAGTGGGATCTAGGAGAGGTGCAGCCAGGCTCTACCCCTTCTGGTTGCACAGGTGAATTGCCTTCACCAGCGCTCCCACGGGTGACTCATTGCTTGCCTCAGGTGGTCAATCAGAGGTTCAGGCTGTGATCAGCAGTTCCCATACAGCCATCCATCACCCAATCTGTCAACCACTCTGTCCACAGAACTTTCTCAGTACTAGAAAGCGTGTAAGGTTAATCCATGAGAAACAGTTACAGAATGGATGCTTATTGCTGTGAACTCCTGCAACCCAGCCCAAAAAATAACTGCTCCAACCCTACCTAGCAACTGTTTCCAGGTAGAGCAAGCTGCCCTGGCACTAATAAGGCTTAACATAATCACAACAGATGCCAGGACTGCACAGCTCTGGTTTTCCCAGCTGATTTTGTAGTGAATTATTTAAAACAAACTGCACTTGCTACAAAGTCCAAGCAGCAGGACTTAATTTGTAGGTATTTTATTATTTCAGAGAGCAGTATCAGGGCAATGGTATAATTAGCGTGGTTGAGAAATTCCACTGCAGCCTGCAGAAGGAAGGACAATGCAGCTCCCTGCCCCTGGCAGCAAGGTAATGTGCCTGTAAATTCCTCCTGACAGCAAACGCATCCCCGCATCAAAAAATGACAAAACACCCAAAGCATACAACAGTGACAGCCAAACAGCTTCAATAACACCGAGCCTGCACCAGAAGAAAGCAGGCAGAGTCAGCCTGAATGGAATTCAAGGACTGCTCTGAGGCTGGGTAAATGCAGCCCTGCTTGCACTGATGGAAGGCGCAGAGACAAGCAGAAGTTGTGTCACTTGATGGGCTGTCCTGGTGTGAATTAAATGGGTAGGGCTTCGGCTTATTAGGAGCCTTCTAGGAAACCACCACCTGCAGGTGCAGTTATACTCAGAGTTATACTCAGAGTCATTCTTACAAAAAAGCGAATTTTTGAGCGAAGAGCCAGAGCATCAGCATTTGTCATTAGAGTTCCACTAATCACATTTTCACCTTCAAAGTGATAATCACCACCCAAATGTACATATCAGAAGCAGCTGTCTGTCAGCGAAATCACCCATGTCTTCACAAATGCAAATTATGTGAGAAACACACACAGCATAGCCCTAATGCAAGCTGCTGCTGCAAACTGCAGGATGGGGAGGGCTGGGCCTCCTGGGCAGATGCTGCTAATGGAACATAAGTGCTGTGTCCCCATCTAGCTGCTGAACCACTTCACAGACAAAAGCTTCATCTCAGTAAGTATCTTTCAGCTCAACCAAGGAGCTTGCACAACTTTTGCCTGTACTTCTCAGGTTGCTTTCTGATTTTAAGAAATGCCAAGTGGCCAAGGAGGTGCTGCTGGCTGAGATGGAGTGCTCATGGGTGGCTGTGGTTGAACAGGGAGGGAAAGCAATGCCTGGGGAGCAGGAGGGTTGACTGGGTCATAAACTCTGGGTGCTTTGTTAGTGACATTTCCAGTGGAGAAAAACTCACGTTTTGGCTGCAGTCATGTTAATGGGATTTAAATACGTGGCTGGGCACAGTGATGAGCAGAGCTGATTTTCTCAGCTGAGAATCTGAGAGAACTTTGTGTGCCAGAACCTCTTTAAAATCAATGTGTTTATGCATCTGTGCTTTGTTTTTAGAATAGACTCCAGGTAAACAAGCCTAAGCATATTGATAGTTTTGACTCCCCTTCAAGCATTTCTTCACTTATTGTTTTTCTCTCCTTGTCAGCAGGCAAAATATATGATGCTTAGTGCTAGTAAAAACAAACAGGACGAAAAGCACAGATAGAAAGAGCAGAATTATTTCTGATTTGGTGTGTAACAAATGACCTGGATCCTCTTTTGTGATCGTAGCAAACGACGAGAAGATTGGGAGCGATCAATCTTCGTGCGATTAAAAGAGGGAGGCTACAGGCTGCAGGAGAACATCCTGTTCCATCTGTACGTGAGCACTTCGCCCTGTGGGGATGCACGCCTCAACTCCCCCTATGAAATCACAACTGACTGTAAGAGAAAATATTTCCCTCTCTTTTTTTCCCCTTTGTGCCTTTTATTGTTGATTTGTTTGTTTATCCTAAGACCAATCCTTCTTCCTTTGTTGACTGGCTTGCAGAAAATATTTTGCTTGAAAGCAGATACACTGCAAGGTGCATGGCATGTGTGTCTGTGCAGCTGGTGCTCCTTCCCCCATGCTGGGAGGGAAAATCCAGGCAGAACTGGAATTTCTCTATCTTCCTGAGGCTCCATGGCTCTGCTGGGTAGTTCCCAACCACCTGCATTTCCTGATGGGAAATGGAACCCCAGTAATCAGACCTTGGGAAGGGTCCTCATGATCAAACAGATTCTTGGAGCCACAGCCATGGGCTGGTCTAGAGAATTATGTATGCATTTGAGGCTGCATGAACTTTTCTTGAGTGTTAGGCAGTATGGATGTGTTGAAGGGCAGCATTTATACCAAATCTGTACTGTCCAAACTTAAGTGGCTGGATTCTGAGGTGGAGCAACTAGATAAGATCAGGTAGCTTTAGCACTGGTTGAAAGCCAGGCTCGTTCCAGATGCTACCTGCCCTTGAAGCAAATAATGTCAGAAGCCTTTTGGTAAGAATCCTTCCCAGACCATCCTGCTTGGGTCAAATCAATTGCATGGTGACTGGGTAGCAGATAAATGAGATATTGTCTGCCAGGCAGTCTTTGGAGTCCCTGGTCCTATACCTATGATATTCAAACAGGAATGTGACCTTATGGGGAGCTGTGCTTTAGAGGTGACCCTGCAAGTGAGGTGAACAAGCTTTGAGCCCGTGTAAATGCTGACAGGAGACTTGTGGGGCATGCTGGCCATGAAAGAATATCTGACCTCCATCACATGTCCCAGTGATCTCATGATACCAGCCACCCACACACATTCTTGTCCCTGACATTGTCCCACTATTACAGAGGCACGTCACTGTTACAGACCCCCTGCACCAACTTTGCCCCAGGCCATGGTCACGCTAAGGAACAAGGGGCTCAAAAGAACTGTGGCTTGCTATCACAGATACTGTCACTCTGTGATCCACTTCATGATTTACAAGGTGCGCTCTTCCTTCTATCCTGAGGTATCACCTCTCACACCTGCATTTTACTGTGCTGTAATACTCATAGTGCTCACTGGAAAATGGACATATAATGAGAAATAGTTCTTGCCCTGACTACCTTGAATGTGAAACAGGCAAGACAGAAGAATGAGTGGAGGGAAAAGCGTAGATACAGGAATGTAAAATTAATCATCCAAGGTCATGCAACAACCTGACTGCCTCCCAGGAAAATTCATCTGATCGTGGTTTTACTTCTGGTTCTTATTTGTAGGAGTTATTTATTAACGATTAAGCATTATTCTCTCCAGACTGGAATCCTTTTGTCATATGTGAAGCATCAGCTTGCTGAGGCAAGAAACGAGAATACACCTGTTCAGAAAGGAAATACTCTTCTTTTGATGTCATTTCTACATTCTGTCAGTAGGGCATATAAAATAAAGAAAAGCAAGGAAATTTTTAAGAAAAAAAGCAGCAAATAGACAAATTCAGGATGTGGCAGCAAAAATTAGGAGAGACAGACATCATCTTAAAAATAAAATTAAAAGCAAGCATCTATAAATGTCAAATATGAATAGTGATTTTAGCCTCGCACTTTAATATTAAGAGATATCAAAAAAGGCCTTGTGTTTGATTAAGCACCCTTATATTTTTAAAATGTGGGCCATTGTCATGAATGGCCACAGATTATCCAGGACTGGATGCTACTAAAAGATGAGGGAGTGCTTTTTTTAATTGACAGTGCATATAAGAAGTTACATTAAATATATATTATTTTGCAACTCCTGATATTTACAGGGTGAGTTTGTAGAGGCCATGAAAATGCTTTTCCTGGTGATTATTACACCAGATATAGTCTGAATAAAAAACAAACAAACAAAAAAAACTGATACATCAAGGTCTGTGTGACTTAATGAAGGTTACAATGTGATGCAGAAATAGGCTTGAAGGAGCTCCACTTGATTTGTATTTCACTGCTTTAAGCAGCTCCCTCCACCTTTGTCCCATGTTCTTAAAAGCGTTTAGCTCTGTATAAAAGCTATGTTGCCAAAAGCTGTCCTTCTGTGAGATAAGCATTTCATTTTAGTTCACGTTATCCCAGAGACATCTGGAAAGATAAGTATTTTATAATGTTTATCATTCACATCTCTTTTTTCTTTTCCTCCTCTCTTTAACTTCAGAAATAACCTTTCTTTCATCCAGTAATGACAAGGAACTCCAGATGAATGCTGTTTCATTTCTTAAACAACAAAGACGCTTCTCCTAGAGCTAGCGCAAGCCATCAAACATTGCTGATTATTCTCTAAAGATGCATTAACATTTAAAAACAGTGTCTCACCATGTGGTTTCTGTTTTTGCAAAGGAGCATGATAAGCCTTTATCAATATAGTGAGTGAGTAAAATCCACTTCTCAAATCTCTTTCCAAAAATTTCCCATTATCCGCTGTGTCTTCCCAGCGCCCTCGGGGAGGCCTCACATTTTCTTCTTATGAGCTTTGTTCTGGTTAGGGAGGAGATAAACCAGCATGCACTTGAAACCCCATTTATTTCTTGCTGGATAGTGCTGGGTGCCAACTCAACTGCATATGTATATGCATACAGGGCTTCTATGAGCATGGAGAGAAGTTCTATAACTTTTTTGGTGTCTGTAGGTCAGGAGGCTGGAAATCTGAAGCTTTGGAAGAAGCTGATACAGACCGGGAGAGCAGGGAGGAGGCTGAGGGGAAAGGTGTTGGGTCGTAGAGAGCAGGAGATACCAGCCAGGGTCAGTGCTGTCAGGAATGGGAGGCTGGAAAATACCAAAGGTATTTCAGACTGCTGTGAAGATTTGTATGGATTTGTCCTGGGTCCTTCTCAGCCAGTCTCCTTCCCAAACTCTCCTCCTTTCCTCATTTTCCAAGGTCTCCCACCAAGCTGTAATGCATTATGCCATACAGCCTCAGTGCTGTAGGTCAGGTCGTCATCTTTTCCAGTAGCTTTTCCCTCTGTGTACGTGAAGGCAAGTTATGCTTGACTTTCTGACTTCTGATAGCACACACAGTCCAGCTCATGAGCTGCAGCTGCAGCCATGGGGACAGCTTGCTGTATAATGTAAAGGTGTAATCTTGTGTAATGTAAAGGTTTGCACCTTTTCCTGAATCTAAAGTAAACCACCCAACAATCAAGCCCTTGATCTGCTGAAGTACCTTCACAGTTAATTTAGGCTTCTTGACTGTAGGCTTCTTTTTTTTTTAAGCACCTCTTGAAAAGGAAAATGAATTGCTTAAAAACTGAACTAATACATTCTCAACTTCCTCACTCATCCTTCCAGGCAGGATTTTACCTCTTTGTCCATCTCTCTCCTAGAGATGCACTCTTTTTCACACAGACTGACAGAGGCAGACAGAATCTGCCCCAGGGCTCATCTCCATTCTTGTCCCCTGGGCTGCTTTTCTATCTCTTGCTAACATGCTGTATTGCCTTGTACCATTGACTCTTTGATAGCCCAGCTCCTGTTTCACCCCATGCTCTCTTTAGGTCTGAAACACACCATTGCATCTGCTCCACAAGGGGTCTTCCTCCTGCTTGCCTATTAACCTACAGCTGTGTTGAAGCCCTCATACACATGCATTCAGCAGAGCTCTATTTTAACAGGATCCACATGCAAGCACATGAGCTGGATCACTGCCCGAGGAGGTGATATGATGGGATAAGATGTACACTGAAGTTTGTGTAGAATCTAGGTAGCTGAGTGCTAAAAGATAAGTTTGCTCTGCCTACATAAAGTATGCATTTCGTGCACAAGCCCTGTGCTTTTCCTGTTTGTGCTTCTGACTGCTGGATTTTACATCTCATTCTCAGACAAAATGTTCTCTGCTAACCCTTGGAGCTGAGGGTGCCTTGAAATACTGTCCTGCTCACACTGGAGACTCAGCACTCCATGTTCAGATGGAGCCTTCTTAAACAGAGTGGCTGAAGAAGGCCACATTCAAGCAGAAACTGTATCAGGAGCATGCCCATCTCCAATTCATAGACACAAATGATCTGTAAATGTCAAGAGACTCAGCCACAGAGCTCTGCATTCAGCGTCCTGTGGGCAGATATCAGGGGTACAGATACACTGATGGCACATATGATAGCACCTGGAATAGAATAACACCCAAAATTTTTGATTTTGGTAATTGTTATTGATAGTGCAAGGGGAATAATAGAATCATATACTCACAGAATCGCTTGGGTTGGAAGGAACCGTAAAAATCATCAAGCTCTAGCTTACTGATATGGTTGCCACTCACCTGATCAGGAATGAAGTCTCTGCCTTTCTTCTGCCTATCACATGTTTTATTTAAGTGGAAAAAAGAAATCTTAATATGGGGGAAGAAGTATTTCAAGAAGAACCATCTAAGTAACTGAGTGACCTGAAAAGAAATAAGATATCTGTAGTTACTGGAAAAGGCAAATTCTAACATCTAATACTGATGTATACTACTGTTAGGAAAATCAAGGGCAACTGTCTGTCATTCTGAGCAGTGTTTCTATTGTACAAGTTCTCCCAGGTATCTTGTAGTTCAGTTGTGACTGCTGGCCTGCTGCCTCTTGGGAATACACTTTGGAAATTCGTAGCTATTCAGAGCGTGGAGCAGCTTCCTCCTAGGTTGTAAAGTCGATTTTACAATGATGAATGACCTGTCTGTGGAACTGGGATGAAGGTGCATTATTTTCCTATTTTTCATATGGCTGAGCAGAACAATATCTTGGGGGAACTAAAAAAAAAAATAAATTATCATACAGAGCCATGCCCAGCAGTAACATGAAAGAAAAAAATACATACACCACTGTAGGCCTTAACACCAAACACTGCCTTGGGAGAAATAATTGCGGCACTAAATGAATTTCTGTGGTCAATTCAGATTTCTTTGTCATGTATAAGGGCTACAAAAAGGGCAGACGCAGCATGAGGCTGTTGAATTACTTCACATGCTTGGGAACTGGTTATTAAAGGTGAGGTGAAAATGTTCTTTTGTTTTGTTGAGGCTAGATTGAGATGATCCAAATAGTTTGGGTTTGGGGTCCTAAGCACGGCATCTTTTGTCAGCTTCATTTGAGATCAAATCCTGTTGAAGCAATGGTCCCATCCCGCTTTTACCAATGGCACATTCTCAATTTGACAAAGAAAATACAGAGGAAATGAAAAGATTTTCTTCAGTTGACTAGAAGCTGGACTGCCATGGATCTTATGCTCATCTCGTCTGAAAGCACTCATCTTTATATACAACCTAAGACTATCTTCTCACACTGTTGAAATGCTATTTCAGATTGTGGTTACTCACACTCAAGTTAGTTACAGCCAACAGTGTGAGGCCTGGATAATGTTCTCCATTATGTACCCACATCACACTTGGCAGGGAGAATGAGAGGCCAACAACAGAGCCCAGCCCACAG
This sequence comes from Perdix hodgsoniae, assembly GCA_035772895.1. Lineage (NCBI taxonomy): Eukaryota > Metazoa > Chordata > Aves > Galliformes > Phasianidae > Perdix > Perdix hodgsoniae. The sequence goes on along the minus strand of JAPSGF010000005.1, from coordinate 5,468,489 downwards.
TTTTCTGTTCCCCTGAGATATAATCAATGGTCTTCCCAGGTTTGGATGTGCTAGATTTTTCCCCAGCATCCAACAAAAGTCCAAGGGAGAATCTTCTGCAGGAGGAAGTGGGCAAGAGAACTTTAGGAGAAGAAAGTGTGGTGGAGAAGGATCAGTAGGACTCTTGCAACAGGAGGACTGTGGTGATAATGGGAAATCTAGAGAGTTTGCATTGTTCAGCTTTGCCAGGGTGTAGGCAGAAGACAGCAGTATAAGGCCTGCAAGGAGTGGGTGAGGACTTCAGAAAGCTTTGAAATCCACCTTCATCCATCTTCCAACACACGAAAGTCCTGCAGACAGCAGCTTGAACTCCTCCAACACTGCAAAGAAGCTTTTTCTCTTCCAGCATCTCCTACTCACATTGCACTCTTCTAGAGCTGCACCAGAGCAAGAGGATAGAGGAGAGAGAAGAAGAAAGGTTGAGGTCAGAGGATAGGGAGGAACAAATGTGGGGAGGCTCACCCCTCTGCTGTGAGCTCTGCAGCCTCTCTGGTGCTGCCTAAGGGAAGATTTGCAGAAGCATGAGCCGTTACATGTTCGTGCATTCATGGGCCCATCACTCAAGGAGCAGTGCCAGAGGCTCTGCAAATAGAGTGGGGATTATCTGGTCCTGGTGTTCTGAGTGGTGGAAATCTCATTGGTTTTGATAATCCAAAGGACATGCCTGTTATCCCAAACAGTCAGCTGTACTGAACCTTTGAAAAGTGCACAGGTTCATCTCTTATCCATAAACCTATCAGGGAAAGCAGTGATTCCCTGGCTTAGAAACGCAGAGGAACGAGTGAAGAAGATTGTGACAGGACAGGTGGTTTTAGTGTTGGTGCTATCATACTGGACCTCAGAATGGACCTTTGAAAGAGGCTCTGGTTTTGCTACATTGGAAGTTCTTAAGTTTTGACACCAAAAAATCATCTGAAAGTTTGCTGTTGCTTCATTTTTTATTACTTATCTTCACCAGACTGGAAATTTAAGCTTTTTAGTGGAGTTTTTCTATAAAATGACTAAAGAATTACCGCCTCTATACACCTTTCAGATCTCAAAGTACTGGCTGCAAAGAAATCAAAATCTTTTAAGCAATTTTTTTAAATATAGAAATTGTTGAAAATGAGATTGTATCACAAATGGTTCATGTCTCCTGGTAGGTAGCATACTAACTACAGGTAGAAAACAAACACATCATTTTAATTTGGGATTTTTTATTTTTTTTTTCATTCAAGAACACTTAGACTCAAACTGAAGCTTGAACCTGTATCTCTCAAGTCCTAGATCAAGGCTTCAGGAAATTGACCACTAGCCGAGTTAGTCAGTCTCCCCTTTTTCAGATTCAGTTGTAAAACTCTGTCAAACTGACACCTCATGAGAAAACTCTTTGGCATTAACAATGCATTGAATATGTCCCAAGTCTCTCTCCTTGTAATATTCTTGGCTGCCTTTTCTTTATTTGGGTTTTGTTGTTTCAGGAGGAGTTATAAAGTAGAAAATAAGATTCTCTAAGATGTGCCTCTATAGTGTGTGTCTATCTCAGCAAAGAATATGCTGGAAACTATGGAAAGTTCAAAGCCAGCATTGGCCAAAGCATTGAAAAGCTTTCGTGTAAAGCAAGCTGTGTTTGTTAGGATTCAGAAAAAAAGGTTTCCACAGCTATGATCATATCCAAAACTTAAGAGAATGCTTGAATCACGAAAGAGAATTGCACTGTATTTATTGATTTTGCTTTGTTGCTGGGTTTTACTGCTTTGTACAGCATTACATTTGGACGCAATGTTCAGATGTGATAAAAACACTACATTACTCAGCAAAAGGCCATGGCTAAGAAGCTCTCAGAATAGCTGTAGATATTTTCACCCAGGCAAGCTGCATGGATAGAATTTGTCCAAGATTTTTAGGGTTCCAATGTCCTCTGCAGAATAGACAAAATGGCCATATGTTAGGACATAGCTGCTTCAGCACCAGCCCCAATATCCAATAGTCTGCTAGAGTTCAGAAACTGAGATGCTCACCTGCCTGTGGCAAGTATGTGGGGCAGAAAAGATCAAATCATAGTTGGGAAAAATCTCTGTGGCAAAAACTCTATCTATCTAGATCTAGTTTGGTCAAACACTTCCACTGAATGCAAGTCAAGGTAAAGCTTTTGAGATAAGTTTTATAAAGCTTTTCAGGAATCTCCGGGTCCAGTTAAGATCTCTATGGGACTTTTCAAAGTCCTTAGATTTCTGGGGAGTTTCTTAGAGTCTGCTATAGACAGCTGTGTAAGAGCAACAAACAATTTAATTTAGCCATGACAGTGCTACTGCTTCTATAGCTAGCCTCAAACAACTCACTTTACTCTGGTTAGTTCTATTTCCATGCTCATAAAATGGCAGTAAAAGGTATCCATCTGTCACAGCGTTGAGGAAGAGTAAGTAATGCTCAAAGATATTAAAATATCAAAACAGTGAGTATTTTAAACACTATTCAGAATGTTCTCTATTCAGGATAATTTAGTATTTACAATTCATAGATTTTTAAGGCCAACGGGAACCATTTCTTAGTGATCTAGATTCAGTTTGCCCACTCAGAGACCATAGGACTTTACTCCATAATCATCATCTTCACTTCCAGAAATGGAAGTTGAACTACAGTATGGGGCTGCAGCAAGAGCCAGTCTCTCAGGGCTCAAATAAACCTTATGGGGGTTGAAGCTCATCATAATGCAGAAATATTATTGACGTTTTTTTGTTGTTTCTACCTTATGGACTTCATCTTCTGTTTTTACTTTTTTGCTGATTTCTTTCATAACATTTTTTTCAAATGACTCTTGAAGATTCCAATTTCCAAACAACAAAAATCTCAAACTCACATGAATAACAGCATATTTTTTTGATAAAGGAGTTATGATGAATAACACATTCTCTCTGTGTATGTGTAATCTTTTTGATTAAGATATGCCAAGGGAGAAAATTGTCACCAAATGGGCAACTTCAGAAATGTTGACAAATTTTCACAGAAAGCATGTTTGAAAGATAAAGCCCAGCTGATAAAGCCCAGCTATAAGAGGAAAAACTTCTTCCTTTTTTTTTTTAAATTATTATTTTTTAAATAGGCAGAAGATACAATGTTGTGTAGCTAAGGATATAGGTGATCCACCGAGTCTCTTGCTGTCCCCATACAGCCTCTCTCCACAGTTTTCTCAGCTGCAGACCTGGAGACCAGATAATTTACCTTTGTGGCTGATGACAAGGCTCACAAAGGTTTCAGTGGCAGAAGTTTTCTCTATAATGGAGTTTCACAACACCATTGCAGCCCTTTGCCAAGTCTCCAGACTTTTCTCTCCAGGGGCAGCTGCACTTCAAAAGCAATGGCATTACACATCTAATTTTAGATGAGAGAAGCAATTAGTAATTAAAAATAATAATCTTGGAGTGTTCAAGTTTTACTTTTCTTGATTGCCACATGAACAGAATCTTAATTCTGTAGAAGGATCCTCTGCTTGTCGCTTCAACGTACTAGTGCATTTCTTCCCAGAATAGGCTGGAGTCTGTAGACTGGGTTTGTGGGTGGCATGAAAGATTTCTGTCACGCCTGACCCAGAACTTCTCACTCCTCCTTGCCAGTAGTTATTTATAGCTCTCTGTGCGTGACTTGATTGTCAGCAAATTGTTTTAAAGAGAATTTTAATTAGTTACTCCTATTTTGATCCCAGAGGTTCCTCAAAAACAGAACTCTTTTGTAAGGAAGATACTTTGTTGTATGTCTCTGGTTGGTTGGTTTATTGGTTTCTGTCCCAAGGGTTAAAGTTTGATGACAGACAAGGACTCACTTAGAAGTTCATCCAAAATCAAAATCATAGAATAGGCTGGATTGGAAGGGACCATCTTTGCGGCCTTCCCGTGGACCCACTCCAACATCTCCACATCTTTCTTATGTTGGGGCCCCCAAGCCTGGACTCAGTACTCCAGATGGGGCCTCACAGGGGCAAAGCAGTGGGAAACAATCACTTCCCTCACATGCTGGCCACTCCTCTTTTGATGGAGCCCTTCTGGCTGAAAACATCCAACCAACTCCTTATCCACCAATTTAGAGAAAAGGACGTGGTGCAGGACAGTGTCAAAGGTCTTGCACAAATCCAAGTACAGGACATCAGTTACTCTTCCTTTGTACACCAGTGCTGCCATGGAAGGCCCCCAGATTTGTCAAGCATGATCTGCCCCTGATGAAGCCATGTTGGCTGTCTTAGATCACCTTCTCATCTTTCATGTGCCTTAATATGTCTTCCAGGAGGATTTGTTCCATGATCTGTCAGAGGTCATGATCACTGGTCTATAGATGCCCGTATCTTCCTTTCTCCCTTTCTTTAAAATTAGAGGGATGTTTTCAGTTACCATCATTTTTCAATCATTATCAATCATTATATATTGATAGTTCAAAGTGAAGAGTTTTGATTAAAATACAGTAGTGCTCTTTGCTCATTTAATTAATATGCATTTTAAACAGATGAGGAAAAATTATGCAGTCATTTCCTTTCTGTTCTTTTGAATTCAAACTTTACATTTTTCTCACCATCAATAATATTGATTAAATGCCACATATTGGTGTATTATGAATGGACAGATTCCCTTTGATTTCTTATCTGTACCTTATCTGTATATCGCAAATTGTTGGCAGATAAAAAATCATGAAAGAGATAGATTCACAAATGTTATTTTAAACTTAATGATGAAGAAAAAGAACAGCATCCTAAATACATCACCTACCAGGCCATGGGATATCTGATTGTTGTCCCAAATCAGGGTGTTAGCCAAGAAAGGCACACAGAAGAGGGAAAAGATAAGGAAGTTCAGTTTCAAAATTCAGTTTCACAAATCGGAAAAGTTTTTCGATAAGGTTTGTATTAAGTACTTATATTGCATATCTGTCTTAATCACATAGTCCAGATCCCAGATATGACCTGAACGTCTCAAGGAGGGAGCAGAAGAGTTTCCTGGAGCTGGGGTCAGATATAAAAGACCTCTTTGTCTGCAATTAAAAGCATGTCTGGACTTTAAGGGGTTCACCTGCATGTACATTTGACACATGCAAGCCAGATGTGTGTGTTTCCCAAGGGAAGAATCCCTGCACTCGCTCCAGTGGGAACTCCACAGATCCTCATGCAAGACCGTGGGCTTTACCTGCCTAGCTCTTGATGTGATGAATCCCACAGTCAGTAGCCACAGTTCAACTTAGTTCTTTGTGGAGGGATCTGTTCTATTTTTCCCAAATCCAGACTTCTTTCAGAATATCCCTAAAGTTTCTCAGTTTCCAAAGCTGGGCCATCACATTTCAGCCTCACCCTCTGATGGTTTCTAAAGCACACCGGAGCAGAGACTAATTTGTCTATGCAGACCTCCCAGCAAAGCAGATGTGTCTAAGGCATTCAGTGTGCTCATTTCAACATTTCCAGAAACTGGAATATCATGCATTTATCCATCATCATCTTAAGGTGTATGTATCTCTAATAACCATCAAAACACCAAGACAGTCAGATGTTAACAGTTCTCTCTTCACTTCTTTGTTTCATACCACTCTAAGGAAGCTTTATAAACCACTGTGATGAATGGAGGGTCCAGCACTGGAAAAGAAAAAAAAATGCAAGATATGCTGTTTTATTTCTTCCTTCGTGAGGAGAGAACAGACTCCACTGAAGCAGGGAAATAGAAAATGAACCTCCGAGGCAGTCATGCAAAATCTCCAACAGAGCCTTACTCAAGTGATTCTGTTTAATCACCATCCATTTCCACTTCACTCTTCAACTAAATAATAAATATGGAGGTAGCTTTTTTCATTAGCATTTGAACCAGAACCAGTCCTGGAGAAAATGTGAAAAGAAGGGGAAAGCCTTGAAATCAGTAGGTTCTGAGATGCTGCTCTGAATACAAGCCACTTGTGTACATTCATAATCCAATAATTAATAATCCAGCATCTTTTTATCTTAGAAACTCTCAGGAGTAATTTCCACATCTGAGCACAGCATACATCATAAATCCACTCCAAATGATTTTTAAATTTGTCCTTTCCAATTCTGGTTTAAATTGACATTTTGTTCTGGTTGAAGTGGCATCCTCAGACGCTTTCTCCCCTGCAATTAGCTGAGATTAAGCAGTTGGAGAAGCAGCACAGGAAAGATCAGCAGTGCTCATAGTCTCTGATGCTTTGATCATACTGAACAGCAGAACAGCAGTCGGCTGTAGTTTGTGGCTTTGTTACACAAATAAATATATTTCTGAGGCTGCTTTAAAATGATCCATAACAGGCTGTGCCAGCACGTGGGCTGCATCTCTTACTACAGGCAATCATGTGCCACACAAAACTCATCTTTTGGTTTCTTCAGTATTTGTTATCTTCCTAAACTATTTAACTATTTAACGTTTAAAAAAAAAAAAAAAAAAGTCCTAAGCATGTTACAATTGTCTGGATTTATTTAATCATTGCCACATTGTCATTCTGAAAGCGTTCGGAGCTCTGAGCTATTAGTATTTCCTAAGCGTGCTACAGATCTTTTTGCAGCATGTGTGCCGCTATCCCAGTAATGTGAGCAGCCCTAGACAGGCAGCACAGCTGAGGGTTTTAGTCACACCCTATTCATTGAATTTAATAGCAGTTGAGCAGCTAAAACCCCTTATCGGTGCTGTGGGAGTGCATCCCAGGGTGAGCGTATGCCAGCCCCAGCTGCCCGAATTCTATCAGCTAATGCTGCCCGCTTGGCTGCACCGTGGGTACGGCGCGCATTAAGGGAGCAAAGTTTGATACATGGGCTGAGTTAATGCAAGCATTTGGAAAATGAGATGATCTGAGCAGTCACACGCATTTCTTAATGCGTTAAAAAACTTTATTTTTTATCACTGGGTATGTGCAGGCCAGGTCTGAGATGCTACAGTAGCAACCACACCTGGAGTAGTTTGGTTCTCGTAAAACAGACAAATGAAATTGGATCAGTAAACCCACTTCAACTCACAGAAGAGTTTCAGATGCTCTCCCCTTAAATTGTTGGCCTGTGCTTTAAATGCCCCAGATACTCAACAGCATTTGGCAGTGCTGATGGTTTTGTTCTCCTCTGCCCCTCCCTAGACAATATTTATGAAGTGAAATCAAAGTCATGTACGCAGTGAGCTCCTCATCCCTTCATGTGGCCACTAAAATTCCCCGGCAACTGCATGTCCCCTTGTATGCAAAATGTGGGAGCTTTAGTTGGGTTAACCACTTTTGAAACAGGGTGGTCAAGGGGACGAGTGCATGGATAGGGGGGCTCAGAGCTGAGGAAGAGAGGTAGGTGCAGACTGAGGTCAGAAATGAAAACAGAGATGCTTAATAGAAGAAAATACATTTCTAAAAAAGATGGGGAAAAAATGTTTTAAAAAATCATTTTGTGCTAGGGGAATTCCTGCAGGTGGACTCCTGTGGTAGATCTTTATTGAAAGCATAACATCTGGCTCTCATCAATACTTGTTGAGCAGTGCCTTTAAATGAATTTGCAGAACAAGAAAGCATCATTATGTTCATTTTACCTGCGGGAAAGCTTAGGAAAAGAGAACCAATTTGCTTAAAGTAAAACTTTCTTCCAGTTGAAATGGCAATAACCTCGAGTCACTCTTCACTGCTCCCATGGAGGGGATCTGGCTCTGTCATGCCACAGATCTGGGTGTATGCAGGATGAGGCAAGGGGGTTTCACTGTACTTCTCTCTCTGTTGCACAGCTAGACACATTTGTTAGACAGAGGCAATCACTTTCTCCTTCTGTTGTTCAAATTTCATGGTTCCTTCCCCACCACTCTGGTGTTTAATAATAAAATATGCTGCTTACTGCTGCTCAAGTCATGTTTTGAAAGTTTCCTGCAGAGTCCCCATAAAAATATGGACTGGTTCCCAGACAGATAATCCCATATACACACAGCACAGCAGACATCCTCTGGATGATGCTGCACGAGGAACACCAGATATGTATCTACTAGGTTATGATGGGGCTTAGGTTTGAATGGGAATCAGTTTTGGCTGTGGCCACTCCATTCAAGCTGGCCCAGCCTGCTTCTCACCTTCAGATTCCTATTTTTAGACTTAAAAAGGAAGGAAGGAATCCAAGAGGAAATGATCTGTGTGGGTTCAGCTGCTGCGTCTGCTGGCAGGTCACAGCTGACTCTGCTGTTTGTTCTACATGTGTTTGCTGCCTTTGCTAATCCCAGCAGGCCAAAGTGATTTATTTTACTCTTCTCATTTTGTAAGTCATCCATTGGCAGCAGCCAAAGTCAATCAATTGCTTCAAACAGAGCTCACAGCACAGGCAGCAGTTGCAGAAATAAAAGATGGTGAGGAACAGGATGAGGAACAGAACGGGTGCCTGGTGAGCATTACAGACCCTGCTGCTGGTAGCCACAAGTTTGGTCAGACAACCTGTGGCACCCAGCTTTACTCAATGTGAGGAAAGAAGCCAGGCAACAACATAGCCACTAAGGGCTGAGGAGCACCACCTTCACTAGCAGAAACCTTCTGGTCCAGCTAAGGGCCATGAAAAAAAAACTGGAGATCTGGAAATTGGCTAAAAGCCTCATGTCTGTAGAAGCAGCACTCCTTTTCCGTAAAGCAGAGTCACCATGTACCTACTGCCTTTCTTTCTTTTCCTCTGGGCTGCAGTGTGAAAGGTCTGCTGCATGCAGAAAGTATCCTCCAGTTAAACCCCCCTGACGGTGAGAATGAGATCCAGAGGATTTCCTTGCTCCTTTTCCAACACTGCTGCTCTTTGCAACCAAAATACCTAGAGAGTAAGAGTAATTTTGATAGTGAACTCCCACATTCTTCATACCATAAAAATGATAGCACAATACTTTATTTATTATCTCCAAATTAAGCTCACTGCAGCACAGGATAAGTGTGTTAGTTGTTTGCCCTGCACTGCCCCAAAGGCAGCCACCTTGTACTCGAATGTAGTATCACTGAAGTGATGGATGGCAAAGTCATAACAGATACCAGTTTGAGAAAGGGCAATAGTGTACTTCTCATTAGGGACACTATAGAGGGGATTTAGCCAAGCAGTAACTGCCAAATTATGATTTGCTTTAGACCCAGAAACTTTATCTTTTGAGAATTTTCAATGAGATTCCTTGATAGCAAATGAGATGCTCTGTCCTGAAATGATTCAGAAAAGACCACTGAGTCAGGTTATGGACTTAGTTGGCTCGCACAGGTGAAATTTTGGTTGCAGTTCTTAAACCAAGGTTTTCTGAACATTGGAAATTCCAAACATTTAGCATGGGAAACTAGAAAAAAAGAAAAAATATATATCATATGCCTCTATTCTTTTCAAACATGGTAGGAAATGGTGACTTCACCTCAGTATATGTTAATTACAGTTTTGTGAGAAGCAAATCATGCGAGGAAGCACCAATTTTTCTCCATTGTGCTCCTTGCTTAGGCTATGGTCTTGTCTTATTTTGCATTCAACTTCAAGGGCCTCCACAGGTGGTTCTGCAAATGCAAGCTATGGCATCAACACAGCCTGTTAGTTTCAGAAGGCATCTAAAAACAATTAATGATTGCCATTCTTGTAATTTTGTGCAGTGAACAGCAGCAAGCACATAGTGAGAAAATATCGAGGGCACCTCCGAACAAAGATCGAGTCTGGAGAAGGAACCATCCCGGTGCGGTGCCATAACGCGGCTCAGACGTGGGACGGCGTGCTGCTGGGAGAGCAGCTCATCACCATGTCCTGCACAGACAAAATCGCCAGGTACTGTAGCATCTCATGGGCATGCGTCATAAAGCTGCTTGCATGGGGAAATGAAGTCTGAGGATGATGGCTACTGGTGGGGAATAGCTCGTAGGTTCTGACATAGACTCCCCTTGTATGCAAAGATAGATCCTATAAATAGGTGGAGTAAATAGAATGGTCTCTGAAATTCTTTGTGGGTCATTAGTTGCTCTTTACAGTGTGACAAAAATATAAACTCTCTTTGCAGCTTTTGCTGCCAGTAGAATTTCAGTGTGCAAATAAAATAAATACACTGTGCTCTTACTGGATCATTTACTGCAAAACTTGCAAACCAGCCACCATGCAGATAAACTGACCTCATCTGCACATATAAAGTGCCCTAAGTGGTGTTAAGAATATTGCTACTATTTTGAATGTCACTGCAGAGGTTTCATGTCACACCCACCTCTGTGGCTCTCTACTCTGTCTTGCACATATGATATATCTTTATGTAGAATAACTTCAAAATAACAAATATTTCATAATTATTTCATGGTGATTCATGAAACAACACACTTATTATTCTGTATTTACAATATTAACTAATAGCAAATGAAGGTTATCAAAAATTGAAACCAAAATGTGCGCATTGGGATTCATACTTACTTATATTATTAGTATATACTTATACATATATATGTATTTTTGCTCATGATTTTTTTATATATATTATGTGTGTTAGCTAAATGTCATAGAATCATAGGATTGGAGAAGACCACCAAGATCATCTAGTCCAACCATCCACCCATCCCCCCCATGCCCACTGATCATGTCCCTCAGTGCCACCTCTACATGTTTCTTGATCACATCCAGGGATGGTGACTTCAACACCTCCCTGGGAAGCTCTATATTAAAATACAGTACATTGCAGCTGTAAAAATGTAAACATTATGGCAGAATTTTCTGCTGGAGTATCATGCATAAGATCTCAGTCAAATTCAGTACTCAAACTCAGTAGCCCAGAATTTGGTTCAATTATTGAAGGTCAACATAAACAAAATCTTTTTTGAAAACATGTTTTTGTTCAGTGTAAATGTATAAATTCTTCTCTTAGCTTTAACTGGATGACCTACTGAAGTTCAATTTCTCTTCAGGCTTAGCAAAGCCAGGCGTTTTGACTGAAAAAAAATACAACCTTACTAACAAATGGTCCAAAGGACAGAAGACAAAATCCGCACTCTGCTAAGTGTAATCATCACAAATATTGTGTTTACATGACAGATAAAGAGCGTCTTCTGCTATCATATTTTCATTTATTCATAAAGAGATAACTGAAAACCCAAACAGTTTTCAGCAGATCTCTCTCACTCTTTTCAGGTGCAGCTGGCTTTTCCAAATTCAGACTCAAAAAAATAAACAAGTTCAAATTTGTGAATTGAAATATTGCACTCTCTGAGGTTCTGAATGTCATTAGCCAGTGAATTAAATATCAGCTTTGCAAATAGTACTACATTTGCTGTTGGAAGAGATGCTGACTCTAACTCACATTTTCAGAAGCTGGGTTTTCTCCAAGCACATCTGCTATAGCACAATCAAAGAATCCTTTACTTTTTGCCACTTACGTAAACAGCCTTAATGTCTGTGAAGGAAAAAACATATAGGGTGGTGAAATAGAGATTACTGTGTGAGGGCCCTTTCCTCCCCCTCTCTACCTTCCTCAAGAGACCAGAAGGTGGTTTCTGTGTCATTCTTCAGACTCCAAATATTTGCTCTAACACATAGACAGTTGACTCTTCAAATGTCTGTAGGAAGCAGGAATTTGATTTCACATCATCTGGACTTGTCTCACAAACAGAAGAAAAAAAAATCTCTGAGGCTGAAATTCATGTTTGTATAACCAAGATTTGACAAAAAACCTGACTTGTATACTTTGGATTTTATTGCTTATAAAAGCCCCTCAGGAGCGCTGGGCTATTAGAGAATGTTTCCCCTTGAGAATCTAACCAGTAGCTGTTAAAATATACATCATTTTGCATTATTTGCAAAGGACATTACTATCAGAATATCAAAGATTCAAGAATAGACTTACCCAGAAAAGTGAGTAATATTCTATAAATCATGTATCTAACAGTTTATGTTCTTTCCTGCTCATAGGATAGCCACAAGCAGAGAGCGATTTAATCAGATTTATTTGTTATTCAAAGGAATTTAGCAATTTTTATTACTATCAACACAAATTTGAGAGGATTTGATGCTTGGTATGCATTATTTGAGTTCTGTGGCTGTGTTGAGATTGCAGGATAAACAGCCTGGTATCATACCCCATTCCCTTACTGAATTAAAGCACAAACATTTCTGGCATGAATACTCATGTTATTTGGCTCAGGCAGGGAATTTATGAGGTGAAATTCTGTGACTGTATTAAAGAAGAGGTCAGACTAGATCTTGTTGGCCCCTTCTGGCTTTAAAAACTTATGCATTTATATCTGCAAATTTAAAGTTAGGGCTCTGTGAATCCCCAGATAACCCACCCTGAGAGAGTGTTGGCTTTTACACTCAAGTTCTGTGAGTCTCACAGTGCAGCTGAAGTCAGATCAGCCTTCTTGCTGCACATTTTAGGATTCAACCATGTTCTTTATATCCAAAATTCAGTAGTTACACTAACACCTAGGATTCTGACTTTCATTTCCCTCTTTCACGCACACTGTGAAAAAGGAGCAGCATCATGAGCAAAATAATTCTGAGAAAGAACAATTGTTTGGAGAACCAGTTTGTACATACTTTAACATTTTCTTGATGGCAATCAGTAGTTGTATTAACAACTTTATATCACCAGAGACATCTTAGGTCAACATCACAGCACCAAAATATCTACTTTTCTTATGGAAGCAAATGCACTCATACAATGGTCCTTTACAGGAAGTCTGTCACACAGTCCAGAAACCTCCTTCCATTTTTTAAGCTTTGTCTTCTGTCTTACAGAGATTGTCTGAGCTGGTTCAAACCCTAGCCTCACTGTGCCACTGAGTTTCTTCCATGCAAAGAAACTGGAGAAATTATTTATCCCAGCATCCATCAGTCCATAATAACTGTATTTTCCTTCCTGATGGCTGCATGAAAGCTTTAATGATGACTGTTGTGTGTGGCTTGGCACTGGGAGTATGTGGAGGAGGCCACCATGACCCAACAGACACACAGAATAAACCAGCACTTCTAGGTCATACATCATGGCCATACAAATGTATGAAAGTTATTTTGAGCATCCAAGTCCAAGTAATCAGTGTTAAGATTTACTTAAAACAAAAATTAGTTCATATCTGGGTGTCCCTTTGAGTTCTGCAGTACACAGCACTTCCCTGGGACCCTCTTCCTTGGTTGACCTCTACAAGGGAACTGAAGCTCTTACTTTGGAGATGCCAGTTTTCTGTGTATCCAACCTACATCTAACAGTGTACAGACATATCTGTAAATGAGTGAGACATAGCACTTAGTCTCTTTCAGAAGCTGGCATCTGCCAGCTGCCAATCTGCAGCTGCCCTTGCAGGGTACAGGTTGAAAAATGTGTTTACACAGGCTTTGAGGGAAACAGTCCTCACAAACACTGTCTTTATTCAGCAAATAAAAGCCAGAATTCGCTGTGTACCTTGTAAGCTTTGGCCTTAAAATGGTTTTCTTGCTACAGCTTCTCAAAAGGTCACATTTAAAAGACTGTGTGTTTTCTTGCCACCAGGTTAATGGTCATCAGTTTCCTTTTATTTCACAGAAACAGTGGTGTTAAGCCTGGAGGTTAAATAGGACCTACAACATATTAATTATACCTCACCTATAAAATGTCATAAGCAATTACAGAGAACCTCCATATTTGTCATTACAGCCCTGACAGTCTACTTCTGTTTATGGATGATGTGGGCCCACAAGCTAGAGGAATCTTTTCTGAAAGTATCTTCAGAGTATTGTAAGGTGATGTGGTCTTGAAGTACTGTTTCAGGTTTTAGCAGTGGAAATGTGCAAGCACTTTACAAAATTATTTGGGCACACTGAGTTACATTTAAATGTGTGTAAAACTGCAAGACTAAAAGTCAGTGTTAGAAATTGGCATTCTTTGATCTATCTTAGCATTAGCCTCTTGACCAGAGCCATTGTTAATAGAAGACCTGACAAGGTAACTCTTAAGAAAAACTACTTCAAAGGCTGCATATTAATGTAAATGAAAATCAATTAGCACAGCAAGATCTTCAATTAGAGGTGATTTGTGCACATGATTTGTAATTCTCCCTCTTAACCCCTTTCTATGTGACTGAGATTTCAATTTCAATCTTTCACCACACGGTATATTTGAGAAAACATATATAAACCACCTACTGTTAAAACACAGATCAAAAACTAATGCACTATTTCCAGTTTCCTAACCAATAATAGCTAAATGGTCACATAAATAGGAACACCACAGGTGTTATGCTGAGTGCAGGCCATCATGATTAACAATTTATATTGTGTGAAGCATAGCTAGAAATTTTGGTAATAGAAACTATGGCACGGGAGGTTAACAATGTGCCAAGTGGATAAGACTTAAAGCTCTTAATAATGACCAAAAAAAGTGTGTCTTTTATTTAAAAAGTCCTAAAAATATAAGCTTTGAAATTCATCACCCAAAGTCTCCAAAGGTCTCAGGGAGACACTTCAGTCTCAGAGAGCTGCAATGGAAGGTGGACACTTTTCCCTGAGATGTTTTGTTGAAGCATCAATGGCAATTTCCCCACATCTCAGCCTGAAAGAGATTTGAGAGCTGGCATGCACCGGTGTTTCATTTTGTATGATGTTAATTTGTATGATCATATGGCTAATGCTGAAAATAACTTGGGGATGACATGGGGATGCCTTTCCCTGCGTGCCTTCCCAGTGGTGCTGGGCAGCAAGGAGTTTTGATGTGACCAGTGGGGGCCAGGAGAGCACAGCATCTCATTAAAGAGAGACTGCCTGCTCTGGGATGCCTCCCACTCATCCCTGGCATTTCTGTGATTGACAAACAGGGGAAAACATATTGACTTAAGGATTATCTATATTGGAAACTGGACGCAGGATTTTGTCTTTGTAAACAGTTCAGTAATATCTGGTGTTTGAACAAAAGGAAAAGTGTGCTTTTCCTCCATTTAAAGTACCCAAATCCCCCATATGTAAGTGAAAAGGGGAAGACATTTGGTTTTGTTGATCCTGCTTGCTGAAGATTTTGGGGGTTTTTAGAACCATTTGTGACTAAGGGAGCAGTGGGTTGATTTTCTCTGTATTGGAAGGATTATTAAGAGTACAGCATATAAGTTATTAGAAAGATGTACAGACTTGAAAACAATCCTTAAAATCCTTCACAATTATGAAAATTCAGAATGATCCAGCATATTTCTTCATAGGAAGAAAAGTTACTTTGATATATCAAGGACCCAAAATGTAACACTGCATTGCTCTGAATAATAATTTTATTTTGAAAAGCTGCATTTGAAGAAGTAAGTACTTTGTTACAGCTGGGAACGCAGCTATTTTCATGCACCTAAATCAGACTACAGAGAAGTCATTTCTTCAGAAGTGAACGATGTTAGGATAGTCTCACTGTTGCTCTTTCCCTATCATTTACCTACAAATAATCCTATATATGTCTTCTAAGGGCCACGTTTAGTTATTACAATTCAGTGTAGTATCCATGTTTGTTGGCCAAGGGATAAACAACACAGAGGATAAAAGACCCCAAAGACCTTGCTCTAGGTATTAAATATAGTTAAATCTATTCTCTATGCAAAATGCTGAACTGGCAGCCTTTTAAATTAGATCCACAGAAAAGAAACAAAGAGATTAAGTGAAAACTTCCACTATCAACAACATGCTTTTACTGTGCTCTGAGGGATGGGAACAGCAGTGCAAGGACCTTGTTTTGCTTGGCAGCTCAGAGCAAAACTGCTCCTAGAGCTTGGTTGGACTTGGTGGGACTCATGCATATGCTCAGGGTTGCTTTCCAGAATGAAAAAAACAGCCAAACACTGACACCGGGCCAGATTTGCAAGCAAAGCTTCTTTGTTTTTCCATCCCTCTTCCCTGAATGGATGCTGACAAAATAAGGCTTTATCAAACCAGGAAGCAGGTAGTAGCATGTCACTCATTGCGTGTACTGGTGGCGGTGCCATCCCTGTCGTCCTTTCTCCCCACTGCCACCATGGTGGACAACAGCCTTGGTGTTACTCAGCGAGAGCCATTAAGGCTTCCAAGCTACCTTCCCCTCTGAACCTTCTCTTCTTGGTGTCAGCACCTCTTCTGATTTCTCTGCTCTTTATACTATAGGGTGCTATCTAGTTCTGGGACAGCCTTTTTTAACACCACCTGATTCTCATCAGGCTCAGCTGTTTTTGTGCCCCACGTGACCCCTTGTTTCTTTGGTGTGACCCCTCCATCCAATCACTCCTGGGGCTATTTATACCTTGATGTCAAAACTCACCATTGCTGACATATGATTTTCCCATTCCCTCAAACTTGACCGGATCTTCTTTTGAGATGGGTTTTCTTGAGGCACTGTGGACTCTAGCTCTGCTGCCAAATAATGCGGCAGACTTCAGCAGATCATACTGCCTTTCCATCTTGACTTCCAAACATATATAAAAACTGGGTTTTACCTCCCAGAAGCATTATCAGAATTGTTTATGAAATGCTTTTAACACACAGGGGCAGACCTGATCACGGTTATGCCATGATTTCCAATAATGTATTTTCATTGACATCTGAATCCCTTTGTATGCAAGGATGAACATGTTCAGAATTAGGCAGAGAAATTTACCTAAAGAAAAGGCAGATTCTTTGCAATTCATTTAAATGAAATAATCACTATTACCTTGTAATTTATGATCTGAACACAATCCGCTATTTTGGTAAATAAAGCTCAGATTGTTTCTTGTGATATGCATATTGTTAAAATTCCAATGGTGTTGAACATATGTTGGTCTTCTGTTTAGCTGTACTTTTTTCTCTCCTTCAATCAAATCTACAAGAGATATTTTTAAGGAAATGTCAGACGAACCAAGATCTCACAAATTTCCATCTGGACAAAGACATCACTGTCTAATTTCTTTACCATCCTCGGAAGCTGATCTGAAGCATAGTGCTGTTATCTGAGTTCAACTCTATTTCTTGAGCCTGCATTATTAATTTTGCATCACGATAACATATTTATTCAAAGAGGCGGCTAGTTCTTTCCTTTAAAAGTGATGTTATTTGAAGGAATGACCACACTTTTTTTCCCCAGTTGAAGTTATGCAAATCTGATTGACTAAAGTAAATGTTTCATAAAACCAATGACTGTTTAAATTGTGGGACTAAATTGTTTGTATATAAATATTACCTTTTATATTCCATTTGAGTTTTATGTAGATGAACACATTACTTTAATGACCTGCATTTACAGAGGGAGACAGGGAGAGTCTGACTCTGAAATCCTCAGCAGCCAGATGGCTGCCTTTTCTTGCATGAGATTAAAAGATGTTTCTCATTCACAGCCCTGCTTCGGAGGCAAATTAATATAGCCAGCTAAATTGCTTGTGTTTTTGGAATAAAATTTAAAGATAACTTTTTAAAGCAATTGGTGTCACAGGTTCTTAGAGCAGATTGCTCTCCAGGTACAGCATGCTGGTTTTAAACATTCAGTAATTAATGGAAAGTATTCCGTGTTAATTGACTGCTTCAGGAAAGGGAAATATAATGACTTCTTATTAATCATGAAAAGAGACATACAGCATGGAGGTATTGCAATAATTGCACTAACAGTTGAGAAATGTTAATTAATGAAAAGAACAATGATGTAAGAAATTAGCTACATAATGCTTGCTGCTGATGGAGATTGCGCTTTAAACACATTATTTAGCATGGCAGCTACTGGATGTTGCTCTAAATAGCAGGCACCTCTTATCCTTTTCTTCAGTCAGCTATGGATTTCCAAATGTTGCCAGTGTTTTGGCTTTTAATGAGCCAAAATATGCTCTGCAAAACGACATTTTCCAAAGAGTTTTCAGTTTGAACTCCTGAACTCAAAACTATTCAGACAGATTGACAGTATTCAACTTACATATAAAATACAATCCAAGGGTAAGAGAGCATTCATGCATATTTGTGCCTAGCACGATGTAAAATGCGTAGTATATTAAAATGATGAACAGTTCTGGAAATTAATCAACCAGCAGTGACAAGGAGCTCAGTCATCGATAAATTGAAGGCCCCAAGGCTTCCACCATCACTTCGTTGCACGTTTTGGGACAGCAACAAGGTGAGACATGCTCATCACTAGGAACACTTTAGAGCAGGTTAAGATATTGGTTATGAATACACTGCCTTAGCATGTAACTCTTGCTTTGTCTTCAGGAACAGAATTTCATTCTTATACATATCTTCATATATGTCTGACCATTTGTGCAAGAAAATGTCAGTCAATTAGGTTTTCAAAAATTATTCACAAGACCTTCGACCTAAGTCACATAGCATCTTGGTTGTACAGATAGGGGAAAGTAGTGATAGAGGATAATGGATAAAGAAAGATATAATAACAGAAGCGCTTATTTTAGTTCCACCCTTGTAATTGTAAAAAATATGGATGCAGGAAAAAATTAAATTCTGCTGAAGACATGCCAAAAGATCTTCAGTCAAACCAAAATGCATGTCTAAAAAATAGGCTTCCATGGGAAGCTAGTGTTTGCAATAAAAGAAAACAGAAATATGTCCCTTGAGTCAGTGGCATCACAGTAATATAAAACCATTGTTTTTGGGGAACTGGTCCTAAAAGCATATCAATAATTCACCAGTGCAGTGCCTCATGCCTCATAGCACAAGAATGGGAAAGTTTCACCCTTCATACCTCCACCCCACACGTTGGCCTTGCAGGTTTTCCCAGGGCAGCTCACCCATGTATTATTTTCTCCCTCCTGAATTTCTTTTCCAGATGGAACATCCTAGGGCTCCAAGGTGCTCTTCTCAGCTCTTTCATCGAACCCATGTACTTACACAGCATCGTTGTGGGAAGCCTCTATCATACTGGTCACCTTTCCCGGGTAATGAGCCATAGAATAGAAGACATTGGTCAGCTGCCAGCTTCATATCGGCGCAATCAGCTTCTTCTCAGTGGTAAGCTAACACCTGCCTGCACGACAAACGAGCCCCTCTCCCATCACTAATTGTGCAGGTCGCCAACAGGAAAGTTTACATATTTGTAAGTAAGCCATTAGCCCATGATTTCTTTTTTTTCCCACTGAGTATTAACTTGAAGAATGAAAGAAACATGCATTTAAAGTTGGTTTCTCTTTCACAAGAAGAAAAGACTTCGGTAGTGTATACAAGTTAAGTAGGAAAACTGCTACTATACCAAGTGGGAAAAAAAGGTATTTCTAAGTAAAAGATCTCTAAAAATCAGGAGGAAAGTTTTTAGTACATTTTAGGTTTAAATCTCTCATCCCACCCTCCCTCACCCAGTGACAGAACAAATGTGCAATGTTAAGAGAACCATTCCTCATATCTTTGAACCATGAATCCATTTCTATCAGTGCCTTTTACATGAAGTTCCTGCTCCTGTACTTACTAAGAATCAAACTCAGCAGATGCCATCCAAGAAGAGCTGTTGGCTGGTGGTCCTGCAGGTGGTCCTGCCTGCTTGTCAGAACTCTAGGAGACATCGGGGCTGCCTACTTAGGGTCCTGCTGGTTGTGTGAGTCATTCGTGGCTTCCAGCTATCTTTCAAGGTTTTTCTACTGCCACCATTCTTCTTCTAAGCTCCTCTTCCTACCCCTGGTCAACATTCCTTTCATTTCTAGTCCTTCCCATCTCCATCCTACCTTCCATAGCCTCCAGATGACAACTGCCCAGCTGCACTGCACAAATTCCTCAAAGCCTCAAAATGTCTTCAGAACCTCATGAAGCATGTGAGTGCTGAGGACCACCAGCTCTGCACAGGATCACAGCTCTTTTGCTCTTTGGCATTGATATTTGCTTTTCAAGAGGATTCACTAAGAAATAAATATGCTAAGAAAGAAATACAGAGATGGGAGGATGAGCTGTGTTAGTGGAGGATAACATTGCCTTTCACAGTCTTCTAGGTTCCTAAGTCAGTGCTGTTTTGTCCTTTAACTTTCTTGGCTTTGGTGTTTGTTTGTTTTTTCTTTTTATGTGTCTTTGTGACAAAATTATTCTGACTGAGGCAGAAGTGATAGTTTAGCCACTGGGGAAATTCGCAGGTTCTGTGTGGTTTAGTACATCTGGTAAGTGTACTGTGCATGCACATGTTATGAGGTGAATAGGTCAAAAAACTTACTTTGTTTTAACAGCTTATCTCAATTTTTAACCCTTTGGTGCACAGAGCCAAAGCCTGTGTAATGCAGGTATGCAGAAACATTTCTCCTCCACCAAGTCCTTCCTGGCCCAGTCCATCATAGTCACCACTAAGTCCCTTCTTTCTTCCCTCTGCAAGCAACAGGAGGAAGGAAGGAAAAATCTCCGATTTTCCAGATCTGTCTGTTGACTTGGTAACACATCCCTGCTTGCAGAAGGTGTCTGCGTCTCCTGAGCCACTTTGACAGCCCTCACTCATTGCAACCCACCCATATGATCAATATCAAACTCAGCTTGAACTGCTGAAGGACTGAAAATTCAATAAAGGATTTAACCATAGAATAGTACTGTTTTGCTGGATTGGACTTGCAGACAAGACATAATGGCTCAAATATGTATTAATGTCTATGAGTGATTATCAGAGCCTCAGCCAGGCAATTCTGCCTCCCGCTTTCTTCATAGGAATCAGACCAGCCAGGGATTTTAAACTGCAGGAGTCCTTCAATTATAAGGACACCAATAATTGGGGCACTTCATCATAACACTACAAGCATTTTGTTGGAGTGGGGAGTCAGAGTGTGTGATGAGATATCCTGAAATAACTCACTGGCCCCACAGAAAAGAAATCAGTGAGGTTTTCCACTCACTGCAGTCCCAGATGGATGGAAATCCTTTCATTTGCTGGAATTACTCTTGGGTGCATTTTTTAGAAGAAAGAAAAGCCCTGTTTCATTTTTATTTCCTTTTCTCTTAAGATTCAGGCCATTCTAAAGCATATCACGAAGAGGCATGAGGCTTAAGGAGGGAGAGAGAATAAGAACAGATTTCAGTTCATATTCCACAATGCTCAAGTTCATATTGTTTGTACAAAGACTCTCCTATCCCTTCAAGTTCCTTCAGTCTTCTATTGTATTCTTTGTTGTGTTGGTTTTAAGGAAGACATTTTACATAAAGGAGAGAAAATGATCTAGATTATTTGGGAATTACCTTTCAAACAAAGTCAGAACAATCACTTGTCAAAAGAAAAACATGAAGAAAAGTATTACAGAAAGGATCAAAACCAACATTGAATATATCCAGGCTTGCCATCCCATTTGTGGCTGTCACGAGTCTCACAGTTTGTGCTTTGAAGCTTTTCCTCAGACAGTGATGTGAAAATATCCTCTACTTACCTAAATACGTGAGCTGATATAGGATAGCTGAGAATGAGAAAGAGAGAGAGCTGAACCAGCACAGAGGGTTTCCTAGGCACTGAGACAAGAACCCTTCTCTCACAGATGTCTGCCATGAGCACAGAGACCTTTGGGGTGGTCATAGGACGGGGTGTACATCCCCCACTTCCCAGCTGATGAATACCACAGCCTGCTCTGCCCTGGTGCCGCCTTTCCGTTTCCTCTTCTTGGTGTTTTCATGGCATTTTGACTGATTTAGTGACCTGTGGCAGCTTCATAAGGCAGTGTGTTTGCTATCACATTTTTTTGGCACTCAGTCATTTTGGGTGCTATCTTTACAGAGACTGTATGTGGTGTCAAGCAGCAGATTCTGATCTTGTTCTGTACAGAGGTGTTTCAATAGCGCCAGGAGCTATCTGATTTTCAGGCTTTCAGTTTATATCCTGTTGCCTAGGTGAACTGGAATTTTAGATGCAGATAGATCTGTTATCTCAGGGGGAAAAAATCAAACATGGTATTAATACAACATGAACACGTTTACAAATTCTGGGCGAGGTTACGACTTAGCTGTAATTCTCTTCTACATGGTAGTGAGTTCAGTCCCACTGATTGAGAGGGTCTCTACATGATACAAAGAGGTAGTGCCAAACAATTTTTCCCTTTATTGGTCACCTTTCTCTCATTGTGTGGACTCAGTCCTGCCAGGCCCTTTCAACTCCCTCCTAGGGCAGAAGGGACGATACTGGAAGGAAAGAGAGAGCAAATTAATGATCTATAAGGACTCTTCTAACCTAAACCATTCTATGATTTTAATAGTTTTCCTCAGATTAATGGTTTTTTTTGTTGTTTTTTTTCCTGCCAAGTTAAAAAGATTCACAGGAATTGCTAAATTATCTCTCTGAGGTGCTCAGACTAGTAACAATCAGTGGTGACAACAGCACAAGTCAGTGTATTTACCCAAGGACATCTCACGTGCCTCAGTGAACGACCACAAATTATCAGCCTCTGAGGGTTTCAAGATCTAGATGATACTGGTGTCCTTCTCTCCTGCCAGGGGTTAGTCATGCTGATGCTCGGCAGCCTGGAAAGTCTCCCAGCTTTAGTGTGAATTGGATTGTGGGGAACGCCGATCTGGAGGTTATCAACGCCACAACAGGGAAGAGGAACTGCGGGAGCCCCTCGCGGCTCTGCAAGCACATGTTCTTCACTCGGTGGGCAAAGCTTCATGGCAAGGTAGGCCTGGCATACTGACAGGACACTGCTGCCAGCAGCAGGTGGGCTGATCCTTACCCTGTAGTCAACTCTGTTTTGGGAATCACGTGATGAAGGCGCATCCACAACAGGTGTCCAGCATTCCTCCTCATGGGGCTGGGTGGGGCTGGAGGTTACTAGGAGCCAAGATCCTATGGTAGCTGAGGACACAGAGAAAGCCAATAGCAGAAACCCAGGCATGTTTGGAAGGGAGATGGGTGTTCTGGTTGTCCATGGCACTGTTTTCAAGCTCAAAAAAGCAGTGTTGAGTGTCCAGTCAAGCACAACAGAAAATTTTTTCATGTCTTGCTCCAAGTATCTCTTTGTCTCCAAGGGGAATCCTCAACCTACCAAGTCTCAGGGGACTGAGAGCAGTATTTGTCATGACCTCAAAGATATCTGCATCACTTCATTGCCTACACAGCAATTTAAACTCCCAACTTCAGCTGCTCCCAGTCTCACTCTAGTTAGCTGATTAAAGCAGGTACTATGGATTGTTTATTCTTTTTCTCTCCCCCACTCCCCTAGATGTGTCATTTAATACTAATAATACCCAGCTGCTCCTCAAAAGGTGAGTTGACCAGATGCTAAAGGCTCTCTGATTTCATTACTCAGCACCAGTACAATTTAAAGGTATTAAAATGGCAACCACTCCTTGACTGTTGGACTTCCTCTAGAGAAGTTGTCTATGAACTCCCTTACTTGAAATGGTGCTGAAGTCAACTTGCCATTCCACTTCACTTCCCGTGGATGGAGACAGTAACAGGACAGATGGATGGCTTAAAGCTACAGGGTGAAGCCTAGAGCTGAAGGAAATGAATAGAAGAAACTTCATATGGAATAAGGAAATGAAAGAATAAAAGGGTACGGGAAGTAAAGGAGAGCCAAAGGGAGTTGGAAGCAGCAAGCCTCTTGCTAGGGCTGAGTGAATGCCTCAGAGCCTTCTGCTAGCCAACACTTGAGAAACACAAAGTTGAGGAGATGTGGGTATATCAGTATTTTGAAATAGAAATGTGCCTAGCATACTAAGATTGTTTTCTGTAATCTAAGTCTAAAACCAAGTCAAAGAAAAGGGTGTTATAACAGCAATTCAAATCAATGCTGTGATTTTACATGAATAGAATTTGGCCATCTAGCAGTGGGTACATTGTTTTCTAAATGGTTGTCTCAGACATTTCCTTTGTTTCTGTCATTATTCTTGTTTTGGAGTCAATGTTTCTCTTCCTGTGTGAATTTTCAAGGAGGTGCTGGGGGAGAGGAGCACCCAGATACCAAGTCAGCAAGACTGACTCCACTACTTCTAGGAGGAGCAGCAGGGAAAACACACAGTGTTTCTCCAGCTCACCTTCTTTCCCTCATGTAACATTATTTTGCTATACGAAGGCTTGTCAAGAATTGTCCTGCAGTCGAGATAATGAAGACAAGAAATAAATTCTTTTATTAAGTGCCCAAACCTTATTTGCATGGGGAAATGAATGAAAAAGGCAGAGAGGTGGCAGGAAAGTTTGCACTAGCAAAGTCATTCAGGAAGGTCCATTTACCCTCGGTCTGGAGCACCACATCCTGCACTGGGTGTGCCAGACACCTCAAAGCTGAGTAGGCCATGGAGTGCAAACACATGGCACCAAGCAAACCAGATCAGCTCGTTCCAGGCTGCATGATTGCCCTTTCCTGGAGTCTCTCTTTCAAAATTTCCCCATTTTACAGAGAAGAAAAACAGTGTTGTTTACTTGCTGGGGTTATGCTTTGACGGTGTGTTTTCCTACAGGGTGCTATTTC
Source organism: Perdix hodgsoniae (assembly GCA_035772895.1). NCBI lineage: Eukaryota > Metazoa > Chordata > Aves > Galliformes > Phasianidae > Perdix > Perdix hodgsoniae. The sequence goes on along the minus strand of JAPSGF010000005.1, from coordinate 5,444,213 downwards.
ACTGGCTTGTAAGCGTTGGACTTTCACCTGCCTGCTTGCTCTAGGGCATTTTCCTAACTTCGGGTTCTTTCACATCGTGTCAAAAGCTCACAGCTGTTTTGGTACTGCTGAGGCTTTGGCAGGTCAGAGAAAGCTGTTTGGTCCTTCTGCACAACTCAGGGTACTGCAATCTCTGTGTGTCTCCAGGCACTGTCTGTCTATCTATCCGGCTGGCTGGTGGGCAGCACAGTGCTCACTCTTCCATCAGCACAGATCCAGATGCTAATTTCTGCCCCATTCTGGACAGTTCTCACAGCATTTCTGACAGTAATAGATACAAGAAGGAAAAGGGAGAGTACACGAAGATCCTTTCCTCCTGTGGTCTGCCCATGTTCCTTTTGAGCCTAAAGCTGTTCAGCTAACCTGAGCACTTTATTTAAAAATTCTCAGACTGGATTTTCCCCTTTCTTTTCTAAAAATCATCTCAACCGAAAGGTAGATTTTTTTGTAAAGCACATGAATGTTTGCTGCTGCCAATGCCAACTCCAAGGCAGAGATATTTACCTTCCTACTCTTTGCAATGGTTTGGAACAGTGTTGCAGGCATTCAATGCTTCCATTTTTGTTGTTGTTAATCCAAAACAGACAAAGCACAGTGATAGTTTGTTTGTCGCTGATGACATGTAGACAGGAAGATTATATGGCTACTGAACCTCCTGTTTCTCTTGGCTCAATGGCTGATTTTTTTATTATTATTTTATTTTTCCCCTTCCCTGCCTCTTGCTCTGCAGCTGAGCACGCGAACACCAAGCCATGGAGACATGCCACTGATGTACAGCGAGGCGAAGCTAGTGGCTCAGACATACCAGGCTGTCAAGCAGCAGCTGTTTAAGGCATTTCAGAAAGCCGGGCTGGGCACCTGGGTGAAGAAACCCCCAGAGCAAGATCAGTTTCTACTGACTGGGTAAATCACTCAACATCTTCGCTATGCGACCAGATCGAATCAACTGGTGAGGAGTCTGGGCAGGACTGAGAATGGAAGCGACTTGGTATTTAGTAGCAACCTCCACAGAAATATTTTCTTTTAATTCTGTATTGGAAAAACATAAATATAAATGTGTCTGATGCACTGAAGTCGACTTTAAAAAACTGCTTTTTCATGATCCCTTCCCAAGAATGCACCTGCCCAAATTAGAATGCACACACAGAGATGCACCCACAAAGATTTTGCTTGTCATAGTTTATCGCTGTTGGTATTCACAATCTGAGGTGTTAGCAGGCCACCTGGCTGATCCCAAACAGAGTTTGTTTTCCCTCACAGAGTCAGTGCAAGAGTCATCACTGAATAATGGAAAACAGTAAGCAGAGATGGAAGCACCCCAGGCACTCAGCAGGGCTCTGGGCATCCATAATCATCCACAAATAAAGGTGTTGAACCTCTATGCAAAATCATCCTGTTCATTGCCGAAATCTGTGACAAAGAATTTGGGCCTTGAAGATATACAGAATTTTTAAGCTCCGCTTCCCACTGCTGGCTCTGAGCACAGTGCTGGGCATCAGCTTTCCCTTGGTGTTTACACTGCACTCCTCTGATGCCATGGACATACTATTTCCCACCACAGCTCTGATCCTGGCCATGAGTTTTTTACACTGCAAATATGAATGATCTGAGCCTATTCACACCACATATGTCCTCTTATAAACCAACTGGGTGTCCCTCACCCCACTGGAGTGCCACTGGGGCTGGTGCTCTCTGTTGTGCTGGGCTGTAGGATCACTGTGAGGATGCTCCCAGATCCAGAGATCAGGGAGCTGCTGCAAATCATTCAGTCTGAAGCCAGCACCCAGGGCCTCAGATCTCACAGCTCCTCAGAATCCACTGCTTTAAATTAAGTCGATGTGAGCTCAGGATGTTACCAATTGTGTTGGATATCCACAGCAGAGACATCCCAAACTAGGCAGTACCTTTGGTACTTGGCTCTTTCCTGCCTCAGTTTCTCCATTCGCAAAATGGGGATAATAACATGTGTGTCACATCTAAAGAAGTTGGCAGGAACAGAGTGCTCTGGCCAGGTCCCAGATAAGCCAGATGCTGTCACTTTTCAGTGAGTTTCACCTCTGTACATTGTCTGATTAACATAAGTGCAGTAAGTAGAACTACAAACTTGGGTGAGGTCCCTCTCCATGTAAGAGTTTCCAGATTCTAACTCTGTATAAATGGCAAATATTATTGTTTTTCAGTTAGGAGGCAAGTATTCTTTCCTGTATAATTGTAACTGGATCTGATATTATCTCATTTTTGAATCATCCCAAACTTCATCATGATGCAAAAGACACTGTCGTGGGAGAACCAAGCTTTGATAGTCCCACTGCAGAATCAACCTTCAAATGCCCTGCGTATTTCTTTTGTGTTTTTTGTTTTTTTTTGTTTTGGTTTGGTTTGGTTTTTTGAATGACAGGATTTGCGGGTATATAACTACTGTTTTCTTTTTATTCTTGTGATTCTCTTTAGACCTGTATATAACATGCTGCTACTAATTTGTGATAATTGTCTCGGTATTTTCTCAGAACTGTCAAGTTGACTTAATTTTCAAATAACACAAGGCTCATATTTTTCCATGTAATTTCCTTTACATAAGAAACTGTTCCTATCAATAAAGATAGATGTTCTTTGTATAGGGTTTATCATGTTTGGAGAGCCATATACAGTAAATACATTGTTTATTGATGCCCACAATAGAATAGTTACAGTATTTTGATGAAATTTTATTTTTAGATTATAAACTGCAAGATGTATCTATAGTGTCTTGTATGAAAACAATTGTGATAAACTAGAATTTTTAAATTAGATAAAACAAAGCTCCCCCTTTCCAGAAAGCTTTTCAACAAAATAATACATTCCATATTAACTACCAAAAATATTTAAATTAAAGAAAAAGAAATCCTTAGAGTAGAAATAGTAAAAAGAAAAAATACCCAAGACTTTTTCAGTAATGGAAGCATTTTGTGGTACCCACTTTGTCAATATTTTGACTACTTTCTCAGCCATTCTGGTTAGCATTCTGAATATTTCTGGCACTTGCTGGAGCTTCTCACTCCTTCACATGGTCCTTTCCTCCAGTACAGCCATCCCTGCTGCAGTGCCCCCACAAGGTCTAGGCAGCTGGGGGGCAGCAGGAGGGCTCGGGGTCATGACCATGGCCAGTGGTGCAGTAGATGCTGTGGGTGATGCTACTGGTGATGGTTAGGAGCTGCTCCCAATGAGGGAAGGAAGCCATGGGAAAGCCAAAGAGGAGAATGAGGGCTTTTAGGCAGAGACCTGTAGGACATGGGGAAGCAATGTCTCCTACTTTTCCTCTTCGACTTAGTCTTTACCTGGCACGCGAGAGACCTCAAGGCTTCTCCTTACATTTCCCAGCCCTCCCCTGCTCTCCTTCAGCCCCAGCACAATGGCCGCTCAACAAATACATAAAGCTCCACAGGCTGGTGTTGCAGCTAAGGTGACAACAACAGGCTGTACCTGGTTATTTTTAAGGACAAAAAGAAAAGCGTGGCAAGATCAAATTATCCTTTGTTGCAAGAAATACATAAATGAAATCCTGGATTCAGGTGCAGTGGGGATCAAATGAAGTTCCCCCTGCTAGTGGGCATCAGTTTGTCCCTCTGAAGGCAATGGAGTTGCCCCTCCACTTGCACAAGGGTTGAACATGACTTTAAATGTCTACTTCTTCTCATTATGTGCAGCGATAGAGTGTGGTGGGACCAGCTCCCAGAAGCACGCATGACCTACATGCAACAGTTCCTGAAGCAAAGGAAAACTTGCTCAGTAGTAATCTTTTAGTGAAGATTCTGTACATAACACGCATGAGTGAATGGCAATACTGTACTAATGGATGTACATTTGTAACATTTGTAAAAAAAAAAAAAAGAAAAAAGAAACAAAAAAGGACAAGAGAAATAAATCTAAATTTACATATGTGAATTTGCTGCTAAATTCTGTAAATTGCACTTCAGTGATACCTAATAAGTGAATGTTTCTGTTAAGTGAATAAAATGCCAAGTAAAATTGTTCTTTCGCTGTTTGTTGACCGTTTTTCACAGTGGCTTAGAAATCAGTTTGCAAATGCTCCAAGATACACTAACATATTTTTATACACACATAGTAGATCTCTAGTCAACATGTTCTTGTTCTGTTTGGATTTGGTGTGTCATAGGAAACATACACTTACATTGATGGTTGCTGGTAGTGAAGAAGCCTTCTAGGGACAGTCATAGATGACTGAGCTGAAACTGCCACTAATTTATTTCCAGGTTACTCTGAAAACTTTTTCTCAATGACAATTAAATACATCTTTACAAACTCACACTTCATGTGACTTGCTGTCTATAGCTGTTTAAGAAAACTGAAATGATTAACAAAAGGTCTGAGGCCAGTGCATCTTTTGCAGACCACTTCATTGGTGGAGTGGCCCTGGCTTCCTCCTGAGTAGAGCTTTAAGTATTTAGTTACAGCAGACAAGAATCACACCGAGCCCATATGACATCATTTATGCAAAGGTTTAACACACTTTAGTGCTTAGTCATCACTTTATGCACTGAGATTACTTCCGTCAGCCAGACCTTACAGAGATCTCCAGTGTTACCAGTCTTTCAGAAGTGCCCACTGTCAAAGTATACACACAATCAACAGTTAAAAATTTCTAGAAAGAGACTTTCTGATCCCCGTCCTTGTGAAGATTTGTTTCCAGGATGAAGCTGAGACTAACAGCTTCCAAAGAGCCCCTTCAGCTCACTGGACCCCACAGCAATTTTTCGCTCTTGTTGAAGAATCTCATGCTGGACCTGTTTGGGCTGTCCCATTCCTGGCACAGCAGGACATCCTCAGTGGCTATGCATATCACTTTTTTCAAGGTCAGGCACTGTGGCAGTTGCCTTTCACTAGCTTGGGTCTATGTTGTTAGGTATTTGCATGGGAAAACTAGGAGAGCGGAAGAATATAACATTTACAGGGTGAGGTATTTTTTATGCAAAACTGGCACTGTGAGCTGATCCATCCATGCTGGACATGTGACTTAAATAATAAAAGCATCAGATTCTCAGTATTTATAGATCCCAAATTTTATTTTCACATATAAATTATATCACTTTTTGTGTACTGGTGGAGCAAGTCCCATCATCTGTCCTCTCACCACAGCCTTGGTACTTCCCTATCAGCAAAGATGCTCAAGCCAGCAGAACATTAAGAAAGAAGCTACACCAATAAGACTATCTGTGCCACTAAGCACACTCAAAGTGGTGAACCTGTCATTATTTTCATGCCAAAAAGCGTAAATGCCAGAATTCCTGACTTCTTTGACAAGCAGCATCAGCTTGCCCCACAGAGGAGCTTCAGAGGGGACACGTTTGGCCAGTGCAGATATGGGCCATGAAAGGGGGACAGCCCTACGTTTCCCTGATCCCCATCATCTGGGGGCCTCTGCCAGGCTTCCCAGCACCCTGGGAGCCCCAGCCTACACCTGGGCAGTTTGGCCATAGCTGAGCTCACCACAGGTGGTTCCCAGCCTGTTTTCCCCTCCACAATCAGCTGCTAGTGCCCAACTACGGCAGACACTGTGATGTGATTTGGCTGCTGAAAACAACTACAAAGCAGTCATCAGAGGAAATTATATGGATGGATTCTGTATTTAATCTCATTGAGTTTAAAGGCTAAATACCAGAACTGCACTTAAAACTTTACAGGCATCCACCCCAGGATCATCAGGCACAGTTATTTCTTTTCCAACTGTATATTGGAAAAACAACAACATAAAACACGAACAAGCTGGTATATCAGCTAACAGAGGGCTTGAGAGAAGTGCTTGTTTCTGAAATAAATAAGTCCTTCTGCTGCAGTTAAACCTCAATAGCCCTGCTTGTGTGTTGAAGAATGAAATAGCAATTTAAAAGCTTTTTAAGCCTCTTGATTCATTATTGTTGTGCCTACTTTCCAGCCCTTAGCCCTGATTAATTTGGTTGGTTTCAGCTTGATCATGTGAATACACTATTTTAGTGGAAATCTGTGTGAAGTCACAGAAAAGCTGAGACTTTTTCAAGCATAGTGACAGCCTGTTGGGATGCAAAGACACACAAAATGCAAACAAGATACCACATGCAAGTACATCCATACATACAGATACATGTAGAATTTCTTGTCAATCCAAAGCTTCCTGAATAAATAATTTGGTCTTGGAGAAAGGGGATTCATAATCATTGTCTTTTCAGAAATGAAATGGTTCTATTCAGACGCTTCATTCAGTCGGGTTTTCCTGGTAATTATATCATCCATTAGATAAGTTTATGTTCTATTTTATCAATAATCTCTGCCTGGGAAAGGTCCTCTTCGCTCTCCTTTGGCCCTGAACAGACACCTTCACAGCGTTGCTCAGCGAGGAGAGCAGCAGCTCCTTCCTTTATACCCAATGGGACAAAAACAACCAGGGGTGAAAGGAAACATTGGCAGAAGTAACAACATGATTTACGTGCTATCACACCCTTAGAACCACAGAATCCTAAAATCTTGACCATTACACAGAGTAGTGAGACTTGGACTCCTCAACTACAGACTTCAGTCATAGTTAACACCGAAACTCTACACTGCTGGGTACCAAACCCCTGTTCAACCTCTCAGCTTCTCACATTAAATATTCTCTGGAGGCTACAGATCTTCTGGATATGCCTTGCCTTGGCTGCCTGCTGTGGGTCTGGTGTTGATCCTCTCTGTGGTTTGAGACCTGTCCAGACTCATCTACACACAGTACCTGTGTTCCTCTCAAAACAAGATCGTGCCCAAGAGAAAAAGGAGGGCTCCTCTTTGTTAGGAACTCAGTTGATAAATGGCTCATGCTGCTGTCTAAAGGGACAAGAGAGTATTGAAGTCAACAGAAAAACAGGCACTTTGAAAGAAGTATATCACTTTACATTTATGATACTGCACATTATATGGAGGAAGCTAAATTACTTGTTATAATCGAATAACTTTTTGGCATGGGAAAGAACAAAAACCACATGATAGCTGGTTCTAGGACACTTCACTGGAAAAAGGGCATATATGAGTTCTGGTATAGGCTTTACCTTTCAAATGAGGAAGAGCCAAAACTTGGTTCCTAGGCCTTATGCACCTGCACTCGGTGGAAACCCAAATCATCCATCACTGCCATCTGAACCTCTGCATTTGACTTTCCTTGTTGAAGCTCTTTTTTCACATCTGTCCCAGTAACTCTTTGACCCTTGGACAGGTGGGAGTATGTATGTACATCCAGTTCTACAAGTTCAGCTCTATTTCGTATGTATGTGGCTTTCCTAAAATGTTCTTTTATCTTTTGGGAGGATTACTCAAGGAGTGATGCAGAGATCAGAAGTAGTAATCTGTCTACACATTTGTCTCACTGCTTACTTATCTCTCTTGAAGCAGTGTGGCATAAGCAAAAATTGACTAAATCTGAAAATATCCCCTTGTTCACTCAAGGTGTTATGAAGAGGTCATACTATCCCAAAAGTGTCATTGAGATGTACCAAAACATAATTTTGGCCCACTGCTGTACAAGGTGCATCAAACTAAGGCATAGCTGTTAATTTAACACAGCTCCACTGACTTCAAAGGACTCAGACTACTGTAATGAAGCAAAATTCGCTTTATGAAGGAGCCAGGGTGTTAAGGTCAGATGAAATAGGTACATTAAAGCACTTCATCATTCCTTCTCCTTGTACTTCACTGTGCAACTCAATGATTTGCACCGCTGAGTGCCAAAGCAGCCTGCTAGTGTCTCTAGACAAGGCTGGCTGAGGATTACCCTCTGAAATGACATTAAACTGGTGAAGCATTTTAGTGCTTATAGGATTGGCCAGCGAGTGCCATACTCTAATCCTGCTTCAAATTCTTCACCTTTTTTGTCATATTTCCTCCACTTTTCATGGGGAAAAAGCTCTATGCAGCCATTGCAGTGAAGATTAGTCTTTCACGAGAAGATGGGGAGGACAGTTCAGTGATCTTACACATGGCACAGCAGTTCAGCACCTCTGTCATGGGAGCAGATCCATAACAGTATTTTCAGATGTTGTTCTTCTTTTTTTATTTTTAATAAGCAAGCTCAGTTTCTGATGTTGATTCTTTCTTCTCCTTGTCTCTTGCTCTAAAAGCCCCCAACAGAAAGCAGCAGCATTAGTCCCAAGTGTCACGGTGACACACAGGTTGGATGCTGCTTCTAGCTAATAGAAACAAATATAAAACAACACATGAAGAAACAACAAACCTAACTAAAAACACATTTTAAAGTAAGTGGCACTCCATCTTTTCCAGGAAGGTATGCAGTAGGTACTGACATTATTATGGGTTATGGGTATTATCATCACTGGTCAGCTGATTGATACCTCTTCCATCCTCTACGGTGCCTGTTTTAACTCAGGGGGTGTTCTATGCCACATGGGGATGAACCAACTTGGAAATGTTGGGTATTAGATTTACCTGGAGTCCCCCAGACTGGTTGGGTTGTGCCTGGAGCAGCTGGAGAGTGTGTAATCGTTTGCCTTCACCCAGCCTTTGTGTCGGCTTCCCTCATCTGTAACAGGGCCATAGGTACCATCAGGGGTGATTAATGCATTATTGTCACCAGTGATAAGAGAGCACAGTCATGAGTCCTCCTGGCCTTTAATAACTGCAAGCCAAAGAAAAGCATTAATTTATATTCATTACAATAAATAAACAGACTAGAGCCCTTTAGTCCTCTACACCCCTCTCCCCAAGCTCTGGCAGCAGCAGCTGGTGCTGGGGAGATGGTAGGGGCTGTCCAGGAAAAGAAGCAAACCAACCGGCTGCCCCCAGATCCGCTTCCAAATGAAAAAGCTCTCAGTGTATCCAAGGGGCTGATGCAGCTCACAGGCTTTGGAGTGTCTATGTATTTGTGCATATGTCTGTGAATATATACAAATATACGTTATTTGCTTAAGAGCTACTTCCCGTGTGCCTCATCAAGACATTGGCACTCAGTGGCTCACCATCTGGCCAGTGCCCCCACTACCAGTAAAATAGGAATAAGAGGTTGTGTGTCTCTCTGTTTGAGCCCATTTTCCCTTCCCTCCTCCTCCTGCACATCCTGCCCTCTTGCTGCCATTCTCCCAAACGGCTTCAAATCACTAAGCTGGCAGAAAACTGACACAGCAGAAAATATGATAAATGCTTCTAAGACTGGAGAGTTGACGCTGTTTTCCAGAGGGTCAAAAGGCTGAGGAGCTGTGGGAGGTAGGGAGGAGCGGGGTACAGAGGGGATTTTCCTATTCCATAGCCTCGTCCTCAAGCACAAGAGGTTTCTTCCTTATTTCCCCTCATTTGGCAACGCTGCACAATTTGTCTTTCCTCACCGCCTCTGAGTGCCTTGGACCCACCCTGGGACACCCATGGGGAAACCACAGCCTCGTGCAGATGCTCCATCAGCACAGCGATGCTCTGCACTGGCTCTGGGGAAAGGAGTGAAGTCAGATGAGTTATGAAGAATTCCCAGCCCTAGCACTAAATCAGCAACAGTGGCATTTTTAGGAATGCTGGTAAGACAAGGCCAGGCTTCTGGAATGCTGATCAGTTCACGCAGGATGGGCTGCGAAGCCCAAATCTAAGGAGGATTGTTGTGATTTACCCTAGCAGGTGGCTCAGCACCATGTAGTCATTTGCTCACAACCGCCTAGAAGAAGAAGAAAACAAAAAAAAAAAAACAAAACAGAACTGAATGTACATAACAAGTGCACAAACAATTGCTCACCACTCTCCAACTGATGCCCAGCTATACCCTCAACTCCAGAAGAGGCTGAAATGCCCTACCACCCCCTTCAGAACTTCTGCATGACATCATATGAAATGGAATATCCCTCTGGTTAGTTTAAGTCACCTCTCCTAATTCTGTTCTCTCCCAGTTCCTCGGGTTCTCACCTCATTCTGAGCACATCATAGCTTTTCTATAGCATTTCATGGACAGATCTGAAGATTAGATCCCTAGAAACAGATTTTTATACACAGGTGTATGGGAGCTGCTGAATCATGGACTGAACCTCTGATTGATCACCTGAGGCAAGCAATGAGTCAGCCATGGGAGCACAGGTGAAGGCAATTCACCTGTGCTGCTGGAAGGGGTGGAGCCTGGCTGCACCTCTCCTAGGCCCATTTAAAAGCTGACTATCAGTGGGGAAGGATCTCTTCTGGAGATCCCCTCTTCTGGAGTTTCATAGCAAGCCCAGGGTATGGGTAAGCATTTTATCTATTCTCTTTTGGTATAATAGTTGCTTAGCTGAACTATCTGGTATGCTTCATAATTATAACATCTGTAAGATGCTTATTGTTTTCAAAATATTCATATTGGAATATGTTTCTAGAGGTATGGAGAGCTTGTTCTTGGAGGCATTCAGGGTCAGAATGGACAGGGCTCTGAACACTCTGATGGAGTTGTATGTGTCCCTATTTGTGGCAGGGGAGTTGTACTACATAACCTTTAATTGTTCTTTCCAACTCAAACAATTCTATGATTCTGTTATATTATCCATAGTACTTCTAGTCCACCCCTTGTCCTTGCTACAGCAGCAAGCCACACAGTTCATGTAATCATCTCTTACTGATAGAAAACCAAGAGTAGCATGCTAAATTGGCCATGATGAAGCCCCACAGATTAGTAGTCTTCCACAAGACTACATGTCCTTTAGGCAAACACAGTTTCCCATGAGCCTTCCTGCCACCTATGCACGGAACTCAGCATAAAGGGCTCTACCTCAGTGAGGCATGAACTGTATGCAGTAATCCTGTGGTCAAGGACTGAGTCAAGTGGTAGGGTACCCTCTAAACATCAGTTACCATTACATCTGGGTGGCCCTGGATGTTTGGGACTATGTAATTTAGTATGGAACATCAAAGTTCTTGAACTGGTCAAAGCACCCAAATGATTTCTTTATCAATAATATGTTAAAAAACATTATACAGGGCAGACCTGTACCAAAGCTTTCAGGGGTGTGTCTCTCCTATCTGCCAGTAACATTCTGAAATGCTCTGTATTTCACTGCTGGAGTAGTTAGATGCAACATTCGTTTTTTTCAGATCCTTCTATCCATCACCCGGAACATATAGCTGAGGTGTTTGGCTCCAGTACATTTACATGGTAATCAAATCATTAGCCTGGGGGAGGCATAACACATTAATGACTTCAGAAATGTTGGTTAAACTCCAGTCCTGATCAAAGAGACCAAAATTTATTGTCATTCCTCTAATAGCTGTGTGGTAACCAAAATGAAATCAATTTAATGGAGATAATTAGCTTCCCATCTCTATCACCGCACACTTAGAACAATTAGATAGAATGAACTTCCCCTGCTAGCAATACGATATTGTTAGCACAGACTAAAGCACTTCAACAACAACAGCCAGGAAACCTTTACTGGAGCAACTGTTTCTTAAATTAGAAGCTGCTGGTTCACCAGAATCAGAATGTACTCCCAGGAGATTCAGTACCACATGCACCAGGTCTTGGGCAGAACTCACAAATAGACACTGGAAGAGGTCTTCTAGAGCAGACTGGCATCGTTTCAGGACTTTGCCTGGGCTGCTGGATGGCCATGATCAGGTCTTAGAACTCCACCTTCCTGCTCCTGATGAGTGGAGACAGTGCCCACTGCTGGAGCAAGGCTGGTCCCTCTGTGCTGAGCCAGAGCCATTCCATTGAATACAGCTGGTGGCTTCTGAGGAAGCCTGTTCACTGTGCCCAGGTGAGGAAAGAGAGGATACCAAGGTCAAGCTCAGCAACAATTTGGGGCAGGAGGGTGGCTGGTCCCACCAGCTGGGATATCTGTAGGCTCTGTATCCCACCTCTCCCATTTGCCATGCTCTGAGCACAATTATTTTTCTTACTCAGAGGTCTTTGTATCAGTTTACATCCGAGCAGGAAAAGCAAATTATATATTTGCAGAATAAGGGAAACTTCTTCCAGTTTTGCACTTATTGGACCCAGAATTTCTTTTTGCCTTAGCTTCATAGGCAGAATATGTTAGCGCCCACAGTAATCAAATAATGGGAAACTTGATTTGTCCATATACTCATTAACAAGCAGTCAAAATGCTTTTCCAGTTTTCAAAAAAATAAAATATTCCATTTGTGAACATTGAGCTGATACTCATTTATTCTGAATGTCTGAAAGCATATATAATTGCATGGGTTTTAGCAGAAATGACCCATATCTTTTCAACACAGACTGTCAGCTACACAATAACTGTTGCCAGCACTTTGAAACAGAGGTAAAAACTCAGTGACTTAGGAATACAAGAATGACTTCTGGTAAAAGATTTTGAAAACTTAACCTGAAGTTTCATTCTGTGTCTGTCAATGAGACAAGATATTTTACTCCTGATATTATGCCATTTGAAAATAGCAGTCTTTGTATTTGCTCATATTTTAAAACCTTACATTGTGCCATATCTTAAATGACAATTTTCCAACAAAAAATTGCTTATTACATCATTTCTATGCAACTTCTGCCTTTGCGTTTTCAAGAAGTCCCTCTAAATATCTTCACGTTGTTTAGTGTTTCACACAAATTGGTGTAACACTTGATACAGGTTTTCTAACAGCACCTCCAGATTTCACAGTAAGAAGGATTTTATAGATGAATGAGGTAGAGGCTCTGTTTTCCAAAATAAAATCTACTCTATGCCCTTTTCTTTTCCAATTGTGCTCCCCCTTTGCTGTTCTCAGAGTCCTCTCTAGGTACACTTTAGATAAGGACAATCCATGTCTCCATATATGAAAGTCTCAAAGTTTATCTGGCTGCAGAGATTTTGGAGACAAAGTAGTGGAAGTAGACAGGAAAGGCAAAAGAGAAAAAGGAAAACATTAGCATCAGAGTAAACAGTGATTCTCAATCTCATTCAGTGATGGAGGTGGAAAGAGGTCCCAACTTGAGGGCTGGAACCGTAAGCAGACAACAATACTGCTCTTCAGAGAAACTGACTTGATTCCTCCTCTGTCCTGGAAAAGGACTATGAATTAATCCCTCTCATACTATGTACAATGAATAAACTAATATAAAATAAATCTACCTAAAGCTATGAAATATGAAGCCATTTAACTGGCTTAAAAAGGTTCTATTGATGGAGGCTGAGACAGCATTCCTGAGAACCAGCAGTGCCTGTTTGTACTGTTCTTATACCCTTTTCTAGAATCATCCTTAATCTGTTGTCAAAAATAAAGGGTAAATAGAGGTTGGCTTGGCCCACTAAAACCATTCTGTAATATTAAACTTCTATTTTTTTAATTGGTAATCAGTCCAGGACCAAAGTAAGCATCCTTATGGATCCTGTAGGTCACTTCCAACCTTGGTGATTCTATGCTTCTATGGTCTTATAGTTCTCAGGATGTTTTGCTAGACCTTAGTAGACCTTGAAGCTGTTACTTGAATTTCTTTTCAGTTGGATCTACTTGCGTGTAATAGAATATGACTGTAACCTCAACCAGAATCTGAAGAGCAGGGTTTATGTGCAAGGCATATTTGCCATGAGTATATCAGGAATGAAGGCTGTAAAGCAATTAAACACCAAAAAAGGTGATTATAGAACACTCAATGAAGAAACCACACAAATTATTCCTGTACTTAATCACGGACTCTGATATTCTCAGTGGAAATACTATGATGAATAATCAGAGCAAATGACCAAAATTCTTGTGTAATGAGCCCTGTGTTAATTGCCCCAATGTCCATTCAAATACAGAAAGTACTAATGAAGCACACAGTCTCATCATCTTCAGACTGACTTTTGTTAGGCCTCTGTTAGAAGTTATTCACCCAAGAGAAATAGCAGAATGTGGTGAACTCCAGTGCAGGGCCCTGTCTTCTGTCTGGAAGTGATTGTCCTTCAGTGGGACCTGACTCAGAACCACCCATAATGAACCCAATCTCTCCACAGTCATTGCTCCCTTACACATTACATGACACACATTCAAGATTTGACAGCAGTGGGATGGATAAAGGGTGCTTTTTTCTGTTTCAGTGGAACAAGATGTCATCTCTAAGAGACTTTTTACTGGCTATGGGATTTAGGAGATGATAGTCATCCTTTCAATAAAATGAGGTGTGATGCAGATACCCTGCCCATTCATAAGAAGATCACCAGAGTTACCACAGCCAAGGAGTCAGGCAAGCAAGGAACATGTGCCTTCAGAGCAGGACTGGACAACAGAGAGCTTTAGGCATTGCTGACTGTGTTCTATTTTTCCCCATGCAGGGAGGGGATGGGGAGCATCTGGAGATTGTCTGGACCTATGTGAAGGTTAGTTTGATCATGTGGACTGGAGTCTGATCTGAAATTTCCCTAATAAACAAGTTATTTTCATACATCACCTTTGGTTATTCAGCCAAATGCCCTTAAATGCCAACAAAACATTTAGACCTTTCCCACATTGCAGCTTCCCAATGTGCTTTTGGTGGGGAGACGTGGCCATCCTGCACAATCCATGCACTAGGCTATGGGATGGATATAGTGAACTTGTCCGTTCCCCCCCCCCAACCACCCATGCACAGCACTGGAATTGTATCTCAAAAGCTGTCTTGAAAGATTCAGCCACCTGCTGTTGGTTGGCAGTGGACAATAGCAAGAGTTTTCGTTCCCCCTTCCTCAAAAATTATTTGAGATCCCTAGATGAATAGGTATTCCAAGTGCAGAGTGGTTTTGCTTATAAAGTACTTAAGAAGCATAAGTCTGACTCACAGAACTCATTTCAAACAAATGAACAACATTTGAAAACATATTATGGACATTATTTCTTCTCCAGCTGAACTTCATCTCTTGAATTTAGTCTTATGTTATGGTCTGATTATTCTCTGAAAGAATTACAATGGAGCAGGGAAGAAATGAAGGTATTCCCTGGAAATCCTTTCATTTTATTAAAGCCTCTGTTATTGCTTGTGTTGTGTTTGTCCAAAACACTTGTCAAGATTTCATTATCCCAATTTAAAACAGCAGCACTATGTCTAAATGTGGTTATGACTGAAAATGAAAGCATTCTGCAATATTCCCAGAGAGAGCAGAGCATGCTGCTTTCCTGGGCTGAGTTTAGAGAAAATAGGTTATAGATAATATATACATTCATCCATCAAATATCATGCTACAAAGCAGTATTAATATGCTAAAGGAGAATTTATAGCCCCAAAGCATTAGTGACTCAGACAGAAGTTACCCTTTTTAAGACAGGAGTGACCAATGCTAATCAGTACAGAAGTGATCAAATGTAACTGCTCATTAAGCACCATGAGTGAATGGTCCTCTGCAAGATTAATTAGCAGCAGTAGCTTCCCCCAAAAGAGCTTGTAAAGGGACTCAGTAAGAAATCAGCCCAACCATGTGGTGGGGGAAAACGTCATTGGAGCCTCTTGACACTGGTGGGTAAAGAACAGTTGGGAAAATGAGGTCTAGGATTCAAGCAGCCCAGAAAGACCAGTACGGCCAGTATATTACAAGGCAAGTGTAGAGCATGCACAGAAAATGAAATGCTGAAGAGCAGAGAAAAAGTGCCCACACAGAGATGGCTTTCAGGAACAGTGGTTTGCATTCTTGCCCTGTGTAAGAAAATATTCAAGATCTGTAAAAGGAAGGCTCAGGCAAGGTCTGTCACCTTGGGTCGATGGCCATAGGTTGGACAGAGCAAGAAGTCAACGTATTGCTTACCCTTGGTGTGAGGTATTACCCCCTCATTTACCCAGTGTTCAGGACAGGCAGGAAAAGGCAGCTCCAGCCTGGAAAGGAGAGGTTCTTAGATCCCCTCTTGGATTCAACCACAGCCTCATCTATTTGTCTTTAAAAGCTGAGAGCTGAAAGGCTGTTTACAAGAAGTGACTGCTTATGATCTACTAGCTTACATTTTTCTAGGAGGTTTGCATGATTTGCCAGCTCTAGGAGCACAAAATAAGCCTAATGACTGTATTCTGAGTCTTCTAAGGCATTTCTAAGGCCTGCAATCTATAAAGAATATATGACAGCTTGGGTTAATAGCATAGAGTGGCTGCTACTTAGCCTGGGACTAAGTTGTGATAAACACAGGCCCATTGTACAGAGAAAATAAACATATGAAGAATGGAAAAAATGAGATAATTATAGGTAAATATCTTACTTTTTTAAACTACATCTTATCCTAGAAAAAGCATGATATCTTCCCATACTTCAGAACTGCCATTTTACCGAAAGTATACTGGAAAATAAGATAGAAAGAGATGTAAAAATACAAGAGGTTTGGATTTAAATTCATATTTCTGTAAATGTTTCATAAAAGCCTCCCAGTTACTCCTCACTTATGGGGAATCACGTGGCTACTTGAAATTTTGCATACATGGGAGTTTATCTCCTGTGGTAGCAAGACCACTGGTTATGCTGGGCTGCTACTCCTCTTGCCACTGGCTGAATGTTCAGGAGCTTATCCCATTTAGGGAATTACAGAGCAAGAACTTGGCAGAGCAGACAGCATGAGACAAAACCAGTCCATAAGTTTACAGGGCAGAGTTTAATGAACTCTTTGAGTCCACAGAGGGTAGCAGTGCCTTAGGTGCTGAACATGTTTGTTTACTGCTCCACCAATTCTCCTCTGTTAGTTAGAGTTTATGCTCTGGCCAAACAAAACAAGTTTAGGGGCGATTTTTTGTCATTGCTCTGATTCAGAAGAAGATATTTTATTGAGAAATTGATTGCGTACCAAAGGCAGTATTGGAAATATTCCTGTAGCTGTGTAAAGTAAATCTTCTCATAAAGTTCATGATGTTATCCACCTACACATTGCTTTTTACCTGAGTATTTCTGTGCACTGGGTTATTTCCTTTCTGCTGTGCCAAATAACAGATATCTCTTTGGACTGAAAAATACAAACTCCTAATTTCATTTGGATATCTTTTTACTTCTCAGCTGAAAGAAGTAAATACTGCTTTGCAATTTTGAAAAACTATAGTAATTCAAAGCGATGTTAGTTTTCAAGGGTAGAAAATGAAAATCACACTGGGTTGGGCCAATTGTTTTTTGCCTAAATCCCAAAAAGACATTGGAACACAGGGGCATGAGATCCACTAGGGCTGGCACTGCCCCACCTCTGGTTTGCAGCACAATGCCAAGCAATGGCGCAGTTGACTTACTGCAGGCAGGCACCAAGACCATGCACCCACCTGCCAAAGAAAAACCTCACTTTAGTGATGAGAAAACCGTGCTTCTGATCTATGAGAAACTAAACAGCATAGAAGAGTCTGATTAAATGCTCTGCCTGATTAGCTAAAACACTTTTGTATCTTTAAGCACTTAAAAATCAAGCTGAGATCTTTTTATTATTTTTTTTTTCTCAACATGGCACAGGCTTTCCAATCCCACAGTAAGCATCAGCTCCCAGACACCTGGGGTTATCTGGGCCATGGAGTCAACTCAGCACCTTGCCCCTCCAACCTCTGTCCTACCACCAACTCATTCCACCGCTCTGGTCCCACCACCACCACCTCATCCCATCACTGCTGGTCCTGCCACTACCTGAGCACCAGACACAGGGTCACAAAGGACAGGGGATACCCTGGGCATGATGGCTTTTCTTGGTGTCCTCTGGGAAGAGCTATCCATTGCGCAGTTTAAAATTATTGGATCAATAGATGTCATTAATATGTCTGGTAGGATGCAATTGAATATTGGTGCTGCTAGCATCTGCAAGATGTTTTATTCTACAGAAAGATTCACATCTGGGTGTTCAGTCAGTAGAATGTTCAGTGTACGTAATCCCAGAGACCAGCACATTAAACTCAAAAGTATCTAATACTACAGGCTTACATACTATACATCTAGCCCTGCAGAGCAACAGAATTAACATGATATAAATGCTGGAGACACAGCTATTTAAAACCAAAAGGCTTCTGTGCCTTTAAAACAGCTAAACTCTACTTTCAGCGTTATGCTTTACTAAATATTGTGATGGAAAAGTTAATGGGAAAGGACTAGGTGAGCCAGGGGAGGGAGTCACTTTTCTTTTTATCAGCAGATCTAAAATTACGCTACTTTCATGGTTGTTTTAAGATATTTTGTCGACAGCATTTTTCAAAGCAAAATACCACCACTGCCCTGACAGACCAATTATATTCCCTTACAATGTCCTACAGGCATATGAATTATGAACCAGCACAGTTCTGCCTGCCTCCATAGAGAAACCGAACACGCATAATTTTATATTCTCCCCATCTGCGTGTCTCGGTGTGCCCTCTGGTGGCTTTTCTTCCCAACGACATCGCTGCGTGCTCCAACCTCCCGTGCTGGGAATGCTTGAGGCCAGCAGTTCTGCAAATGCACACAATGAGAAATTTCAAGAAAGAAAATTAAGACAAATGCAACCTCCATCAGCGTTGTGGTAGGAGACAGCTGCTGCCATGCACAGATCAGTACAGAGCTGCTGTCCTGCCACAGCCCAATCACTTCTGTTACTCTTCCCTGATGTTCTGATGTAGTTTGGTGCAGATTTGTCTTTGAAAGTCAGCACACTTGGAAACGAAACGTGGAAAGCTGATGCTGTTAACAAAACTGCACTGCTATAAAACCAGCATCATGGAGAAGAGATGGGTTCTCTTACAGGGAAAAATGGTGCAGTCCAAAAGCTGTGAGAGTTTGCAGCACACATTCTTTGTGAAACCCTTGGACCGACCAGAGATGCTCTCAACATACACGTAAAGAGCCAATCAAACGAGCACCTGGGCTTCACCTCCAGTAGCTGGTGGAAACATCAGCCCTGGTTTGTGAAGGTGGGAGCAGTGGCCATGGGAAGTGAAGATGTGTTTAAGATCCCTCTGCTCTGGAGATCTGCATAGGGTCAGTTAGGAGACAGTTGAGTACCAGCAGCCTTTTCATGGCCAGAGCTCACAAACAAGTCTGGTTGACCTTTCACCAGCATCTCATGGACCCAAGAGCCAAAGGACAAGCCCCAAAACTTTGAATTTATATTGGATTTAATGACATTTTCTTACAATAAAGGTGGTGAAACATTGGAACAGGTTACCCAGAGTCTTAGTGGATGCCCTGTCTTTGCAGACATTCAAGGTCAGGCTGAAAAGGGCTCTGAGCACCCTGATGGAGCTGTAAGCGTCCCTGTTCATTGCAGGGGGGTTAGACCAGATAGCCTTTAAAGGTCCCCCCCAACTCAATGATTTTATAATTCTATAAGGTAGTCAGACCCCAGAGCAAGGATCCTTCCTCCACAACATTTGAAAGTTAAAAAACTATGTTCTCAATCATCTTCCAACCGCCCCCAGAAAGGGGATCCCAAACACGTCTTCACGCCCGACCACCACCAGTCCCAATCTTCATACCAGAGCTGACATTTCTACTAGCTGACTCATGTACTTGAAGAAAATCCACTCCAAGGTATCAGCAAATATTTTGTATAAACCTCTCTGCTTATTGGCAGTTTCATGCAAAGTCCATACATGGATACAGCTGCAGCCCTGAGTCCACTACTGAGCTCCTCAGCCTTGAGGCTGGACTTGCAAAATGGCTTGACTTGCAGGGTTAAGGCCTGTGTTTGCATTCTGACATAGTTCATTTCCAGCAGGAGCTCCATACCTTGTTGGCAGAACTTTCTGTGTTTGGAGGTCATCTGTGCCGTTGCTTCTGGAGAAGAGGAGATAATTTTAAACACTTGTAATCAGCTTATTAACAAAGTGGATCAAAAGTTAGATACCATTTCTCCTATGATTTTATACTTGTAAACTTCAGGAATACAAGTCAGAGGAAAAATCAAAAGAGTATTAAATAAGGATCAAGATCAAATTAAGCCAGATTAAAAAAGCTCTACAAGTTATTGAGTACAACACAAGTCTTTGTTTCAAGGTGGTGTGGACATCCAGATAAATTAATCTTTTGCCTTCAGGATGGGAAAATAAACATAAAGGAGGCTATTTACAGAACAGCTTCGTTGGAGCAAAAAGGAAAAAGTCAAATATGGACTCGTTCCAGTGTTTGCTTTTACCTTTCTCTCCCATTTCAAGTCACTTTGAGACAGGAAGGCACTAAAAATATCTTTTTCAGTGGAGGAGAGGAGATCAGAAGGAGACATCTCCATATCTGTAACTTTCCAGTGAGAACAGAAATACGTTATATTTCAAAGGCACTTCTATGTGGTTCAAGGTAATAACTCAAATGAGTAGATGAGACTTGCAAATACTCAATTGCTGAAGACACACTGAAGCTAACAGAAGTGCATAGATTCAAGGGCTTCAAGAGAACTGAAACACATCTGGATGCATAACATCCATCCAACATAGAGTACTTATAATAGATACTTAACAATAAACAGTGTTCCTAGAGCACTGAGGCAAGGCACAGCACTGCTATAAACATGGTAAATTCTTGGTTCAGGTCCTTATTCTCAAGGAGGGAACTGAAACATTGCATGTTCTTACAGAAGTGCATCTTAGATCCAGTAACAGGAAGTGCTGTCCCTTTGGTAAGGAGAATATAATCTTTAAATTTCAGTTATGAATCCAATGTTCTAGGACACTGGGGGGAGAGCTTTTGGCTTGCTTTGGGTTGTTGTTTTTTTTTAGTAATCAGCTTGATTTCTCAGCCTACGAAGGCGTCAGTGAGGATCTGTCTGAGCTGAGACCCATGCCCTGAGCTTTACCTGATTCCTGCTCAAATATCCTCAATCCTCAGCCTCCTGATGGGAGCTGTATCCCCCAATCCTCAGCCCGCACTGAGTCACACCATTTTCCTGCAAAAGAAAACTGGCAAAGACATGATGTCAGCTTCCCTGTCCCACAGCCTGTTCCTCCTACTCTTCCACAGACATCATTTTATCTGGTTTTCCATCTTCTAACTCCTTCACTTGCCTTAGTGACTCAAGCCCATCGCCTTTACACCCACTCTCATCCTCTTCTGAGCATTTCCTGTCCTTTTCATATACATTTCTCCTACACACACACAAAGCTTTCACCAGTGTCTCAAAACCTGAACTGGAAGATACCGGGCCCTGTCCTGTGGCACCAGAGGGCCCCACCACTTGTGTCCTTCTGGGCCTCTATGATGACATACAAACCCACCTCTTTCTACATCTGTTCCTTCTACCCAAATACTGGTTGTCCCACCTTCTCTCCTTTCTGGTGATAAGGAAGTAGTTTTCTTTTAGTTCTAATGCAATGCTCCTCCATTTTGTGATGTTGTCACATCCTTCTTTGCACGAACATGTCATTGTTTGTGAAGGCTCATGCTCCCCATGCAACACCTCCAGTACCCACTTGTCCCCAGTGAGAACCCCAATGAGTCAATGGAATGGCTGTGAAGGCCACAGGTTATGATGACAATGACGATACTGGGCTAACTAACACTAAATTATCTTACATCATTCTCCAAAAGCACCTCAACCTGCTTGTCTCTATTACCAACAGAACAAAACTCAAGGATTGGAGATGGTGTTGCTTTGTGACATTCATCTTTATGTTTGCAGGAGTATGGCCCTGTCTACTATTTCCTCTTTCCTTCTGTGCACTGCTCATAGTCTGTTTATAGTATCTTCTCTCAAGAACTTGTCAGTGCTGTTTTCAAAATAAAATACTAGCCTGACAAAAATTGAATTATTAAACATACCACTGAAAGCGCATGCTAACAGCAGAGCAAAGGACAAGAAAAACACAGCTAAAAGGTAGATGCAGGGCCCCTTCCAGCATGACTATTCTGTAACTGCAACATTCAATTTTGCTCCAAGAGCTGAAGAGACATCCTAAGCAGCAAGGCTTAAATGCAGATAAAAACCACTCAAGTACTGAGCAGGAATGAAATGGTGTGAACCCTCTCTTAAAAATGCTTCTCCCAGAGGGTGGGACCCCACCAGCAGCGCTGCTGGGAAGGGGCCATGCACCCCCAGCTCTGCAGGAGGCTGCCCACAGCCCATTCCCCCTCCAGCCTTGGCTGACAGCTGCCTTCTCACAGCTAAGGCTCCTTCCACCTGGTTTTTGTACTTTCCCATGAGTACTTGGTCACAGAAGCTGTTTCCCATTAGTTTACCCACTTATTGATATTCAGCGCTACCCCCCAATTTTAGCCCTGGAGAGATCAAACCATAACCCATCACACTGTACAGGGCACCAGTTTGAAAGGTCAGATCCCCACGATTTCTGCCATTTTGCTTATAACAGAATTATGGGGGTTTTTATACATATATTTAGATGAGTTCAGTCACCCAAATCACATAACAGATTTGCTGAGGACCTATAACAGCACCCTTAAGCCCAAGTGGTCCATACGCCCTGCAGTGAACAGGGACACCTACAAGTCAATCAGGTGCTCAGAGTCCTATCCAGCCTGACCTTGAGTGTCTCCATGTGCCATGACTTCTGCACTGGTTGGAAAACTTTTGCAAGAGGAGCAATGAGCATCTGAAAGAACGCATTTACTCACTGATCAGTAAGCAGTTGTATCTGGAGCTGACACAACACGGCTTCAGTTTTCTAGAAGTACACTCCAAGGAGCTTTATGTAACTCAGAAGGGAAAATCATCTCTCCATCTTTCATGTATTTCATTAAACCATGCATTTACACCCAAGAGCTTCTCGGTACATTAATTTGTCAACAACGTAAAAATGCACACAAAATTAGGGAA
Organism: Perdix hodgsoniae; assembly: GCA_035772895.1. Classification (NCBI taxonomy): domain Eukaryota; kingdom Metazoa; phylum Chordata; class Aves; order Galliformes; family Phasianidae; genus Perdix; species Perdix hodgsoniae. The sequence goes on along the minus strand of JAPSGF010000005.1, from coordinate 5,421,584 downwards.
TGGTTTTCAAAAATAGGTACCTGAAGTGCCTTATTCCATACTGAGGTGTGTGAGTCTGATTTTCCATACCACCAGCCACCCCCAGCCTGCACAGAGGGTGATGGGTGCCCAACACAAAATGAGTTGTACTGCAGAACAGCAACATCCCACTTGCTGACAGCCTTCTGGCGAAGATATTTGCACAAGCTTCATAAAATGCAAAAGGCCAGAACAATATGCCCTGCAATTATCCACACTGAAAAACAATCTTAATCGTGATATTATCACTGTTACCTCTATCCTTAAACTGCCACTGAAAAGCTTTGCTTTCCCTTCGTTTCTCCCCCTCCTCCCTAATGCTTTAATCCTCCCCTTCAAGTTTTATCATCCTATCAACACGATTAAAGCAGTTTGTTGTGCAGTGTGTCAGATCTTTTTGGTTTTTTTTGTGTTTAGGAATACTCTCCTTGGTACATATCCAGCAATTGCAGCTTCAGAGAACAGGTGTTGTTCCACCAAAAGATGGTGGTTTGGTTTTACACACAAGGCTGATCTGGGTGCTACTGCAAAGACTTGTATAAGGTTTAAAAACGAACAGGAAAATAAAAATCAGGCTTCTGGCTCTTTCCACATTGAGCACTTGGGGAAAAAAAAATATTAACTAAAAATATTTAATACTAATGCTATAATTTTAGAACATGACCTTGATGAAACTGACCAGTTGTTCTCCTTTCCATCAGCTAACACTGTTGATGTAGGCACAAAATGCCGTGTTTCCTGAAGACTAACTCTGTATTCTTACGTGTCTATGTAGTCAAAGTCATTGAGGTAAACTGAAATCAGAAATTGAAACTGAGAATAATCTTTTTAATCACTTGGATTTGCAAATGGAGTGCGTCAAACTTTGTCATCTAAACGAAACAAGAATGTGAAGGAAGAGCTGGTTTCATCTTTTCCAGAACAAAGGTAATTGCTGGAAATAGAGCGGTAACTCCCTGATGCAATCTATCCATGGAAATGCCTCTATTTTGGCTTGGTTGAAAAGACTCTCGTCAATTCAAATTAAATTGAGATAAACAGAATTAAGGCAAGTGTTCATTTTGGTCTGGAATCATGCTTAAGCTAGCGGTACCCAGTCTAAGCTCAGGATGCCTGTGGTGCCAGGTAGCTCAGTCCCTGCCCTCCTCCTTCCACTGCAAGCAGGTGGGACTGTGCAGTTATCAGCAGCTGAAAACAGTGTCTTGAGTAGCACCAGGTCACCTTATTAATTAGCTTTGCTGTCATTCCACAGGCATCTGATAGCTAGAAAAACTGTTTCCATTTTCAGTATAGTTCAAGACAAAGCTTTGCTACTTACAGCTTCCTTCTTTTGTACATGGACACTTTGCACCACTCCTATTTAGCAAGAAGTGTGAATGCTTAAATTCCTAATTCCACAGGTAGCACTAAGCCCCTCTTTAAAAACTTCAGCAAACTGCACCAAGAGCCAAAGCTGCTAATTGAGGCACTTAGGTGAGGTAGCTCTCCTCAACAGCCTCACCTCTTTGCTGCTGAGAAATGGACACAAGCGAGTAGCAACCACAGAATATTTGCAAAACTGCCCTCCTCCAATATGCTGCCTCTCTCAGTCACTGGGACGTTTTGACCAGGAGTTAAAGTTTGAATTAAGCCAGGTATCTGGGTAAGCTCCTGCAATTACTTCTCAAAATTATGAGCTGTGAGAATTAGCAAAGGTACCACTACTACTTAAAAATTAAAATATCTTAAGGTTGATTAAGCTTTCAGAGACATACCTTTGTCTCATTGGAGCATTAAATAAAAATTCTGTGTCAGTCAAGAATACAGCATGACACGTGATAAGAGCAGTTCTCCTGCAGCTCTGCAAGTTACAGTAGACCTTCTACTGAAACCATTCATTTGTGCATGCTATTTACTCACAGGTTTATAAAAGAAATCATCTATACTTCAGTGTATGCTCCCATCAAGCCAAAGAATAAACAGAAATAGCCTTTGTAAAAAGCGTATATTAGCTAAGACATAAGAAGTTTAGAAGTATCACATAGTTTAGAAGTATCACAAGTTCAAATCAGTTGCCATAAGCTCTAATTTAAATCACTCAATTAAAACTGACAAATAAATAAAATGAGAGTGTGGTACTCTATCTCAATCCAGCCCCCAAGTCAGTTGTGTCAGCTTGTCAACTTTGGTCTTTTATTTCTGATCCACATCATCAGTAACACTAAAAGTCATTTTCGAGAGGACTAGAAATCTGAAGGCTCAAAATGTGGCACATGCAGATGTGTTCTGCACTTGGGTACTGGCTGGCAACACAGCTCAAGCACCTGGAACCAGATGACATGGCCCACCAAAACAACAACCCTTTTCAACATTGCAAAGCTCTGTTTCAAAGGATACGGGTGCAACAAGCAAGCAATATTCAACCTACAGAAATAATGATAGCAGCTTTTAGACCATTAAAAATATTGATTTATATAATACTGTGAAAAGTCACACGGAGACTTCAGTAATCTGCAAAACAAAACGTATTTACAAAATACCTCATACAAAACCAAAGACAACAGTACAAATATCAAGACTGAGCACCATCCTATGTCAACGTGACCAAATGCACGCCCTACTTCAGGGGTTCACCTGGCCTTCTTCCTCAACTGTGCTCATCATTGCACTGATAATCAACTTCTTGAGTAAGAGAGCAGAAAATAGATAGGAAAATCATTTGACTACCAATGAGATATTAATATTAACCTTAATGCAAAACAGAAGAACAGTAACTTGCAAAAAAAAAATGTTGAATGTTTTAATGCAGTTTTGAATCATAATGAAGAATAAGATTTTACATCTATAAACAAATTAGCAGAATAATAAAAAGTGGTTCCACTAACTTATAAATTCTTTTTCCAAAAAGATGGTTTTCACATTTAGGCAACAAATAAGATGCTGCATTCCAGATCTTTCTGATTTAAAAGTACACACAAAACTTGTGAAAACTGATGTGCATTATTCGAAAGACAAAAGCTTGATTCTGCCCAGTGATGAACTTTCTGTGAAGTTCTGAATATTCTACACAACACTGAAACCGTAACTGCAACTCTTCTCCATTGTAAGAAATGTTGGACATTGTTCAATGCTGAAAAAGCTCTCTCTAGAATATCCAAACCTATGAAATGTTTCTCACATATTTAATCAGTGCAGTACTGTTCACTACCTCTGCTTATGTGTGATTTTCTTAAAGGGAAATGGAAGCTTGGGTTTAATCTTCAGTACAGTGTATAAAATTAAGTGAAGAAATAGTTCAGTATCTAGTTGAGTATTTGCCTGCTCATAAGAACGTGGCTGTAGCACCTTGTTTGATATTTTTTCAAAAATGAATGCATATAATCACCCCATTCTGGTGCCAGAGGTCTGTTCCTCTGGTGATATAAAAGTTTGCAGCAATGATTACCAAACTATGTAGAGTCTCATGGTCCTGGATCACATCTGTATACTGGAGACATTTAAACAGTCAATTCAGGCTAGCAGGACCAAGAGCAGTGACCCTCTCTCCCTCGCCTCACATAACTGACAGCTGGTCATTGCTCAAGATGTTACACACAAGCTCTGCCACAGAAACTGCTTTTGCTGGCTGGAGAACAACTTCTCTCTTTGTTAAGCAGCACCAACCTGCATAAAGTTCTCTTCACTATCAACTGAAAGAAAATGTGAGCCTTTATTTTTCCTTAAAGAATAAAATCTGCCAACATCAAATGGCTTTAAAAATCCAGGAAAAAAAAAAAAGTGAAAATAAATGCTGACACCATCTTTAACCCTTGTTATCAGAAGACTTAAAGCTCTGCAGCCACTTTCCTTAACTTCACTAGTTCTGGTATTTTAAGACTGCTTCAGTACAATTTTGTATTTAACTTCTATTTCAAGAAAAAAAAGAAAAAATACACTATGGAATTTAAGATGAAGCTACTATGATGGCTCATATTATAAAGATATTAGACTCATTTTCCATTATATACCTTGATCTTCTACAAAACCAATTCTAGGACTCTAGTTTCCCTGCAACACTCCAATGCTTTTACACGTCAGCCAGCAAGGAACAGTCAGCCTGAACTCTGTTGTAGAGGACATGAGCACAGCTACAGCTTCACATATTCCAAAGAATGAGATAAAAAGTTCCAATTGCTTATCTTATGGCAGCCCAGCATAAACTTTCCCATTGTAACAGCACACCCATAGCTTACCCTCACCCTTCGTCTTCCAGTGTGATATGTCAGACAGTTAGGGGCACGATCTCCCTCTAGCTAAAAAGAAGTGTCTGTCTGAAGCAGCCCTCCTGTTCTTTTGAAGATGTCAGCTGCCATTTGCAGTTACATAAATAAGCAGCAGTTGTGGTATAACACCGCACTGCCAGTGCAAAAAAGGCTGAGCACAGTAGGGAGCAAAAGCAGAGTAAGATCATTTGGGAGAAAGAAGGGAGGTCTACATTAATTATCCCGTGTACAACAGGATAAGGACTGCAGCAGCCCCTTGCCACAGCTGAGAACACAAAGGTAACAGATGATGTTTACTTATCATATTGCTCCATTAGCCTTAAGTGTTAATTATCACATTAAGTGTTAAGGATCACATTAAGTATGATTGTCTTTCCTCTCATGTCAAAAACAGTACTTCAGCCAGAGACCAAAAGTGCTTTTTTCTAGGCTACAGAGAGATTCAGCGCATCTTGACCAACATTCACTTTTGAGGTAGTACTAATTTACTTTGTATTGCTGGCTCAAAAAAAAGAAAAAAAGAAAAAAGGAGGAAAAAAAAAAATGCATTTAAAAGTATATTCATTGTAGGTATAGGGAAAAAAAAAAAAGGACAAAAAAAATTATATCCTTTCTGGGCAGATCACCAAAAAGAAGCAATCCTTCTTACAAAGGTCAACTCACATTCACTGGTAAAGTCAAACTTTCATAAATGGTTTATAACAATAGCTATAAACTAAAGTGCTTCAAAATTTGCTTGACTAGATCATAATATTCTGGATTTTCGCTAGTGTGAAATGCCATGAGATTTTTAGAATCACTTTATATAAGAAGGGCAGAATGAACATTTTCCTTTTTCCAAAGAAAAAGTACAAAAAGCTTTCAGAATACACCTTGCAGTCTATAATCACTACAAGTTGTTTATATTTTCCTTCTCAAGTCTACTATTTCTCCCATAACTGGACTGAAAGTGGAGTTGAAGTAGCACTACACTGCAGCACTAAAAATAACCATTCCAATCAGATGCAAACAAGAAAATGTTTACAATCATACAACTAGTGAAATTCACACTTCATTTCAAACTTTTAGCCCTGCAGATTCTTTCTAACACAAGGCAGATATGTAGATCATGGAAAAATGTAACAGACTGCTATATACTCTCTACATTAACTATACCAGTTTCACATTTATGTCACAAATGTAATGCCCTACTGTTTATCTATCAAATGCTAAATAACTTATGAACATTTATGTGCTCTATGCAACAGTGAACATATTGACCAGTGGATGCCAAAATATAAAAGTTCATACACAGGACAAACTAATTTAAAAAAAAAAATCACATTTTCTGTACAACTCATGCAAACTGTGCACAACGTGGTAACAAGAACAACATCTGCTGAAGTCTCCATTTAAGGAAGAGCTTTTAGACCAATAGCAGACCAGTATTCAGAGAAGTCTGCAGAAGTACAGCAGTCCACAGCAACATAAAATGCAAAAATTCTTCCAGCATTTCACTTTTCTTGTAACAAAGCAGGGATATTGATGTTCCAGCCAATAGCCTGACGATCAAATCCACAGGTGAAGAGGTTACATATTGGGTGATCTTCACTCCAGGCTGAGCAGCACACCATTCTTCTGTGGCCCTACAACAGGTCAGGATATGTCAGTATTACTTAAAACATTTTTGAAAGCTTCTGTGTCAACAAATTGGCAGGAATCAAAAGGGAAACTTGCTAATGCTCTACATTTTTATAAATGCAATGTGAGAATCCTAAAGATCATAGTTATTTTCATCTGTAAGGTAAAATCTTTATGATAATGAGACTGCTTCATGCTGGCACTGGGTCCAAAAATATGGGAGCAAACAAACAGGAGTTCCAAAACTTGAGTTTTTCACAGTTTGTCTGCTATCTAATTGGCATTTTATTTACAAAAGCAAGCTGAATTTTGATTTTAGCACTTTTACTTATAAAAGCAACTTTAAAACTAGGAACTACTTGCTGGCAACAACTGTCTTATGAGCCTGCGAGATGAAGTGTTGATTTTTCTTTCTGTCGATCATGTTTGTAACTCAGAAAGAATAACAGTACAGCGGAAGGAATGTCCTACTGAGCAAAAACAATGCCCTGTTGTTCAAGTTCAATAGCAAGAATACCCCAAGGAGGATTCTGACAAGCACTCAAGTAAAACAAATAAATAAAAGAAACCCTCCATTTCTGTTGTGTCAGCTTTAATGAATACTAATGAAAAATAAAGAAGAAAAAAGAAAAATCACAGTATCAAAAGTAAGCAATATGTAAACACTTAACAGCTCTTAAAACCCCTTTGTATATTCTGTCAGCTGTATCCACATACATGCACAATGTCCATGAAAGCTGTGAGCAATATAGGACAGTCAGAAATGCTGCCTTTCGTGTGGTTAAACATGCCGCTTATGAAATACATGAAACGTGCCAGACATTTGAAGTTAAATGAAAGTTTATAAAAAGGTCCCTTTAAGTGGTATAATGTAATTAATTTCACTTAGTCTAAGTTGCTCCATAAGTAATGTTTGCCATTCCAAATAACACCTCAAATGCACAAAACTCTGAACGCAGTAAGGATAGTGTAGTACTTGGTATCAAGAATTGATTTGCATTATCATGGGGAAAAAAGAAAGATTATCACAAGAAGAGCTTTCAGAATCAACTCCCATTTTTTTCTTATATATATTTTTTATATGACAAATTCTATGCAGAGGAATTGGAAAAAAAAACATGTAACCTCAAAATCAATCACTTTTTGACAAGATTCACATCAAGACTTGAAAACACATTTAGAATGCTCAAACATTTTTTTTTTTCTATTTCACAGAGAAGGCAGACATTACGACCACTTTCACAAGGGGAAAAACACGATGAAACTCAGTTCAAGCACCATTTCAAATGCAAATGAAAAAAAAATCTAGAATACATCACTTATTTGCATGTTGGTCATTTTCAATTACAGTCTATATGTACAGACAAGCGTCTTTCAGCATTTCTTCAGCTTCTGCACTAGAGACATCAAACCCTATTTTTATCCTCGTATAAAGAGAAGAACAGACATACTTTAAGGGTATAAAAACTCCATTACCTGTCTATTACTGCGAGGGAGGCGTGCTAACCGCACTCCTGACATGTCAAATAACCTAACCTGTCGGTTGTCGTGTGGAAGGGCAATGATTCTTTGGCCAACACATACATTAATCCTGTGCAGGAGAGAAAAAAAAAAAAAAGAAAAGTGGGTTATGCATACAACAGTGAGTCTGGCAAACAAAACTTGACAATACAAGTTTAAGCTCTCAAGAAGTGACACAGCTGAATTCCTTCTGGATAGAATCCACGCCAAAAATAAAGTGTATTAAATTGTTAAGATAGTTCATTGTGCCAGATGCTCTAACAGGCTTAACTTCAGCATCCAATATAAAAATCTCAGAAAAACAGTGCAGTGTATTTATTGAAAATGAATGCTGACTAAATCTCTAGTTTATTAAACTACCTCAGACCTTTTTCAAAATCTCATAAATCTCACTATACAATTCTAATTACAGTGACTAAAACTAAATTTCTCTTAATTAAGAAAATAGTAATTTGAAGGTCTGCTTACCTATTTACTGCAGAATCCGTACGAATGGTAGCAATAGGAGACCTCATGTTTTTCAAATCCCAAACTTTTACAGTGCGGTCATCACTACCAGAAACAACATTGTCTCCCACAGTGAAAACTGCAGATGTCACAGTGCTAAACAATTAGGAGTAAAAAAGAAAAATGTCAAGCCTTGAGGTTTGTTATTAAACTAGCAAGTGATTTAAAGTTTCTGTCCCTATGCTTCCATTAGAATGTAGAGCTTGTTTTTCTCCTTCCCCTTCTGTGGAGAGTCAGTCTGGAGGCACTACTCATATTCCATTTATCCTAATGGGACAGGAAATGCTTAGCTCATTAAACCTTAATTCACTTTTGAAGTTCTATATTAATGTGAACATCAAACACCTACAGCTGAATCACTAGTACCCAATAAAAGACTTCCCCATGTGAGATTGTAACCAATACTATTTTGTAAATCCATCTAAACATGGTATTACACACCAGTAGAGCATCCAGAATAACTGCTAGCTGGAGCTATCTAATCTAGCTATCTAATTTTAAATTCTGATTTTAATCCCTGTTTTACAAGTAGCTTAATTCTAACAGTCAGGTAAGACACATGGCCAGTAGTAATATCAAGAAGCATGTGCAGCCAGTCCTTCAAATGCCACTCGTTATGGTTACAAATGGGTGAAGACAGCCAGAGAAAGACTATCAAGAACCTTTCTACCAAATAGAAACACAAAATACTCCTTTCAGGAATCGTATTTTAAATACTTCTATGTATATGTAATTATTAAATATTAACTCTATTCACATATACAAAGGATTTTTTTTTTACATTCAGATTTTATACTTTCCAAGAATAGCATACTGCTGAGCTCAACTGAAAAATTCTCATGACTTCTTTTCTACATCTTTTACCTATTATTTTATAGTAAGCAATTAACACTTCTGTTTTCAGTTAAATACTATGCAGAATCTCAAATGAAAACCAGTTATTTTCTGTCTTCAGAGTGTACTACCAAAGCATTTTCGTCTGTGCCTAAAATCATTAGGGAGGCTTCTCAACTCTGTTTCTCCAGATCTGATTTAATGACCTATCTTGTAACTGGGGTCACGCATATCAATTTCTCAGAATTTAGTAATTTTAATTTAAGTTGTCAGTCGTTACTGTCACTTCGGTTGTTCTGCAGAAATTTGAATTCATGTCCTATCCAAGCTGCTGATTGAGATTAGCATTAGCCAGGTCACAATGGACCAGTTTATGCGAGCCTCTTAATTTAAATTGACACCAAATTAAGTTTTAATTAGGATGAAGGTCCACTTTACTCATGACACCAAGCTTCCTAATGCATTATTAGAGTGCAGCTAAGCTATCAGAAAGATGATTATAATAAGAATCAAGAGGTCTTCACCTAATCTTCTGGAATTCATGAACCAAAAGTCAAAAAGCCAAAAGATACACAAAGGCCACAGCAGATGAATCTTTCAAGAGGCACTTTTGCATTTGGGAAGAAAATTCATTCACACAATCAAATTACTGCAGACTAGAGTTTGAATGTTCTTTGCACACAACTTGATTTCCACTTGCCTAACCTACACAAATCTTACTAATTTTCTTCATTTATTTCCTCACAAGTTCTTCACACAAGCTGCAAAACACCTCAAAAAAAAAAAGTTTCACACCTCCATATTGCTGCAGCACATCTGAAATAAGGTTTAGAACTGTCACACTATTAAGTCTGTACACTTCACACAAATTGTGAGACCTCCTTATGCATGACAGAATGAAGAATTCAAGTCATAGAAAGGCTCCAGGTGAATACACAGTATTTTAGTATTCTGCTACCAACACACAGATATGATCTGTTTTCCCATCATACATTTTATTCCAATTATAGCTGGAATATGTTCTGAAACTGTCTTAAAATAACTCTCCAATTTTGGATGCTTTTTTCCACAACTTTAAACAGTTTTCCAGCTTCTTTGATCTCATATTGGTTCTCCTTTATCGCTTATCACTGTCAAACATAGTTAAGTCTTTTTGACCACATAAAGTTCTCTTTCTTAGATTTATCATCTTTCAAATGAAAACAGTCAAAGCCATTGCCATGCAAACAGAATGTCAGCCCTAGATTAGCTCAATCCTTCCTGCTCCTGTCAAAAGAAAATGATTTTCAAAACAAAACAAAATCTTCGTCTGTACTACTTTCAGTTTAACTATTCATACAGATGCTACTGGACACATCAGCAAAAAGTCTGTAAAATAGAAGAGCTGTGAAGCTCCCCCTGTAGCACTCTGATGACTGGGTAAAGGATAGAAATGCAAAATAAAGGCCTGGAGCTGTTGGAGCAGGTCTAGAGGAGGGCCACAAAGATGATCAGAAGGCTGGAACATCTCAACTCCCCTGTGAAGACAGGATGAGAAAGCTGGGGTTCTTCAGCCTGGAGAAGAAAACATCTGGGGGACTCATAGCAGCCTACCAGTACCTGAAGGGGGCCTACAGGAAAGCTGGGGAGGGACTTTTGATAATGGCATGTAGTGACAAGACAAGGGGAAATGGTTTTGAACTGGAAGAGTTTAACATCTAGTCTGATTTAGACTAGATATTAGGAAGAAATTCTTTACTGTGAGGGTGGTGAGACACTAGAACAGGTTGCTCATAGAGGCTGTGGATGTCCCCTCCCTGGAAGCATTCAAGGCCAGGCTGGATTGGGCTTTAAGCAGCCTGGTCTGGTGGGAGGTGTTCCTGTCTGTAGCAGTGGGTTGGAACTAGATGATCTTAATGGTCCCTTCCAATCCAAACCATTCTATGATTCTATGAAAAGGAAGACTGCCTTGCAGTTTTCCATGACACCTTGATAAATGTGTTTAGTAGTCTTCATCTGCTGTCTACCACCCCAAAATTCATCACTGAAAGGCACTGCTGACTAGGATATGCACTGTTTGCAAGCGCAAGTGACTACAGAAATAGCCTTTCTTGTAAAAAGCTCTGACTTCAAAGACTAGGTATAAAAGCCCTACTTACTGCAAAATAGCAACAAGAAAAAGCCTGCTTCCTGAGAAGCAAGCAAAGCAAAGTCTGTGGTGGGAAGAAATAAGTTGGCAGAGCAGCCAATATACCAAAAACCTTTTGGTAATGCCTCCATAACTCCACTCACATCAAAACATTAAAACACATTGATCTGCATTTTCACTTGGCCATTTTTACTTTCCATCAATAGTAATCTTCAATTTGTTCTAACTAGACATAAACCTGTGGTTAACATCTCCTTGGCTACATTAATAAAAAGTGTTAACAAAGGATCATCAAACCTTGTTAAGGGAATGCTAGAAGAGATTAGGTTTTTAATAAATCAAAAAAGATGACAGGTATCATAGGACACTGGAAAAAAAAAAAAACTGGCAAAAAAGAAGCAGTCTTATGACACTTCAAACCATGGGTCCCAGGAGGAGTTTGGTGTGCTACAACTATTCTCCAGAAAAGCTTCAGCCTCTGCCAAACCCCAGCAAAACTCATTTATCTTGTCGTAGGGAGCAGCCGAGCGTGTACTTCCAGCTGACAGCGTGGCACTTCCTCACCACACACCACTGCCCGGCCTCGAACATTCTGCTCCCTCCGTGGGTCTCAATCAACAGAAATACTGTAGTGCTAGCACTCCTCATTAGGCCGAACAGCTGTCTCCCCAGTCATACTGAGACACAAAACTGTTTTGCATAACAATCTGCTGAAATTTCACACACAGGGAGGAAAAAAAAAAATGATGTTGAAAATGTTGGACCATGAAATGCTGATGCAGAACACTTACTGGCAATGCATCAAAAAAAAAAAAAGTGAACACTTCTGTTTCCATTTTGATTTGCAACCCATACTGGGATTTGCAATTGAATACTTGGAGAAAACATGTTTTCCTGGCAGCAGAACGGGCACATGGGACTAAGTTCATGAGCGCTAACAGGCACGAGGGACTAAATTCTGGAGAAAATGAACTAAAAGAGAGCTTTCAGATAAATATGTACACCAAATCATAGTTAAAAAAAACATTTGAGTGCTCAAATAGGGATCTTATATTTTGAGTGGTAACATTCAGGAACTAAACCTAAAGGAAGAGGTATTTGAGAGAGATACAAATTTTATTAGGGGAATAAAACACATCCTTACACAAAGCAGCCCACAGCATGAGGAGAAGCCAGGAACTGGGTTTAAAACCCACAGGTATGGATAGATGCCCATCCAAAAGGACTGCTGCCCTGGCCACGTAAGTATCCCGTGAGGAACACACCAATACCTCCGCATCTGAGTGCATAGTTAGGTTTTAGGAGTGCTGAAGGACCTCAATGCCCAGAAGACATAAGCATACAATTCCCAAAGTCTATTTCTGAGTTTATCTCTAAATACGAGCAGAGCTTTTTCTTCTACCTTGAGAAAGGCTAAGAACAAGCCATGAAAAAAAGTAACATAGAAAAGGTGGGAATTCAGAGACTGTCATTAGCATTGAAATGTTATTTTTTAGCATCTAAACCAACAGTGCCTATTCCAGAGATATGTGCTTCATGACACTCAAGAGAAAACAACAAATACCTCCTTTTCTTTCTAGCTGTCTTAAAATAATAAAATGATGCAGTACTGAAAACCAATCAGCTTTTATGAGAATGACTCAATGGCAAGTTAGCAAATTAGTTATGGTGTCTTTAAAATCAATTTCATTACCTCTAGGATGGAATAAAAAAGGTTTCTTTATTCCTGCAGCATTGCTGCATATGTTATGTAAGCTTTAGAACAACAAAACACTATGAAGTGTTAGACTCCACTGAATAGGCTACAAAGAAAAGGCCTTTGACCATACTCTTATGTGGGTCAATTAAAAAAAAAAAAAAAAAAATATATATATATATATGCACACAGAGCACTTGTTAGAGCATGCATTCATAAACGGAGTTAAGATTGGCTCTGGGCAGCCTTGTCTAGTGACCCTGGTGACCCTGCACATGGCAGGGGGGTTGAAAGTAGATGATCACTATGGTCCTTTTCAACACAGGACATTCTATGATTCTATGATTCTCCAGGACTTACTGCCCACATCTTTTTTTGAAGTGACTGCAATGCCTAACATGAAGAGCATCCAAAAATTTTTATGTTACATATCCAATCCCTTAACATAAAACATGTAATGGATTTTCTTATTTTAGCTTTTAATTTTAAGCACTTACTCTTCTAGCTTAAAGAGGGCATACAACTGGTTATACAGCAGAGAACTTGCTAAGATAAGATCAGTCACTTAAAACTTTTAAGTAGTATTTCCTATAGGAAAACCTCCTTGCAACTGATTTTCACCACATCCTATGCACATTTCTTTTATAGGGCAGAGCAATTAAAAGTCATCAGCTTTTCATTATTCTCTTAAAATAAAGATGAAAAAATATTTCAAAAACAGAAGCAGTCTAATTTTCCTCATTAAAAAAAAAGTTACAGAATCTAAAATCAACTCCATAACCTCATATTTTAATGCCTTCCCTCATAGTTTGACTATAGCTTTTTTTCCCCGTAAATGTTATAAGTTGAATACTACTAATCATTGTGTAGTAATTCAAGTCACATTGCTTTTATATAAACATGGCAGTGACAGCCTAGTGAAACAACTTTTAGGAAACCGAACAAGGCAGTAATACCAAAGTAATAGAAGAATTATGTAGTTAGTCAGAAAGGTTTGGGAGAAAGCTGAGAAAAATTCTGCACTTCCTACAGAAGCTGAACTGAAACCAACTCATGGGGAATGATTAGGAGCAGTAGAAAAAATGGAAGGTAAAGTATCACTGATGGCATGAATAGCCGAGGTAAGAACAAGAATATCTCCAGAGGAACCAGAAGTGTTTAAACTGGTTGAACTCCAGAAAACCAGAAGTTTAAACTGGTTGAACTCCGCTGAAAGCATAAGAAGCCTGTAAATACCTCCTTCTCACTGCACAGATTTTAGTCAAAGGTGCAGAACTTGTATGCCTAAAACAGCATGCAGTTACACATTCATTTCACTAAGTAAGATCCATCAGAGAGAATGAGAATTAAATCTTGACGAACAAAGAATCACGGAAAGCCTGCTGACCTTGGCAAACCCGACTGCCCATGAAAATAAAACAACTACGAGTATCATGGTAAAGAAATCCATTTTGAAATTAATTCCAAATTCACTAAATGTCAGAATTCAGCCCAGCATTCTAATGAAGTCACTACTTCTTTAGATCTTTTTAATTCAGATTTTCCAGAAAACACAGGATTTAGAAGATAAGAAGTTGAAGATGCGAGACACGTTTGCTCTTCACTAGCTTCACAGTTCTCACAATAAACAGGAAAGGGAAATGGCTGTTTACGAGGGTGGACAGTGATAGGACAGGGGGAATGGTCTTATGCAGAGACAGGGGAGGTTTAGGTTAGATATTAGGAGGACGATTTTCACTCAGAGGGTGCTGACACAGTGGAACAGGTTGCCCAAGGAGGCTGTGGATGCCCCATCCCTGCAGGCATTCAAGGCCAGGCTGGATGTGGCTCTGGGCAGCCTGGTCTGCTGGTTGGTGACCCTGCACACAGCAGGGGGTTGACACTGGATGATCACTGTGGTGCTTTTCAACCCAGTCCATTCTATGATCTAGCTGACATACTGGAGCTTTCCATTCCTCTTGTACAACCACAATCTGAATGAAAGAAGGAGGAACGTGCAGTACTCAGGAAGTCCAACAAATCACTGCCCACTGCTGCACAGCACTGGGGCTGGAACTAGATGATCTCTGAGGGCCCTTCCAAACCCAAGTCATTCTAGGATAATTTCTGGAAGGCTCTAACCTAGGAAGTCCATTGAATTAACATGAAAAAGTGAGTGGATGGATGATAACAAACATAAGCTTTTCCCAGGGTTCTGTTAGACATCTCATAGATTGATAGGGATTAACAGTACTAGGAATACAAGTTTGTTATGGTACACACACAAAATGCAGAGAAAAAGAGTATTTCATTAAAAATTAGTATTATTTCTACACTAATTCATTATTTTTAAACCTGTAGGAAATAACGAGTAAGGCAAACTGGAGGTGTATCAAACCTAAAACAAAACGTGACACAAGTTAGGAACTGAAAAAGTCATATGCAAGAAAAAGGTCAACAAAGTTTACAGATCTTCAAAGGATGACCTGAATGCCCTTTAGAGACTCAGCTGAATGCAGGCTTAAAGTACAGAAGTACTATTCAGGTACTGATTTGGCCTCTGGATCAGTAAAATGTCAGAACATACTGGAAAACATGATTTCTTTATAAAAAATAAATAAATGAAACTGTTATCATCACCTAAATACCTATCAATACAGGAAACAAAGCTCTTTAATATTAAAAAGGCAAGATAAAATCCAGTTGCCAGAAATTGAAGCTAGTCCAACTAGGAAAGCACAAAAAATTTAATGGGGGGTTAAAGACTGGAATGAGCAATGTACAGGATTTACCAAGGGCTAAATTAAAATCATTATCACTAGAAGAGTCTCATGTATAATTGGACAAGTCTACCACAACTAATTCCAAATAGGCATCAATGTAAGAAGGACAGCACAGGTGTGATGGTCACAACAGACTCCTCCTGCCTTTGCTGGAGGATGACTTATTTTCATGGACTACAGCAGAACTGTGTCAGCAGTAAACTACAAGAAACAGCCCACTTTTAATAGACTGAACTGTTATTTTGGTATTCTGAGCATATAACAGGTAATTTCTTAGTCCATTTACTTTAAATACAAACAGTCCCTCATCACTGGCATACACACTTATTTTGAGAGAATATCACTGTATATACAAGGCAATGCACAGTAATTGTTCATCTTTTTTTAAGCCAATTAGCTTTATAAAATCATACTCTGCATGTAAGTCTCTTAGCCTCTCAACATCAGTGTCACTGCATTATACCTCTAATAAATCATGCGCCATTTTGACTAAATCTTAAATCTAATTCATTACAGCTACTAAGGAAGGAATTTGAAATTACACTATCCACCTATGCTTTTAATAAGCAAACAGACACAAAGTATAATATGTCAGTGAAAAAAAAACAAACAAATCTCATCAGGTTTGAAGCCTTTGTTTTCTCTCTAATTTCCAAAACTAAAAATTGCTCTTGGAACCAGGAATCATGTCCCTGATGCAAAGTTTAGAGACAAAAGTGGTAGGGTGGTCAGCTATCACCCAACTTCAGAGGCTGGAGCTCTGAGCCTCTTTTTGAGAGAAGTTTTTTGGAAGCCGTGAGCTGGAGCTACAGACAACCGGTCTGGCAGTCATGGCAGAGCTGTGGTGCCATCTGCTGACATGTCTGCTGCTTCTGCTCACAGGCTTCACAGACACTGAAGTATATAGTAAAAAACTGTTTTTTTCTCTTCAGATTCACATTTTAGTTCCAGTGCACTGAGAAGCACTCACGCCCAACATAAGGACTTTACAGCATTCAAGAAAGAAGCAAGCTGCCATATCAAGTACAGCACAAAGGAAGGAAACTTCAATTCTGAACCACTGTGCATTGCTAGGATTTGATGATGGCTTGGATCTCAGATCAGTACAAAATGGCAGAAACAATCTTAACTGTATTTGGGGAAAAAATCTGATTTTCAGAGAAAACTCCTAACTGTTCTCTTTGAAACATTATATAGCAGTACTTAGTTTTCAAGCCAGCAGCCATAGCTTATGGTGTGATGCTATAAGTAATATCTAGATATAATTAAAGGTGATTTAAGGTATGAGGATAGTTAGTTGATTTGTGTGTGTGTGCGTTATGCCTGTAGATTAGGGGTACTGCTATAATACAGTTGATCAGACATTATGTCTGCTTGTCACAATATATGAAATAAATCATCACACCACGGAACAGTTAAGGTCAGAAGGGACCTCCCAGAGGACACAGGGCAGCTTGGGTTGGAAGGAACCTTAAAGATCATAGAGTTCCAAACCCAGCTGTGGGCAGAGTTGCTACCCACCAGCTCAGACTGCCCAGGGCTGCATCCAGTCTGGCCTTAAACACCTCCAGGGATGGGGTAGCCTATTCCACTGCCTCACCACCCTCTGAGTAAAGAATTTCCTCCTAGCACCTATCTAAATCTCCCCTCTTTTAGTTTAAAGCCATTCCCCCTTGTCCTATCATCTATCAGATCATGTAAATAGTCAGTCCCCCACCTGCTTGTAAACTCCCTTCAGGTACTGAAAGGCCACAGTGAGGTCTCTTCTCCAAGCAAAACAAGCCCAGTTCCTTCAACCTTGCTTCCTAAGAGAGGAGCCCTTCTAGTCCCCAGGATGGCCCTCCTCTGGACCCACTCCAACAGCTCTGTATCACTCTGCAGCTGGGGAGCCCCAGTACTCCAAATGCAGCCTCACAGGTGCAGAGTAGAGGCCAGCAACTACCTCCCTTGCCCTGCTGACCACTCCTCTTGTGATGCAGCCAAGGATACATTTGACTTTCTGGGCTGTAAGCACACACTGCTGACTCGTGCACAGCTTTTTGTCCACAGCTCATCTGGTCTGTGGAAGCAAGTCTTACAAAGTAGGAAAATTAACTTAGTACCTCAAAAAGAGAACATAAGCAGTTTCGTTCACATTAGTAACCAAGTGCATTTATAACTTGTAAAAAATAAAAATATTAAAAAGAAATAGAGGAAACTGTCACTCACTCTGTGTGGCCCTGAAAGACATTCACAGAATGGATAGAAGGATCTCTGAAATCCCACAGACGGAAAGTTGTATCACGTGATGACGTCACCACAAGACGCTGGGTGGGATGTGTACAACAATGTGTTAGCTCTTGGTCATGCCCTACAATCACAGATGAGAGCATATAAGGTCGTGAAAATAAGACTTTTCATTTCCACACATGCGTGGAATGGAACGCTGATAGCCTCTTTTAAACAGTCAGAGACTCTTTTAAACAATCAGTAAAAGTGTACTATTTATTTCAAACTCTGATGCTACTTGTTGATGTGAAGTTTAGAACTATACTTAAAACCAAAAAAGTACTACTCATTTCACATAATTATTAAGAAACTGCTGCTACTTAATGCGCCATAAAGACAACAGAAATACTTTGCAGGAATGAAAATTTGGCTATATTCAGTTTAAATCAACTGTTCTGTTGGCTCTATCAGATGCTTGAAAGAACACAAATTCATGCTTGGGGGATTTACAAGGTTGGAATTTTAGAAACCACTCCAACAACGTAAGTTACTCACCATACTCACACCATACTCCAGAGACATAACGTTCACAATAAGGAATCCCCATAAAAATAAACCACCAATTATACCTTTTTTGAGTGAAGAAATACCTGTAAGAGAATGGACTAATTCAGAAGTCTCTACATCATACAGGTTTGCTGTCCTATCCCATGAAGCCGTCACTGCTTGCTTCCCCCCAACAAGCCAGTCAGCTGCTATGACCACTCCTTGATGACTTTTGAGTGAAGTTAATGGGGCTCTGACAGTGGGACAATCGCTAGAACCATCTCCATCTCCATCAGGTTCATCTTTATCTGAGAACTCAAATTCATCTTCTCCAGACACTTGCTATAAAATTCAAGAGGAAAAAAGAATGAAAACAAATCGAAAAGAATGTCTCTAAGTTACATTTTACAATGCAAATGCTTCCAACTCCATGTGACATGAATGTGGGCAGTGTAATTCTGCAGAACCTTGTCTATTTAAGTACCTACTATCAAAATCATAGTTGAAGGGAAAAGACAGTAACTTCTTCATTTTAAAATCTCTGTTGAACTGTTTAAATATCTGTCCAACATATAGTCTGGCAAGCCTTCTGTAATTCCTCTCACTTTACTACCCATGAGATTCATTCCCATGCATATTATCAAGAGACTTTTCCCTTTAAATTTTTAAAGATCAGAAGCATCTAACAGAGCACTGGTCTTAATCTTTGGGAAGACAACCATTTAGAGTCATGTTTTTATCTGTTAGAATCAATATCTTGACATTGCCTTTTGGTCTTTAAATAACATACCCTGTATGTAAACTGGATACAAAAGAAAAGCATTGATCTCTGAATCCCACATTACTCATGCAAGAAAAACACGCTCCTCTTTCACCTGGATGGGAAAAGGTAACATCTGCACTGCTCTTTCAAAATAGAAATTTTAGAAGTTCCAAATCAACTTATCTGAATCAAATATATGCCATGCAGAAATCTATCCATGCATTTCATATTACATGGCCACCTCTTGCCCCTACTTCATTTACTGAGAAACTCATGCTACAAACTATATCTGTCTTCGCAATTTAGTGGGGGCGATTTGAAGCTGCATACAGCATTTGCCAGCCAGAAAATGTTGTCCACAGGCTTTTTTTTTTTTTTCTCTCCAGTCAGCAATGTCAGACAGTGTGATTAATGCTGGCAAAGGTCAATTAGAAATCATATTAAACATATAGCTAAGAAAATGCCAAAGATACACAACTTGACCATCAGTTTTGAATTCATAGCAACTATAGTTTATTCAAATACCTCAGTGAGGTAGGCTACAAGAACGTAAGCAGTTTCGAAATAATTTATTATTTATGATTTTAATTGTTATGAAAAACTGCACTTGCCACTTCATTTACTTATATCTTATACACTTCTTACCTTGAAAAAAGCCAATTAAGGTACTTGTGCACTGTAGTTTCTTCAGAAACACGAAAGGAATTACTTTTTTTTTTTTGAAAGATACAGAAATATACATATTCAAATAAAACCTTAAACCCCCACCTACTGCAATCCTGAAATCATGTAATTTTTAATTATGTATAAATGTAATGCTTGGTACTACGACAACACCCACATCCAATGAAATTGCTGTGCAATTAGTTTAGTTGCAGCAAGTTGATTGCTTACATTGCAGTCTGCAGTTGGCTGAGGTGTAGGCAACTGCACTATATATCTCCAGATGTGAGCTGTCTGGTCTCCAGATGCTGCACAGGGAAAAGAAAGCAAAAAGAAACGGAGGGGGAGAAAGAGAGGGAGCACTAATTAAATTAGAGTATTTCCATGAACAATCAAAACAAGCTTCCGTGTTACATATTTGGCAATACTGTTTGCATGGCACCTTTTTAACAGACTGTTACAACCTTTTTGGTAAGCAAGTCTCAACATTAATGAAGTGGTTACTTCCCTGACTTAACACAGACGAGAACAAAACTCATGTAAAAATGTAAGTAGCTACCAGATTGATTATTCTTGCAGTGAAAATATCCACTTAAATCCTACAAATCAGAACACTAATTTCACTGCTTTTCTAATAAATTAGATTTGAAGAAAGTATTTTAAACATCAAGCACCATCTTTCATATGGTGCTTCTCAAATATGCCGAAGTTCCTCTTCATTCAATGATTTCATCTATTAAATGCTTCTAGCCCATTTTTTTTTTTATGAGAAAGCCAAAACAGCAAGAGTGAAACTGTTCTGCCTTAACATTAAGCAACTCAGCTTAACAAGTACCAGTTTACTGCTCAGTAGCTGATTTTGGGATCTACTGTTTTTGAAAGAGATTTATCCATTACTAACCAAGATTTTCTTTGCTATGGACAAAACAAACATGCTGCTAATACTCAGGGGGTAGTGCTGAGAATCCTGCATTGAGATGGAAAGCAGTTTGGTATGCACGCGCACAGGCTTGATATATAAACCATACATAAATGTGTTTGAAAAAAATCTTATATAATAGATCAAAAAGGGTAGAAGAAAGCTCATCAACTCTGCATGATTTTTGGTATCAGCAAGTCAGTTTACATAATACTGTTTACGGTACTCCAACACTGACTACAGGTAGCATATTAAACAGGAAAATCTAATTAGTCATATCTCTTTAATCCCAAGTGTATTGCACCAATTGCTGGGCTGTACAGTCCACAGCATTAAACACACAAGATCGTTTTCGAACTCAAATTTGTACTGATACTGACTCTATGTCCTGAAAACATCCTTACCCTACCATTTGTCATTTTTTCTTGTGCATATTCAGTGACATTTTTACTTTACTTCCAGAAACATTAAGTAATTCAGAAGTATTAAGACATACAATTGCAAGTGATCAAGCACAAACGGCAGTACGGTATGATAAACACAGATAGAATGATGTAGGACTGATTTCTTATTCCTTAAAAAATTAATTTAATCAACGATGGTACTGACAAAGTAGAAGAAAGAGGCCCCTACAACACCAAAAATTCAGCAGCAAATGACACACTTTTCCAAAATGATTAAATAGTCACTAAGTGAAAAAAAAACATACATACCTGTAAGAGCCACTTGCTCAGTGGGATGAAACTTTATCGAATTTACTGCGTAAAACAAAGCAGAGCTTTAATCTAGTGTACTAATTATTTCACAATGTTTTATCATTACAAGCATTGAGACATCAAGAAGTCTTCATTTTTAATTGACTTTTTGTAGGATTGCAGCCGCTTAGTGGAGAGAAACCGTAATATTTGACCACATAAGCCTATGCAGTATCAAGAAAAGCAGTTACAGAATGACTTGAGTTGGAAAGGTCCTTTGAGATTTAGTTCCAGAAAGTCAATTACAGATACCACAATATATATTTTTAAACAAATTATTTCCTGAACCTACTACAAGTGTTTCATGTTAAAGAGGATAAACAAACTACATTCAAGCAATTATGTGCAAGCTGATCGGAAATAATGCTCTAGATTTCCATAAGGTGAATTTAAGTATTCATAACTATTCCTAACCCAATCATTAAACTTACTATATATGACCTTCAGCTTCCTCATTGTCACTAAAGACTGTAAGAACAAATGCTTAAAGATCCAATGCAAATAAAATAGATTTCAGTCTTGCAACTACATGTAATTGAAGCACGATTGTTTTAAAATACAGCCCTGCAAGAATTCTGTCAGCCTACAAAACTGCTCTTCATTTTTTATTTCAATAAGATTTAATTACATTACTAAGCATTTTTATTTGCAAAATCCATTAACTTCGCTTCAACAGTTCGAGAAAGAACTTAAAAATCATTTGTTCATCATTTAAGTAAAATAGATGCCTGTGCTCTCAAGAGAATGCTAGAATTTGCTGAGTATTGAGTTGAAAAAGATACTCATTGTTCACACTAAATCACCTCAATAGCGTAATAACTGCTGACATCCAACATTTCAAATCAACTGCCACACATAAGCAAGTGAACAAAGTTTTACTAAATGAAAGCTACATAAACTACAGTGTAACACTGTTCTTTTTTTCTTTGGTTAAAACAGTTTACACACATCTGTTTAAGCATAGTTTAGAGCCTTTCATTAATTTCATCATTATTCAAGTAGCAATTGAAAAAAAAAAAAAGAAATCAAGGAAAAAAACACCAGTGGATGGAGGTTTTAAAACCACACTAGTAGTGCCCCCTAGGGCTCAATTTCAGGGCCAGTCCTCTTCAGTGTTTTTAATCAATCACCTCGACACAGCAGTTGAGTGCATGCTAAGTTCATGTATTATAACTAAGAAAAGCCACTGATTCCCTTGAGGGTTGAGAGGTCTTATGGAGATATCTCAATAGATGGGCAAGATGGGCAACTGTCAATCATATGGAAAATTTAACAAGAACAAATGACAGATTCTGCACCCGGGCCAATGCAATCCTGGAAGTATATATAAACTAGGGGACAACTGGCTCAGTTTTGGCTCAGAATGAACCAACAATGTGCCCTCTCAACCAGAAGAGCCAACTGTATCCCAGAATGAACAGAATAGCTAACTGGTCAAAAGTAATTGTCCCTCTATATTCAGCACTGATGTGGCCTCACCTCAAGTACTGCATGCAGTTTTGGGCTTCACAATACAAGAATATAAAAATAATAGAAATGCCCTTCTTTGGATGGTGAAAGGACTTGAAGATATGACTTATGAGAAGCTGAGGTACTTGATTTATTCAGCCTGGAAGAGAACAATGGGTGACCTCATTGCTGTCTAGAATTCCCTCATGGGACAGGAGAGGAGAGGGACATGCCTATCTCTCTACAGAGAGGCTACAGGATGAAAGGGAATTGCTTAAAGCTGCGTCAGGGAAAATTCAGATTGGAAACTGGGAAAGAAACTTTTTCACCAAGAGTGCAGTCAAACACTAGACCAGGCTTATCAAGGAAGTGTGACAGACCCAAGTCTGTTGGCATTCAAGAAGCATTTGGACAACACTCTTAAGAGCATGGTTCAACTCTTGTTGTAATTGTGCCCATAGATTCTCTGTATATATCCTTGTTTATTCAATCAGAATGTATAGATCTCTCTTAATACACCTCTCTAAAAAGAAGAATCACATTAGAAAACAGTCCCTGTAAGAAGACTGATGGAATTTTACAATTAACTTGCTAATGGTATGGGCAAACCATTAAGTCAAACCACAATAAACTTTTTTGCAGGTGTCCAAAAGGCGCTTCCCCCTCCCAAAACCATTGTTTCCAGTTTACAATACATGCTCCCATCTTACCTGATCCAACATGCCCTACATACTTGACAAGGCACTTCCCCGTTTCTATGCTCCACAGCAAAGCAGTATGATCTACAAAGATTGAAAAGTAGCAGCAAATAGTTGTTACAAACATATACTTTTCACTTTTACCTCTGATTCAACAGGCAAGTTAACTTAGACTGTGAGGAACACCAAAGGAAATAAACTTCAAATCCAGAAAAGGCCAGCTCCTCTTGATCATTATCTTACACATATATTTGAAAAATGTTCCTATCATTACAACTTAGCACATTTCTAAAAAGAAGTAAAAGGAACTACCCCAGTCAGAATGATTTTGCACAAGTACGGAAAGGCAAATTCTATTTGTGGTATTTTTCCTAACTTGAATATATATCATGTATAATGTTCTGATCGCCTGTCATGAGATTAAGAAACACGAAGAGTTCAGCAATGAAAATCTCCATGAGTCACTAGGAACAGAAGTTCTATGCACGAACTGTTTACTTTATGCTTAGAAGTCTCAAATGCATGTGTCTGCAGAACACTATGTAAATTTACTTAAAAAGGACTCCAAAAGTCACTACTTTACCCACCCACAACCCCAAGTGAATTATTACTACAAGTATTTTTTAACCATGGAAAATTTGTCCTGATTTGGAAAACGGTTGTTTCCAAGTTAAATAAAGTTAAACAAAGACAAAATGTGCCCCTCAGTGGGCATATAAAAACGGTAACAGTTCAGCTTATGAAGCAAAAAAGGTTTCTGGTCCATAGTATTTGTGTATGGTAAGTGTCCCCAATTTCTATTTTCTCTTCAAAAGACTGACAACTCAAAATTACCAACTCTAACGGATGATGATTTATTTCCTAATATTGTTGCAAACACACAAGCCTCCTGACTCATTTTTGGATCAGCACAGGTACTACTGAATAAGTCAGTAAATCTGTTTTCTCTCTTCAGTGGAGAGTGAGAAATCCAGTTAGACGCATAACAACTAACAAAATAAGGTTTTATAGCTGCCTCTAGATCTTTAAGCAACAGCCCAAAGAACTTAAGTACACAAGAATATGCAAACTATGAAACCCATGTCAGCAGTTTTTACAGTGCTAAGTAATACTGATAGAGAACCTTACAGGGATCTCTGAATACACAAGTACAGCATTGTGTGCAAGACACCTCTTTAGGCAAGCAGCTCCAAGAGCCTTCCATTTACATCATCCAACAAGCTAGAGCTGGCCCTAAGGGAAGAGCGTCCTGCATCAAAGCTAACTGACATATACTTATGAACAACGAGGATGTTTAAATTACAGGATAAATGCATTTCAAGAAAGGTCCAATTTATTTCTGAGCTACTGAACACCTTTAAATCAACTCTTTCACTGTTCAGTGGTGGTATGAAGAGTTCAGGTATGCTCTTGATGTACACTTGCTTTTATTTAGAGTTTAGACCAGAATTTTTTGAACATGCAAGCAACACAAAAACTTACCAGCAGATGCAGTTCCCAAAACCACTGGCTGAGTTTTCGCAACACTGACATCCCAAATGCCATCCCTGTGGCCAATATATTCCTTTACCAGTTGACAGATTGCTCTTGATGTTGTAGTTTTAAAGCTGGATACAATCTGAAAGAGTAGAAAGATCAAATTTCTCCCACACAGACACAAGATTAAGCAATTATTTCCCAAACACAAATAGATACTATTGCTAAGAATTTGTCATTTGATGATAGAAAAGCAAGTTGCAATGCAAACATACTTGATTTCTTACAGCATGCCCCTATTTACAGAAGCCTAAACTACTCTGTACTACAGTAATGCAATCTCATTGGAGTAATCAGTTGTACAGATGCAGTGTGAACTTCCCATCAAGTGTGGGTAAGGATTATTAAAAAAAAAGTCTATTCCCAAATAACTTCATCAGACAACTTAAAGACAGCCCATGAAGTCGAGTGTATTGTCTTCGATAATATGCACTATTGCATGATTCCAATTAAGTACAGAACCATTCAATTTCACAAACTCAACATCATTTTTTTCAGAACTGCAAAAAGCTAACCATGTCAAACAGTAACCTGAGAGCACATGCCAGGTTCTGTGTAGTAACACATTTTAAAGGTTCATCAAACATTTTGATGAGTTTGACAATTACATTCCCTCAATGTTAAGGGAAAATAGAGAAGACTCAAATTAGTATAAATCATACTAAATTAAAGGAAAAAAAAAATGTAGCAAAAATGGGAGAACTACAAGATACTTTAATAAAAGAAAACTGAAAACTCCAGACAATAAAGGTATCACATTTGCAGAAATTTTCAGATAACAGAGGACTGCAACACTTGTAAAATAAACAAACTTTCTTGCTTTCTTGTAACATTTCCACAGACAACTGAAAATAAGAATGCTAAAAAAATTACTCCAAAAAAAAAAAAGCAAAGCTAAAGTTATAAATACCCTATTATTACCACACAAATATTTATCCAAAAAATTGATAATTGCACTTTACAAAAGACTTTCTGAAAAGCTTTGTTAAAACAAAAACAAACAAACAGAGCAATTCTTCAATGCTTTGCTCAGCATGCAATTATGGGAAAGTATCTATCTACATGACCTGTTGATTCAAAACCTTTGGATACTTCAACACAAACCACACCTTCAACTTCATAAAAATTAGGAAACTAATTGCCTACATTTCAAATACAGTAAAAAGTGTAATACAAAAAACATAAAAGGTTAAAATCCTACTCGTTTGTGGTAACAACAAGGGTCTGAGGCATTTCATTAACTTATAAAAAACTTAATTTGCTTTAAAGGACATCTTTAAGACTTAAAACTAGGATATTTCAAATCCTGAGCATGACAGCAGATCTCAAAGTTTTGTATGCAGATAACCAGGTAACGTCTGACTGTGTTTCACCTTCGTCCTATTTATTAAATCCATATAAAGTCACATACTTCCTTCTATACAGACAACTCAATTCTCTGCAAGTAAACTCAATCAACTAATTTTTATTTCCCTCATCAAAATGCTAGTTCTCTTTAAAGAGCTATTGCTCATGCATATGCACACAAATGTTGTCCCCCCTTCACCATCCATTTTTTTTCTAAATGAGTAGTTACTGTAAAAAAAAAGGTAATAGTGTGGTAGAAGTAATGAGAAATTGATGCATCCAAGATAAAGATACTGTTTCTTCCCAAGGCAGATCTACATTAAAAAAAAATCAGCACTACTTAGCTTAAAGAAACTATAATTTACCACTTAAGACAGCCACATTAGTCTCATGAGTACACATGGATGAGCAGAGATTTAATTTGTCTCATACCTTGCTAGTAGATGCCTTGTAAGTTGTCTTTAATTTCTGAGAAAGTTGACTGGTACTATGGCTGGCTGTTGAGACAAATAAATTCAAAAGAAGATATTTCAAACAACATTAGTTTATTTTTATAAGCAATTCGTCAACAGATTCCAATATTGGACCAGTCACGTACAAAAAAATTACATTCAAAAATACAATTTAAGATTCTTTGTGGTTCTCTGACCTTTTGTTTTCAGTTGTCCTTTGCTCAGTTCAGCTCCATCAATTGTCTGTCCTTCGGCTGCTAAACGCTCATTAAGCGTATCAATCTCTCTGCGTACTGATAACAAAAATTCAAATTAATACAAAAAAGGAGTACCATTAACAATATCATTAACATTCTTAATAAAAAGTGTTACAGTTAACAATAACGTGTCTTACACAGAAGACTGGAAGAGAGATGAACTTTAATTTTATAGAAGCAGTTCTCACAATGACATAAATAAAGACTCATGTTGAATCTTCCAGAGATCTACCTTGACCTAGATTCCAAGGAAAGCATTGTTGGCTTCTAATTAGGTATTTTTACTATTAAACGTGACTAAATATTAACAAAGCAATTTCTGTTAAATATGTGGTCCACCTACGCTGACTCAAATCCAACAGAAAGCAGAAAACTTACTAATTGTGTAGCTAGTATATTTATGGCAATGTATGTTGTTTCTTGACAAAGACTTTATTAATCATCAAATGGTACTCTACCCTGACCTCCTGTTTACAGTTAGAGATTCCATAAAAAAAGAGCGCAAAGAATAGCAAAGAATCCTGTTCTCAAGAATAAGGCTAGGTCTGCCTTTCCCACAAATTCTTACAACTTCCTCAAAAATGTCATTTGTTCCCAGACATTGACACAATTCTGATCTGGAAGAACGTGATCCATTAGGATTGTGGTTTTTCCTCACTTCTGAGAAATGCACAGCAGAAGTTTCAGTCATAAGCACTAAAAAAAGCCAGTTTGCACTTGCATACCACCTCCAGTTTGCTGGAAATGAGCAAAGCAGGATTCTCTTTCCTGTATTCCTAGTCACAAACACCTAAACTTACTAAACACACCATGAAAGAGAAGTAAACAAAGACAAGCTTGTAGTAACAGATGACTGAAACAAACAAGTCAGGGAGATTAAAATAAACAGCTGAAAGAATTAAGGAATTAGAAGAGACTAGAAATTAGTTGTAATACGGGAAAGAGAATACATGAAAAGCCAGGAAGGAAAACCTGGGATTCTCTACTGGATGTAACCGCAACACCAGTGAAGGAGTTAGACCAAGAGCCAAAATAACAGTGAACAACTTGGAAGTCATCCTGGGGGCTGAGAGATCACAAATGCCAGGAGTGAAACATAACATTCTGGTGAAGGAGAAAGGTGCAGTTAAGTAAAAGAAATGGGATTGATGGAAAATTATTACACTTTGAGGGTTACAGGCAAATTCACTGTTTGCTTTTCTGACTAGCTTTTGTGAATTTTCATGAATGTTTTATATGGGGGGGAGGGGAAAAAAAAAAAAAAAAACAAGAGCAAACTTTTTTCACTTCCAGCTGATTTAGCAGGAGACTGAAAAGTCAGGTGTGCAAACTTCCACTAATGTAAAAAAAAAAAAAAAAAAAGGTGTAGCATTGTAGCATTGAAAGCATTTAACCAATACAGTATCAGCTTTTTAATAGAATAAAAAAAAGCACATTTCCAATAACAAAGCAAGAATGTTACTGTAACTTGAGTGTTTGGTTTAACAGTGAGAATAGCTAAAGTGTGGAAAAAGATCTGACGTGTAGCCAAGGTAGACAGGTTTGACAATGCAGAAGCCAAGCTTCCAAAACACAACAAGGAAAATTTAGCAGGGGCTTTACTATATAGCTTCTTGTTTTACTCCAGATTGTACATCACTTTGAATCACTTCAATATTACACATCATATTTTTTTGCAGATAACACTTGGAGTGTTTTTACTGAGTGTTTTAACTGAGTGCTCAACTCCAAAACTCATGAGCAGCTGCAGGTGCTAGTTACATGACGCACTAACAGGCACTTTCAATACAAGTTCAAAACAACTTTCAAATGCCTCACAGAAAAACTCAATTGATTACATTACAGCACTCAGAGCAATCTTTTCAAGTACTATATCCTAGATTCTATGAGTTCTTAAGTTGCTGGAAAAACTATATACTCACATTCCAAATTTTCAATATATAAATTTTCAAATTCCCGCTCTATTTGTCCAAAAAGTTCCAGGAGTGTGTTCCGAACAGAAGATGGTAGTTTAGAATCCTAGGAGGCAAAACACTGAGTTTTACATTTAGTTACATATATATATATACACACTAAGTTAAATATGTAATATATTTAATACATATAATTGAACTTCGCATTAAAGATACACACACACACCTCCAATTGTGTTTCAATCTTAAGCCCATTTTAAAAGTTTTCTGCCTCCTGACAAAAAGGAAACTTAAAACTTCTTCTGGAATGTAACATAAAATAAAAAGACTGGGGGACCTTTCTGTACAATATAAGGTAATTCATGTTACGTACTGTTTCAAAGGACAGAACTCAAGTGCACAGATTTTTTTATATATACATATATACACACACACACATATATATACACTGAACAGTTATAAAAAAATACAACTCTTTATAGAAAAAAATGAAAAAAGTTGTTGAATTGTCCAAATGTTTTTAGACAAAGAGGAAAAACACCTTTGGTTGACCAAGTATTTCAGAAGTTGACTACACACGACTTAAGAAGGTATTTTGCAATGATACTTTATTTGCTAAAGCTTTAGACAAACTTACCTTTTAAATAGTTACCTATACTTATCACTAAATGTAACTAAGCAAGAAAGAAACAGCAATTTCTAATCCCTCTCTCCTCATGTATTATTCTAGAAATCTCCTCTTCACAGAAAATATTTTTCAAGCAAATGTACAGAGAAGGGCTGAATTTTTCCTCTGCAGAACTAATATAACAGTTCTGAGGAATAAAAATAAGACAGGATAAAACCACCAACGAAAGATGTAAATGTCTTCAGTACACAGCTGGCTCACAAGTTTCTGTAAGCAGCTGAATTTTATTGACTTGCCTACAAAACAGGGTTCAACACCATGTTTTTAGTAAAGAAACACACACTGCATCCCAACCAAGTACTGATTTCTGCTGGGATTCAAGGTGAATCAGTGCATCAGTTACTGAAGACAGCGGGTAAAGACAACTGCATGTAATACACTGATAAACTCAAGATGCAGCACTAACAAATATCTTACAAAATTTAAAGCAAAGCACTGAAAAATGGCAAGGTAGAAAGGAAAAAATATAGACTAATGACAGTATACTTACTGCACTAAATCAGTCTACTAGCTGCTCTAATCTACAAATATGAATCAATTATTGGGCCATTCTCATGCAATATGCAAGTAAACTCTACTAAAAGTACTTTTCTTCAGTTGCTGATACACTGCAACACGCAGCTGGCTTATGCAGTTATTACTTATCTAGTTAGCCAATTGTTTCAAGAATAGTTTCTGCTTAGTGAGCCTTACCCTAACAGTAAAAAGGCCCAACTACTCCTTTCCCTGAAGGCATTCAAGGCCAGGCTGGACATGGCTCTGGGCAGCCTGGTCTGGTGGTTGGCGACCCTGCACACAGCAGGAGGGTTGAAACTAGATGATCACTGTGGTCCTTTTCAACCCATTCTGTGATTCTATGATTCTTTCCAGCATAACTGTCATCTCAGCATTCACCTATCAAATACATCAGGCGTATGCATTTAAGCAACATTAAAAAAAGTGAAAAAGAAAAAAGTATTTCATTTCAAAGTCTTGAAATCATCAGCTATAAAAAAAATAAAAATGCAGTCTGCTTCTGCCACAATGCAAATCACCACTATTAGAAGTCTTAAATTACAGAAAAACCATTACGGAACATAACATTAATACAGGACATCACCTAAATTATAGTGCACATCATTATTTCAAAGGAAGTTTAACGATGATTATGGTTTGTTTTGTTCTTCGGTGTTCCAGCAAAGCCAAACCAAAAATAAATTGCTTCCATTCTTATAAACTGAAACATGAACAAATGTGCATGGTAGCCATTAGAGGGCAGCAGGCATCTTTGATCAAGTCAGCACTTAAGCAACCAGAACTGAACATAATACTCTAGTTCTTACGTTCAGGATGACTATCTTCAGAAAGGCAGATAGGTTATTTATGGACATCAAGTTTAAGGACAAGAGCAAGAGGAATCACTAATAGATGCGCACAGAGCACACCTGCTTTGTGCATGATTCAGTCTTATATGAATGATGTGATACTTCCAGCTTGCTGCTTTCAACTCCCAGAAACAGGCACAAGGCTGAAAGGAGCAATCCTGTGCTCCTCACAAATTAAGCAGTGTTAAGAGAAACACTAAAGATTGAACGAATACTTCAGATTCAACTACCCACTAATTCCAGATTATAAAAGAAATTCAGTTATCCTACTAAAACTTCAGAATATAGGGAAGGTTTTTAACCTCTTTCTCAGAGCCTGGAAGCATTAGCAAATCTAAACCAGCATGGTTGGTTACTTGATTAAAGTAACCAAGATGGTAAAGAAAAAAACCAAACAAAACAAAAAAAAAAAACATTACCCAGATCTCACATCATTTATAGCTCTATTGTGAAATAGCATTAATATTCTCTACAAGTTAGAATTGTCCAGTGGACTGTTCAAGGTTAAGTCAACAAATTAAGAAAGATAATTGATAAAGCATTTAAAAATTCTACGTATCACAGTGTAATACATTTGTAGAGTTTGATGAGAAATACCAAATAGGTAAATGTTTTTGTTTTCTACACAGATGTGACAGCAAGGCTTGATCTCTCAGCTCTCCTTTGTTCCTGTTACCAGTTACAAGACATGAGTAGTCTCCTGTGCAGTAAAGTATTTAAATACAACTTTCAGATGACAAAACTATTAATTAATTGAATAACAGATTCAGTAGGAAAGCCTGTCACAACAGTGAAATACAAGCTGTTCACTTCAGAGTACCAGCAGACAGCCCAGAAGAGAGAGATTTCCCACAGCAAAACAGTATTTCAAAATAACTCAATATACAAATACAAAATACAAATCAAGTTTTACATCATCTTTGCCAGGCCCACATTAACACTGCATATTCAGTTTGATACTAAGTATTCTTCTAACTGTTATTTGCTTATGTTAGCCAGCACTGCTTGAAACACTTCCTGTAGGAGTGTTAGCTACAGTTAATTTCAATATTGTAAGGTGAAGCATTAGGCTCCTGACTACATTCACTACTGAGGCTGACATGATTATAAACATTATGGAAGTTTCTGATTGTTATTCATTCACTTAAGTTTACGTGCACAGAAAAACCGCATCTGCAATTGAGATAAGTTCAAAAACAAAACAAAAAACCCCAGTGAAAAATATAAGTTAGCTCACACCTGTCAAGCAGGCAGAAATACAGCCAACTAGAGAGTATTGCACTCTACAGGAAGGAAAGCCAAACTGAGGCCCCACCAATACCTTCCCTTTCAGAGTTGTAAAACAAATGTTTATTCGTAGTCCTGAGTAACTACTATTCCAAATTCAAACTTATGAAATCATGAATCAGCCTTCAACTTTGAGATGTGGGGAGATGCAGGGGGAGGCCCAGCATGCTGAACAGGGTGTTTCTTTGTTAAAGGTTTTACCACTCATGTAAGAATACCCAAAAGCTAATAAATGGTTTCATGCGCCTGGAAAAGGCCTGAAACACTGCCAGTATCTGTATCAATCGTCCTTCAAAGATGGTCAACATTGAAAGCAAACAAGTCTGTTGTTTCTCTGGCTTTACTAGATGTATTTCATTACTTTTGTGTTATTTTTTTCCCCACATAGAATACACTGTTCATAAAATAAAAAAAAAAAGCCACCCCCCACTAAGGAAGTTACCTAAGCAGAGGTGCATTACTTTACCTGCCCTTCCAACATGTCTCTCTGCAGTCCTGCCCGTTCTTGCTCAGAACTGTTGGTTCTTCGGATTGAAAGACTGTGCGACTTGCGTTTCTGCTTTGCTTGGCGAGCAGATGCACAACTTCCACTTTCTATTGGCATTACTTCAAAAAAACAGCTTTGCAGAGGCTCCTACAATAAACTAAGGACAAGCATTAAACGTCACCAATTGCTCTGACAAAGCAACTAAAGTTTAACACCCTTCCTCCAAACAAAAATATTAGGTATATTACATTTTGGAGTTGTTTGGGGTGTCATTAAAGCAGAGAGCTCCTTATTACTTCGAGCTATTTGGGAAACAACATTAAACTCAAAAGCATGTAAGTTGCTATGCAAATAAAGAATGGGATCATTTTCTGCATTGCTTTTGATTTAGCTAACAAACCACCACAAATGGAAAAGAGATTTCATTGCCTTCCTGACTTTGGTACCAGCAGCAATAGCCCCAGAACGCTTCCAGGAAACAATTATTACACATACCATATTTCACTGAAATGCATGCAAAATTAAAACCCAGCTGGAAAATGAAAGCAAACAGACATGATAACTTAGGGACACTGTCAGGTTAGGAATGTATAATGCAACGTTAAGCACTAGTGTACAAAACTGAGTTCACGTGCTTGTTCACATATAGCAGAAGTTATGTCCAATGAATTTCCAGCATTTCTGACAGCTCATGGTTTCACCTTAGAAAGTAGAAGTGCATTTGCCTTATCAGAACAGTGAAAGTGAGCCTGACTTGCCAGGCTGCTGTCACTAATTTTTAAACTTTGGCAGCTTGTTAATGTCAAATATGCATTTTAGTATCCTTACAACACCTGACAGTATCACTGAATGGTATTACCATGCATGATCTACTGCTTTCCCCTGCTTAAGAAAAATCAAATAGTGTTTGATTTCTTGCATAAACAAGTGGAGATGTCAAAATATTTTTATTTTTTAAAAACAAACAATTTCTGGATTATTATTTTTTTTTTATTAAACCCAATATTCAGCAGAAATTACTTTTAGCTTTGTGAGGTACCAGCTGTTAAATGTTCCAAGGATTTTAGGAATTATTATTCAATTATTTTTTTTTTAATCGTGAACATCGAGAACAAAATAAAAATTCATTCTCCAGCATAAATGATTTCTAAAACAACAATTACAACTTAAAATAACTGCACAAGTCTGCAGAGAAATAGGAGAGCAGAGTTGGCAAAGCTGACAAGGCAACTGAGCTTCCTTTCAGACAAGCTGATCAAAGAAAAATATAAACCAAACCCAGGGCCACTTCCAATTTAAGATCTGCCAACACACCAGATCTCAAGCTAGGAATGAGCACCAGCACTACAAAGAAGATCCAGCCTTAACCAGTTTAGTGAATTCAACATGGTATTTTCAACTTTTTAACGTATCGTAAAGCCAAGGAAAAGTATTGCTTACTAAAAGAATAAAATCAGCTTTAAGTTTGCCTTTGTTTCTATACCACAGTAGAAAAATACATAAAGATACATAAATAAGACTAGATTTAACTAGGGGTTTTATGCCCATAATCCTCACATCTTCTCAAAAAGTACCCTGTATTTTAGTAGCTACTAGAACATCTGAGTTCCAGCAACCTGACACCAATCCCACAGGGAATCTAGAATGAAAATTCAGGTTGTCCCAGTATCCTGTACTTCACTGAAAGGATTTTATTAATTTCCACTGGACTCTGCACAGTCCTCCCCCCACCTAATCCCACTGGAGCTTTTCATATGTGATTAACCAGCAGTAACTAATTAGTCACATATATATATATATATAAACCTAAAAATATATATATAAAAACCTAAGAAGAAAGTAAAGAACTGCCATTAGGTAGTTTCTTATTTCACTAGGTCTCATTTTCTCCTGTGACTACACGCCCCTATCATAGAAACACAGGGTTGAAATTAAAAAAAGTCAGCCCTGTAATCAAGTTACTGCCAATTTTCTGGGCTTCACTGAGTATCTTCCTGTTCTTGAACATATGGCAAAGAATTAGGAACAGGCTTGCAGCACTCACCACTTTTGCATTTTTTTTTCAAGCTATGATTGGACACCAAACATGACTGAAGATTCTCCTCTTTTCTATTCTGTTACCTCGCTTGGGAACCATTCTTTTGGTGCCTTTCAGTTCAGAGGTTCCTGCAGTATGGCCCAATGCAACAAACTGCGTGCAGACAGATGCACTGAATAGTTATACATCTATACATACACACAGTTGCACACAATGCATACATTACTCCTTACTATGCATTGTTCTTACTGTATCAACTGCTACTTGCCCTCTGCTGCCAAGCTACTTCATTTCAGAGCACTTCACCAAGAAACACACTGTTCTGGACTGCTCCAGGACACACAGATTCAGCAGCTATAGAGCAGCACACTGTGCCATGTAGAATTTAAAGGGACACGGTCAAGGAGACAAGATGGTTATTTTCACAGGGTGAAATCCTCACATGAAATATGCAGGAGTTTCTACTTCCACAGCGAACAGAACAGGCCAGATATGAAGCACTCGCCGTGCTCTGCTCATGCCCCAGCGTGAGCACATCCATGCACCGTTTGGGAGAGCAAGCATGCACAGCTCCCTGCAGCGGGCGGCACGCGGCCAGAGCAAAGCTGCAACCGAGAGGCGACAAGCGGGCATGTGCACACAGAGACAGGAAGGAGGAGCAGAGGGGGTCCGGCTGAACTGCTTTTCACATTAGTCTTACTTCCACCAAAAGGCCACGTCACCTTTTAGTAAGGGAGCAGTAATGGCCGATTTATAAAAGCCAGACATAACTTTGAGAACAAAAGTCATGACGGTGTCCCTTTAAACACAAACATCTCTTTGAAATTTCAGAAGTGGCCGCAACAGTAATCAGCTGCAGATTTTCCAAGAGTTGATTTTACAGAACAGATCCTTGGCAATACGATGCTAAAAAAAAAAAAAAAAAAAAAGTAAATGCATCAGGTGCTCATTTCTAGCAGTTACCTGATTCCCCTCATTACGTAAGGTTGTCAAACAGCGAGAATTACCTGTCCAGAATATCAGTGTCATGTTACATATCCTATGAAAACCACATTAAATATTGATTAGTGAAACAGTCAGTAGTACAGAAACCAAAGTATTTCACATTTTTGAAACATCTGTAGTTAGAACACAGCGGATGATGGGAAGGGGGCAAAGGAGTAGGGAACACGTCAAGGCTGAGCGACAAATCTGACTCAAGCAAACTAAGAAAAAAGGCATTAAAATGACCCCTCACATATCATTAGTCACCCAGTGTTAATCAGAACATTCAAATGTTACAAAAGGGTTCTGAGAAGTTGCATTCATTTCCCCCCCACACCCCCTTACAAATAGGGCGAGCAGTGTGAAATATCACCAGGAAGGATGGGAATAGCTTCCTGAATAAATGAAGCTGAATTCACAGAAGCTAAAAATAGAGCACATAAAAGTGAAAAGTGTTTCCAAAAAAATAGAAAAGGGAAAAAAGAATGGTATAACTAAAGTATGTTCAGTAAAGGCACACCGATAAACAAGCACTCCGTTATTACAAGTGAGCTTCTAAACCATGCTGAGCACTTCTGCTCAGCCGTGTTGGAAAATGCCATGCTTGCACAGTACTCCTCACACAGCGATCTGTCTGAGCCTCAAGAGAATGGCACCAAATGAATTTCTGACCAAGTCAGTCAGCAGAAGCAGGGAAAAAAAAATAAAAATGCCCTAGATCCTAGAAAAGAGTCCACAGGTGATTAGAAAAGAGACCAAAGGTGATTACTACTTCCTGAACGTAAAGACACTTCGGTATTTCAATTATGCTGTTTAATTAAACTCAAATCGTACTTTACAGTCTGTTAAAGTTCTGTCACCTAGCTTTCTGTAACAGATGTTACCATGTATTCACAAGAAATAGTTCATTAGAGTAACAGTAAACAGCAGATGTGCAGCCAGTTACCAATTTATTCAGCTACAGTAAAGAAATGGCACTGAACAAAGATGCCATTGGTCTTGTTGCCAATGCACACCGGTCTCACTACCCAAAAATTAATTCAGTGCAGCAATCAACCAATTCTACTTGCATGCTTCTACTTCTGAATGTGGAATAAGAGCAGCAGGCTGCTGAAAGGAACTCCTGGGGTGTGGATACTGCTGAAGCCAGAAAGAGAATCCGTTTTAAGAAGTGTCGGAGCTCAGACCAAACAGCTACAATACAGCATTTCCTTTTTTGTTCATTCAAAACAACACACAGGTCTGGAAATGTCAGCACCATCTCTTACCCAAGATCTTCCTGCTCCATTTTGTTAAAACTTTAGCAATACCAGCACTTTAAGGATTGTATCAAAACAATCGTACTGAATTTCTGCGCGCTTTTAAATCTCTTACACAGTTTCAGGTCTTTCTGTTGCAAATATGTTTCAGAACAAAATTCCAGTGCATGCTAAATAAAAAACAAAGGCTTACTACAACAGTAATTACTGTCCTGTGCAACAATACCACCTTAAGAAATAAAGATCCCAATTAATGTGTTGTTTTCATGCAGCAGTGAAGGAAGGGAAAGACGGGAGAATTTTTACAGTTATTAAGTTCTTAATCACATATAACTCAGTTTTGACAGCATTACTTGTGAGTTAAGGGAATCTGAAAGTCAATTTACACACCTACGACCTTCATTAATATGCAAAGATGTCAAATTTAAAAGAGTGAAACTTCCATTTTGAAGTCATAGAATAGAATCATAGAATCCTTAGAGTTGGAAGGGACCTTTAAAGGCCATCTAGTCCAACTCCCCTGCAGTGAACAGGGACACTACAGCTACTTCAGGTTGGTTTCCCACGGCCTGATCCAGCCTCAACTGAAAGTCTCCAGAGATGGGGCATCAACCACATCTCCAGGCAACCTGCTCCTCACCACTCCCAATGCAAAAGACTTTTTCCTTATATCTAGCCAAAATCTTCCATCTTTAAGCTTGAAACCTCTTCCCTTTGTTCTATCATCACTGACCCTGCTAAAAAGTCTGTCCCCTTCTTTCCTGTAACTTCTCTAGCGGCCCTGAAAGGCCACTACCAGATCACCTCAAATCCTTATCTTCTGCAGGCTGAACAGCCCCAGCTCTCTCAGTCTGTCTTTGTAGGGAGGTGTTCCATCCCTGGGATCATTTTTGTGGCCCTCTGGATGCACTCCAACAGATCTATGTCCTTCCTGTACTGAGGACTCCACATCTGGACTTCAGTGAACAATTACTTTCAAGGACACTGTATATTCAAATGTAGCTGATTCAGTACAAATTCCAAGAGTACAGCACACCCAAGAAAGTTCAGGTTAAACAGACTTCTTTGTAATACTAGGTGTTTTTCTAAAGATAAATATTTAGGAAACAAAAGCACTCCAGATCATCACAGATGATGCCAGAACCAGTGATAAGTGCACTCAAACATTACAAAACCCACTCAAGCATTACAGCGTGACTTGCTTATTCCTAAATTTAGTACTGCATGCTCTCAAACAAAACTGGATGTTACATGACATATCAGAGGGGAAATCAGCAACCAGTGAAAAGGTGACAACCTCCTTCATAAAGAAACTGCACAGATGAATTTTAATTACATTATGCAGCTGGAAGCCAGTGATAAAGACTCCAGCACATTAGTAGATACCCACTCTGAGCAAGCTTCTAACACAAAACTGAAGTGTAAAGCAGTCCAGTTTTGCTGCTAGCAAGCTCTGATGCTGCCAATTCAACTATGTCAGCAAATGTTGCAGTCCCATCAAAATGCATCACTGACTGAGCCTGCCAACTACCACAGCAAAAAAAGCTATATCCACCATATGTACTTATTTTAGCTGATATTAAACAATAACTACTATTAAAAATAGATGACTTTATCAATTAGGATATAAATATATTTAGGATATATTTATACCAACATATTTAGGATATAAAAGAAACCTGGTTGGGTCCACTGATATCATCAGAGGAAGAACTCTGAAGTAGAATTGCTGAAGTACTGAAAGTATACAGCATTCCTTAGAGAGCTGTGTTAACCACACTCACTGAATATGCTGTTTCAATTAGCTTAACTACTTTGTGCAACATACCATACAACCTTGCATTTAACACTGTGAATACCTATCTACCCAAATATGTATTGTGCTTTACTTTATTAATGAGTATTGATCAGCTGATTTTTCTTGGACAGTTCAATAAAGAACATCAAGTCCTGCTAAATGACTTTCTGCTACTTCAGCCCTCAAGAGCAGCCTCCAAACACGCTTTCTTTCCTTAGCTGTCTCACAGACCCTTTAGCTCTCACTCCTGTATTAGCAAATCCCTAACAGCTCAGGAGCAGTCTGGCTGCATGTGCAGGTATGCAAATATGAGACCTGAGGGTGAGGAATCCCAAGGAAGTTCAAGCTCAAAGGTGGTTTACCTTAAACAAAAGTATTTGTTTAAGGAAGCACTGCAGCTCATTTAGAGGCCAGAATCTTACTGTGCTGTCTCTAAACAAACAATGATCAGGCTTTTACTACCGGCGTAGCAGATAAACTGATAGTATGTTTTTATGCAAGCAGAATGATCTCTAATACCCTCATTTATCATCTCCCAAAGCAAGCTGCAAGCCTTTGCTCCAGGACCTACAAACTCCACAATATAATCCCTACCTCATCACAAACATACCAATAACACCACCACTTCTCCCTATATGGTCTAGTAACTCTGGTTTGCAGTTTCTAGTTCATGCAGAAGCTTCTCATTTTCACCCCACTCACAAGATTCCTCACATGACTTACCAACACTCTCAGGCACCTCAGTCAAGAAGCTCTGCAACCATTAAGAAGTCCTAAATTTAAGTGCAAGACAAGGTATGGGCATGTCCACATCAGACAGCCTCAGAGAAAGTTATATTTAAATGTAACATAATAAGCCTAGTTTAAGGACAAGCGTTCACATAGAAAAAGCAACATTAAAAATACAAATGACACCGGCCCTTTGCCTTGAATTCTAACCTCTCATGAATGCACTTCTCAAAGAAATTGCTCCAGCCCACAACACACAAAGCTACGTTAACGTTATTACAGAGAGACACGTTAGGAATGACACATGCAAGCAAGAGATCTTATCTAATATAAACTATTTGTATGAAAATATATCTTTGAAATCTTGAGGTTACCATCTTGCTTTATAAAATATCACGTAAAGAAAAATGACAACAGCAGGCTTGCCTGGAAAATTGCTTCAGAACTTTGTTTATCGAGAAAGATACTGCTGCGACCTTCCAAACTGAGCGCCTGAACAATAGAGTGCGCATAATTTCAAGGTGTGATCAGTGACACTGAATCACTCCAAAGAAGTGGTTCCACCAGTTCTTTAAGTAAATCTTCCAGGAGCTACTGTTATAGAAAGCGTACGTAGAAACATTGTAACAAGTCAAAATTTGACAGGCTGGAAGAGGCCGCTGCAAAGATAAGGGCAGGCGGAAGTTTGTCTTCTCAGGTGCACTGCGAACGGACAGCCCTGAGCAGCGACTCAAGGCTCAGCTTGAAAAAGTTTTCCTCATCTCTGCACAAGCACAGCCTTCGCAGTTCCCTCCTTCTGCACCTGGAAGCTGAAATCTACTCAACCTTTTAATATAAGAAATACATTCATTCTCCTCCAACACACATTTCCAACAATGCCGAGCTCGGGCAAAGAGAATGAAATACTGCAAACGAATTACGACGGAGGCGAGCCATACGCAGCCCAGTTCCAGGCCGCCTCCCGTTGCCCAAGGCCAGCTCTGCCAGCAGCTCTGCCAGCAGCCCTCCCTGCCTGCAGCCCCCCCTCCCGCTCCACCTGCGCGCAGCACAGGGCTCAGCCCGCGCGTTACCCAGGCGCCACGCCTGGCCCGTCCTCACGCACACGGCGCTGCACACGCAAAGTTCGCAGCCCCCCACGCAGGCATCCCCGCCTTCGACTGCTGCAGGGCCGGATGATCCCACAGCCTCGGGCTCAGCGGTGACAAAAATAACAACGGGGCAGCTCTCGCTCTTGGGGCCGGCCGCGCGGGTCGCCTCACGGCAGCACGCCGGCGGCAAGGCGCAGGTAACGGCCCGCAGCCCTCGGGGAACCGCTGCCGGCCGCGGGGGTCGCGGCGGGAGGGAAGATGGCGGAGGGTCCGCGCCCCGCCGAGGCGGCGGGGAGGGGACGGCGCGGCCCCGCACTCACCTGTCAGCCCCGGCGGGCGGGCGGGCGGGAAGGGGCAGGGCTGCGGGCGGCGGCGGGGGGAGGAGGAGGAGGAAGGCGAGGAAGGGAGGGGAACGGCGGCAGCGAGCAGCCCGGCGCCGCGCTCCGACAACGACGCGCCCGACGGTTGAGCGGCCCTCGCGGCGACATCCGGCGGTGGGCGGAAGCAACGCGCGGCTCCCGCTCGCCGCCCCGGCGCCATGGAGACCGGGTCTGCCCTGCCCCGCCCCTCCCTCGGCACCGCGCTGAGCGCTGAGCGCCGAGCGGGGTGGGGGCGGCGTGGCGCTGACAGGGCGGGGGGCGAGCGGT
Organism: Perdix hodgsoniae; assembly: GCA_035772895.1. Classification (NCBI taxonomy): domain Eukaryota; kingdom Metazoa; phylum Chordata; class Aves; order Galliformes; family Phasianidae; genus Perdix; species Perdix hodgsoniae. The sequence goes on along the minus strand of JAPSGF010000005.1, from coordinate 5,380,382 downwards.
TGTGGCAGCCTAAGTCCCGCCCGCCGCCTCTCTCCGCCGAGGGGCACCAAACGGTGCCCAGCGCCCCTGGGGAAACGTGGCTGAGGCGCTGCTGGGATTCCTTGGTGTTTGGCAGGGAAATGCCAGGTCCGTAATTCTCGTTGGTCTGCAGCGCGGCAGGAACAGTAAATCGAGGGCGAGGGCTGCGTTCTGCGAGCGGGCTGCCGGCTTTGAAGCGTACAACTCGTAATTGAAATGGGATTTGTTCCTTTGGTGATTAACGCTCAGAAGCCTCCACCTCACATTCCTATTCATTGCGGCGGATGATGAAAGTCAAAAGAGGCCGCTGCCTAATTATTTCCTCTCCTCCCTCAGATGCCTGCAGCCTCAGAAGAGGTCCGTGGAAAGGCCAGAGAACATGTGCCTTATTGCAAGGGCTAAAATGATTAGCACATTTTCTTTTCATGTCCTTCCCAGCTACAACTGTGCCAGCCGATCTCTTTTGTCTTCTTTTTTCCTTTCTACCTCCTTTTGTGCGCTTATGTCTTAATTGTATCGACACAGACAAAATCCACGTGGTTTAGCTACATGCTGGCATCTTCACTGGAGGTTAAGTTCCAAGACAAGCAGCCTAATGGCTTGAGGACTTCCTTTTTTTTCCTCATTCCCTTATTTTCAGTGCCACCAAAGGCAGCAGGGAACAGAGCAAGAATATCTAAATAACTTAAGGAGAGCGAGACAACACTGGCAGAAGAAGATGGACAGGTGGTAGAACAGAGCTGTCTGGGGTGGAACACAACCTCAATAGATGCCACTGCTGACCACTTTGAATTCTCCCTGTAATCGGTGCAATTGCAGTTATCTCAACCATGTTATCCAAGTCACAGCTGAAGTCCGCAGCGATTCAATCCCCTGCTAAATGTTTAAGCCTTGTTATCCCTACCGAAATCACATCATCGTAATACAATACTACTGTACCATTACATTGTTATGGAGGAAGAAATGGGGGGGGGGGGGGGAAATGCCAGAAATCACACATGAATCCACATCTGAGATTTCCCCGCAGTGCCACCTTCTCTGCAACACTCCCTCCTTCGCTCACTCTCTAACAGCAGGGGGCAATAAAGATAGCACCATTTCTTTCCTGAAGAAGCAATGTGAAATACCGCAGTAAGGAAATGATACTTAAACGATTTCTTCCTTGATAGGGGCCAACTCTCAGCTGAAAACCAGCAGACCTCATATGGAAATGTGTGGCAAATAGCACTGCTATCACACCAGCCCTGTGACTGTTTTGGTTTTGATATGCATTCCAGGGGTAGCAACGCACTGTTTAGTCTACAGCAGCAAGTGCAGAACAAACTGCTTTTCACAAGCTACTTGATTTTTTAAAAGGACACTTAGATAACTATACAGGAGCCTGGAAAAATATGGGGCAGGATTAGTCAGTATGGAGTTTATCAAGAGTTAAGTGAGGGTTTTGTTGTTGCTGCTGTTTTGTCTATGTGGGTTTTGTTGTTTTGTTTTTAAATAAACGTTAGTATAGTGGTAAAAGTTAGGGTTTGTTTTTGTTTTGTTTTGTGTTGTGTTTTTTTTTTTCCCTGGATATCACCTTCCAGACCATCTGCAGCTCTACTTCTTTACTCATGGCTGGATTGGGAACGCATGATAGAAGGTTTAGGAAACTAGCAGAAGAACAGAACATTCAAGCTCCAAAACAAAAACAACAACAACAACAAAAATCCAAGCCTGCAAAAGTGGAAACAGGAAAAGGCAGAACTTTCTATCTAGTGCTCAAACTAAAAGAAAGAAAAGCAGATCTAGAGGAGAAAAGCACTGTAGCAGATCATTTTTTCCTTTGTATAAGAAACTTCTTAATAACTCCTGGCTTAACACGCTGAGTTTTTTTGTTTTTTGTTTTGTTTTGTTTTTATTTATCATCACCTTATGCTGTGCAGGAGCATCCAGAAGCTCTCTATCATAACACTTTCCATCACAGCTGTCTAACCTCTGAAGCAAGCTAAAATCAATGCACTCTCCTGAAAAAAAGTGTTTTAAGAATGAAGGGCCAAGCTAACTGCAGATTGTTCAGTACAGGGAGGTACTACCTGCCAGAACTGATGAAGTCCAGGCTAGTGTTGGCTCTGCATCCTTCAGACGAATATTTTCTGAAGAGCTATGTCTCTGTGCCAGAAGCAGACTTCTAGAAGGATTCCTCAGGGAGATCAGGAGCTGGGAAAGCTCTGTAGCTAAAAAGAGCAAACTGGCAGTCTTAAGCTTTAGAACAAGTGAGCAAGAAGCATTAAAGAAAGGTAGACTGGATGTGAAGAATGGAGAAACAATATGTTTTCTTTGGCAAGTGTAGAACTGAGGATAGGTTTGTTCCACAAGTCTGTGTGTTGTAGATTGAGGTCCAATGCCAGGATACTCTGCATTTATTTATCCTGTAGTTTGCTGCCTTCTCGTTTACCTTCTAGTTATCCTTCCTAGGATAGTTAAGATGTTCTGCTCCAGTTTGTTGGATTTGCATTTCACTGAGCAGACAGTGAAATTCCAACAGTGATTTGCAGCTGTTTGGATTTTCAGGTGAAATGAGAGACTTCCCAGCAGTGACAAGAAACTGCTTTCTCTTTGTTTTCCTTCTTGGTGCAGTGTTTGGAAACAATCAGCAGACTTCAAGAAATGCATAAATTAAACCAAGTCTTAAAGAAATATACGTGTCGTTTAATGCATGTTCCTATTTATGCAGGGTGGAGCAAAACTTCTGAAGTTTCAAGGTAATGTATAGCATTACAAAAGCTGTGATGTTTTATTTTCAACACAAACAGCTTGTTTGAAGGTATAGGGCAACGCTGGAGGAGGGGGAGTGAGTGAGATGAAAGATGATACAGATGACATCAAACACCTGATGCTGAAAGTGCTTTTAGTAAAAAGCTTGGGAGATCTCTCATTTGTCTGTTTTGTGATAAGGGTTTGTTTTGACTCTTCTGTCCTTCCTGGCTGCTCATTTATCTCTTATTATCTACTGGGAACTGGGACACATTGCTCACAAACATCAGTGCAGGTGAAATACTTTGCTTCTTTGCCCAGAGCTAAAGACAGCCATTTCTGACAGTCAAGTTCTAAAATGCTTCATTACTAGGGAAGAAATCTCTTCTTCATACTGTAGGAACACTCTTCTGCGTGCCTCCATTGCATAGCCTGAATAATCACTGTGTATATCTGCACATGTAGATCTGATGATCTGATGATCATGACCTGATCTGAGCAGTTCACCTTGACATCTTGCCTATGCTCGATTCCTGTCCAGGAAAGGTGTTTCTTTCTCTGTCCCTGAAAAAAATCAATGAGTTGGGCAATTTCAGTACTTGACCAACACCATAACTGTCTTCTATAAACTGCTGCTGACAGTGAGCTGCTCCTTACCTCCCAGCGTGCGGCAGGCTGTAACCTGCACACACCACGCTCAGCCTCTGCGATGGGCACAGCGCTGCTGCAGGGCAGAGAGCAGCATTCCTGAGTAAATGTTGCTGAGCGTCAGCTCTGCCTCACTTGCAGACAGCACCGATGGGCTTTGGGGCAGAAGCCTCTTTGCCAACACAGTTTCATTCTCGGGAGAATGTGCGGTCAACTGGGCTGTCCGGGTATGTGATGCTGGATGTCCTCGGCAGTTAGATGATTTTAGTTTGTATAGCTAATACATGGTTACATTAATAAAAGGAAGGGAGACTTGCAAATATGACAGATCTAAGGAAAAGTTGAGGGAACTGGGATTGTTCAGCTTGGAGAAGAGAAGCCTCTGGGGAGACCTCATTGTAGCCTTCCAATACTTGAAGGGAGCATGTAAACAGGAGAGGGAACGGCTGCTTACAAGGGTGGACAGTGATAGGACAAGGGGGAATGGTTTTAAACTGAGACAGGGGAGGGTTAGATTAGAAATTAGGAGGAAGTTTTTCACATGGAGGGTGATGATGCACTGGAACAGGTTGCCCAAGGAGGCTGTGGATGCCCCATCCCTGGATGGATCCAAGGCCAGGCTGGATGTGGCCCTGGGCAGCCTGGTCTGGTGGTTGGGGACCCTGCATACAGCAAAGGGTTGAAACTGGCTGCGCACTGTGGTCCTTTTCAACCCAGGCCATTCTGTGATTCTATGATCTATTTTCCTCTGGAGGAATAAAACCAGCAAGTGAGGTATATGGTGAAGGATGTTTGCAAGCCCACAAGTCCCAGCTCCCCTTGCTCGAGACAAGCGATTCGGTAAGGAGCGATAAAGAACCACCTCACCCACTCCAGCCCCGCCGGGCCTCCCAGACAGACCGCAGCTCCGCCCCGCTGGGCGGGCTCTGGCCTCAGGTTTCTCCGCTATTCCTTGTTCTTATTGGCTAGCGGCCCCACCCAGTCGAGTCGCCATTGGCTGCGCTCGACGCCTTACCCCGCAGTGAGTGAAAGCCCCTCCTCCCGGCAGCCCCGCGGCGCGGTGGGGCGATCGGGCGATGCGGTGACGTCAGCGCCTGGGCGGCCCGCTATTGGCGGCGGCGGAGTGACGGCCATGTGGCGCGTGCTGCGCCGGGCCGTTGCCGTGGGCCGCCGCGGGACCGCCGTCCTTCAGGGGCGGTGCTGCCGCCTCGGCGCGCGGGGTCATCGCCAAGCGCTGCCGCCGGCCGCCCGTCTGCGCTCGGAGCCGGCCGCGAGGTGAGGTGAGGTGGGGTGGGGTGGGGTGAGGTAGGGCTGCGGGCCGGGGCTGCGCTTGGCGGCCTGCGAGGGGAAGTGGGGCGGTGCTCCCCGGGGCGAGAGGTGTCCGGCGGCCCGGGTACGCGGAACCTGGCGGCCCCGCATAGCTCTTGTCTTCCTCGCTGCCCTCAGCAGAGCCCGCGCGACCGCCACGATGCCCGAGGTGAGCACGGAGCACCTGGACGAGCAGCAGGTGCAGCTGCTGGCTGAGATGTGCATCCTCATCGATGAGAACGACCGTCGGATCGGGGCGGACACGAAGAAGAACTGCCATCTGAATGAGAACATCGACAGAGGTGCGGCGCTGCGACCTTCCGCCGAGCCCAGCCGGGCAGAGCGTCCTTAGGGGGTGCCGACAGCTAAAGCACTGCGACCGCGGCTGGAAGGAGCACGGCTCCTAAAGCCTTCCTCCTTAGCAGAGCTGCCCCAGCCCTCCCACCACCTTCGCTGCCCTCCTCTGGACCCGCTCCATCACCTCCACATCTGTCTTGTGCCGGGTTGCAGCACTGCGGATGGGGTCTCAGGAGGGCACAGCAATGGGAGGCGATCGCTTCCCTCGCCCTGCTGCCCTCTCCTCTTGTGATCCGGGGTACTGTTGGCCTTAAAATGTTGTATTTTCAAATATAACAACGTGGAGGAAGAACGCGGTGTTCTGCTTCAGCCAATTCTATTAGGAAGGGTTTTTTGTTGTCATTTAATTGATGGGCTTTCCTTTGGGTTGGTCGTATTGGTGAACTTTGCAGTTTGTGCCCTCCGTCTTTCTAGTCAAACAGAATGTTTTCCAGAAGGATGAGGAACAAAAAATACAAAAGTTGTAGGAAAACGAAGAGGTGATGGTTCTGTGTTTGAAGAAGTTTATTTTCCAGTGCCATTTTGAAATTCTTAAATCTTCTTTAAATTTCCTACACCTTTTTCAGTGTCTTTTTTTTTTTTTTTTTTTTTTTTTTTTTTTGAATGTTGAACCCCTCCTTAGCTTGGCTGTCCATCTTAAGACTGGTGAATGGACAGAGCTTCATGTCACTCTTCTGCTGCGTTGTTCTTACACCCTTCTAACATAATAATGTTTAGCATAAACTGGCACAGGAACCCAAGGGAAAGCTCTCATGTTTTTCCTCAAATCCTTGCTTTTAAACACTTGAAGAATTTTGAATTTAGTTTACCAGTAAATTGGGCAATTCCAAGCCTTACATTTTCTTTTCATATGATTCTTTTCCTTCATAAAACAACTTTCTGTGTTTTTGCTTTTTTAGGTTTATTGCACCGAGCGTTCAGTGTTTTCTTATTTAATACAGAAAATAAACTGTTACTGCAGCAGAGGTCAAACGCCAAGATCACATTTCCAGGTAAGTACTGAAACACATTGCACGTGGGATGGACTGCTTTAAGTCACTGCTTTAAGATGTACCAGTCTAATTTTACAGTGTAACTCCTGCAGAACATAACATCAAGTTCTAAAACCTTTGCAGTGGTTCCAGGATTTACTGATCTGGAAAGGAGATACTTTTAAGAGTTTGGGATGTGCATTTATTGTGGATGGAGCAACATAATGAGAGTACTGGCTTGTCATTATATGTGCTCTTGGGAAATTATTGCTCCCTGACTTGTTTGGTCCTGTTTATAGTAAGGATAAACACCATACACTCACCTGTCGCAAGACACATTTAATGACATTGGAGAAATTGTTTTGGTAGATGTGAAGAGTGAGTGTTTTAATTCCTCTGGTTAAGAACAAAGGAGTGCTTGGTAGAGACAAATCCAGAAGTATGCATAGAAAGAAGAAGAAGGGGCAGAAATATTCTCCTTTTCATCTGACTGTCCGCTATAAATGAAAAACAAAAATGTGGTGCATTGATTGGCTGCTCTACATCTCAGGGCTTTTGTAGCAATTTATAATATCAAAAGTGTACTGATAAAAACTTCTTTCAGATTGCTTTACCAACACTTGCTGTAGCCATCCGCTGAGCCACCCGCTGGAACTGGAAGAAAATGATGCCATTGGAGTTCGGAGAGCAGCACAGAGGCGAATGAAAGCAGAGTTAGGAATTCCTACGGAGCAGGTAAAGGAAGGAGAAAGGAGGGGGGTTCTTAACAGCACTAAGAATCTTCACATCTGGCAGATGTAAAATCTAAAACTGAATTTATCTTCAGAAATTCAGAGGAATTGGAGAATTCTTAATCTATATTCTAGAGTGTTAAGGGCCAGGTGCAGATATTTGTTCATCACTGCTTTCCTAAGTGTACGTTATGCTCTGGTAAATATTATCTGAACTTTACTGTATTGGAGAAGTCTGGTCAAAATATTATAGGGCAAGCCCAACTAGAGAAATGCTGTGTAGTTACATGATCAATGTATAATAACTTTTTTCATATTTTTTTCTTTTTTTTTTTTAATGTATTGTACACTTGAAAAAATAATTTCCTAGGAAGAGAGCAGTGTCTGGTAATTGTTCTGTGCTGCCAAGCAGTTCAGTTATTCTGCTTTGCTGCTGGTCCTAACGTGTGTTTTGGTTGTAGGTTACTCCAGAAGAAATCTTCTATCTGACACGAATTCACTACAAGGCCAAGTCTGATGGGATCTGGGGTGAACATGAGATAGACTACATCTTATTTGTGCAGAAAGATGTAACACTGAATCCTGATCCCAATGAGATCCAGAGCTACTGTTATGTGACCCAGAAAGAACTGAAGCAACTTCTGGACAAAGCCTCGAGGAACGAAGTCAAGATTACTCCCTGGTTTAAACTGATTGCAGAGACCTTTCTTTTTAAGTGGTGGGATAACTTACCTAACTTGAACAAATTTGTTGATCGTGAAAAAATACACAGAATGTAATAGCTGCAGTGAGAGATGCCGAAGACTGAAGTGATGTCTGTGGTAACTCGAGTGCAGGGAAAATGGCCCACCTGGAGCATGTTTAACAAGTGACTTTGAACAGATGGTTGTAGCTAATGATTTTTCCTATCTCTTCACCTCTTCCATCCCAGTAACATAAGAAACCCCCTTGATTCATCTTTCTGTTACCTCATGTGGTGCTAAAGAACCCTCAGCCTGCATGTACCCAGTTTGCTCTTGCTGCCTTGCACACTTACACGTGCTGTAAGGGAGTGTGGGCACTTCCTGACCAACTCCTTCATTAGAGATGGTGCATTTTCAATTTTGTATCACTACATCTTCCAGAATGCTAATTACAAACCCATGTGAGTTCTGCACTGATGAAACAGAGCTAGTCTGTGAAGAAAAACAATTAATTCAAAGTGATCGGGGGTGCTTTAATTGCAGAACAGATCTCTCTGGCTGCTGTACTGTGTAGTTAATCAATCAGACATGTGAAAGCTCAAGTAATTGGATCATTTGTGTGGACTGAATTTCACTTTGAACTGCTACACGATGTGTTATAGCTTTAGATAATAAACACTGATTTTAAAATTCTTTTTTAAATTTTTTTAGCCATCCCCTACCTGTTAAGTGAGCAAATACTGCACATCTTTAATGAGAAAGTAATGTTTAATTACCCTAAATGTAGATGGTAGGTAACTGCCTACTGACTGTAGCCTGTTCTTGGAGAAGGGATGTGTGTTGGAGTCTTTCTCACCTTACAGAAAACAAAGGCAGCTTAAGACAAACTTTTTATTGCAACATCTGCTTTCTTCCCAATGTTCTGGAAAGCTCAAATCTCCTGAACTCCAAAATTCAAGATTGAGAATTTATAGGCACAAAGTCTTAATTTCTGTTAATTAGAAAATCTACTAGAGAGTAAGAGCTAAGCCACAGCCACACCACCTAGCTTTCTTAACTTCTCTGTTTTCTTGTTGAAATAGGGTATTTTTTATATTGATTCCCCTTACTTGCGAAACATGATTTTAACTAGTCTGTGTCTGGGGGCGAGGTAGATCTAACTCTTCTGGTTTATTGCTCATCCCAGTTGTATCCACAGCTCTACACTTAGAGGTTTCAGGGCCAAGCTGTTGTATGCTGACCTGAAGCTAAAAATGGTAGAAGAGGGAACAGCAATACAGTGTAACAGCTGTCATGAATTTGATTTCATCAGCTACGCTAAGTAGTCTTTTTTGAATACCTTTTGAAATACCTGAATTACTTTTAAATGTTCTCTTAGGGCTGACTATTAAAACTGTTAATCTAAAAACCTGGGCTGGCCTTTTCTTTTTAGACGTGGGAACAAAATGCTGAGTAAGCACTGAAGCGATACGGTTGGGAGTGAACAAGGTGTGGTTTTATTTAACACAAGTTCAAATAGTTAACTTGGGGCAAAAGCTGGGAAAACAGCCTGCCATGAAAACAGTGAGCATAAAGACAAAAGTGAAGTTTTGCCAAGCACTTCTTATAATCCCGTGAACAGTTTTAAGTATTTTTTTAACTTCCTTGCAGCACAAGTGTTTTTAATAACAAGTCACATAAAGTAGATGAGGGACAGACTAGAAATGGAAATCCATAAAGGTAACATTCTGGTATATGCAACTGACACCTAAACACTCCACAGTGCTGATTTTGGCTGTGTTAATTGTCTTCACTAAGAGTTTATATAGTGCTGTATTTTGGATTTTTGGTGATGAAAAATAGTGTTGACAACACAACGATGTTTACATAGTGCTGAACTGAATCAAGGGCTCCTCTGCTTTTCACACTACCCTGATACTTCAGAAGCTAAGGAAGCACAAAAAATGGGGGGGGGACACTGTCAGGACCATTGGGCCCAAATAACCAAAGGATTCCATACCACAGGACCTTGTGATCAGCAATAGAAGCTAAGGAGAAAGGAAGAGGAGGGGGGAAATCCCATACTACAGGGCATCACTCTCAGCAATGAAAGCTTTTGGGGGAGAGGGGAAGGCATTGAGTTACAGCATCTATCTGCCCCAGTAAGTAACCATCACATATGATGGAGCACTGCTCTGATGCAGAGGGCCTGCCAATGGGAAGCAGTGAATTAATTCCTTATTTTGCTTTACCTGTGTGCACAGCTTTTGCTTTTTCTACTTAGCCATCCTTATCTCAACTCAGGAGTGTCATTTTTCAAGTCTATTTAGAAACAGCTTCTGTCACGCTGTTGATAAGTCTCTCACAATCCTACTGACTTACTGAGAACTCCAAACTCCTGTATTAGAACTCTCCCCCTCTGAGCTTCAACCGTCTTGCCCATAATACAAATGTGTGCTTTTGTTAATATTCTTCATTACTAAAAGGAAAAACAGGACTAGAAATTAGTTTTAATAACTGTATGCTTTAATTCAGAAGACTGCTCATCTTCTTTGTGTTTTACCAGATTTCCTCTTTCCAGCCAGCAGATGTTTTGGCTTGGTGTCAAAGATGTGCCTGTCTGCCTCTCCTTTCCTGCCCAGGCGATTCATTTTCTTTTGAGCCTTCTTTGCCATAGTCTTGACTTTCTTCACCATCTATTTAAAAACAAGCATACAAACACAGTGAATGACTTCCTCAGTAGCTCAGGTAACTAGCTTTACCCTTTAAAAAAACACAAAGGATTTTGTAGGACATGAAATAATACTTCACGTAAGCAACCATCTGCTACTCTAGAACACTATCAGTATGACACTAATCTCTCTTAAAAACAAACAAAACTCTTCCCCAGCACACTAAAAATACTATCATTCTACGCCTGAAACTCCAATCTTATTAAAGGTAGAGTCCTTCTAATAGGTTATGAAGTACGTACAGATTATACCATTCTTTCTTCATACTTAACATTTAAAAATGTGCTTTCTTTGTATTATTACATATTACTGTTAAGAATGAACTAAGTTGGGTTTTTGTTTGTTTGTTTGTTTTTTTAAAGAACAGAGAGTTCAAAAGATCAGAAGATGAAGCTGCAAAGAGGGATGAACTCTCATCTGCACAACGGCCCTAGTATGAAGTTTCCCAGAAACCAGTTTAAGTACAACGACACTGTTTCAGTTGCTGTAAAAGATAATTAACTCTAACAAACCTTTTCGTCACGCAGACCAGAGACATCCCGTGGTGGACGAGAGGAGCTGCGACTGCGTGCCACAGATTTAGGGGTTTCAGACTCATCACGTTTACGTTTCCTTGTAACACTACGAGACCTTCTGGCATAATGGGCCTGAAATCCAGGTAAAAACTTGGGTTATTAACAACTCAGATACTCCATTTCTAATGAGGCTAATAGGAAAAATCAAAACAGGAAGTGAAATGCTACAATCCATTGTCAAAGGACAAATGGTTCTTTTGGATACTGAAAGACAAAAAGATGTGAAGTTCCACAGTTATTCCACAGTATCATATCTTATCAACTGTTGGTCATTGTCTCACAGTAATATTCAAGTCCTAGTGAATACTATTATATCCTTTGCAAAATTAACTCCAGTTTTATAAATCTTTTTTTTTGCCATTTCATCCATAAGTAAAGGATTAAAAAAAAAAAAAAACACGCAAAGGAATGAATAGCAATACTGAAGCAATTCTGCAACAGCAAAAAAGCAATGACAAAACCTGCTCTGATTAGTGGCTGTTTACAGGACAAAATCCCAAAGAACTATCAACGTACAGCATAAATATCAAACTCCTCTGCACAGAGATAGCAATTGAATCAACATGGCATATCAGCCCTGAGAAGCATGAATGCTTACTTCAGATGTGCAATGTTGACATTCCTTGTTTCCAAAGCCCTTGTTCAGTTAATGAATTCAAGGTCTCAAGCTCCACACAGCCATACTACTGCTGGATTTGCTGTACAAAATGGAGCAGTTCTTAAAATTTATGATAAAACAAAATGGCTCCCAAAGGTTCAAAGTACTTTGACTGCCTTACATAAAAAACTCCAGCCAGGCTATCAGAACTTCAGTTATAAGTCACAGCATTAATGAACTGTAAAAGGATCAGCTTGATCTGTCATTTTTGCTAATTCTGACACAGCTGTGTCTCACAAAGCAATCATGGAAATCATTCAGCCAAATCCTATTTTTGAATCCTATACAAATTGCAAACAACTTGTAATAGAATGCAGTGTGGATGTACATAAGTAATTCTATTCAAACATTAGCAAGTTTTCAGCCAACACTCAAAAAAAAAACCTGTATCGACTGCCACCTATTTTCTTCTCAGCAGATCCCATCTCTCTCTCATGCCAACTGCAATGCACAATTCAAGTGTCCTTGAAAAACATGGAGTGGAACTGATCTCCTTTAGATGAACAGTGTTAAATTAGCAGAAAACTTACATCATCTTTATTAGTCATGTCAAGTCCAAGTTCGGTCATTTCTTTCTCTAGCACCTTCCGCTGCACCTGGAAAAAGAATTAGGAAATAGTGTGTGTTTCTTCTAAAGAATGACGTTTCTATCTTATTTTTGTCTTAATATATGAAAAAACAAACAAACAAAAAAAAACACACAGAAAAAAGCAACCCAATTAAACAAGCTGAATTATGTTTTTAAAGAGTTTTTCTGTAATATATACAGAATCTTACAACAGACTCACTCGTATAACAGGAATAAAAAAAGGCAACTCTTAACTCATTCATTTTGTTTGGCACCCCCCCATAATTTAGTTATGAGAGCCTTAAGGAGCACTTCTGTGAGGGAGAGGGTCAAACATGAGAAAAACATCAGCGCCAGTACCCCAAATTACTACACATTCCTACACAGTTACTATACATCAGCAACTACAGGGTTCTCTACTCACCTTTTTAGCTGTTCTAGGCATCCTTGGACCTCGAGTGTCTTTTTCCTTTGACTGCAGGATTTTCAGTTTCTTTTTTTCTCGGATCTGTTTTGCCAACTGTCGGATTTCCATCATCTCTTCATCTTCACTTTCTGGTTCGCTGTCATATTCCCCGGCAGCTTCCCTCAGCTCTTCTTCTTTCTCTAATTCTTCCAGTTTCTTAGAAGAAGAGATTAAATGAAAATCGGGATGCTCACCAAATCTTAGACTTATAATGCTCAATGCAACTGTGCCACTTCTGGCAACACAACCTCAAAAAACCTTCTCTCTCTACATTTACCATTATTCTGGAACACTAGCAAACCAGATGAACCCAACTGCCCAACCAGCAGGCTCTGTAGTCTACACGCACAACTTCTTCTTAAGGACCAGAAAGAAATAAGAATGGGGCTTGTTATTACATAAAAATGCTGTAAATTGAGAATTCAGTCTATTTCCTTCAACAGCATGCTCCATCAGACAGAAATGTGATGGGTTAATGTCTTATTATTAATAATTCATTTTGATAACTACATTCCTTCCAGCAACAGTCAGAGAGTGGGGAAATACAACCTTCACTGCAAACGTCTGCTCTATATAAATAAAGCAATTTTTCATTCTCCTGAAATTGTGTCTTTGGTCACTCAGGAAACAGTGTCCTTTCTCACAGAAAATGCAGACAAGTGTGGAAGAACTGGCTTACAAAACACTGTTTTTATCTATGAATGTCATAACTTAGAGAAAATAGCAAAGGAATGAAGAGGCAAAAAAGTGTGAAAAGAATGAAAACTCACTTTCATTATATCTGGATCAATGTAATCAAGGATATTGTGACCTTGCCATATCTCTGGAATCTTATCATACTTTTCAGATGAATTCATTAAGTCCCAATATTCTTAAAAATAAATAAAAGAAAAAAAATGTTAATAAAAAGATTAAGATAATTTCAAAGTAGACTGTTCAATGACAGAAGACAACACACCACAATTAAAAAAAAAAGAACAACACATCCCTAAATGGGAAAAATTTCACAGTATCTCTGACATATTCAGAAATCCTTCTGATCCTCTGCCTGGTGCCAAATATTGTTCAGGAATCACAAAGTCCAATGCAACAAGAATTAATGAGATTAAAGGGAAAAATAACCTGAACCATCAGATCAGCCATTTTATGTCTGTGATTAAAACAGGAGCCACTCAGAAGCATCACAAAACATGAAGAATCAGTGAATATCACCAGCTGTGGAACAGAAGGACTACAAAGGTGGCACTCAGTTGAAAGGAATCTATTTTAAGTTTTCTCCAATAAGATCTAACTTTAGTGACCAACAATAATACTGACTTATGTAATTACTTACTCTGAAGATCCAAAACATAATCATCTCCCATTTCAAGTTCAAGATCTCTCTCCTGCAAAGACACACATGATTTTATATAGCTCCTAATTTTAATTCCACGTGCTAACATTAAGTATTTTAAAACCATCTGTACATTTCCTAATTAAGAGATACCACTTACTGATTTCCTCTTGGGTGTATCTACTTCCATGCGCTTCTTACGTGCTATTGCTCCCTCAGGTATAAAAGGCAGCCGCTCCTGAAGTTAATGCAACAATTCACCCCAGGAAAAAGGAAAAACAAAAACCTGTCTGAAACAATTTTCTTTAATAATACTGCAAATCACAATTTTAATGTAATGTATTTCTAGAGGAAATGAAGTCCCAAACTGACTAACTTGTAAGCAAAGTCAGTTGCAGATAAAAAAAAAGCAACAAGAAAATCTCAACATATATTTCACTAATGTGTTAAGCTAAGAAAGAATTCTAGTCCTATTGAAATTGTTCTGGGAAATATATTAAAGTGTAAACATGCAGCCTACCTTGTTATCTCTTTTGGCTGGCATGGCCAAGTGTAATCTATTCAACACTTCATTCACTTTATTTCCTTTCATTTTAGTATCAACACGATGGGCCAGCAATCTGTCACAGGCCTGGAAGTGCACAAGGCAACATAAAGTAAAGAATAAAGTCATCCTGATATAATGAGTAGAACAGCAAAGTTTAAATCCCAAATACCCAGCTTCTATCTAATCTTCTGCCTCACCTTTCTAGCTCTCAAGAAAGGATCAACATATTTTATATAATAAGTATCATGAGTATATGCATATGATCCTGTTTTGTTGGCATAACCAATATTTTATAATGAGCTGACAATAAGAGAAAGCAACAGGACCCTGAAAAATCTTACAAAAAATGGATTATATCTAACACAAGGCATATCATTACCTTTCCCTTTGCCCCAATGTGTTCAGTGTGCTATTAAGAACACCACACTAAAAGCTTTTAGCACAGTTTAACTGACAATAAAATCTAAGCTCAAAGAGGGCAGATTTAGGTTAGATAGAAGGAAGAAGTCTTTTACAGTGAGGGTGGTGAGGCTCTGAAACAGGTTGCCCAGAGATGTGGTTGATGCCTGGAGACTTTCAAGGCAAGGCTGGATCAGGCCCTGGGCAACCTGACATAGCTGTGGTGTCCCCCTGTTCAATGCAGGGGAGCTGGACTAGATGGCCTTCAGAGGTCCCTTACAACTCTAAGGGTTCTAGGATTATCTGATTCCTTTGAATGAAATTGAGAGAAAAGAGACATACTTCTGTTTTAACTTGCATCACACCTTCTTCTGTTAGGGTACTTGTCTCTATTACTGAAAATCCTTCTGCTTCAAAAGATTCAAATATTTTCTGAAACAGAAATATTACCACAAACAATTACATTCTGCCTATTTCTTAATATACCATTACACCAAGGACTGAAATTTTAACCCAGTGGCAATATATGCAACTTGTTACTGAGGAACTTTATTAAAATGTGTTCTAAAAAGATGGCAGAAATGTTACAATTGCAGTTTTATTTAATCTGTTGATTTGTAAGTAAATAACCACTTCCTATACAGCAACTGTAAATGACGCATAAATAAAACAGAAAAAGAGATGGAGGGAAAACACAAACTGCACCTGTCCTCGAACTCTGTAGATAGAAAGGAACTATATACAGAACTGCTACCCAATAGGAGCTCCTATTAAAATCAGTTCCAGTACCACTTATCAGTCTAGGGCTCATTATCTATAAACTACTGAAACAGCCCCTGCTCAACAAATCTATTAATTCCAACTATAGCAGCAATTAAAAGATCTCACAGTGTCTGAGATTTCTAAAACTGCTGAAGAGTTGCTTTCAGTTTGGTATTTACAATACTCTGGTAAGTATGGATACTAAACAATGCAAGTACACACACCAGGCATAAAGGTCAAGACTTGGAAAACTGCCTTCCAGTACACTATTAAATAGTTAAGAAGTGGTCATGTAATTTTTTTTTGCCCAATCTAAGTTCTGTCAGTCCACTAACTGTGCACACAGCACTTTTGTTAATTATGGAAGAAAGACAGGGGTGGGAACATCAGGCTCACCCGGCTCTCTTCAGGAAGTTCTTCAATTCTCTTCACATCACATTTGTTTGCAACAATTATAAGTGGCTAATAAAGAGAAAGAAAGAATAATCACAGTCCAAGCTATTACATTACGAAAATACTGATTTTACCAATACTGTAAACCAAACTTACCTTATTAGCAAACAACGGCTTAATATTTCTGAAGAGTTCCACTTGTTCCTCCAGGCTGTGCCCACACTGCTCAGACACATCCATCACATAGAGCACAGCAGCACGCAGATGTGCGAGCGCAGTTATAGCCTGCATCTCAATGGTGTTCCTGTCCTCCAAAGGATGGTCTAAAATACCAGGAGTATCTACGACCTAGAATTAACATAATTGATACACTATTTTATAACATAAACATATGGATTTCTTGTCCATATTCTCAAGACTACAGTATTCCTCTCAATCATAAATAAGACCATAAACTCACCTAAATTGAGAATGTGGAAATAGAATGATGCAAAAACAATGAGGTTTCAGAGTAAGAAAGAAGAAGCAAATAAGTATGGACAGCCCTGTCCCAAACAGGCTCTGAATTCAATACTGACAAGAAGGGACCTGCCCTTACTCAGAAATTCCAGTCCCAATTCTTCCCCCAAACAAAAAACATATACATATGAGCATTTTTTAGAACAGATTTGGACTACTATCCCCATTTGACACATAGCAGCTCTCATACACAGCATTTCTCATCAAGGCAAAAAATGTAATTCAGGTTGCAAAATGGCAAATTGTAACCAGTTGATTCTGGCAAGAAAATGCAAAATGATACCAGTTCTTACCTGCCAGCGCAGGTATCTGTAATCCATATGTCCCACAAACAGAGATTTGGTGGTAAAGGCATACGGCTGCACTTCTACATCTGCTCTTGTAACCTTAAAACAAGATTTATTAGGGCATTTACTGAATATTTTCTGAACTTGCAAGCTGTATATGATAATCGTAACTCACTGCATTTGCTACAGGAAAGAAAACGAATGGCTATTTGGGCTGTTTCTCTGCAATCACGCATCTGTCAGAAAATGCATTAATCACATACACACTACTTTAGGAAAGATAGTAATTTTATGAGTGGAATCTGCTCTAATCTTACATATATCCCTCCAGAAATTTCAGTCAGCCTCTATTTACCCAGATGAATTTGCCAACCCTCCAATCAGACAGTGCTATAACAACATCAAATGGTTTAAATTTTATTCTACCTTAAATAAGTGGTACTACAATATTATTTAAAGAAAAATCACACACCTTATTTATAAAGCTCGACTTCCCAACATTTGGATAGCCACACAACAGAAGAGTTCTTGTATTGGGATCGATGGTTGGCAAACGAGACAAATGCTGTCGCACTGAAACATTTAAAAGATGTCTGAAGTATTTGTCTTAATTCACATTTGAATGGAAGAAAAAATTCATGTGTTAAAACACAGCTCAGTAACTTTTTTTTAAACTTATAACTTTTAAACTGATTGAGCAGTCATTTATGAAAATGCACTGTTGTTTGTTAACTCCAGAAGTTTCACACAACAAAAAAAGAAACTTTACACATGAAGACCACTATCCTGTAGCTAGAGTGAGTCCATCATATCAGGCAGCACAGCCTGGTAAACAATAATGAGCCTGAAATAAGGAGCACTGCTTGGAAAATGTTTAGCAATAATTATTAGATTATTACAGGGATGGAGTACCTCTCCTATGAAGAATGGTTGAGAACTGAGCATGTTTAACTTGGAGAAGGTTCTGGGGAGACTTCATTGTGGCTTTCCAATACTTGAAGGGAGTGTATAAACAGAAGGGGGAAAGACTGTTTACGAGAGTGGACAGTGATAGGACAAGGGGGAATGATTTTAAACTGAGACAGGGGAGGATTAGGTTAGATAATATAAGTTTTTCACACAGGGGGTGGTGACACACTGGAACAGGTTGCCCAAGGAGGTTATGGATGCCCCATCCCTGCAGGCATTCAAGGCCAGGCTGGATGTGGCCCTGGGCAGCCTGGTCTGGTGTTTGGTGACCCTGCACACAGCAGGGGGTTGAAACTGGATGATCTTTGTAGTCCTTTTCAATCCAGGCCATTCTATGATTCTATGATGAATTTTTCAGATATATATATGTGAAAATAATGATAAACAAAAGTATGGCTACGACCTTCAAGCGAATACAGACATTTTGTAACTATTACTAACAACATAGCATTTTAAATTTAAAATAAGAGAACTATTCAGCTGAAAACTAATTTCTTAATGTTTGGGGGTTTGACAACTATTTTGTTTTCACTACCTTCATTCTGTATCTAACACATTTTTCTGTTTTTAACTGTTATTCTTTGTACGAATAGCAACGTATTCTGTTTTTATATTCCTGTATTTATTACACAAACCTTGCTCCAAATATTCCAAGCTTTGTTTCTGCCTTTTGATAATGGTGCACATCCGTCCCAGAGCAGCACGTTTCAGCTGTTTGCAGCGGTACAGAGAATCCCCGTACTTCATCAGGCGCACGTAGTCCTTCGCAACGCTGCAGGGACAGCAAAATAGGAAGTGATGCAGCAACCAACCTCACAGGTACAGAACTGATGAAAGAAATATTCCTTACTTGTCAATCAGATTCTTGGCAATATTAATCTGTCCCAAAGCCAGCTTGTAGTGATCTTTGTCGTACAGAACGTTCATCAGATCCGCATAAAAAGGATGAATATCCTAAGACAAAAAAAAAAAAGACAATAAATAAATAAAAATAAATAAAATTGAGCTCATTTTCTCGAAAATGACAATTTCTTGGCAACTATGTAAGTTCATTTTTTCCTCTAATACAACAACACAAGTGACAATACAACCCAAGCTGTTTTCATTACTATCTCACCTCACAAAAATAATCCCCTTTGTCATTACATACATAATTGCCAATACTTTGATTTTTATGCAATGATACCTTGGACTGGCTCAGACCAAGTTTCCATTTTGTCTTTCGCACTGCTTTCAGATTTCAAATCTGAACTTTCCTCTATTGAATAATAAAACTGCAAGAAGCCTGCAGTTTTATTTTTTCTAATAGTAAATTCATCTTACAGAAGAAACACAGTAACAGTGTTAACTCCTTCTTTTGTTTGAGCGCTAAATTACAGGTAAGACTGGATAATAAGCGTTTATTCAAGGATAAATCCCCTGGCTTTCCAAGAAAGCAACACCTTCAATTCTTCTAAACTAATTATTTTTAGCTACTCATGCATTTATGTGGAGAAATTTTATCATGAGATATTAAAATGCGGGCAATACTTGCAGGAATTCGGGGGTATAAAAACAGCAGGAAAAATTAGGGCTGCGGGTGAAGGGTTTAAGCACGTATGTGAAGCTACCCATGAAGAAGCCCCAGTGGGCACCTGGACAGTTGTAGCTGGGGAGTTATGACCACGCACACCGTGTCAGAGTGCATTTCCAACAGCATCTGTGATGGGGCTGAGAGTAACCTTCATTTTGCCAACTGAAGTGACATTTCTGAAGGACTGAAGGTGGGAGGCAATGCGATGTGCGCGGGTACCTCTGACCTCCAGCACTGCCAACAGCATTTCCAGCCAATAGAGTCGAACAGCCAAACCTCTGCAAAATGCATCCTTCAGCAAACACCCACTGGCACAATTTACTTCTCTATACGATTCTGCAGAACACATCTGCCCAAATTTACTCTCATCGGGACCTGATGGGCGCAGCTCCAACCTGCAAACTGGAACTGCTGCAGAATTACCCCCAGTTACAGAAAGCTCCTTTGTGAGCACCGGGGCTGCACTTACATCCAGCTTAGGGAAGTCTGCCAGGATCTGGGTCAGCCGGTCGTGGTAGTTCTGCTGCGTGTATTTCACCTTCCTCATGTAGAACTGCCGGATCCGATGGATTTGGTAATGCTTGTGAATGACAGTCGGGGTCTTCCGCTGAGTCTTGGACAACGTCAAATCGATGAAGTCCTGCAAAGCGAAGCAGCGCCGTCAGCTACGAGCCGTCACGATGTAACACTGCGATAAGCACCCGCTTCCTTCTGCCGGAGGCCCGGCATGCGCCCACACCCCGCCGGCACGGAGAGAAGTTCCCCGGCCGCACCTCAGCGCCATCAACGGCAGCCGCACGGCGCGGAGCCCGGCGGGGGGAGGCGGGAAGGAAAAGGGGGGCGCTCTCCCGTCAGCGCGGCACCGCGCGCGGCCGTACCTTGGCGGACGGCACCACCGTGATCTTCTTGAAGTTGTACAGCGCCATGCCGCCGACCAGCGCCACGCCGCGGGAAACAGGAAGGTGGGCCGCACATCTCGCGAGATTTCCCGGCTTCCGGCAGGGCGGCGGGGCGGCCCTGGGCTGGTGGGAGTCCGTCCGGCTCCGCCTGTGGGTGCGCGGGAAGGAGGAAGCTCCCGCCTGGAGAGCCGTGTGCGTGTCTGGAGGCACCAGCACGAGAAGGATGTGGGGCTGTTGGTGTGGGTATAGAGGAGGGCCATGAAGATGCTCAGAGGGCTGGAGCACCTCTCCTGTGAAGACAGGCTGAGGGAGCTGGGCTTGTTCAGTCTGGAGGAGAGAATGCTCGTGGGAGACCTCATGGCGGCCTTCCAGTACTTCAAGGGAACTTACAAGCAGTCAGCTTTTTACGTGGGTAGATAGCGATAGGACAAAGGGGAATGGTTTTAAACTAAAAGAAGGAAGATTTGGGTAAGATGTGAGGGAATTTTTTCACTGTGAGGGCGGTGAGGCGCTGGCACAGCTGCCCAGGGGAGCTGGGGACACCCCATCACTGGAGGTGTTCAAGGCCAGGCTGGACGGGGCTCTGTGCAGCCTGAGCTGGTGCCTGATGTGTCACAGAATCACAGAATTGTAGGGGTTAGAAGGGACCTCCAGAGATCATCAAGCCCAAACCCCCTGCCAAAGCAGGTTCCCTACACCAGGTCGCACAAGTAGGCATCCAGGTGGGTCTTGAATATCTCCAGAGAAGGAGACTCCACAACCTCCCTGGGCAGCCTGTTCCAGTGATCTGATGTAATGGTTGGCAGCCCTGCCCACGGCAGGGGGTTGGAACAGGATGATCTTTGAGGTCCCTTCTATCCCAAGCCAATCTGTTATTTTATGAAAATGGAGGAATCAAGGTGTTTTGGGAGGAACGGGTGTGGGAAAGTAAAAGGAGATGAAACAGGTCCATAGCATGCCAGCAGCCTGGTCAGTGTGCGTGTCTGACCACGGCTTCATGAGTATGAGTGCCAGAAGCTGTGGACACCTGGAAAAGCTAGGCCCTGAAACTAGGTGGTCTGAGTGCCTAAGATCAGCTACTTGATATATCTTGCACATCTTCTGCTGGCAGGCTTTCATGCTGCTCAGAAAGAGAAAGGAAGAGGGTCAGGTAATTCCAGGTAAACCCAGCCTTCATTCTAGTTGACTGTGGGGCTGTGGAGTAGCAGCAGCCTCACTTCTGTCAGGTTGCTGGGTTTGGAAACCCCAAACATGCATGCTCTCACCTCTCATTTTGTTGTTTTTTGTTCATGGTGTTTTGTTTTTTAAATAGTAACTTTTGGTGGCTTGTCTCACACTAAACTGTAAGAGCTTTTGGATAAAGGTATAACCTGAGTGAATTCTGGAGCAGTTTTTTTTTTGTTTTTTTTGTGTACCCCCTGTGCTCTGTCCTTTCTTTTTTGCATATCTCCAGCAAACAAAGAAATCCAAACACAGACCAAAGACATAAAATTGAAATACACCTAAATGCAGTGTGCTTGTCTGTTCCTCTTTTTTACTTGACACTGATAGCAAGTTAGAATGCACCAAAATACATCTGCTTTAAATGAATTGCAGATTATGTGATACACTTTGGAAGATGAGTTAGATGAAAAACTGAAAATTCTCTCCACGCTTTTTCCCCTCACTTTCCATAAAACATGACATTTTCCCACTGAGATAATTTAGTTACGTATTATTCTATCACTGCACATTTTCCAACAGTATTAGAAATTAAAATGCGTAATTCCTTCTGCATTTCCTTTATTTCACTGCTTCACTAATTTTGCTGCAACACTTTAAACAGCCATCCAATGCAGTGGAAATTTTAAGGTGCTTGAAAATTAAGAGTCTCTCTAATCAGACAAGCCAATAGTTAATCCTTTCCAGAAATTAATTTCAGTAATAACTATATGAACACCATTCAATCATAAACATGCAGTTAGAACCATCCCATTTGCTGTGGCCACTCAACAACACTACAGCTGCCCTATTATGATGAGTTTGCTGCTTCATAAATATTTGTAAGCAAGTATTTCTGTCTGCTTTTTTGAAGCATTCTTGAAGCAGTGAGATATGACTTCATATTTTATTTGTATTGTGCTTTGCCTCCAAAAACATAGTTTCATAGAGCAGAAGGAGCTCTTCTCTAGGCATATCCACAGGTATCCCAAGTTTCTGGTGCTTTTAGAGCAGCCAGTGACACCCAGTAAAACCCAGATTGTGTTCTATGCTGTGCTGATTGTCCAGAGAAGCACTTGGGAGAACAGGCCATGGGAATGGACACCACAAGGGGACCATGGAAGCACTGTAGCACAATACGTGTGACATTGGCACTGTGCCTAGCTGTGACTTTAGCTTAATTTTCATAGTTTCTCAAAAATGTTATCCCAAAATTGCCAAAGTAGCCTTAGACTCAGGGTATTTGGTCTGCATTTAATGTACACAAAGATTTTTGTGTCTGTGTTGTATATACTTAGCAAATTGGTGTGCTTTATTTAGACGGTCCAAATCATTGCTCTTTTCCCACGAAATAAAAAGACCAGTTCACAATTACAGAATCACAAGATGGCTGAGGTGAAGGGACTTCTCTGGGTCCGTCTCATCCAACCCCTGTCCCAGCACAACACAGGGTGCCCAGCACCACATCCACACAGCTTCTGAAGATCTCCGAGGATGAGACCCACAACCTCTCTGGGCAAACTGGTCCAGTACTCCATCACCTACACAGCACAGAAATGATGCCTGGTGTTCAGTGGGAACCTCCTGTGTTTGCACCCATTGCCTCTTGCCCTGTCAACAAACTGCACTGAGAAGAGCCTAAATTGATCCTCTTGGCATTGTTTCAGGTATTTGTACCCTCTGATAAGATCCCATTCATATAGTTCTCTTTCATTCTTTAAGTAAATTGATTCTGTAGAATCTCATCCAAATAAGCTAGTTTCAGTCATTTCAACAGATTGCTATTATAAAGTCCTCTTTGGCATCAGTCCTTATGTATATATGTGTTGAAAATCTTATTAAATCTGGTTTATCAGGCACACATAGCACAGAGTGAAGAATCTCCAAGCAAAAAGCTAACCCTCCTCTTTACTTATCAGAAAGTGTTTTAAATGGGGTTCATCAGATAGCCTCTCTGTCTGACAGCAGTACACATTCCCTCATCCTTTGATTTCAGTAGCTGAAGCCCAGCTAACTGGCAGGCTAGAGAATATTAATTCTGGCAGCCATTTTATTTCAGTGGGATTATTTGGATTTTGGTGAGAGCAGATGAGAAAGAAGAAACTGCATTCCAGCCTGAGAACCCAGCCTGGGAACTGGGCCCGTGAGCCAGAAGCATCCCTGAGAAGCACTGCTGCCTCTCTGAAGTGCAGCTGAACACCTTGGAATTGGAGGCATCCTGCAGATACCATCGATAAGAGCAAACCGAGGAATGGGAACAGCAGCTTATCATCTGGCACAGTGAAAACAGTCTGGAAGAAAGGGGAAAACATCCTGAGAAAGCAGGAACCAGCACTGCTATTGGCTGTTTTAGCTGAAAGAAAGGAAAACAGTCTGGGATAAGAAAAGTTCTGTCTGAGAGAACTGGAAACATCACTGCCTATTGGTTGTTTCAGGTGAAAACAAGAGTGGAGCAGCATCCATTGGGTGCTCTGAGAGGTGGTGTCCCACAAGCTCCTCAGTCCCCATGCTATAACAGGGACCAGTTCTCCATGCCGATGGAGCCTCTCTCAGAGAACACCCTGTGCTGCAGGGACTCATCCTTTCCCTCCAGGACTTCCGACTCAAATTGAACCTTTGCTGTGGATACCTGGCTGCTTCCAGCACCGTGACGTGGCTCATCCTCACAGTGAGTCTGTGTGCATTTGTTATTTGGTCCCCCTGCGGGGCCTGCTACTGGGCTTGGTCTTTACTGGCCCATAGTTTCCTATTGTTTGGTGGTGAAAGCATTTAAATAGATAGAAATATATACATATGCATTTAAGTAATTGATCATGAGTATATTTGCTACTTCGTAAGTGCTGTGTTTGTCCTCACCAATAGTATTAATATATGTATACACTTACTGTTATACTGACTGCTACCAGGATTGATTTCTCCTACTATTTGTAATAATAGATATGCACTTTCTCTCCTGGTAACAGTTCAAAATAGCTTGATATATGCCTGCTTTTTTACTCACCATTATACTTGAGAGTGGTGATTTGTGGTAATCTTTAATAAAGTAGAGAAACTTGGAAAATAAAGTTTCTGTGACCTTGTGTGTTACAGAATCCTGTGAACCCACTGTTGTGATTTCTATAAAACCACAGGCTTGGTGTTATTAACTGGTGTCAGAAGCAGGATTCTGAAAAATATGCAGGTCATGGATGCTTGGGAAGAGGCAGTAGAAGAGCAGCGAAAATGGCAACAGGAGAAGGGATGGCAAACACCTAAGTGGGACAGGAACTGGGTAGCTGAGAATTGTTTCAATTGGGAAGCCCTGCGAGCTGAATTTCAGAAGTGGCAAGAAAGTAGTAAAAGTAACGGGAAGGAAGAGAAGGGGTCCTTCATTGGTCTCCTCACAGAGGCATTAGCAGCTGCAGGCACTTTGTTTAAAACTACAAGGCAGAAACTGGAAACTGCCTCACAAGAGGCTTTGCAGGAAGCTACAGATGCAGAAGCACAAGCTAAAGGTGCTGCCTTTGAGTCTCGTAATTTTATTAAGAGCCACTTACTTCAGCAATTAAAAACTAACCTCACACCTCTGGCTTTAAGCCAGCTCGAGCAAGAGCGTGTGCGCCCAGTCTCCGCCAGTGAGATCATTGAAGAAACACATATGCTGAATACTGATAATGAGGAGGATTCTGATTTTAGCAATGGGCTGTTCACCCCCACCTCACTGCCTGAATCTAATCCAGATGAAACTGCCTCTCTGTACCCGATCACCCAACTCCCACCTCCGGGTGGACATGAGGGCTCTCTCCTGCCACCTCAGGTCACGATGACCGAGATAAATCTGAATGCAGGACAGCTATGGCAGAAATTCATACAGTTTAGCAAGAAGTCAAGTGAGGACTGGCTCGGGTGGGTGGCACGATGCTATCAGATGGGAGCTGGAGCTCTTATTCTTAATCAGAATGAGGCTAGACAAATATTCCTAGGAGGTGGAATAGTTCTTCACAACCCTGATGCAGAGGCTGGAAAAAATACATTTTCCCTATTATCTTCAATAATACATGCTGTTAGACAAATGCAGGTACGGTGGGGATATAGTCCACCTCCTCCATGGAATACCCGGGATGGGTTTGCCAAATGGACGATGAGACTGGCTGCCTGGGATGCCCTTAAGGCACAGGGTGCTATACCTGAGGACATGATGTCTCTGATGGCAACAGAAGCAGGGAAATCGAGACTATTGGAAAATGCAGCATATGGAGGAGCAAAGGGTTTAGCCTTAATGTTATACAGTAGGACTTATGACTGGAACACTATAATGGCTCAAGGTCTGCAATATTGGGTAGCCTTTATGAAATGCACCCCCAAATCAACAGCTCACCAGAGGGAAGGATGGGTCAGAAGCATCCAGACACCAAGAGGAAATCACAAAAAAGGACAAAACGTTCGTAAATTCCCTGTTGAAATAAATCGATCTGATACAAGAAGAGACCCTGATAAACAGGAACGAGATCTGGAACGGAGGAGGCACTTACGGGGTCTCCTGCAGGGAATAGGATTCACACCAGGTCAATTAGAAAAGATGCCCACATCCTTCTTACAGAGACTATGGGATAATCGCAAAATAGATTGTGACAGCACCCCGAGTATGAGTGCTGAGAGTGTGCCAGACAGTACTGATCCATCTGCTCCTCTCATCCCGATCCCAGATGATCCATCCACTTCTCTGGTCTCTGTATCGGGAAACTGACAGAATTCCCAACTTCTAGCTCAGAGAGTTCTGACAACCTGTCCCAAGTGCCCAATATTTTTAGAACTGATATTAGCAAGTAAACTATTAGTAATAAAAGATAAATATTTTTTCTCTTTTCTCATGGATACAGAAGCCTCAATATCAGTGATCAAAGTGGGGGATATGGATTAATAATGAAAACTCAAGAAAGGATTTGTATAACAGGAATTGCTGGAAAAAGACAAGAGTTTCCCATAGCCAGCATAAAAGTGGCTTTGCCCAATGGAAGAACATTGAGTCCTGTAGTGGCAGTAGGTATTAGGTATAGATTTGTATGTTAAGTTCTCAGACTATTAAGATTCCTTTAGGCATGTGGGTGCTAAACTATCAAACTCAGATCTCTGTAATTTCTGTAGATGAAATCCTTTTCTATTACAGGCTGCATCAAAATTACCTAAAAGTACCTTAAGTCGTGCACAAAATATTGTGTTAGCCCTGAAGCCTCATAAAGCATAACTGCTATCATTCGGGATTTGCAGTGACAGGGTATTGTTCAGAAAACTCAGTCACTGTATAACTCCCCCCTGTGGGAGTTAACAGCACCTGGCATTTGTCAGTAGATTATCATAAACTGAATGAAAATAGAGGACTCTTACATACTGTTCTTCCCTCTCTTACAAATCTTACTTTCGCTGTAGAACAAGCAGTGCATCCTTGGATGGCTGCCCTGGACAAGAAGGATGTATTTTTCATGGTCTCACTCCAAGCTGAAGACTGAGATTTGTTTTTATCTGGGAAGAATCCAGTATGCTTTCACCTGCTTACCCCAAGAATTCAGACATAGCTTTATAATGTCACATCAGACTTTGGCTAATGAATTGGAAGTTCCACAAGATCTAGAGGTGAAAGTGTGTTAATATACAGGTGACATTTTAATCAAGGGGATTACACCCCAGTAAAATCCAAATAATGGGCAATCACATCCCAGTTCATTCAGAAAGTAAGAGGATTACTGTCCTGGAACCTAGATAACAAGGTTCTAGCCAGATGGTTCAATTTTTAGGCATAACTGGGCAAGGTGACAGAGGGTGTATTCCCTCTGATACTCTACAGCAAGTATCTGAGTTAGATTCATCCTCCAGAAGGAGTTCTGAAAAACCTTAGGAACTTTAAGATTCTTCTACACTAAACTTAGGGTTTAGTGTAGTTGCTCAGTTCTTATCTGTTAAAGCAGTGTGCTCCTAGGAATGGACACTTCACTCACGAAGAAGCCTTTCATTCATCAATATGCCATGTTTCAGAATACCAGGCTATAGGTCCAGTAACACCAGTGCCCCTTTAGACTGGGAACTCAGGCCTATAGGGAAATGAATGGAGCATAATATGCAGTGGCACAGGGTAGTTGTGGTTTAATCTGGCAGGCAGCTCAGTACCATACAGCCATTCACTTACTCCTTCTCCAGCCTGTCTTTGCTAAGACAGGAAAAGAGGAGAGAAAAGGAAAAATAGCAATTATATATATATATATGTGCTATATATACTATAAATACACTATATATACTTGCAACACAACTGCTTACCACCTGTTGTCCAATGCCCAGCCAGTTCCAGAGCAGTGGCTGCCTTCCCAGCCAACTCCCCTCAGTTTCATTGTTTTTTGCATGATGCCATATGGTATGGAATATCTCTTTAGCCAGTTTAGGTCAGCTGTCCTGGTTCTGTTTCCTCCCAGCTCCTTATTCCCTCTCAGCCCCCTCGCTGGCAGGACAGCGCAAGAAGCTGAAATGCTCTTGGGCTCTCTGCAGCACTGCTTGGCAATAACTAAAACAAGGGTGTGCTATCAACACTGCTGATGGCCAAAACACAGAGACTCTAAATAAAAATCAACTCTATCACACCTGAATCACAGAATCACAGAACTGTAGGGGTTGGAAGAGACCTCCAGAGATCATCGAGTCTAATCCCCCTGCAAAGCAGACTCCCTGCAGCAGGCTGAAAGGTATGTGTCCAGGCATGTCTTGAAGATCTCCATAGAAGGAGAATCCACAACCTCCCTGGGCAGCCTGTTCCAGTGCTCCATCACCCTTACTGTAAAGAAGTTCCTTCCCATGTTGGTGCAGAACTTCCTATGTTCCGGTTTATGTCCATTTCCCCTTGTCCTGTCCCCACTGACCACTGAAAATCACAATCACAGAATCACAGAATGGCCAGGGTTGGAAGGGATGTCAAGGATAATGAATCTCCAACCCCCCTGCCACATGCAGGGTCACCAACCTCCCCATTTAGTACCAGACCAGGCTGCCCAGGGCCCCATCCAACCTGGCCTTGAACACCTCCAGGGATGGGGCATCCACAACCTCTCTGGGCAGCCTGTTCCAGCGCCTCACCGCTCTCTTTGTAAAGAACTTCCCCCTGACATCCAACCTAAATCTTCCCTCAACTTAAAATCATTTCCCCTTGTCCTGCAGTTAGCAACCCTTTCAAAGAGTTGATTCCCCTCCTGTTTGTAGGCTCCCCTTCGGTGCCGAAAGGCTGCAGTGAGGTCACCCCGCAGCCTTTTTTTCTCCAGGCTGAACAAGCCCAGCTCCCTCAGCCTGTCTTCATAGGGGAGGCGCTCCAGTCCCCTGATCATCTTCGTGGCCCTCCTCTGGACCCTCTCCAACAGCTCCCTGTCTTTCTTGTACTGGGGGCTCCAGACCTGGACACAGTAC
The DNA here is from genome assembly GCA_035772895.1 of Perdix hodgsoniae. Classification (NCBI taxonomy): domain Eukaryota; kingdom Metazoa; phylum Chordata; class Aves; order Galliformes; family Phasianidae; genus Perdix; species Perdix hodgsoniae. Next base: position 5,351,658 of record JAPSGF010000005.1, on the reverse strand, counting down.
TCCATATGGGGCCTCACAAGAGCAGAGTAGAGGGAAACAGTCACCTCCCTAGCCCTGCTGGCCACCCCTCTTCTGATGGAGCCCAGGAATACCATTTGCTTTTCAAGCTGCAGGAGCACACTGCTGGCTCATGTTAAGCTTTTCATCCATCAAGACCCCCAGATCCTTCTCTGCAGGGCTGCTCTCAAGGACTGCTCCTTCCAGTCTGTATAGATACCTGGGATTCCTCCAGCCCAAGTGCAAAACCTTGCACTTAGCTGTGTTGAACCTCATTAGGTTTCCCCTGGCCCACCTTTCAAGCCTGTTGAATGCCTCTGAATGGCATCCCTTCCTTCCACCGTGTCAACCACACCACTCAGCTTGGTGTCATCAGCAAACTTGCTGAGGGTGAACTCAACTCCATCATCAGTGTCATTGATAAAGATGTTAAAGAGCACCTCTATCAATGAAAAGAGGTTGGCTATGTCACTTTGGTTCCCACACTTAAGATATTTATAAATATTAATAAGATCGCCTCTCAGTCTTCTTTTCTAAAGGCTGAACAGACCCAGTTCACTCAGCCCATCCTCATAGGGAAGATACTCCAGGCCCTTTATCATCTTTATGGCCCTCTGCTGGACTCTTTCCAGGAGATCCCTGTCTTTTTTTGTACTGGGGAGCCCAGAACTGGACACAATACTCCAGGTGAGGCCTGACCAGAGCAGAGTAGAGGGGGAAGATCACCTCCCTTGACCTGCTGGCCACACATCACCCCAGTATCCCACCGGCCTTCTTGGCCACCAGGGAACACTGCTGGCTCATCGCCAACCTGTCATCCACCAGGACCTCCAGGTCCTTCTCCACAGAGCTCCTCTCCAGCAGGTCATGTCCCAGCCTGTACTGATATTCACAGTTATTCCTTCCCAGGTGCAAGACTCTACACTTGTTTTTTTTATACCTCATCTGGTTTCTTGCTGCCAAGCTCTCCAGTCCAGGTCTTGCTGAATGGCAGCACAGCTTTCAGGTGTGTCAGCCACTCCTCGCAGCTTTGTATCATCATTGTACTCGCTGAGGGTGAACACTGTCCCCTCATCAAGGTTATCAGTGAAGAACAGTGAAAGGTCCTGAACCAAGGACTCATTCCTTATTCCATATAGCATTCATCATGCTTAGGTACCACATGCATCTCAGTTAATTACCATCACCTTTCCTGCCTTTTGATATATACACACATATATCATTCCCACAGTCTATGGGCCCTCCCTCTAAATTGTCTGTGGAGTTTGTTTAGTCCATGAATTTGGGCTGCATCTGTTATAACAGTCCTTCAGAGCAGGGAGGACGATGCAAAGTGTTGGACTGTTACATGCTGAAGCCAGTTTTGGTTCCATCAGAAGTTATTCTTTAATCTGGGTGATTCTTACTGTAATACCATTGATAAGGCATATAACAACCATAGTAGTGATGACATGCAGTATTATGTAATGACTAGCATCATACAATTCAAATTACTGTCTATTCTCACCCAACATCAACTCCCTTTGATGTACACACCTGACTTCCCCATCCTTCCTCACTGCCCACCAAGTGCATGAGATCCTTGAGCAAAAACAGTTCCACAAACGGGCTTGCCTTTGCCTGAAGCAGGAATAATCCAGACTGTCTCGCCCAGCGTGTTTTTTCATCTGCACTGCAAGGACTTTAATTCCTTCTACAGTACGTAAGAGTTTTGAATGGACAGGACTAGACTGATTTTGGCAGATCCCCGGGTGTTGATTAACCAGGTGGCTTTTGTTAAATGTCTGTCTCAGTGTCTGAATGTATCTACTACAGTGTTGATAGCAATTTTGTTTTAATGTGCTCTGGACAGATCTGCTGTTATCTCAATGCTTTGTGCCCTATGGTGGGCACCAAAAGGGACTGCATTGAACCACCCTGGAAATGCTGCCCTCGCCCATTCAGGAAGTACCATTTCCACTCATTTTACAGAAAGATGCTGCCTGGTCCATAGGATCAGCTGTGAGGAATGAAGGGGAGGGGAGGGCAGGCTGCACTCAGAGCTGAGGATGGAGCAGCAGAAACACAGGAGCTAGGTGGGTTGGTTGCCCTGCTGGTTCTAAGCATAAACACCAAGTCCTGCACTGGTGGGCTGGGACTTGGTAGTGGCTTTCATACTGAGAAGCTTCAGCATCTGCACTGTACAACTTCAGACATAAATGGTCATTATTTATATATTGGATAAAGTGTCTGTGCTAATCACCTGCAAAGAAGAGCTTTCCTTGCATATTACAAACACTCCTTCAGACTGCTGTGTGAGAGGTGCTAGATCAGCAGGGTAATGAGCTCTTTGAACAGTGGATTTCCAAATTAGTCAATACCCAAAAGGAATGAAGCGATTTTGTTTTTTTTTCTTTTAGGTTATCCTAACTGCAACATCAGCAACCAGAAGCTCAAATCATCTTGGATCCTAGACCTACCTTACTCAGCACATGGATTGTTTGGCAAATTGACATGAAATGAAGCCACACCGAGAGCAATTTCCTTCCCCTCTTATAATTGTTATTTTATGTACACAGTGATTGGATCATACCTAATAATTATAATCATGTTTGTTCTCTTATCCCAGGGGTGGAACAGCAGTCACATTGTTCAAATTATGAAGATGATTTCTCAAATGGGCAATGAATCAGGTTGTTGGGTTTGCTTATACCACCCTTATATGGGATGCTACATTTTGGTGGTTAGCAGAACTTATCCCTGAGGCATCTTGGTCTCAATCTAATTTGGCATATAACCCCCAGTACACCAAATTATTGACAAGAAGACTTTTGTAGCACATTCATATAATAATTCCCCATGGAGCATTACAGTGCCCCAGGTTATAAGTTCAACTTGGGTGGAAAAGATGAAAAATTGTAATTAGGCTTAATATTACAATCACACCCAAGTGCACGTTCAATTTAACTGTGACAGACTAGGAGCCAATTAAGCCAAACGCGCTTAATGAAATTTAATTGTTTTTCTAATCCATGGTGTTCATTCTGCAAGCATTGCATGGGCTCTGGATAGAGCTGGTGACCAACCTTTTTAATACCTGGGTGGTTCTGGCTTTATGTTGCTTATGTTGGTAAGAGACAACTGCCAGGTACTTAGAATCATAGAATCATAGAATCACCAAAGTTGGAAAAGACCTCTAAGATCATCCAGTCCAACTGTCCACCTATCACCAATATTTGCCACTAAACCATGCTCCTCAGTACAACATCTAAACGTTTCTGGATCACCTCCAAGGATGGTGATGCCACCACCTCCCTGGGCAGCCCATTCCAGTGCCTGACCACTCTCTCAGAGAAGTATTTCCTAATGTCCAACCTGAATCTGCCCTGGTACAACTTGAGGCTATCCCCTCTAGTCCTGTTGCTAGTTACATGGGAGAGGAGGCCAATCCCCAGCTCACCACAACTTCCCTTCAAGTAGTTGTAGAGAGAGATAAGGTCACCCATGAGCCTCCTCTTGTGCCACAGCCTGGCCTGGTCTCTGTGCTACCCCTAGGAAGGATTAGGCTTGTGCCCAGCATGTATAGTCAATAAGCTCATAGAGCTTGAATCCACACAAAGGTCTCTATTACAGTTCTTTCTCAGGTGCTTGGGAGTCTTAAGCAAAGCAAGCATACCCCCAATTAGAAGTGCAGTTACTTATATATAGCTGTTTACATAACTATTTCCCTTTACAGATCCTAATTTGTTTTTATGTTCCATCAGACAGAAGCTTTATTAACTGTGATCATCCTGAGAGAACAATCAGACAGCACTCCCCTGTGCCCTCATGTTCTCTACCCAGCGGTTGCAGAGCCCCAGCTTACAGACTTTTCCCAAGAAATGAGAGAAGGAAAATTGTTCTAGTGTTAACAAAGCCTGGTGTGCATTCTTGGGAAGAATGGACTTTAGCAAATTATTCCTATGTTAATGCAGCCCTGAACCTGGTCCTGGTATGGATAGACTCCTTAAGTATCTTGTTAACTCTCAGGACAGACTGTGGTGGGGACTCTGGGAGTGGCATAGAAGTGGGGCTTTCTTTCTGAATCAGGCTGGCAGTTTTTGCTTGAAAGGAATATTCCTCTTGTCGGGATAAAATTCTTAGTCAGATCTCTCAAATCTTAAAAAATAATTTTTCTATCGCACCTTGAAATTAACCAAAATATTTCAAAGGCTCCAAAACGAGGTTAATTCATTCTCACAACTGGCTATCCAAAATTACTGGGCCTTGGACTATCTTTTTATCTCATAAAGAGGAATGAACAAATACTGCCTGTTGCTTTTATGCTAACAAATCCAAACAAATCTAATACAATGTGAACATTATTCAGCTATGTCTGTACATTCTACCAAAATTCCCAACAAGCCCCACTTGGAGTCCTCTCAGCAGAGTGGTCATGGCTGTGGTTTACATACCAGACCTTAAAGCACAGACATGGAAATTTTAATTATATTAGCTCTCAATATAGCTGTAGGATTTGTGCTTTTATGTATTGTTTCTTATGTCAAATCATCATCTGTGTCGCTTTTATCTAAACCAGTACAGTATGCTCATGTCTCAGCTAGCAAACCATCCCAGAAGGTTTGACACTGGGCCTAAACAGACACAAGTCTGCTCCGCCTCACGCATTAGGAGGCAAGAGAGACGCACCAGGCGTGGTGTAGTCTCACTCCTAGTGATCACAAGGGGCCATAGCTCAAGGTGTGAAAGTGATGGGAGCAGCCATAATGGTGACCTGGCTATAAGGGAAAAATACTGACAGTAAATGACTGCTGATCCCAGACAGAAGAAACTGCCTGCCAGCCTAAGAACTGCCAGCCCAGGAACTGGGCCCGTGAGCTACAAACACCACTGCCTCTTTCAAGGATAACTGAGCACCTTGGAACTGGAGAAATCCTACAGATATCATCAATAAGAGCAAACCGAGGAATGGGAACAGCAGCTTATCATCTGGCACAGTGAAAACAGTCTGGAAGAAAGGGGAAAACATCCTGAGAAAGCAGGAACCAGCACTGCTATTGGCTGTTTTAGCTGAAAGAAAGGAAAACAGTCTGGGATAAGAAAAGTTCTGTCTGAGAGAACTGGAAACATCACTGCCTATTGGTTGTTTCAGGTGAAAACAAGAGTGGAGCAGCATCCATTGGGTGCTCTGAGAGGTGGTGTCCCACAAGCTCCTCAGTCCCCATGCTATAACAGGGACCAGTTCTCCATGCCGATGGAGCCTCTCTCAGAGAACACCCTGTGCTGCAGGGACTCATCCTTTCCCTTCAGGGTTCCCAACCTGAATCAAACCTTTGCTGGGGATACCTGGCTGCTTCCAGCACCGTGACGCGGCTCATACTCACAGTCAGACTTTGTTTGTTATTTATTTGGTCCCCTTGTGGGGCCCAATCTTTACTAGCCCATTTCCGAGGTGGCTTTGTCCCCTTCTGGGATTGGTTTGATAGATATTGATACTGGTAACACTTCGAAATACATACATGCATTTATTAGTAATCAATCATAAATATATTTTCTACTTTCCAAGTGATGCGTTTGTTGTAACCTGTAATATTAATATATAGAGAGAGATATATAAGATACTGAGAAAAAGTTGCTTGTTGAGGTATAACCTTGTTTTCAGCTGAGAACCCTACATAGAATCAGAAAGGTAAAAGTGAGAAAACTCTTGTGTTGGGACAAAGACAATTTAATGGGTATAATAAAAGCTGGAACCACAAGCAAATCAAAATAAGGAAGACACTGAC